>OY759211.1:30313517-30965869 GCA_963662105.1 Meiosimyza platycephala
AAACACAAATTCTTTATAATTGCATTAGATGGCGTTGTAATGCAAGAATAAACATACCCTTTATACTGCTTTGCCACGTACACCGCTTTGCCCCGCCTTCTCTTACATGAGGATTATGTATGAAACACAATTTCTAAAAAAGGGTCGCTTCGGTTTTGCTTGTAGACCTTCTCACTTTTCTCGAATTTTCGATCATTGGGGCTCTATTTCAGCCATGGCGGATTCAATGTTCGCTTCGAGTGTTTGAATTGTTTGCGGATGATTAGTTGATTTTACTCTTAAGATAAACCCAAAGAAAGGAGTGTGGCCAATTGGTGTCTCCAAAACGTGATGTGATGCGACCAGAGAACTTCGTGCGCAATAACTCAATTGTTTCCGAATTTGTATGGCATGTAGCACCCATCCTGTTGAAAGTAGATTTCGTTCGTGTTCATATACTTCATCTCCGTTTATAAAAAATTGTTTGTCATGTGTCCATTGACTGTAATGGCTCTTTCGTCGTTGTTTTTGAAGAGTACGGCCGTATAACTTCGGCTCACAATATGCACCAAACATTCACTCTTTGTGAGTCCATTAGATTCTACTGAATCACTTGCAACTTTTCCAATCCCAAAATGCGAAAGTGTTGCTTATTAACGTAACTCAAAATGTGAAAATGAGCTTCGTCAGAAAATACAATTTTATTTTTGCAAAAACCACGGTCATCATTCATGTTTTTTAAGACCCAATCAGAGAACGTACAGCGCTGCTGGTGGTCCACCTGCTGCAGATTTTGAATCAATTGGACCTATTTTACGCATGTAGAGTTTAATCTTTTGTCTACATTTGCTGCGTTGTGGGCGTGGAGAGGTCGAGCTCTTGAGCACGGTGAAGTCGTTTTGGTGTCTTCACATCTGAGCCAGTCTCTTGGAATTTTGCGATTAAAGGCACATAATCGAATTTGCCCATCGTAACTGTAAATGAAGACGAATTTTCATTATAAAATTCAACGCTCTCTATTTTTTCTTTCACTGTGTAGCGTTCTATGGTAAATTTCCCGCGTTTATAGATGACAAATGTCATTATTTGACAACTATCAAGCGACCAGCGGTCAAAAATTAGGCCTTCCGATCCTGCTCCCCTTGTTGATACACCCAGTAGTTAATTTTTACCTGCTTTCCCAGTGTGCCACACGGATCCGTTTCGGATTAGTTTAGGATCCGCTTCTTCGTATTATTTATCCGAAACGGATTCCGATTCTGATACGATTCGGATGCGACATCGTGGGTGATTCGCCTCCAAACAGCGGGAAGGATCGTCCGCATTGTCGGATCCGTTTCGAACTCGGAACGGACTTCATATAAGTATTTTTTGATAATAAAACGGATCTCAGCTACCGACAGCATTTTTAAGACCTACTAAAATGATGTCGTTAAACTGCGCATGCAACAACCATTGTCTAATCAGGGAAGCTTCGGCTCAAATCCCGGCGACGACATACTTTTTTTTAATTTTTTTATTTTTTAATTTGAAAGTATTTAAAAAACAAAAAAAGAACTATATATATATTGAAAATATCTTGAAAAGTGGCTTTTATATAAATAATTAAAAACAAGTCCGGATCGAATCCGTTTTATTAAAAAAAAAACGGATCCATAACGGACTCGTTATTTATTATTAACATAAAAGGCAGTTTTCAAGATATTTTCAATATATATATAGTTCTCTACTTCTTTTTTCGTTTTTAAAATACATTTAAATTAAAAAATAAAAAAATTAAAAAAATAAAAAAAAAATTATTTCGTCGCCGGGATTTGAACCGAAGCTTCCCTGATTAGACAATGGTTGTTGCATGCGCAGTTTAACGACATCATTTTAGTATCTCTTAAAACGAGTCCGTAGCGGATCCGTTTTATTTACAAAAAACGACTTCGGAACGAATCCGACAAAACGGATTCCAATTTTTCGAGAGGAATTTCATACGAAAACGAATTCGAAAAGGATCTGAACGAATCCGTTATGTTACCAAAAAAAACAATCCGAAATGGATCCGAATATGAAGTCCGTTCCGAGTTCGAAACGAGCCCGACAACGCGGACGATCTTTCGCTGTTTGGAGGCGAATCACCCACGATTTCGCATCCGAATCGTATCAGAATCGGAATCTGGAACGGATCCGTTTTATTTACAAAAAACGACTTCGGAACGGATCCGACAAAACGGATTCCGCTTTTTCGAGAGGAATTTCTTACGAAAACGAATTCGAAAAGGATCCGTTTTATTAACAAAAAAACCAGTCCGAAACGGATCCGAATATGAAGTCCGTTCCGAGTGCGAAACGAATCCGACAACGCGGACGATTCTTCCCGCTGTTTGGAGGCGAATCACCCACGATTTCGCATCCGAATCGTATCAAAATCGGAATCTGGAACGGATCCGTTTTATTTACAAAAACCTACTTCAAAACGTATCCATTTTGTTCACCAAAAAGGAGTCCGGAACCGATCCGTATAAGAAGTCTGTTTTCCGAGTCCGTAACGGATCCGATTTTGTTAAAAAAAATGAGTCTGGCTCCCATCTGTTTTATTTTAAAAAACGAGTCCGTAACGGATCCGTTTTAGTTAAAAAAACGATTCCGTAACGGGTCTGTTTATGAAGTCCGTTCCGGGTCCGCAACGGACCCGCATCCGTTTTTGTGCACATTGGGTTATTCATGGCAAGTGGAATCTTATCTTCACTTTTCAAAAACTTTGTAATTTTTTTATTATGTATATAAAAATAAAATGATTAAATTTTCACAGTGTACACATAATAATGTGCAAAATGAAAATATCAAAATTTACATAAATAACAATAAAATACACGTGACACCTGAGGTTAGTTCTTTTATGCATTTTTTTTTACTCTACCGAAATTTCTTCCTTGGAATTGTTTGTAAGCGCGGGTATATTCCTTTGAAATATAAATTTAAGATATAATACTTTTGGGAAATGCAGTACTTTAGCCATTGGCAGTTTACCCAATTTGTCAAAAAGTTATTGAAATTTGATTTTTGGTGAATTTGCATATGTTAGCAGTAGAAACTTTTGTGTGATTTATTGGAAAATATATTTTTGGCACTTCATAAGAAAGATGTGTTGAAATAAAGATATTAGTGTGCATAAAAAAAGCGGTTGAGAGAAGTTTTATGCGGAGAAGGTCTGCACTGCATGCAGCACCGTCTCTAGGTGTGTGCGGGCCCCCTCCCCCCCATAGGTATTTTTATTAAATACCTAGCAAAAAAAAAGAGGTTTAATGCGAATTCTTATCTACTACTTTTACTATAACCTGTGTATTAAGGAGGAAAATATAAAATGCAGACGTCCATAGCTACATTTTTCACACCACCACCCACAAAAAGAAAAAGGCCACCAATTCTATTTTAGCGACCGAAACCGTCTTTTTTTTAAATGATTTTAAATCACACGCACCGTACTCATGCAAAACAGCGAAAGACTCACTTTTAAAATAAAATGGAAACCTAGACAGTTAAGGCATACACATTTCTCAAAACATGTTCAAAATTATGTCAATTTCAAGAATTCTTCGGAAACGCTCGAAATTCGAAAATTTATTCATATTTGAATATATCCTCATTTAAAAAGAAAAATTAAAATGTGCCTAGGGTTGCAACCAGAGCTGCAATATTTTAATTTTTTGGAATTTGAGTAAAGAATGAAGAAAATTAATTTTTCTTCTTTATAAGATAACCGTAAAAAATAAAAAAAAAACAACTCGGAAGGGCAGTAATCTCTGAAATTGTCATTCGAGACAGCCCACAACAACTGGCAATCTCAGTAAGTGAATTATATTTTACTGGTCAGATTGAAGTTTTCGAAAATATTAATAGCCAAGAAGAAATTAACGTTGAAGTGGTCCCATTTTTCTAGTAAAAAAGCATATTTAAGCAAATATACTCTTTCATTTGGTGCTATCAAACCTTTATTAAAATTCAATAGTTCATTCCAGCAAAATAGACGGAATACAAATTATCTTTACCTGCAGTGACATTTATGACCATATTTTTGAAGTGTAGTACAGGAGCTTTGGGCAAAAATATAATACTAGCGTGAGCGGTCGTAAACTTCAGTGCATCGTGATGTAAGGATTCAGTATATCCGTTTTTCCATACCATCCATTAAATCACGCGTCAAAAAGAAATGCTTTCATGTTTGTTTTGGATCAGGCGTATTATACCTTATACGAGTAAAAGGTTTTCTTCATAAAAAACATTAATACTGTTTAAATCACAATTTTGGAATCAAACTCTGTTTACAAATGGAATCAAAATTTGGAATTGAAAAACTGAAATTCAAAAAAGGAGTTTGAAAAATTTTGATTCCATCCTATCTATTTTTAGAGGATAAATAGTTCGGTGCAACAGGTTTACTTTAGCATATCTGTGGTCACAAGCAATAACAGCATAAGTCAAAAATCATGCTTTCGAGAAAAATCACTTTTTATTTACAGAAGCGTTTCTGAAAAAAATTAAATAATGTATCAGAAAAAATTAAAGCAAAAATAAAACGATAATGAAAGTTTCATTTTTTAAGAAGATATTTAATAAAAAGTGATATAAGTGTTTGTGGGAAATGTAAAATACGAAATTGGAAAGATTATGTTGACATAGCTCTCTTGAAATTGTTCCAGTATAAATGCATTAATAGCTTTTGTGGAGATAGAACTTGTGTTTAATTATTTTCAATTTACAATAGTCACATCAATACTTTGGTTCTTAAATTAACTCTCTTGTTTATGATAATTAATTTAGGAAAAAATGTGCAAGAGCCGCTCAGGTCATTATAGGCTATTTAAATATAATAACATTTTATGAAAATTTTTTCTTAAGAATATTTTGGCGCTTATTGTAAATGTAATTGGACTTCAATACGACTTAAGTAAGTCAATATGTTATTAATATCTTTTTAAAAAATATTGTTAAAGAAATAGTTTTGTTAGTAGAGTATGGTAGCATACATAACTCAATTTCTTCTTATGTCGACTTAGGCTGTTATCGATTGCCCAATTTTTGTTTTCGAATTAAAAAAAAAAATGAAATAAAGTGCCATCGGAAGTTGCTTTTGTTAAAGTCATTATAATTTGGGAGCCCCTGAATAGTTGTGAAAATATGGGTGTCGTAAGAAAGATAAAACTTTAAATTTTGATATGATATGACGATTTTTCTTAAATTCTGACCAACTAAATTATCTTTTTTATGAAATACTACATATGATTTCAGCAAAAGCTATATCCTCAACTTCCGATGGTTGTATCACCGAAACTAGATCCGAGTGACACTTTTTGATATTTATTCTTCAAATAGAAAACCACATACAAAAAGTTTGGTTTAATAAGAAGTGGCGGATGTGAGCAAGTCAAAAGAGAGAACGGTGCCAGGGTTAAGAGCGTATGCAAATATGAAACGATATCCATTTAAGGTGCTTATACACGCCTGAGATTTTGAAGCAGTTTGCTACAAATCGATGCAGCTTTTTTTATTCAACTCAAAATTTAAAATGTTAGAACAGATTTTCTTATGGCGCGGGCCCCTAGGCTGCAGCCTATACAGCCTATGCTTAAAAACATGCCCTGACTGCATGCGGTAGCCTTATAAGACTTTCTCAAGGTCAGCCATTCATGCAGCTACAAAATGCCTTCTTTGGTCCCTTCCTTTATCTCTTCCCTTAACTTTATCTCTTGCACGGGAAGCACACCTTTTTTGACAAAATCTTTTAAAATCTGGTCCTTGCATCGGGAAACTTTTAATTGCATTTCTTACTTATGCTCTTGCTTATTTGGAATGTTTCATAACATAACGATACGTAAAAAATTAACAAATTTTCGAAAATGTCGAATGCCATCGATTAAGTGAAAAAAATCGTTCAAATCGATGTAGGCTGAAAAGTGTTGACAAATTTCAAAAACGTTTAAAAACTTTGAGAAAATTTAAAAATGTTGAAAAAGCCGAAAAATATTGAAAAAATATTTTCTTAGAATACATACGTAAGGCTTTTCAGAGCAGTTCGACGCAAAGTCATTTCAGGACTTGATTGCGGCTTAGTTGTCTAAAAATAACTCTTAAACCAGGCAACATATCAACCCTTAGTCGTTCTTTTATTTAATCAACTTAAGTGGAAACAGTTCACAAAAAAATAAACGTAACTCATCAGTAAATACAAATATCAGCTATTTAATATCCCAATTCAAATATATTTGCTAATACAATCAGTCAATAAAAAACAAGCCACAAAAATTATGTTAAATATCGCTTATGACATTTTAAATATGACAACAACATGCTGACAAAAAACACTTCAATAGCAAATATGTGAACAAAAATACGTCACTATACACATACAAACCTATTTATTTATATATTAAATACGCGCACATCCACACGCATACATAGCGAATAATGTTATACTTATCATTCATAAGCAGTAGTGACTGCAGTAAACGCTACGCTAATGAAAAAAAAAACAAGAAAAATTCAACAACTCGAGCAAAAATGTATAAATCTGTTAAAAAGCAAGACAATCCCACAAGAAAAATTGACACACACACAAGCGCAAGAAAGTAGGCTATGCAGCAGCTTAAAAGTAGAAGTAAAAGAAAATTATTGCCTACTTTTTTGTGCCGTTTGACATTTTTTGCTTTGCCTTTGACCCGAGCGTCCCTGTCAATAATTCTTTTTGTTTGTTTTCTTCTTATTCATCATAGTAACGTTCTTCCCTATATATTATGTTGTTTAACAAGTACCCCAATTTTTTTTTTTCTTTCAAGATATTTCCATTTTCCTAGTTGCTGAACTTTGTTCACCTCAGTAGCACTCAGCATAATTTTTTTGTTTTTCCCCCCCAGTTTTTCTTGACGACCCGTGTTGTCGTCACTTACGTAGGGTTCAACACGACGACAACGACGACGACGTTGTTGACTGATGTTGACAATAGCAACATTGACACCGTCGAGACTTTGTTGCTAGCAAACATCAGCAGCAGCAGCAGTGGAGCTGTCAACATTTCTTCGCTTTTTTTTTGGGTTGCTAAGTTTTTTAGTTGTGAACGTATTTTTTTTTCTATGTGGGATAGTTCACAATAAGCTTAAGATAAATATCGAGAATTGTTCAACAACAGCGTTTCTTTGGATTGGCTCTGGACTTCTGAGAATCAAAAATACAATTTTTGGCTTGAAAACTTGAATCTTTCCGCAATAAAAGTTATTTTTTTTTTATAAATTTTCTTATGCTTAAAGCTAGATTTGTCATAATCTTGAGGCTTTCCATCCTTAACTTGGCAACATTACAAAATAAAGAAAACAAAAAAAACAAAATATTGCGGCTGATCAGGCTGTATTTTTCTTATGGTTTTGGTTGTATTGTATATACTCTGCTTATCAGATATTTTAATATTTGTGAAATCCTAAAAAATAATAACTATTATATACTTAGATTGTAGAAAGATTAAGATTTTCAAAATGATATTTTCAACACTAAAAGTTTTAATATCTCCACATCTAAAACCAATCATTTTTGAACTTAAGATCACTTCTTTTTTGTAGAGCTGTTTTGAGAGGGTAATAGCTAATCCAGAAATCTTTTCTTCCGACAATATAGCTCAAGGCGATTTTCTGTCACTCGATGTGCCACATGCACATGCGTATTCATGCTCATTTTTTGTTGTTGCCACCGTTCGATTCCTGTTGCATGAATTAACAAAAAACGATCTCCAATTCTATTTAAAAAAAAAAAAATGTTATGCTTGCCATGCTAACAAGCCTCCTCATTTGTTTCATCATAAAAGTTGATTTCTTTTATTATGTTCCTTATCTTTTTATATTTTTGACACTGCAGGAAAGAAAGTGATATGCTAAAGAATAATAAACAAGCAGAAAAAAGAAACATATTGAGCATTAGTTTGGCCATTTAATGGATTATTTTTAAGAGCTGATAGTTGAAAATTAAAATCTGCAATTGAAAATAAAAATATAATAAATTAAAAAAAAAAATTCGAAAGTGAAACCTTAACCAGTAACCGGGGCACTTATGCTTATGTTTCAATTCTAATTTTAATATTTCTTCCTTTTGTGATGTTAAAAACTAATTTTCGACTTCTTTCCAAAAAATTGAATTCGTTTATCCAATTCCTTTTCAACTTCACTTTGATTCCTCGGTTGGAATAGACAAGAGAATCAATTACTTTTGCAATGTAGTTGAAAAAATTTAAACCAAATTTTAACCCCTTAAAATGGAATTAAAATGTTTTTTAATTCAAATTTTTATTCTTAGAATGAAATCACAAAAAAAAAAAAATCCTTTTGCCATGGAACTGAAAAAGTCAATTGGCATTAAAAGTTTTGAAGAATTTGATTCCTAATGGAATGATTCTTATACAGCTCTGCTCTAGATCAAAAGGCGGAGAGTACGTGAACCCAAGATTGCCGAATAAAATCTTCTATAAGGATTAATTGATATTAATTTTCAACAATTTTGGGTTGCTATTATGTAGCTCCGACCTCCTAAGGAGACGAAAAACTTTTAGAGCACCCATCGTTACGGAAAAGCTACAAGTGGATTACTAAAATCGAGAGGGTATACAGATCTTTTTGTATGGGAAATGGCTGAGAATTCATTTTGGAAATCATTAGAGGATCTCCAAATCTCTGAGGGCGTTAAGGCTAATTTTTCAACAAAAAATATGTTACTCAGTAATTGGTATGAACAGACTAAAAATAGATTGATATAAGTAGTTACTGGTAGGTTTATCACAAAGCAGACGTGTCAGCCGCCTATATAAAAACAATGCACAAAACGGGCATTTTGGTATCATTTGTCGTTAATGGATTTTGAATGTCATCAGAGGATCATAAGCCCTCCCAGTAGAATGTTTTCTTGTTGAAAATTATTTTACTAAACCGATCGATGGAATAAAATCGAAAATGTAATAACGAAAACGTCACAAAGTGTTTTGACTACATTTATTTTAAAAAAATTGTAGTATACCAATCCTAATTTTGTGGAACGTAATAGATTCCTGTGAATCAGTAAGGTAGTTGCCGATTTCTGAAGTAAGTATTTTGGTGCTATTTTGAGAAGAACATTTCATTCCAGAACATTGTTGAGAAAAATTTTCTGAAAATGTGTTAAAAACGGTCCTTTCCAGGGTCAGGAGGTACTCCAAATGATGTTCAAAATCCATTTTCGATCTTTCCCAATCGATTGGAGCAACAAAAAAATTTTCCGAAAATTGGTTAAAAACGGTCCTTTCCAGGGTCCGGAGGTACTCCAAGTGATGTTCAAAATCCATTTTCGATCTTTCCCAATCAATTGGAGCAACAAAAAAATTTTCCGAAAATTGGTTAAAAACGGTCCTTTCCAGGGTCCGGAGGTACTCCAAGTGATGTTCAAAATCCATTTTTGACCTTTCCCCAACGGTTGGAGCAAAATTTTTTTTTTCGAAAATGGGCCAAATTTCGACATTTCCCTATCGATTAAACAAAAAAAAAAAAAAAAATTCCCAAAAATGGATCGAGGAGGGTTCTACCAGAGTCCAGAGCCACCCCAAGTGATGTCCAAAATCCATTTCGACCTTTCCTCATATTTTAAAAAACATACACAAATTTTTTTAAACAATCGTGTTTCATGAGTAGCTCACGCAACACTCATATACTCATACGAAAGGAAACGAAATGAAACGGTATTCACTAAAAGTGATTGTGAAATTCGCTGGCATTCACAGACTTCGCCATGAGACAGAATGGTAGCTCGTTTCACAAAATTTTCTGTGAGCGTGAATCTGTGTAAATCAGCTGAAAGTTTCAACAGATTCATGAATGTCAAAATGATGAGTGGCTCACTGCAGTTCTCTGGTTCTGACTATCACTATACGCGAACCAGTGAAAGGTATTTTTTTTTTTTTGGCAATAGTTAAATCAGTAGCAACTGATTTATGCTAATTTAGCCGCAAGAATTACCGACTTGGAAATCAAACTAATTCCAGTGATTTTGGAAATAAGACTTCAATTCTATAATCTAGTTTTACAAATTAAAAAGATTGGATTTTACCCCAATTTAAGTTTTTAATTATTACTATCATTCTTAAAAAAAGTCACCATTTATATAACTAAAAATTTGTTGTTTTTGTTTTTTAAATGTGGTGTAGGTCGCAAAAGCGACTTCCCTGTCAAAATATATGTATTTCCTATTAAAAAATACATTGTTATTCAACATTTTATTTGCATGGAAAAAACCTTGATACTTGAGGGAGTACTAAATGGCAGCAGCGGATTAAATCCCTGCTAAGCGGATTTGAATTTTCTTAGTAATTTTGTTTGTAATTTTTTTTTGTTGCTTTGTAACTTAATATTTTTGAGTGTTGATGTAAACACATTTGTGTTTTCTTAGGTTATGTTGCACAAGGCATTATATTAATAGCTTTTATTTAAAAACTCAAAAAAAAAAAAAAAAAACAAACCTTCAAAAATATTAAATATTTAAGTACTTAAGTCGTTTATCCGATTATAATCCTCTTTGTCAGTTATGGTGATAATCTAATATTTGAGACAGCGCTCGCTCACACATCGTTTGTTTCTTTTTTCGTTGCCAAATAAGATGAGTATGAATATTTAATTAGTTACACATTTACTTAGTATAGCGGGTGTAATTTTAAGAAAAATTTGATTTGATAAGAAAATTCAATTTTATAATTAAATGTGTGATGTCAAGCAAAAGAAAAAAAAATAAACTTAAATAAATAAGATTTTAATGAAATTGATAATGTGGTGCTTAAGAGCTGCAAGCAAATTGATCTCTTGTGGTTCCTACGCATCAGATACTTGACAAACATACAACTTAGGTTGCTTTATTACAAAATTTAATTTAAATAATTGTGCAATAAATTCATCAGAGTGTTACCATGGTAAAAGTTTTTGATGCGCATAATACATTCTCATCTTCCACCTTACATATGTATGTGTTTTTACCCTTCTTTAGTTATCTCCACATATTTACCAGTCACTCGTCTTATTGGTTGCAATTGCTGTTGTAGCATCTTCAGCAACTGTGACTCCTGGTGAATTCATAACAAATACTTCGCATTAAGAAAATAGTGTTTCGCATTTCACACCTGAGCATTTTGCAATCCAACAATGGCAACGTTTGCAAATACTCAGAAAAAAAAAACACTATCATTCCGTACGCACACATGCTCAACAGTGTGAAACACAACTCAGTAGAGCATTGTAAAGCACAAGGTCGGAAAATTAAATATGTGTGACCAAGCCAAAGTCATGATTTCAAAGTAGAAATATGTTGGGATAGCGGTAAATTCCATGCTCTTCAAAGGACATATCTATATATTAATAGGCAGTTGCAAATCGATTCTCTCCCTTTCATACTGCCAAAACATAACATAAACGCCTAACAGAATTGCCCTGTTTTTTGTTGTTGTTGGAAAGGTTGTGTGGTAAACGGTGCCACGCCTCTAACGGTAGTATGTCTCTAATGCACTGATTCTGATGAAATTTGGTTCAGAGATAAAATGAACCCAAAGAAGAGTTATGAAAAACTAAAATTTCTTTAAGGAGGCGTAGCACTACCCTAAACGAGAAAAAATGCTTTCACGGCTGAGCTTCTACATCAATTTTGATTAAATTTGGTATGGAGATAGACTGAATCCTGAGTAAAGATATTTGTTTTGAGTGGGCAGTGTCACGCAATTAACAGAAAAAAACGTTTTCATTAATAAATTAGTGAATCAAATTTGATGAAATTTGGTGCAGAAATAGATTGAATTCTGAGAAAATGTATATGTTTTACATAAAGTAGGGTGACATGCCCCCAATAGGAAAATATCTTTTCTTAGCTATTCTAATCGATTAATTTAAGTGAAATTCGGTATGGAGATAGATGAACCTTGAGAATCTTGGTTTTAAGTGGGTAGCACCACGCCCCAAATAGGAAATTATGTTTGCTTAGCTAATCGTTTGATTTCGAATAAATTTTGTATGGAGATATGCATATTGAACTCTAAGGAAAGCACAGAGATAAAAATAGGGCAATATGATATCATGAATTTTATTTTTGGGAGCGAAGACAAAAAGTAGCTTTTTTTATATCAGGTTTTTTTTTATATCAAAGAGTATTTTTTGTTTTTGATTTGTCAATATATGGGTTGAATTTCAACCAAATAGCGAAATATATTAAAAAATCCAACTCTGTATAAGACACTTTTCAGCTTGTAACAACTTTTTCGAATAGTTCTCACTACAATTTGATACTTTGTGGCACTACTTACAGTTAATAGTATTCTATAAAATAGCGTAGCAAAGTATCATAGTACATTCTTCACATCGCAAGTGCTTGCTCTTCTACTGATTTTGTTTAGGAATTTTCGACATCGGTATGAATAAATAATTAAAAAATTTAACAACTCCTTGATTCCTACTGGGAGGCTAAAGCTGCAATGCATACAGCATGCATGTTAAAAGAGACTCATAGATTTACTACGCTTTGAACAAAAGAATTGCGTTAATGCTAAAAACAAATAAAGAATTACAAGCGTGCAGTAAAAAAGCTGATGCACAAGCAGCAAATACTATAAATGCGCCACAAGAAAAATCAGCGGAAAATTTATTATTTTTGCTGTTTGTTTGTTGCATGCAACGTGTTACTATACTTTATCTTCTTAAATTTCTTAAAATCCATACATAAGGATATTTATTTATAGAGTGGAACAGTGAATAAACATACAAAGGATAATGATCTTTTTGTTCGGCAGATATGCCGCGCCAATTTATCTCAAACTCAATCAAGATTTTTTTTTTGATTATACATATACTGATCATAAGTTTGAAGACTGAGAAATCGAGCGATTAATAAGCTTTTCGAAATTTCATTAACATGTTAATTTTTTTGTGAGCTTGAGAAGAAAAATGACAAATTTGGGGTTAACTTGAAACCTCCTAAGTTTTTTTCGTAATTTCAAAACCAATATAGTTAAGTTTTTAAATTTTTGAGGTTGAACTATTATTCTAATATTTTTCCATTCTTATATTCCCAAGTTTTTATCTTGTAATATATTGGCTCACTGTCTCCAAAACCACCAGTGTGGGAACTGCATTGCATATAAAATTGAAGGCAATGCACTAACCCAAAGCTGTCATAAGCGTCAGAATGTGTCAATTTACTAAAAATCACAACCTCTTTACAGGACTCTATCTACCCTGGGACTGCGTTAGCATTGTTTCGGGGTAGCGCCCATAATATACCTGCGTCCAGATCCCACTTCTTTTTTCTGAGAACGTCCTCAGTAAATTTTGCAACTTTATTGCAGTTTCCTTCGTTCTGCAGCATCGTTTCTATCACGTTGTCAGCGGAGCATTGGCCGACTAATTCCTGTAAGAAAGTGCGTTCATAATGCCATCGAGTGCCGTTGAAGAATGTCATCTTCATCAGCGTCTCCATAACTATAGAAAGGGTGCTTGTTTTGCCCAAACGGTGTAGATATTATTGGAAGTATCCATTACCCGATAAAAACTGAGTGAGTTAGTAATTTACTTCGCCAAAGTCTCTCTCGAACCATCTTCTTTTTGTTCACCTGGTCAGGTTTCCTTGCGTTTTTGTCTCACAGACCATTTTACGTTCGCTGGCTAGCAGGTCAATGAGGATAACCCCATTTATTACTAGCACAGCCGCTTCGGATACTGTGCGGTACGCACATGAAACTCTGAGCGCAGCAGTTTGTTACACAGACAGTATCTTGGCTGCTTTTGTTGCTGTGTGTGTGTTGTGTCAACTCTTACGCCGAGGTACTTGACAACCTTTTTTATTGTAAGTATGATGTCGCATACTTGCAGCTCCAGTTCTAACGGGATGTGCCGCTTTTTGAACGGTATAACCTCCGTTTTTTCGGCGACAAGTTGGATACCGTGAGGCTCCAACTATTTCCTTGTCCTTAACTAACATGATTTAATTTCCTCTTGCCCTTGTTGGTGTTGCGAGCCGTTATTACAGCTATAATGCGTACCTCACCAGATGTTTATCATTCAACATTTCGATTCGGAGGATTCTGTTGTAGCTCAAGCTTCAAAGATCTGGGCCTAGGATAGACCCTTACAATTCTCCGGACTTTATCCTTTTTATTCTTCCTTCGCAGGTGCCAAAAATGAGCTCGCGATCCCTTAGATAGCTATGTATGATTCTCAGCAGTTATTGCGGGGTAGCAAACCTTAACTAAAGAGCTTCAATGACATCTGGCCACCTGAGGCTGTTAACACGTTGACGGACAGTAGAAACAAGTGAAATTCGAAAATTGACACTATATGTTTTTGTAATTTTTAGAATATTAGAAGTATAGTTTTACTCTTTCTGCTTAAATACACTTAATTTTGATTAATTCAGCACCTTTAATTAGGTTGCGGCTACAACCGTCATGGCGCCAGCGGACTCTAGACACTATGTAATGGGACGATGGCGGCTATAACAGCAAAAATTTAAAAACGTAAATGACAGGTTTAATGACTGAAATAAGCAATTTTTTGTGAGCAACAAAGTATTTTTGGGAGTTTTACACGAAATGTTAGTTCATGATCAAACAAAAATAAATTAATTTTTTTTCGAAAACATGACACTAGGCTTCTACTTGTACGCTGGTAAATGCACATTTGTGCTGCTACAGCCGCAGTGTCTAAAAACGACCGTTTCGTATTGGACGGCTATTGCCGTCATGTCACATAGTGAACTTGAACTTGACGGCTATAGACGCAACTGTCCGTCAACGTGTTAAAAGCGTTGCGGATGTCTAGTGTTGCCAATAAAACAATCCTCCTGGAGTAGTGGTGCCATCGCTGTGCGTGTTCTACGCTAGACACTACATCTTCTATAGTGCCAAGAGTTGGCCAACTAGTGCTACTTAGGGGTTCTAGCGTGTTTGCTAAGCCACCACTCTCAAAGCTATACCTTTCAAGGCTGTGTAGGCTGACATAAATACATATAGACAGACGGATATGGTCAGATCGATTTAAGAGGTTCCGCAGACAAGATTAAACACTGTTTTCTACGTCACCTTTTATGCGTTACAAATCTTTATGAGATACCATGTCATTTATTTATCTATACCTTAATGCTACAAAATTCTGAGATACATACTATTAACCAACAGTCCAATATGTTTCAATGTTTACATAATCATAAATAGTTGTCGTTATGGGAGATGCTACACCCACTTTTAACGCCCACCCGTTCTATGCTAATTCTGTCATCAGGCCTTCTTAACCAAATTTCATTACACTTTCATTAAAAACTTTATGTTATGCTGTAAGCCTATGTACTATGTGTAAAGCAGCATGCCCAATAGTTAAAGCTGCCTTACTTTTTGTCCAGCAAAAAACTTGGAATGAAAATATTTTCACAAAATTAAAAATTCAATAACAAGACCTAAAGAACCTAAAGACGTGGCCAAAACATAAACTTAACCTATAAAATTCTTAAGAGCACATTTCGAAACTTATGTTAACAATCACAGGTATATATATGAACACGCATGAACATACGTACACAAACACATGTACACAGGCTTTTTACTACATGCACAATTGCTTACACTCCATCAACTCACTAACATGCAAAATTTCATTGTTTCAACCTACATACATACATACATACCTATGTATCCTTCACATCACTTCACTCTGAATGAAATCCTTTTATTTTGTTTTTAATTTTCACGTTTTCTTCATCTTTTATTTGCAGGTGCCACGCGAGGATCCTTGCGAGGTTTGTTTGTGTGTTGATGGTGAAATATTTTGCTGGTGGAAAAAATGCGGTAAGTGTTGCCAACGGTTAAGTAAAAATAAGAAATAAACAAAAAAACTTAAATACATCAGTAACAGCGACTGCAGTTAAAGATATGAAAAACGTTAGGGGAATAAATGAAATGACTGAATGAATGAATGAATGAATAAACCAGATGTTCATTTAAACAAAAAAAAAGAAAAAGAAAAAAATATGTGCCATTACTCTGCTGTTTGTTTTATTGTAGTTGTATTCATAAATTTACTGTTGCTGTTCAGTAGCAACAGGAAACAACGGCAACATTGTACCTTGGGGGGGGTTCGGTTTATTTTTTTGCTTTTCACAGAGAACACATCACAATTGAGCAGTTAAATTAAAAGTAAGATTTTTCGTATTTTATTGATATATATTGTTGTTTGTTGCAACAAAAAAAAAAAAAACAAAAAAAAAACATTTGTCGCATGTTTAAGTGTTCAGTTGAAAAAAAACATATACAATACATTGGTAATGATTTTATGAACGGACAAGGAAAATTGTTTTAATTTTAATGATGATGTTGCAAGATTTACACAACACAGAAAATAACGAGCACTTTTGGCAGCGTAAATACCTAAGGGCAAACTGCAATGTAGCCTTCAGAAAAAGTGAAATTCATTTTTAAAAATATTGAAATGTTCAACCTTATATGATATATGATATTTAAAGCTGTCTAAGAAATAAGAGGTCCTTAATCTGTTAAATCCTAGCGAAATTTTTTAAAATTTAGCTATAATGAAATTGATTTGAAAATAAAAATTCACAACCGATCGGGTCGTTTCTTGGCTCAAATTGGAGATACGAAAAAGCTTTCGTAGTGTGTTGACAGAATTCAAGATGGCGGATCCAATATGGTGGCCAAATTTTTTAAAGTCAACCGAATTGCACCAAATCTTGTGGCTCACTGATCACGAATCCGAGGTCAGATTTGACAAAATCAAGATGACCGCTCGAAGATGGCGGACGTATTTTTTAAAACTCAACCGATTTGTACAAAACAATTATACGGAGGTCTATGAGGTCGCCAATTAAGAATCTGAAACTAAATTTCAAAAAGTTTCAAAATCAAAATGGTGGATTCAATATGACGGACGTATTGTTTAAAAATCAACCGATTAGCACAGAATTTGGTATAAGAAGGTTTCTGAGGTCGCTAAATACGAATCCAAGATCAGAAATTTAAAATTCAAAACGGCGGACCCCTTTTTTTGGATTAGGTTATTGAGTTTCCGCGATATTGGGTCCGCTGTATTGAATTTTAAATTTCTAACTTTGGATTCGTATTATGCGACCCCAGAAACCCCCGTTTACCACCATTTTGATTTTGAAAATTTTTGAAATATAGTTTCAGATTTGTAATCGGCGACCTCAAAAACCCCCGTATCACTAATTATGGTACAAATCGGTTGATTTGTCGGCCATCTTGATTTTGTCAAATCTGACCTCGGATTCGGGATCAGTGACCTCCAAGACCCCCGTATACCAAATTTGGTGCAAATCGGTTGACTTTCAAAAATTTGGCCACCATATTGAATATTTGACCGCCATATTGGATCCGCCATCTTGGACTCTACCAACTTACCACGAAAACTTTTTCAGAGCAACAATTTGAGCCAAGAAACGACCCGATCGGTTGTGAATTTTTATTTTTATAAGCTTTTATTGCTGGACATTCGACTTTTCTCCAGCTTCCGGCCGCCATTTTGGGTCCGCCATCTTGAATTTTTCTAAACGCCACTCGACTTTCGAAAGCCCATTAATAAACGAACAAATTAAGTTCAAAACGGATTCTCTACGTTGCGTCAATTTTTGATCATTCAGGTAGGTGGTCCGGTTGACGTGGAACGTCCCATATGTACATTTGGGTGGTTCTTATCTGAACATTTGACGAAAATTCAATGCGACACCTCACAATTGGTTCGAATAGGATAAAAATTTTAGGAATTTTATCAAATTTGTAACTTTAACCCTTACTGTCCCTATTTTAATGTGAAATTTATTTCCCATGAACAAGAGCTTTAAAGACTCCATTTACACTGACTTAAAAAATACTATGTACAGTGAATTAAAACTTTGCTTTAAATTTAGTAAACCAAAATCCTCTTAGTTTTTTTTCACTTTAAATTGTAATTTTCATTTTTGCATTTCCGTTTTTCATTCACAGGCATCCCACGAAAAAAAATCAAATCGGAAATGCATGCAAATCCCAGACAAGTGACAACGAAGTCAGGAAAATCAAAGCGATTTCGAGTGACAACACTAAAAACAACAAAAAGGCCAACAGAGGAGGAGACGACGGAGCTGCAAACTGAACGACTGCAACAACCACAGCAACAACAAATAGAAGAAGATGAGGAATGGCACATTAAGCGACAGAAACAAAAACAAGAGCAATATCAACAGCAGCAGCAGCAACATATAAAAAGACAGCAAGAACAACAAAAACAATATATAAATAGAATGCAAAAAAACACATACCATCAACAACGCCAGCAATACGAATATGAGCAACACTTACGACAGCAACAACAGCAACAACAGCACCAATACCATCAGCATCAACAACAACAACAACACGAACAACAGCAGCATCATACATCGAACAACAAAATTCTTAACTTCCCTGAGAATTTACCATCGGTGCTTTACTATGACTACAAAACGGAAGAGCATCAACATCATCAGCATCAACATCATCAGCAACATTTGAAAAGGCAGCGAGAGCAGCAGCAGCAGCAACAGCAACACCAACATGAATTGCAGTTTACTGACAGCATTAAGCATGTGACAACAACAACAACAAAACTGTTGCCAACTGAAAAATCCAACAACTACCAGCAGACACCTCACAAGCAACAACAACAAAATGCAGCTGCTGGTGGTATTACAGGCAACGAGGATGTGGAAAATTTCGAACAACAACAGATAGAACTTGACAGCGACATACTGCCGGAGCCACCAACAAAGAGACCTAAAATGCCAACAACGTTAGTAGCATTAACAGCATCAGCAATAGCAACAACAACTGCAACAACAATAACGAGAAACCAACAACAACAGTGGCAGGAAACGACAGCAACAGCGCAAACGCTGAATATCGCTGATAATCATCTCGTAAAAAGTCTTATTGACAATGAGTATAGTGACAGCAGCAACAACAACAACAATAAAAACGACAACGACAACAACAATAAAATGACAGCAGCAGCAAACATGGACACGGATACCGAATCAGAAATGTCGTTGATATCGCAGTCATTTTCAATTGTAAGTAATTTGAAATGAACCGAAATGAATAAAATTGTTGTTTTTGTTTTTGTTTTTGGGATGTTGAGGAGGGTCGATTATAGGTGATAGCAAGTAAAAAAAGTGACATAAGCACGAACATCCCAAAAGCGTCGAAAATTGTCAGTATACAGCCAAACATCTGCAATTATTTTGCTGTTTTTGTTGCTGCTGCCTTTGCACCTTGCAAATTGCTGTGATTTTATTTATGGCAATGATTTTTATTTATTTCCATTTATTCGTTTATTTCGACGCTTTTTTCATCTCTTTTTTTTACGTACAATTCATCATTGTCCTGCGTTACTTCTGCTGCTGCCATTAGCGTTTTTCAGTGCCAATGCTATCTGACAGTTAGTACCGTAGTCAATTGAAAAATTTGTGGCAGTAAAAGTTGCACGTAAAAATTAAAAAATGAAAGAAAAAAAAGTTTATAGTCCTGAAGAAATAATTGAATGAAATATTCTTTAAAATTTTATTTAACGAGCGCCATAAAAAATATTTTTGCAATTGTGGTAAAAAAAAAGAAAATCTGCATTTTATGAATTTTTATTTAATTTTTTTTTTTGTTATCGTTCCAAGAAGGTAAATGTTCAGAGAGTCCAGAAACCCAGGCAGTGCCTCCAATTTGCTTTTTAATAGGCTTTTTACTTGATTTAAAGCTTCAAGCTAAAGAGCTAAGAAGACTAATTGCTGTAGTAGCTAAACTCTATTAAGACAAGATATTGCGTTTTAGGTGTTTTAGTTGTATGGGAGATGCCACCCATTGTAGTCAAACCACTCCCACATTTTTCATGTGGCAGCAAATTATGACAAAATACGCCCAAAAAGGTTTTTTTTAAATAGTTGCGGTCGGATCGGACCTGCGAACGGCGCAATCAATTTGTTATCTAAACAATTTTTTTTTGTTGTTATTGTTACTTTTACTGTAAGTAGCTCCTGCTTCCAAAACTTTGCCCATCTAATCCGAAAAAAAGTTTTGCAACATTGTCAAAACGTGTACTCTGAGTATGTCATTTGCTCTGTAGCCTATATCACTTCTGAATGCACCTCAAAAATTGGAAATTCGATATGCGTTGCGTGCATCGATTCCTACATTTTGTATGTTTATAAGCATTATTTAACTGGTATGGTCACAAAAGCTTTCTCACACTGTATGAAAAAGAGAAGACATAAAATATAAACAGAACTTTAGCAACATCAATACAGTTGATACAAATGAATAGCAGACGTCTAAATTTAATCAGGGGTTTAACGAATGACTAAGCATAACGATTATTGGATACCGACAAGCATTGTGTGATGTTTAGCTATCGCCTAAGTATTTAGAAAACTTTCGAATGTACTACTTATAACAATTTTTATCCATGTCCTTACGTGACGACACAAACATATGTTTCCTTGTTAATCCATGTGCGATGTTTAACTTTAAACCGTTTAATCTTTAAACTTTCTATTAATCGATAAAATCCACAACTTTGTCAATGGCTTAAAGTAAAACCCTGACGATTTTTTAAAATCGTTAAACGTACACAATATTTCTGTTGCAATCAAAGCATTCCAAATGTCAAATTGCAAATTTGAAAAACTACTTGTAAGTGTCACTAACACTATTTTTTCAGTTGACATATCACTCCACATTCCCCCAACTTCCTTGCCTTGCATATGCCAACACATTGAAAAGTGCTCAAATTGCACCACAAGCACTAAATTGAGCTTCTCAATGCGAACGCTTCAGTGCAAAAGTGTGAAACCACTTTGGCAAATATTTATGTTGAAAAGCCCCAAACATCCGGCTTAACTTTGTTGAATGGGTGATTTTTTCTTTCTTTTCTTTTTGTTTTGTTTTTTTTTTCCTGTTTTTTTATATGTAGTTTATAGTTGCTGCACCTAGCAAAAATAAATGCAAACATTTTTGCACAAAAAAAAACAACAACAAAATTGTCAGAGTGATTTGTGAAAATTTTTGTGAGTCTGCCACGGCAACATACTCAACAACTTATGGTAACTCACAACAACGACAGCCTTGCCTGAAAGGGTTTAAAGGGGCGGAAATATTTTTAAAAGGTTGCCAAAAGCACTCATGTAAAGGAAGTTTCAAAACAAAGTAAAAAACCTGAAACAAAAACAACAACAAAAAAAAAATAAAGAAAAGTAGCAACAGCAAAAAGTACTTTTTGAAAAGATATTTTTTGAGTTAACATTCCATTTTTTCGAGAATTTGTAGTGAACTATTTAGTAATGTATATATATATTTTCTGATTTTTTATTTTCATTTCTTTACTTCACCAAGTTTTGAACACGAAAAAAAAGAATTTTAGTTTTGTGTTTGCAAAAATCTGTCATTGTCAGCATTATTATGTACGATAAGTCCTTTAAAGGTTTAACAAAATGAAAAATTGGAGAAAAAAAAATACAAATTTTAAAACTAATTCTACTACGAATTTAAGTCAAAGTTCAAAGGAAGAGTGGCATAAAAAAGGAAGCAGGTAGCAAAAAATTAATTAACAGCTACTTTGGTAGTATACTCCAAAAAGTTATTAAAGTTTTATGAATACTTAGCTGAAAGCGAAGAAGAAGAATATGAAAGTAACCCAAAGTTAAAATGGCTTAGTATAGGTGTGAAAAACTACTTTTTTTATGAATCATTCAACGTGTGCAGCATCCGTTTAAAGTGGTGAAAATTGCTTGCAAGAATTTTAAATTGGGTTGAGCCGTTTTTTAAAATTAATATTTCCATAATATGATATATAGAGATACTAGTGGTACCCGCGGCTTCGTACGCTCACTTCCCGTTCTGTTTTTCATAATGAAATTATACTCTTCAAATCTCAACAAAAGTAACAAAATCGCAATTGATAGAGAGAATTTTAGAAGCAGCATTAGCATAAGCAACGACATTTTTTGTGTGAGGTTTTGCAAAAACTTAATTCTAAAGAAACGAATATTGAACTTTAATAAAATGAATAAAATATGTATGCAATAACCTTCTAAAGCATAAATACGATGTTTTTAAAAAAAATTATTAAAATCGGTTGAGTACATTTTGTGCCAAAGCGTTACAAACCGTCAAAGCAATTTTATATAAATAGTATAAAAAAAGTTTAGTTTATTCAATATTATGTAACACATTTTCCTGCAATTAATTTATTAGACTTCTCTAGGAGACAGACAATATTAACTTATTTTCATTTTTCCGCGTCTGTTGACATTTTCTTATATATGGGACGTTTCACGTCAAGCAGATCAGGGGCCGTTCAAGTATTGCGTAACGCACTTAGAGGGGGGGGGGGGAGAGGGTTCGAACAACGCATTACGCTGCGAGTTAAAAGTCTCTTGTTTTATTTATTATTATCGTAGACGCGACTAAAACACAACAAAAGTCGCTAAAATAACTTTCCGGGACATTGCGCAACATAATTGTGACTTTTAGGTAAACATGGTCACTTGGGTGATACCGTAACGCTTAAGGAGAAAAAAAATCTTCAAAAATTGCGTTACGTAATACTTGAACGACCCCTTACCTAAATGGTCAAAAATTGGTTTGACCAATCAATACGTACGAGGTCTTAAAATGTTCGTCTCATGAAAGTCTCATGGCCCGTTCAGAAATTCAAAATGCCGGCCGGAAGCCGGAGAAAAATCGAGTGTCCAGCAATAAAAGCTTGTAAAAATAAAAATTTACAACCGATCGGGTCTTTTCTTAGCTCAAATTGTAGTTCCTAAAGAGCTTTCGTGGTAGGTTGACAGAATCCAAATGGCGGATCCAATATGGCGGTCAAATATTCAATATGATTTAAAAGTCAACCGATTTGCTCCAAATTTGGTATACGGGGGTCTTGGGGGTCACTGATCACGAATCCGAGGTCAAATTTGAAAAAATTAAAATGACCGATCCAAGATGGCGGACGTATTTTTTTAATTTGTACCAAATTTGATATACGGGGGTTTTTAGAGTCGCTGATTACGAATCTGAGGCTATATTTCAAAAATTTTCAAATTCAAAATGGTGGAATCATCATGGCGGATCATGCTCTCCATTTTTTGTGTACTTTCCAATGTAAGAGCTTCTAAATATTAGTAAATACCACGAAACGTTAAAAATTTAGTGGAATTAAAAGTTTTATATTCACTTAACGTCGGTCACATTAAAAGAGCTTCATTGCCAAAAATCGAAGTAAGTTGATTGATATGCAGTGTCATGTCAAAAGTCATAGTATATCTTCAGTCAAAAAAAAAAAAAAAATTTTTGTTTTGCTACCAGACCTGCTCTGCGTGTTGTTTGTGTGCTTCTTTGAGGTAGTGCCAACGCCATGAGCATGCAATCTGTAAGTTATGAGTTTGATTGAACAGAATGCATTTTAAAATTTCATTTACATTTTTATATTTACACAAAGAAAATGTCTGCATTATCTGGATTATTGCTTATCATTATTTTTAATATATACTATAATACTATAACAAGAATTTAACTTGACTTAAAAACATTTAGTTTCAGCTTTGAATTGACTAGCTCCTTGTTATTAGTTTTCTCAGTGTAGTATTTAATTTATACCAATTTAGCCCTTGGATATTGTTTATTTATGCAAAATATTTCCATAGATTTTTTCTTTGTTTGCATATTTACAATTTTTCTTTGTTGTCAATGTCGATGTTCGATAGTTTCCTCCTGAGAAGCTCCAATTGATATCAGTTAAAATAGCAACTCAACGTTGGCAGTTTGTGGAACAGTTTTTCAATTTCCGTAGACAAGAGAACTTTCCTCAATGAATATGAGCGTTTCTGGCTCATTTTCCGTTTTTGTCTACTCATTCAACTCATAGTCGTACGAATTACCCGCTGGCTTGCTGAGATTGAGGTCTTTCTAATTTGAAGTTGGTCAGACTTCATTGGTTGCTTGTGGATGCTGTCTAAAAAAATTTTTTTTTCACACATTATAGTTTTCAAACATTTACGCACACACATTTACACATGCAAAAACCTACACACGTAGAGTTCTTAGTAAAGTGAGGAAAATCACTTCTCATTACAACCAGTGCATTATTCAATTTTCCGCATTTTCCAAACTAAGTATGTATGTAATGTGGTTGCCAACTTATTTTATATACATATGTACGAGTATACACCGAAAAAAGGACCGTACTAAATTTGAAGAACTGCTTCCTCCGATTTAGTGTAAAAATTTTCCTTAATCTAAGTTATTTTTCCTCATATTGATGAAAATATCGTTTCATTTAGTAATTGAGTCCTTTGAAATGAGTTCATGTTTCATTAAAGCAAGTCAGAGCTCTTCCTCAAATATAGAGTTTATGGTTTTAGCAAAACTTTCCTTTGGAATAGTAAATTTTTCTTTGAGAAGAATTTTTGAGGACAACTGTTTCTCATTTGAGTAAAAATTTCCTCAATCTAATGGAATGTTTTGTTTAAGAAACATCGTACTCAGTTTTGGTTAGTTTCTTCAAAAAATTTACTACAACGTAGGAAGATTTTCCTTAATAAATGAGTGGCAACACTCGCTGCTTTACTCGCTGAAATTAATATCTATTCTATTTTTGTCTATATATTTATAGTTCTCTACTTGTTTTTCTGTTTTTTAAATAAAAAAAATAAAAAAATTAAAAAAAAAAAAAATTATGTCGACGCCGGGGTTTGAACCGAAGCTTCCCTGATCAGACAATGTTTGTTACATGCGCAGTTTAACAACATCATTTTAGTATGTCTTAAAAATGCTGTTGATGGCTGAGCTGGGTAAGATGAGCATCTTTGAACAGTGGCATGGCGCGAACACAGGTTCAATTCCCTGATCGGGTAACAGGTGAAAATTTAAGTTCTCTTTTGAAGTTTTAAAAACGTATTACAATTAAAATAAGAATGACCGACAATAAATAAGTAACCAACAAATAAGAAAATAGAGGAAATAGAAAATTAACAAATTTTTTTTGAAATCAACGAATTTATTTTAAGTACATAAATTTCTTTCATTTAAGGATACCTTCATCCTTAGAAAAAGTAAAATTTTCCTCAGTTTTATAACCTTGTCCTCACATTGATTAAACTTTTCCTTATTTCAAAGCAGCAACATTTACTTGTACTAAGGAATCCAACTTACTTATTTTGAGGAACCCATGGCTTTAGCTCGTATTGAAGGACATTTTTTCTTACATTTAGGCATTTTTCCTTAAACGGAGTAAGTTTTTTTTTCGGTGTACTTTTGAAAAGCCAATACATATACGAGTACATCATATACTTACAAATACTTTTGTTCATGTGCGTCTTTGCTTGCTTATGCGTTATTAGTATACGTGTGTATTTGACGTATCCTTTTCTTTATCAAAGCAGACATTCAATATGTGAGGGAATACTCAATAAAAATGCTATAAATTTTACAGCAAATTATCCTTTAGAGCGAAAAGTTGTGCAAAAGAAAAAAAAAAGAAAAAAATTAGAAAGATGTAGAAAAAGATGAGTAGCATGTAGAATATAGAAAGGATTAGATGGAAGAGAAAAAACTTTTCAATGGAAAATAGAAAAAATAAATTAAATCCATGCAGCAAAGGACAATTTGATGATATATTCATAAGTTGCTTCAATCTTCTTGTACAAGTGCTTCAGCCCATTTTCTTTATTCCAAGTCGATGCCTTGTGAAATTTTCAATGGATAAAAAATAGGGATTTGAAAATATTTGAAGGATTGTTAAAATTAAAAAAAAAAATAATAATCCATAACAGCTATCTAGCTACGCTAAGCATTTTAATAAATCGCAAAAATTCTTCAAATTGCTGTACAAAATTAATATTGAATACAGTGAATTTGTCCTGTCGTACACTTTTCCAACTCACTTGTACTGTCAATATTTCTGGTTTATTTTCTTATTTCCCATAAACTTGAAAGCATTACTACATCAGCGTAACTGCATGCTGCATTTGATGATTTTCTTCATATTTGAAAAAAATTACTTCACCTAAGTGAATGTGACTGTTAAAAGCATCCTTAGTATTTATGTCAATGGATTGCATTTCAGGATTATTTTATAATTTGCCATTAAATTGCTATTTATTACTGAATTAATTTTGTAATGGCTCTTTGCATTTTTGCAAGTGAATAAAACGAACATGTTTATTAAATTAATTCTTTTAAAATATCTGGGCCACGACAAAAGACAGTACATTTATCTGTGGAATACCTAAAAAAAAGTAGATCTTAACGATATGGAATACAAACATGCAGTTAATCTTATTTATATTATATAATTTTAAATCAGACCAAAACAAATTAATCAAACATCTACTTATTGATATCATCGACAGATATAGCGTCAGTACTAGTTGGTCACCTAAACAAATATTTGTCTTGACTGGCGATTTGACGAAGAAGTTAGGTTATGTCTTTAAAAATTCGTGAAATTCCATGCAACTGTAATCCATCTTACACATAGAATGCTCTTCAGTGTCGATATATAAATATTGAAACTTTCTACTTTCCATATCTTTTCAGTGGCACCAAAAATATACGTTCAACAGGAGTAGATGTTCCTGGCAAACATAAAACGTATTTGATGATTTGAGAATGTTCCATATATGGCACATTCTTTATTTGAACACAAAAAGCAGTACAAATCTTCTAGCAGTACTGACATCCATATTTTAGATTCTTGACAATCTAGAATTTGATTTGGATCGAAAATAGACTAAAAGATATTGGTTAAACCCAAATTTTGTTTCTTCTTATTGTATAGAAATATGTTAAGGAGTATTTGGGGAACTACTGGATTGACTTAAGACATTTATACCGTTAGAAAATGTATTGACTCAAGTAAAAATGGTAAAATTTGACAAATAGGCGTGGCAACCTTTCATTAAGGCAATAAATTTAAAACGCTAAACTAAGAAAAATGTAGGTGAATGAATATTACGTTGGTACGTTTGGTGACACAAATAAGCCTGTAAGAAGCGCAGTGGTAATACACTGCGTTTATAATCCAGAGATTGCAGGTTTGATTTCAGGTTCAGACTTTCCTGTCTATATTGAGACTTAAGAAATTACTTAATTTTTATTGCAATTCTTGTGTTCATAACGAAGTGATGACAAACAGTACACTATGCACTTTATGAATTTAAGAGTGTCACACTTTATGTGCCTTGACTTTAAGGTGAAAAAATTTTGCATGAGAAAAATCGGTTAAAGCTTACAAGCTTCATTGATCCTTAGATGAATAATTCACATCTCCAAGGGTATCATCTCATCATAAAAGTGTTTTTTAATGTAATTTCTTAATATTGACTTTAATTGTGCAAAAAGTGAAATTCAAAACCTAATTAAAACTTCTGCAAATAATACAAAAAAAAAAGATTGAAATTCAGAACACACAAGTGAAACTCTCACATATTATGCTAATCAAAAGCGAGTATCATGATGTACGTGACCTTTGACCAAATAACGTGAGTGAGTTTGGTACATAATCACGATAGCACATTTGCAATACATTGAAAATTTCAATTTCGATGCGCTTGAAAGCTGCAAAGAGCTATTGCAAAAATGTTATTAACAATATCGTGCTTACTCCCCTGACAAGAGATGTAAATGGTGGAGAGAATCAAACGCTGTTATACACAATGTAATGAAAATGTCTGTAGGTTTTATGGCAGACTAGACGAGTCCTTGGGGATAACACAGTTGCTCACTTAATCACGATTTGATGGATTTACCTAAAGCACGAACCTAAAGTTTCGAATCTCAACGTGCTTTTGACTTAAACTAATTGTTATTAGTTATATACATGCCTGGGTATACATATATAGATATTTTGTATGCATGTACTTGTAAAGTTCTTTAAAGACAACAACTAACTTAATGCTGGAAAAGTAGAGAGCAACTGTTCGTCAATAAGCCCTGAAGTGGCATTTTGTGCAGTATACGTTAGTAAATTGATTTTGTGCAATGAACTTGCACTTGGCCATCGGTATCCATTGCACATTCCCTGAAAGCCCTTAATATGGGTCTTTCGTTTTATTTCATGCTCTTTTCATGCATTGTAAGGATTGTGTGCGAATTGCCTTTATGTAGAAGTTGGGTTCATTTCAAAGTGGCTGCTGTTGGATTGCAACAAGCTTTCTTTTTATCTTTTTGTTGTTGTTATATATATATGCTGTGCTTCTTCTTGCGAACGGATATTGTAAAATCGTGATTTTAGATTTGTTACCATCGTACTTTTGTGCTGCCGGTGGCTTAATGTTGTTGGCCTCAATGAATTCGTATTAGCAGCAATACAAGAGCGTCAATGCCAACTTATGTTTTGCAATGGAATTTATTTGATGCGATCAAAGTGAGGCACGTGATTTGTGTTGATGATGGCGATGCTGATGATAATGATGCTGCCGATGAAGTTACTGACTGCTGCTGCTGCTCGCTTTGTGCTAACAGCCTTAATACTTTTAGATGCAGGATTTGCTGTAGTGAAAAAACCGATGGAAAAAATTTGTCGTGGATTAGGAATGCTTAAATAACAATTTGATATAATATGAATTAAATCGATGAAATATGTTCGAAATAAAATTAAGTCGACATACATATGTACCTAAGTATATGTATATAATTTCATATATGCACATATAAACTTCGAGTTGCAGCTAAAATTGTGTCTTTAATCGCTGCTTAACTTTTATTGATTGATTAGAGATAGTCATTTCTACCACTTAGAAGCGTGCAAAATGGATTCAGTCGTATGGCAAAACTTTTCAAATTATATTTATAAATAAATAATTCATAAGAAATAGGAAACTTTTCGATTCAATTTGAGATCTCAACTGATGGGAAATTGCTCAAAAATTATCTAATATAAACTTCGCCTTTCACTTCTTCACTTCTTAGAATGACTTATATTGCTTTTAACAGCCAAACGAAGCCACTCTAATTATGTTAACAAATTGATAGTAAAAAAAACAAATTTGGTGTCCTTTCTTGAATTGTTAAAGGAAACAAATTGTTTGCGCCGTTCGTAGGTTTGATCTAGGAGTTGATATTTTGTGAGAATTTTCTTCAAGTCCGATTCTATGATATGGGCCTATGGGGCCGCAAATTATAAAAAAACAAACCACCACACAAAAAAATGCCTTAAACGCTTTATCTTGGCACCTGAGATAAATTTTTTTTAAGTTTTAGTGGGTAGGTTTTTTCATAAAACTTCAACAAAATCGGACAGGAAGTCTGTCCGCGCCGCTTATAGATTTGAGCTACGATGCTCAAATGTTGGGACAATTGTTTTTAAACTTCAAGCTAATATATAGGCAAAAAAAAAAATAAAATCTATCTACAAAATTTAGAAAAAAATAACCTAGTATACCCATGCAAAAATCGGTGTGCTGAAACTTCTAGCCACAGTTTTTGAAATCAAAATAAAGACCGTAATTAAAACAGTAAACTATGCAAAATGTTACAAAAATAAATTAAGTAATCAAAATATTATCATTTTATTGAGCATAGCCTTCGGTTGTAACGCATAAAATCCTTTAAGTATGTTTGTATGTATGTGTGTATTTGGAACACACTATAGGAAAGCGGTACATTTAATTTTATTCATCGAAATAAAGACGATACAGAAAATACAGGAGACAAAAGGAATTTTAATTGAAAATTAATTATCCATTAAATTTAACAAATAAAACACTTCATTAAATTTTAACAAATAGCCATCTGAAAGTATGCCACTGTTGTTTTTGTAATTCTTACTGCTGCTGCTGCTGCATAGCAAACCAAAGACTTGACCTTAATTAAGTGACAAACATTAAAGACGATGCCAAGGAGCACCAGCATCAGCAGCCGCAGCAGCAATACAGCATTTGAAGTTGTCGTTATCAGTAAAGTCAAAGAGTCGTTGTTCGCTCAGATGGTAGGGTTTATTTTACTTACGGTGATTTTATTTTAAATTGAAATATGCCGTGTTGCGCACAGCAGACTAGGGGTGCTAATACTATGACTTTTTGTTAGCTAAAATGCTTACTGTGTTAAGGATCTCATAATGTCGAGAAAAAAAATTTATTTGAGTTTTGGCTGTCTTTCAAAGAATCCTTATTGCTGTCTATAAATAGTGCCATAGTATAGAAGAACTTTCACTTCAAAAATAAGAATCTTTGGAGAAATTTCGTTAGAAAAATATTGAAAATCGTAAAGAAATATACGCACATAAGTTTAAAATGCAATATTGAGAGAGTTATTTAATGTAGTGCAACAAAATTTCTCACAAATACTAAAAATAACTTGGACAAATTAAAATTCTGACAGGAGAGTGTGGCACCTTCAGTACTTACAAGCAAAAAGTTCAAAACCCTATACTGAGATGAATATTTGAGTTAATAGAATCAAATTTCACATAAATAGTATGAATGATACAGAAAAGCTCTTCGTGGATTTCTAGAAACGATAACTTTAAAATGTTTTACTGAGAGATACAAAAATACAAGAAATGGTTCCGACTAGCATCAGTTAAGAAATTGGCGACTTTCGGAAAGAGGGCGTGGCACCTCCCATAGAAGCATAAGTTTCGTAGAAAAAGCTTATAAGTAAATATGCCAAATTCAATGTGAATACATTTAGCCAAATCCGCTAGCACGTGGCATGTCAAAAAATACACTTTTAACCCTCCGCGGGACACCTACTTATTCACTACTTACTTAGGATACCTACGTTGAATACGTCTTTAGATTTTTTTCTGACTTATGAATGGCCAAACGCTCTTAAACCAATATAGATAATTACTTACAGTTTTCTTTTTGATGTTCCATTAGATAGAAAAATAAAAAATTTAGCCATGGACCGGTGAAAAAGAAATGAATCGTAAAAATGTGGACAAGTGTTCAAGTTAACTAAAAAATCGATATCTCAGGCACTAATTGTTCAAAAAACAAAATACATAAAATAATGGATTTCATCTTGATAATATGATCCTTAATTGAAATTTTCTGGCGTTGGACCCAGCTCCTTATGTATTTAGCAACCACAAAAGAGAACATTTTTCAACTCATAAAAAGTGACACACTTTGGATTGATGACTTTGTTACGATAAAGTTTTTTATGATAGGGTTTCAGGTTATGCACATATGCCGCTTCCCAGTTCCCAGATACAGAAATTGCTAAAAGTACATATGGACGAATGCGTCATAGGTGTCCCGGGAGGTTAATATTAATTAAAAACTGTGCTGTTGTGCCTTAATATTATTATTTTAATTTTAAACTATTACTATAAAATTTCGTGGGAATTAATTTTTTCGGATATCCAGCACTCTGGATTTGGAATCCCTGTTGAAGATTGTGAACGAAATTTTCAATATTTTCTTGTTACTCGTGTTCTTGCTATTATCGTTAAAGGTGTAGAAAATTTGCATATCTGAATAGGGATTTAATGAAATTTGTAAAAAGGATTTAGCCCTAGGTTGAACAGCATCAACAAGCTCACTTCACGTAGGTGGACGATGAAGCCGTAAATGAACAATAACGACGATAATGTTTCGAAGTCAAAAAAAGTTGCTCAAGTGTAAAGTTTAAGTTGCTTTTGTTATTTTAAACAAAACTTACGAACAAATGTGATACAATTTAATGAGTGGGCTGAAAATGGCAGAAAGTAGAAAGTAATCACTGGTTCAATGCAATTTGGAAACGCTTGAAGGCAACTTTAGCAAAATTAAATATTTGCACAGTGCTTTTAATGGAAGTGGCAATAAGAATGATTTTCTTTAAAATTTTGCTGTAACAAAATTTATTTGGTTTGATTGCTACCATCACCCCACACTACAATATCAAAAAATTTCAAATAAAAATGGAAATTTATTTCAACTTCAGCAGTTTTCAATGAGCCTAAAATTATGCCTTAGAAAAGTGCGCTTAACAATAGAGTGCGTACAAGCGATTGCCACTCATAATAAAATTTATTTAAAAAAAAAAAACGTAGCATACTTTTTCGGATTGTCATTTGAAACGTATAAAATTACGATTTGTTGCGTTTTCGCGCACTTGTCATATATCTGCCACTTAACAGCAACTGAAAAATATAACGTGGTGCGAAATAAAACTTTTCAACTTTTTCGCTTCAGTTTTTTTTTTTTGCTGCTTGCTGCCTCTTGTTCAATTTTAACGCTGTTTGTACTGACAGCTTCAAAATTGCCGCTCTTAACAAACACAAACATACTTTTGCACACTGTTGTTGTAGGGTCTACTTTTTTTTTCTTTTCCTACAAAGTTTTTTCTTTATTTCTTTTTCTGCCTACTTACTTTTATGCGCCTTTTAGTTAGGCAACATTTTCGATGCGCGTTGTTAAAATTCCGTTAGCGACAGCATTTTAAACAGGTTAGGAGCTCGAGCAGAAAATCTTGTTATTCCGTTTCAACGCTTTTGCAAGATCTACGCTTGAAAATTCGGCTCAAGGAGCTGGAATTCATGAATTATTCAAGTTTTCAAGTGTGTTTGTGTACTTGTGTGAGTAAAATTTATTTTGCTTTTATGGTAGTGTTGTAGTTGTTTCCGACTGCAGGGCTATTTGTGTTTTGCTAGTGCCTATGTGTGTGTGTGTGTACATGTGTGGGTATTTTATGTGAATAAATGTAGCAGGTAATTTTCAGAAATAGTAATAGCGTCTTCAAAGGATACTAGCAGTGCAACTAAAGGATGATATGCACTAAGTGATATCTTAATTTTATACTTAAGAATATTTCAAAAAAGTAGATTTAAATGTTTTCAGTGTTCAGTGCGACTTACTTTGTAGTAAAAAACTTTTTTTTTTCACCTCTTTCTTTATACGCTTGTTGCGGAATTTAAGGAAGCTTGTCAACCTTTGACTTCATTATTTGTAAACTTGCTAGGTCTTGCTAGATCAACTGTGGCTTACTTTTCGGCCTCCCATTTCAAAAAAAAAAAATTCTAAAATTCTTCGTAATATGCTATATTTTCTAGTCAATGCCATGTTTTTTGATTTTTCAGTGGTGTTGATTATTGATCTGCCTTCATGAGAGGAGGAAGCGGCAGCACTTACAGCAATTAAACTAAATGCTACAGCAAATTTACTGACGAGGCTTTAACTTTGTTGTTAATCGAAATTCGTAGAATTTTGGAGCAACGCCTCAGTTTAGCACAGTTAGAAAGGCATTTAAAAAGTTTTAAAAGTTTTTTCACAGCATGGCATACTTTTAGGGGAAAAAAAAATAAAACTTTAGTGCTTTGCAAAGGCGGAGATTTCTGTGTTGCCTAATAATTCTTTTAATTTTTTTTTATTTTAAGTTTTTAAGTTTGCAACAAATGAGGCTAAACATAAGGAAGAATGTGAGAAGAGGAAGAGGGGAAGAAGCGGGTGGGCTCTGGTTGAAATAAATGAGGAAAAGTGTAATAAAAATCCATTTATTAAAAACTTGGCTTTTGTTACACTTTAGTTGTATGAACTTTTTCTATATTTTTTTATTTGTAATTGTTCTTGTTTCTTTAGCATACCTACGTACAAAAATTTTTATTTAAAGGAAACGGAAACTGTTGCTAACAATTTTGTAAAACGTACTTATTGTTGTTGCCTTTATTTTGAGTTGTGGCAAAAAACTTTAGCATTTTGTAGTTAATCGAGTGCGGTGGGTGTAGCTAAGCTAAGTAATTTAATTTTTTTTAAATCCACTTCTATGATGACTGGCTTAAAACTTTTACTTAGTTTATATGCATTCTCAGAACTTTTGAATATGCTACCTTTTTTATGTGACTTTCCCTCTTTCCTAATGTCATCGTCATAAGCGTTATAAGTTCGAGTTTTGTGGGGTTTTATTTCAATTATCGTCGTAAGTTTAAAGTTTGTTTTTGAAAGATAAAATTTTGCGATAAAATTTTGTGTTTTAGGTGAAAACTTTTTAAACTTTTGTGTTCTGAAAATATAAAATTTTTTGTGAAATTAAAAATTAAATGATACAAAGTTTTTACGAGGAGAATATGTTAAAATGCTACTTTTTGTTAAATACTTTTTATTCAAATATATATGAAAATCATTTTATATAGGAAGACATCTTATTACTTGCAGCTTTTAAGCTAGGTATCCACAGATTTTTTGAAGTCAAAGTGTTCAACTATTCAAAAAGATAATAATAATGTGCAACAGTGACTATCAGTGCCCAAGGTTGAGTCAATATTTCCTACTAAAAAACGTTTGATTTTCAAAAAAAAAAAACTAGTTTGCAAGCATCAGTAAATCTGAATAGAATTGGTACTGTCAAAAGCAACCTCGATCGCTAGGCATCAATAAATAGCATAATTTTGTGCCTCAGGAAGTGATTAGTTTTCCATACTAATTATAAGTTTTTTACATTTTGAACTTTAAAGCATATAAGTAGAATAAAAACTTTCGACGCAAGCACTTCGTCCTTTATATCCTAGCCCACCAGTACGCTTTTAGGTATCTGGACAGTGCGCCCAAAAACAACAAGTCCTCCTGTTGTTATCTTGGGCCACTGCAGCTTGAGGTTCGGGCCATAGTCCTATCAAAACCCCTTGCAAAAACCTTTATGCAACGCTGGTTGGGGCTCCCGTTAGTTCGGGGTCCCGAGCTATAGCCCCCTCTAGCTTTACCTTAATCTAGCACTGATTTTAATATGCCTTTAATTAGAAGTAAAACTGTTGTTTATGGGGCAAAACATGATATTCGTTTGAGTGAATTAAACTGATGTGGTTTGGTCAAACATGTGTCAGATAATAATACCTTAGTCTTTTAACCACACTTCATATAAATATGAATATTGTATAATTGAAAATAATTTTATATAGAAACCCTACCGAAAAATCTTCTGTTTGGTATATAATTAAAGTCTTATCCACGATGTGATGTTATTGTAAAATTTCGATTTATTTATGAATCCAATAATGATATTTTTCGATCTGTTCTTACCTAATTCAAAATAGTATTATTGAACATGTATGCATACGACAAAGTAGGATTTCTTTCGCCAAATAGAATTTACTAATTATCAACAACTAAAAGTTTGTGAGAAAGAATTACTTGTTTCAACCACAAATTTGACTTAGTAAGTACTACCAAATATATGATTAATATTATTCAGCTAACTTAATTCATTTATCTATTTTGCTTATGCCATATACATCATTTGTTAATTGTTATCAAATCTCGATGTAAGCAAATATCTGCCTTGAGCTTTTTTTAATTAATAGTGGTGATATATTGCAAGAAACTGAACTGAAGAATATATATTATAAGTGGCAAGTTAATGTGGAATGCTTTCCCAAGAAGTGTTAAAGAATTTATTTTAATCCTGGTGCTACTTTATTCTATCATCACTGGCAATAAATATATCAAGTTCACTTTTAACCTGTATAGTAGAATGTTTCAACCAAAAGTTTAACAGTCAAGAATGGAGGTTTCAATTGTCGTCAAACATCAATATACCGCCTATATCAATTATGGACCGTTATTTAAATCTTTGTACTATGCCGTTTTACTAGTTCCTTTATAAATTTCAAAATTACTAAGTCGATGATCTCATATAAAGAGTTCCTCCAACTGCAAGTTCTGTAAATACAGATCCTAAATACAGATATTTCAAGTTTGATGCAACCTGATAGAGCTACACTACAATTATTCTATTTAATAGGAAGCGGTTGGTAAATATATGCAATTTAACCAATTGCTGGAAAATTTTACATTGGAATTCTTAAACTTTAAACTGAATTTATATGTATATAACTTATAACTATTAGTTTTAACTACAACTATTTCATAACTTAAGCCTTAAATATTATTTTAATATGTCTCTAAGCGACTAATATTTTACTATGGAATTAAATTACAACATTAAACTAAAAGGTTTTCTTAAAATATTTGTTTTCATTAGATGTGTAATCCTTTAATGTCACATTTAAATAAATGTTAGTGCTAAAGACACTTATAAAATCACATACACACATACACATAGTTGGACCAAGACACATAGATATAAAACAGATACGACAATTAACTAACATACAGTGGCTTAAAAATTTATGTCTGCCAAATTAATCCCAAACATCTTTGCTAATGAATGCCACACGTTCTTATACAATATCATTGCTGTCAGTCCTTTCACTCTCACTCTCGCTCTCTCTCTCTCTGTTGTAGTGTGGTTATGGTAATTTTTTGCTACAACAACCTTTTGCTCCCAAGATGTTAAACTTTGAATGTTGAAAAATTTAAAAATAAAAGAAAGTGAAAGAAGAATGAAAGTAGGGCGAATGCGAGCAAGAAAAAAGTGAAAGTAATACACCGAAAACTAAAAATTTGCTATATTTACGATGGAATTTCGAAATTCAAGGATAAAATGTCCTTCAGTATGCACTAAGGTCATGCGTTCTTTATAATATGTTAGTTGTTAGCATAAGTAAGTGTAGGTTTTTTGAAATGAGGAGAAGTTTCTTAAGTTTAATGAAAAGTTAGCATAATTGAAAAGATATATCTATTTATGTAAGGGCAACTGTAATGCCTTTAAGAAAATCGCTCGCTGTTTTCTAAAGCAGACAAATTTTTAATGACTTTTCACAAAATTTGAAATGTTATGGCATTGCTTTCGTTATAAATTATGGCCTTCGCTCTATCGCGCAGTTGGTGAAACAGGGTCGCTCTATGGTCCCAAGTGTTCGGTTCCAAGAACTAAATGGCATAATGACAGCATTGTGTACAAACGATCGTCAGCTAAATACATAGACACTTATTTGACCCTACAATGCAGTAGAATACATTGGAATCAAATGGCAAAAAATATTTTATCAACGTCATCCAAACATTATATAGCCCATTCAAACATTTCTTCTTTCAGTAAAATCAGTCAAATGACATGCACCCCAAGTGGCAACTGAAGAAAATGCTACTCCTACACTTTTTGCTTAAATTTAAATAATGAAAAAGGAGTAGAAAAAAATCCCTTTTTTTATTTTTGGTTGAACAAAAACAAAAAAGACGCAACGCAGCAGTAAACGCATAAGTAAACTTTTTCATGGACAAAAAATGAAGAGAATGTTGAGTAGGATGATGATGATGATAATGATGTTGAAAGATTCATTTGCTTGCTTGGCAGCTTAATTTTAGTGTGTCATGCAGATTGAGATTCATATCTCGAATGTTTACAAATTTTAGCATTCGTTTTCACTCTTTTTCTCACTACAATTTGCGTTTATTTTGTGGGCGTTAGGGAGTTGAGAGTTGACAGTTGGGGCATTTCTTAATTTTAGTGTAAATCTTAGCCTTGCCTATGTGTAATGGAAATTATTGTAATCTTAATTTTTAATCTGCCATCTTAGTGGAATGTAACGAATGAACGTTTGTTTAGCTCACATGACTCTGTTGACAGTTTTACGTGGGCAAAAGTTTTCTTGTTAAGTAAGCGAAGAAAAGTGCAAAGTATGTGACACTTTTGCCAAAATTTGAGATAAGAAAGTGTTCATTAATTTTGCCTTATTGCCATTTATTTGCTATTTTCGATAGGCGCTCCCTAAGCATTGACTGGGAAAAATTTAATCATTGGATGAACCTTAATATATGCATTTGATATTTGCTAATTTTTAAAAGAGGTATTTTTCTCAAAATTCTTTGCTTAATCCAGATAAAAAGTTCGGCAAAAGGTGTTGATTCCTTTTCGATTCCAATCGAACATGGCGTCTTCTTTCGCTATAGATTTATTTTAAGAGTAAAACTATTTAATAAAATGTTTCGTGCTTTCCACCTTCAAAAAAATAGATCATTTCAATGGATATTGACAAAAATTACATATTCACTTTTCATTTTCAGGATAACGTGAAAAAACTGGGCTTAAATATTGAAAACAAATTAAATGATGAATCGCTGCAGGATATAAGCACTAACAGCAACAACAATAGAAATAACAACAACAAACATAACAGCGAAAACGACCACGTTGCTGTTAGTGGTTACGATGGTGAGAATGAGCGTGAAAATGATAATGATGATGTTGATGACGTACATGATGATGATGATGATGATTTTCATCGTTGGCTTAGTTCTACCGAAAGTAATAGCAACAACAAAAGCAATAATAACCGCAACTCATATATCGAAACAAATTTTGATTCAACAAAAAATGACGATTTTGCAACGCCTGACAACATCAATCCCTATGCGGCAGCAACAAAAATAACAACAACTGCAGCTACCAATAACAAAAACATAAACAATACCAACAGCAACATTCATGAATTTTCCAAGAATTCAGCGTCTGCTGCTGCCGCTGCCGCTTATTTTCGTAGCTCCTACAATGATTTCAGCAGCGAATTCAATGGTAGCGTCGTAAATATTGATATACTGCTGACAGCGGGTCAAGAGCCATCACCACAACAGCAGCAACAGCAACGTCAGCAACAACAATTGCAATCAGAGTCAATTTTTCCGGCAACTGATTTTATATCCAATGGAAGCAAAATCTTGTTGGCAAGTGCTTCAACGACAGCAACAGCAACAGCGGCTGCAGGTGGTAGTGGCAACATGCAGAGTAACAATGCAACTACAATAGCTGCATCATCATCATCAGTGGCTTTAATTGCAGCCGATGATGTTGGCACAAATAATCAAAACTCAACGTCAACAACGACGATAACGCCTCCGCTGCCGCCGGAGTCTGCAAGGACGTGGACGATGATGACAACAACGACATCGTTGCCAGAGAAACAATGCAATGTTATGGGTGAGTTTAAACTGATTTGTATAACTATGTGTGATTGTTTAAACAAATTGCTAGTGCGAGTTGGTTTTGAGCACCTTTGGGAATCAATTGATTTTTAAATTTTGTGGCAGGAAAAGCTGATGAGCTGATGTAATTTTTAGCACATAGTGAAGCAATTGGCTGTAATGCTGGGTGGAAAAAGGCAAAAAGTTTTTTGATTTTTAGATAGCTTTTTTATAAAAAATAAGTTAACATTGATGCATAATTTCAAAATAAAATGTCTACATACATGTCTACATTTTGCAGCTCTGTTATTTTATGTGTCGATAGCGATTGTTAAATGTATTTTATTGTTTTGCAAATAGTTGGCAACGCGAATTATTGCATATGACAGCACTAGACCGTCAATTTTGTTCACACAGATCAGCTGTGTGTGTGTGTTGTCTTTAGTAAATTCTGATTTAGTAATTTTTAAATTCTGGGAAATTATTTAGTTCGTCGTTACTTTACAAAGCTTTCAAAAAATTTCGCACTTTTGTAGGCCTAAAAAGATGCTACGGAATTTTGTGTTTGAAGCTTGTTTTTTTCATAATGAAATTATTCTCTTAACATCTTATTTTATCTTCTCTCAGTAAAAAAAAAAATTGAAAGAGAGTATGTCGGAAGCCAAATAAAAACGATACAAATGAGAACCAAAAAAACAAAAAGCAATCAAAAAAGCAAACGACAATTTTTGTGTGGTTTTGTGAAAACTTAATCCTAGAAAAAATGATATTTATTTACTAGAAAAAAATTTTAAAAATAAGTATGCAATAATCTTTCTTAGCACAAATATATTATTTTAAAGAGTAAACTATTAAAATCGGTTTAGACTATTATGCGCCATAGCGTTACAAGTGAAACATTATAGTTTTGAACAGACACGTTTTGCAATCCCTGAGCGCATGGGCTTAGGCCCTTGAAGAGACATTTAATTATTTTTTATAAAACTACTAGTATTACCCTGTGCGCTTCGCTTCACCTTATATGGAAAATTTCATCCTAATTTTAAAGTGGTCTTTGTGAAAATGCTATTTTAAAAATATTTTTGTATGAGGGCCACCCTAAATATGCACCCTAAATAAAATTGTTATAGCCTATGATACCAGCCTGATCAATACTAAGGTACTTTAAACCGATTTAACCTTTGAAATGTGTTTTATCTTTGTGATCTCTGTGATGACATTTAATTTTTACGAAAAAAGTTGTTGGAACTTAAAATATTAGAAATCAATTTGTCTTCTGTAGGGTAAATAATATTTTGAGTGCAGCTATGAAATTTGACAAAGCTCAATCTAACTGCCGCCAACAATAAGAATCAATAAGCATTACAAGAAATTAACTTTCTTCATAGGAGAGAGAGCGCTTCTGAAAGCAATATCCTCTTTTTTCCAAAGAAATATATTTTCATCAATCGATGGGAAAAGGTAAAACATAAATTTTAAACATAACCTCTTGACAACTCTGCTGTTCGAACCGTTTATGGACTTTTTTAACATTAATCGACATGATTTTTCGAAAAGTATCACATGTATTTTAAATATGAATTGGTAAAATTCAATCATTATAGTGACAATAAAAAACAGCTCAGTACCATTTGATCTGAATACGCTCCCAAAATTAAAAATTATGATATCATGTTGCCCAATCCCTAGTTCTATCTCTTTCTTAAGGTTCACTCTATCTCCATATCAAATTTCATCAAAATCGGTGTAGCGGCTCTACCACGACACCGTTTTCTACTATAAGAAGCCCACTAAACGAATATAGGATTTTAGTGCCCTTCTTAAGGTTTCAGTTTACCTCCAAACCAAATTTCATCAAAACCGGTTCATTAGTTTAGCCGTGGAAAAGTATTTTCCTGTCAGAGGCGTGGTACCGACTACTATTGAAAAAAAAACTATCTCTACAGTCCCTCTTCACAACCTTCCTAACAAAAATGTTATGGCAATTAAAAAGGGATCATCAAAAGGTTCTTTTAACAATAATGCAGCCTTTATGAAACTTATTTTTCTCCTTCAGTCCTTGTTTTCTACAAGCTGCTACTTGGGCAGGAGTTTCCCCGCCTAATATACATCTGAGGAAGTATATTGGGCCAATTTTATGGAAAAAATTTTTGTTGCATATATTGGTAGATAAAAGTCAAAAACTTTACGATTGACTATATTAATTATTTTTTAATATATTGCTGACCAAAAACAATAAAAAATGTCCTCACCTTTTTCCAAAAAAAAAATATATTACATACATATTTTGAAAAATCCATCTTTTCACTCTGTCAACCCTGCCTGAAAATGTTCTTGACTCTGTTAAATTATGGATATGGTGCCTTTAAATTCAAATTAAAAATAAAATAAAACGAAATAAAATAAAAAGAAATTATAAAAAAAATTATTAACAAAAATTGAATGAATGTATTGCATAGTTTTTTTTCCTTTCACTTTCAAAATGAATTTTCATTTTATAACAATTATGTCGCGACTTTGTAATATGTCCCTAAGTACTCGTACTTATGGCGCCAACCACAAATGTTTATTTTGCAACTGTTAATCCTTTAATTTACATTTCAATTTATTTGATTTATGTTAAAAATCTAATTAATTTCCAAATTATGACACCACAACTTAAAGCCACACATATTGCGTTGCATAAATTTAAATGTTTTACAAAGCCATTACTCAAATTCATATGCAAACATTTACATTTTCTAATCCCCTCTAACTTCATTTGCATTTTGAAAACAACCAGCTTACGCTAACAACAGTGACAGTTAAAGTAATAACAGCAAAAACAACAAAAACAAAAGCAACATAATATTTGCAAGCTACGAGTTAATTCGGCTGGATAACTGAAGTGTAAGGTCTCATAATTTACATTAACCATCTCATTCCGAATTTGCCTCCTCAACTTATCAATCAAGGGCAACTGAATTTTGCCATTCATTGCGGTTAATGCGGGCGTTTGTCCTTTTGATTTTGCAGCACTAAGGTATACCTTGGGTAGGTAATATGAGAATATTGTCCAGTTAAAGTCTTTTCTCTTAAAGAAACTGCCAGAAACACAGCAAATTTGCTTGATTTTATCTTGTTGAAACAGTTGTGAAGAGCGGCAGCGCTGAATTTGACATGGAAATAGATTAAACCCTAACTATCTCTTATTTTCATGGGCGTGCCACTGCCTCTTGATTGCAAAAATACTGTCGCGGCTGAGCCGCTACAATGATTTTGATGAAATTCGGTATGTAGAGAGTGAATCTTGTGGAAAGATATTTGTTTTTTTGGAGGGCGATGCCACAGGTTCGCTTTCGAAATAAAGTCAAGCGATTAGGTTTTTATAAGTTTCATAGACAATTCCAAACCGTACCGTCATGGTCTTGTTGAATTTATTAACTTTTACTTAATTGCCACTTTAATGCAACATCAAGAATAATGCTGCCATTAGCACTACTGGTAATGCAAATAAAGCACTCAGTATACACGCGTTAAATAATGTGTCCAATAGAGTTGGGTAGGAATGATTACTTCATGATTTCCATTTCAATTTCAGCAAATTTGAATCAGTTCTTTTTGCCATGAAACTAAAAAAAAAACGATTTCAATTCTTTGGAAATAAATTTGAATTTTTCAATTCCAAATATTGATTACTGGCATGTCATAGAAATCAAGAGTCGATTCTGGGTATGAAATTTTGAAATTTAAATATTCGCAGAAATTATTCCTACCCAGCTCTGGTGACAAATTGGTACTCGCGCGCTAGCACACTCGACTGACCTACTCAACTGGAAACACAAACACAATCAACCAACTGGCCTACCTAATTTGTTTACCCTGTATACGCTTTGATTAGATGCTATTTTGTCATTAGCGTTTCATCGACGAGTATGAACAAGTATCTTAATTGAAATCAACCTACAGTTGCACATCATGATCTTCTTTGATGTCAGCATCAGTGCAGCGCATAAAGTAGCAGGAAGTTGTTAGTCGAATTTGGTTATGATTAGTGGGTAACCGTTAACATGTGATATGTGGTGATTATGTGGCAGCATTTGTCATTATGCTGTAAAAGTAAAGGGAGATAACATTAACCAAAAATTAAATGTATTTATGTTATATGAGTTATGTATAGGGTGTTTTTTTTAGAGGTATAGAACTTTAAAATGGAATAAAACAAAGATGAATTTTTTAAATAGACATGAAAATTACTTTATTCGAAAGATAATCTTCTGGCATTATAATTTAAATATGACTTCTGGCATATGAACGCCACGGCTAGCTCGGACGTAGTCTAAAATGGAGGTCCAATTTTCAAGGTATATCGCGAATTACGCGAGTAATGTTGGCTTCGAAGTATTGAATCGTAGCTGGCTTATCGACGCATACTTTTGGCTTCACATAACCCCAAAAAAAAAAATTAAGGTGTGATATCACAAGATCTAGGCGGCCTTCTTGACTTCATAATTGCAAAAATCATGTGAATTTTGAGTGAAAATAAAGTTGAAATTTTAGTGACTATAATAAATTTGCACAATTTGGACGCGTTGTTCATGCGTCAACCTGTTCATGATGAAATGGCAAACCAAACTGAATATAAATGACATTAGAGTTGCCAGATTTGACCACAAAATCCCAGTTTTATCTCTATTCGAAAAACAAACCTCTAAAAAAAACACCCTTTATATGAATTTTTGGTTTGATATTTGAGATTTGACACTTCGACACTATTAAAGTGAATGATTTTCTCCTAAAATTGAACTGTTATATAATTTAATGCGATATGATTGTATGGGAGGTGCCACGTCCTTTTTTGAAATTTACTACCATTTTGTCTGATGCTTGGTTGAATCATTTTTTGTATTTGTGTGTAATTTGGTTCCATTACCTTAAAAAGTTCTCGCCGCATAGCATTTTGAAGTTTTCCCTCGCATGGGTTGTGCCAGGCCCTCTCTTCGAGATTCGGGAAATTTTTTTTCTGATCCAAGTTATTTCTCACTCGCGGCGTGATCTATGAATGAGGTGATTTTCATTCTTTATAAATATATGCATGTCTTTAAAATAGGGTAACTAATGGATAGTATTTTTTGTCGAATCGCTATTACAAAAAGTAAGGTGTAAGGAACAAAAAATTGGGTTTGTTAAATAATACTTTTAAATAATTAAAAAACTGTGAACTTAGTTTTAGCATTTGAAGAATTATTTTATTTTATTGTGTGAAGTTCACAAATGACTGAATTTTTCATTGTTAATACAATTTCTCATATTTTCATGTAATCAAAATTTTTGAAGTTGATTTTTTTTTGTCTTGCGACTGCTAAAAATATAAATTTAGAAAAAAAAAAGAATCTATTCTATGGTGATATTATATGTAAATTTTCATTTCGTTTGCTGACTTTCCATTACACTTCTTTTCATATATACAAACTTTAATCCACTGCAGGCAAAATACAATAAACTCATACTCTGCAATATTTTTTGTAATGCTTTACTTAAATTGAGCCTAAATCCGGTTGGCTCTTAACTTCTTACCCAACTCTTCCCCTATTACACACACTGGCAGCGTCAAAGTGCCAAAGCAAAAAAAAATTGCTTTAAATCCTTTATGAATGATGACAATGATGCCAAATAAATGTAAATATGACAGGATATTATGAATATACTCAAAAAAATATATATGTGGGATGTTTCATGTCAACCGGATCATCTCTCTGTGCTGAAAATTTAAATTTCTTTCGAAAATAACTGTCTAATTTCTTGTGCAGTTACGTTGACTATACTGCGATTTCAAAAATTGTTTTCACACTGGCAGAATCTTGATTTTGCTGAACTTAGGTTTCTGTTTAAAGTTACTTGACTCTTTTAATTTGACATTACTTGATTTTTGAGAACATTAGCTTTCCGTTTGACATTAGCGGTTTTCTTTTTTCATTTGCCATTAGCTGGCGTCATTTTGCGTTGACATTAGCTGCGTCAAAATAATCTTTGAGATTTCATTTCACTTGGCTTAAAATCGAGATAGATAAAAATTTTGCCAGTGTGAAATGTTTTTTTTTAAGCCATTATAAATAATATGAAAAAATTCGGTTAGCGTGAAACGTCCCATAAATATTATGTATGAGTACGAATAAGCTCACAATGAAACGGGCACAGTTAAAGTCCCGCACACCGATCCGACTACCGCCAACACCACAAATGTCAAAAATCCCTCTGGGGAAATTCTGAATTACTAGGCAAAATAAATAAATAAATGAAAGCGTAGCACTGGAAACAGGAAGTTACTGATGAGTTGACACACATAAGAGAGTGACTGACTACTAAGAATCAACAATGGGGATTTAAAGAAAACAAAAAAAAAGACAGCAGAAGATAAAATCAAAAAATACAAAATTCAAATAGAATATGCAGAATTTCCTTTTGGCAACCACAGAGGCCAGAGCGAATTACATTAAATCTAAGGGGACTTTTTACGAGAAACTTAATTTTTTTGTTTTTAAAGTTTGGAGATAAGTTTCTTAAGTTATTTTATAAAATTTTTCAAAAAACTTAAAATGTTGTGATTTGATCACGCAATAGCATAGAAAATGCATACATATATACCATTTTGATACCTTCCAATATTATATTATACTCTGCGATAATACTTGAATTCCAACATTTGATGACAACTAGAAATCGGCTCAGTCATATATTATAAAATATTTATGAGTTACAATTTATTTAAATGCCAAAATTAGGTTAAAGTCGAAGAGGTCCAGTACTTTAAGGACAGATTTTAGAGCTGCAAAATTTCGAATAGGATGACCTTAGACATTTGCTAATTCACTTTACAGCGTGGAAAGTATTGGGAGCATTCTAGAAAGGGGCGGACCATAATTAAAATATCCGGCATGACGCAATTTGGTCACTTTTTTTTAAATATTAGCTTGTAATATTTATTGAGTATACTGAAAAATTAAAACCTATAACTAGAAAGTTAAACACAATGTTGTTAAGTTTATTGATTAACCTACGGAATGACAGCCAAAAAAAAAAAAATTTTAAGAACACGCACGCACACGCAATTCAGTAAAAGCTTTGACTTATGGGTCACTTGAATTTCGAATTTTGTTTCCTCAAGATCTTTATTTAGCTTAAATGTAATTTAATACAGATTTCTTAAAATTCGAGTCCTAAGTAGTATGGTACCTCCCAGCGATTTTAAGTTTAACTTTCTCTATACAAAAAAATCTTTTTTCCCTCATATTAAGTAGTTAGAAATCATCACCCAGACAAAACCAAAAGTCGTAAAACATGAAACTCGCAGCACTTTATCCTTACATATGGTGATTGAAATTGAGTCTCAATGGTGTTTATAGCCTTGTTAAATCTCGTAATTGAGTTGCTTTATTTCTAAATTTAACAGATATAGGAAGCATTGATATCCCAAACTGAACCCTCATAGAGTCGTTTATGAACGAAAATTTTACATTTCGAATCATTAGGGGCCTACAGTAATTTCCTACGAGATTTAATTTTTTTTTCAAAAGCTACGTTAATAAGCCTTTGTGAAATATTTTCAACATATTGTGAGTGAAAGAATTTTGCTCAAATGTCTCATGTTACAAGTAAAACTTTACACAATACTGAATATCCCACTATAGTCTCTATAAATTTTTTTAAAGCGTAAAACACTTAATTACTCTTAATGTTTTAAGCTAATGCTTAAATTAAATCTGCTCGACGTGCAAATTAAGTATCTGCGATAGAAATAATATCAACAACAATCCATGGCACCTATAGGGACAACAGGTCCGATACTACTTTCATTTAGTCCTTGGACCGGGGCCGTACCGCCAACCGTGTTGCTTTAATAAAAATTAATTTTGAATTTTTTGTCAGTAGTTCAATTTCGTCCGCCAAAACATTACTTTATTACATTACTTTCTCAATTTGACTCGCAAAAAAGCCCCCACATAATAATATTTTTGTGGCAACTCTGAGTATAACGTCATTTGTATTTTGATAAATTGACACAATAAAACATCGATTACATTATTAAATAAGTTTCCACAAAACTTTTTAAATTAATACAGTAATGTGCATATATTTCACAAATATTAATTGTAATATTCTACACAATACCTAATGTCTGGCTTCCATTTTACATGTAAATTGTGAAAAGTTTGTATAAAATTTTACACAGTTTAATTTAGAGTTTAATGAATTGCAGTGATGGCATATGCATACTTGGGTCTGGCTCCCGCCAAAAAAGCGAAAAATTTTAGTTATTGTTTCTAGATAATTTTCCAACAGAATGAATTGAAGCTCTTCAAAGGTACAAAATAATTATCGCATCATTCAGATGAAAAGTGAACTAAATAAAACAAGTGAAGCTATTAAAATAAATGAAAAGCACTAGGGGAGTTTTCTACAAAAGGTTATAAAACTATGCACAAAAACGGAATGACAGAGGCATCTTCCGGGCGGAAATTATCCAAGATTGGACAAGTGAAGAATGACGTATTATGCAAAAAACTCCCTTAAAATATCATAACTGCAGTCTTTGGTAATGTTACAATGAGTACAATCGATTCAAGAAACTGAAAAAAATTGACGGTTTTATGTAGGAAAAGGACAGATGTAGATAGAGATAGAGAAATAAGTCGGTATGAAGATAGAGAGATAAAGATGTGAGATTTCTACTGGTTAAGATAAATATAGAACGATATGGGTAGAGAGTTAAACAGTTAAAGAAATATAGAGATAAGTAGTTTGAGGAATAAAAATAGAAAGAATAGAGATGGCATAAGAAATTATTTTTTGGAAATCTAAATATGAGTTATATTTCAGAGTATGTCAATGAAGTCCTGAGCAACAACTAATCATAGGTAATAATAAAAAAATTATTTTGAATGTTTTTTTGAATAATGTTGCGATTTGCATTGCTATTCCGGGAATCTATCAGTCCATGTAGTACGGTGACTGATTTTTAGGGACAGCATGTTACCACTTTAAAAATTTCGCCTGTGCACGCATTGTGTTATCAGTACAATGATACTGTGTATATTTTCATTAAAAAACCAATTAGTTTTGTTAAGAATAATTTATATGTACATTAAAATAAAATAAACATTATGTTTTGTAGAATAACTACAGCTCTGAAAAGTTGAATTTACCACATGTAAACATAAAAAGCTCAGTTTCTCAAATGTTAACAACATAAATGCAAAGAAGAAGGTACATAGTTGCAAAAAGTACTAAAAAAAATAAAAATTTTAGGTTACAATTGAAATGCGTTGACATGTAGCTAATTTTAAAAAAAGACTTGCCAAGCTAACAAGAAATAAAAAATATAAAAACATTATAAAAAAAAATTCAGAATTTCACAAATTTCACAAAAAAAAAAAACAAAACTTTACACTTGAAGGATTTGGTAACAGAACTTAAAAAAAAATACCAACCAATATAACAATAAAAACAACGAAAATTCTTTGTTATTGTTGTAAAACAACAACAAATCCAAGCAAAAAAAAAGTCGCCAAAAATGTGCAAAAAGAAAAATAATACAAAAAAGAAAACAACGTGCGAACGCGCCTAAGGGTATGCAAAGTTAAAAGCAGCAGCAGCAAGCGAGTAAAGCAGCTTACAGCCACATAAAGTTAGCAATGGTAATTGCGTCACAGCGTAGCTAGGGCCAGCGTGCATTTTTAAATATACCCAGCAGGGAACACATAGTTTTAGCACTTGTAGCAGAAAAAGGTTTTATAGCTTATTTTAAAGTCCATTTAAAGATAAATAGAAAAACAATATATTTAAAATTTTTTAATAGAGCTTATAAAAGTCATTTGGCGTATGAAGTATAAAGACATGTTTCCCCTCAATGCTGTCTTTAAAGAGACTACGTAAAGTACGCGTATCGACTGTTGCTACTGGGTTGATGAAATGCGGCACAGATAATACTAAAAGGCTCCCAATACTCAAACAGCATGGCGCAAAAGAAGCCTAACATTACTGCCTTGGTTTAGTTTAGTTTGGTTCGGTTAAGTTTTGTGGTGCTCGAAGCAACAAATTTTTTTCTTTTTCCATTTTTCTTTCTTTGTTGAACCTTCTTCTTCTCAAGGTCATTAAAAGCAGCATTTCTGTGTCATCAGTAATGTGACTGTGTGACATTTTGTTGTTGTCGTCGTTGTCTTTGTGCGTGACTGTGTGTGTGTGTGTGTGTTTGCGTGTTGCTGTCGTAATCCTTAATAGATTTCCTAAGCATGTCATTCACGTAACAATGTCATTGAAATTAGCGATGAGCGTTGTTGCGCGCGCGTTCCGCTGTTACGTCCTTTTTGATGCTTATTTCTTATATTCACAGTTTTCGCTTTGTGTTTTTTTTTTTTTGTTTTATATTATATTTTTTTTTTGCGCGCTTCTACTTCCTTTTTCACTAAGATCTAACACTCCTTAGGCAATTCGGTAACGTTTAAATGTGAAATTACAAAAATGCTAGGGGGCCTACATTAAGTACTAAGGAAATTCGCTTATGCGTTTTGCTATACATCACACGCGGAGAGTGCAAGTCTGTAAGCAGCAGTGGAAAGGGAAAGCCATAAAATAAAAATGAAGGTTACTTTGGCAAAGTAAAGAAAGAAAGAATGTCATGAAAAGTACTCGCGCATCTATGTTACATTAGTGTCAAATAAAAAAGTGAAACATAGCAAGAGAAGAAAAAAAGTTGTTGCCAACTTTTAGGCGCCTTAGCAAAAGTGTAAAGAGAAAAATGACACGTATTTAATTTGTTTCATTTCACATTGCAAAGCAGCGCTTCAGCAAAATTAATGCATTCTTTAAGTTTTTCTCTTACTTTTTAGATTTTTTTTTATGTTGTGGCTTAAGAATCGTATAGTACAGAAACTAAGGTAAAAAAACAATTAAAGAAAACTGAAAATATCTTGATTTAATTAAAACTTTTTGTTATCATTTGTTTTGTTTTTTTTGTAAAATTAAATATGACTTTTTAGATCTCTTATCTTAATGAAACTTTGGCTGGAAGTAATATCAATAAATAAAAAGACGTCCAACATTTACAGCAAAGGCACAATAATGTTAAATGTAATGTGTTTCTAAAAACTGTACGAACTGTAACAAAATATATTATTGGTTGTAGGTTCACTTATTATCCAAAGAATTATCAAAACTATTACTGAAATATAATTCGCACATCTTGACTGGAGCTCCAAAATCTTCCTTGGAGCTGCTAGATAGAGTTTAACGACATTCGATAAAATTAAGAGGAAATGCAAATGTCGGTGCCTCACCTTATTTAGTATATAGATATTATGATGGGTTGTGCTACAGAGAACTTCATGAACTGGTTTGAGGGAGCGAGAATTCTTTAGTCTTTTAATTTTCAGATACATAGTCTGACTATCCGGAGCTGCAACAGAAATGTTACACTAGACTACATGGAAAATCGGACTAATTCTGCTGAAAATGCTGCGGCATCAGCAAACATGAGAGAGTTTTATAGGATAACTAAACAAATCTCTGACTCAAATCCACACAGGACTAAGGCTTCAGTCAAGAATACTGTTGGGAATTTACTTATAATAAATGTCGTCGAGCAATAACTCTTAAAAGAAGTATAGAGCTTGCAATGGAAAGATATTGAAAAAAGTTACAGCAGCAATGACGTCCAATCAATACCAAGCCATCAGCAAACTTCCAAAAACGGTGATTTAAAATAATAACTATAGACCAAATCCATTCCCAATCATGCAGTCAGACTAACTTAAAGTCTCGGAATTGGTTGCCGATTATATATGTTGTTTTTCAGAGGATTATATCCTCATATTCCCCCGATTTGATTAAAAAACAAAAAGTTTTAGTGTCAAAACTTGAAAAACTGCTGAAAATTTTTTCAAAATCGTCGCATTTTCATCCAAATCAAAATAAGTAATTTTTGTCTTCTCTGTCAGAATTTTTATGATATTTTGAAAATTGGCGGAGTTATAGCGCTTTTTATGAAAAAACAAGGGTGATTTTCTCAAAAACCCCAGATGTTTTTACGTTTAAAATTTTATTCTGGATTTGTATTAATATTAGAGAAAAATTACATGATTTTAATGCGCGTTAAAAGACATTTGAGGTCAGGAGGTTTTTTTTTTCCAAAATCGAAATGTCTTTTTTTTTCATCATTGCCAAGCCACTCTCGGTACTATTTTCAAAGCAAATAACAAAAGCAATATTCCAAATTACTTTCTGCAAATCGTGCTTGCATTTTGATAATTTTTTTTACCGTTATTTTCGTAATAACTTTTTATCATGTTAAATATATAAAACAGTGTACGCACATATAACTTTTTCGCTGACGAAGTCAAGTAAGCAAAACATTCAAAGCCCACAGAAGTACAGTCAGCGAAAAAGCTATATGTGCGTACAATGTTTTTATATATTTCCATGATGAAAAGTTATTACGAAAATAATGGTAAAATAAACGTATGCAATCGATATCGAGGTTTATTTGCTGTGAACGGCGACGAATTGATGTCCTTGGCTCTTCAGCAACACTGCAATATTTTCACTTGAACGACCACTACGATAATATATTTTGCTTCTTTGATCTTAAACTGAAACAGTTTTTTCAAATTTATAAATGATAAGTATTTTGAACGAAAGTTTCTTCCAACTTTTGTAACACTTTCACATTAAATAACAAAAATTCTGTGTTATTTAATATCTGAAAAAAAAAAATACCTAGAAGATACCTCAAATTTGGAAACCCTTTATTATGCGATGCAGCTATGTAAATTTCTGGTACATACTTCATTTTAAGCTTAAGTGTCTGCTTTTATATCGCTTTTACTAAAAGTAATTGAGGCAGTGTTTATGTGAGCTACAGAAAGTTACTAGAAACTTCATATGAAATACACTTTTACCATCATCATAACTCAATACTGTTTTCGAAAGCATTTAGCGCCAAGTTTCATAATTTTGCAACAATATTATAGCGTGGTTTATTACGAAGTGCTCTTTTTCTTCGGCGGGCATATATTTTTTTTTCTCTTCTCCATCTGAATATTTTGGCTTTATATTTTTTTATAACAAAATTTACAAAAACATTGTGGTACTTCAAGTTGGTATTCAACGAAACACTTCAGTTGGCATTAATCACAATTCCCAAAGAGCTCTTGAGAAAACACTTAATTTGCTCATAAACTTTTCTTTGAGAAACATTTTAGTTTTAAACTCAAATTTAAAGAAAATTATAAATTTAAAATTTAAATCAATAGCAGCTTGAAATCACTTCTATATTTTTTTAACACACATAAATTCAATTAAAACTGTTTCTTAATTGTGCTTCAAACGCATATATTGTGAAACAAAAAATTTCTAAAAATAAACTGTAGTTTGAAATATTGAAAAATCCTTCTTTTTTTTTTGTCCAACATAAAACCCAATTTAGAATTTTTAATCTGAATATCCATCCATCCGTTTGTGGCAATTTGTTAAACAAAACAATTTTTCTCAAGGCAACTGCAAAAAAAAATACGACGAAACGTGCGCTTAAACTCAATTGAAAAATGAACTCGAAAATTTTTGTTTTCTTAAAAAAGAAATAAGAGAAATAACTGAACCTCCATGTCAATAAATGTTGATAAATTGTTGAAACATTTGAAGGGCAGCAACGTGCCTGACCCACATGCCTCAGTGTAAGTAAATTTTTTTCATATCCTGCCACACAGTAAGAAAAAAGGAAGCATATTTTAAAAAATGTGAAAACGTGCGTTCATGCATGTTAATGTGTGTGTCTATGTGTGTATGCTTGTGTTAATATTCAATAAGAAACTTCATAAAAATTTTTCATTTAAGCTACACATACATTAGACTGTCCCTTAGACTGTCCCTTACTGCTCAAGTTTCTATAATTGAGGAGTTCGACATATCAATGATTTTGTTAACTCACTTAACGTCAAGCGGTCGATTTTTCGACCAGTACTTTGTCAGGCTCTTATATAAAGTAAAATATAGTGTTTTTGCAATTCAATTGCTGCGGTTACTAACAGCAGATATAGTAAGAAAACTAAATCGTTTAAGTAAAAGATTGAATTTGCATCGCTACTCCATTGTTCCACAGAAATTCTGGCAAAATCAAAATTTTAATTGGTTTTTTGAAATTCAAATAAAACAAAAAAAAAATGTATTTCCGTAAACCAGTAAATTGTATAGAGCAGAGTTAAAAATTTACAAATTTGCACTTAGGTGATGAAAGTCTATGTTTATTGCCTTGGGCCAGAGTGTTTCCAAGAAACAGTAAATCCGGAAAATCGAAAATCTTGAAATTTTTTTAATGACAGCATATGTGACGATCGTATGAAATTTCATGTAAAAAGCTCAACTTCTTCTAAATGAGCCGGGAAATGGGCTACAAAAATTTCATTGAAAACTTATCGTTTAATTTTTAGTAATTTTTTATTCGTAAAAAATGTTGAAATTTTTTTTTGTATTATTTCATAAGCTTTAAAAGAACAATGAAATACAATAAATAGATATTACTTCCATGATTTTTTCACAAAGATTTTTTTTCGTGTAGTTACTACATTTTTTCCCTTAAACATACAAAATATTGAATAAAAAACTTGACACCATATAAGTTAAAAAGGATTTATTTGTAAAAAAAAAATTTAAAATATAAATAAATAATTTTTAATTTCATATTACCCGTATTTATTTATTTTTTATAACATTTGTTAAGTTTTTATTCATTAATTTTTTTTTTATGTGAAACTTCTTTAGCCACGTGGTGATTAGAAACTCAATGAAACGGAAGCGAATGTCACTAATAACGATATCTATAGGACTAAGCCTGCGAGAGAATGAGATAGAAAACAGATATACAATGTACAGTACACACCGAAAAAAAAACTTACTCCGTTTAAGGAAAAATGCCTAAATGTACGGAAAAAATGTCCTTCAATACGAGCTAAAGCCATGGGTTCCTCAAAATAAGTAAGTTGGATTCCCTAGTACAAGTAAATGTTGCTGCTTTGAAATAAGGAAAAGTTTACTCAATGTGAGGACAAGGTTATAAAACTGAGGAAAATTTTATTTTTTCTAAGGATGAAGGTATCCTTAAATGAAAGAAATTTACTTAAAATAAATTCGTTGATTTCAAAAAAAATTGTTAATTTTCTATTTTCTTATATGTTGGTTACTTATTGTCTGTCAGTCATTCTTATTTTAATTGTAATACGTTTTTTAAAACTTCAAAGGAGAACTTAAATTTTTTTTTACCTGTCACCCGATCAGAGAATTGAACCTGTGTTCTGCGCCATGCCATGCCACTTTTCAAAGATGCTCATCTTACCCAACTCAGCCACCGACAGCATTTTTAAGACATACTAAAATGATGTTGTTAAACTGCGCATGTAACAACCATTGTCTGATCAGGGAAGCTTCGGTTCAAATCCCGGCGACGACATTTTTTTTTTTTTTTTAATTTTTTTATTTTTTTATTTAAAAAACAAGTAGAGAACTATAAATATATAGACAAAAACAGAATACTTACGAGAAGAATAGATATTAATTTCAGCGAGTGTTGCCACTCATTTATTAAGGAAAATTTTCCTACGTTATAGTAAATTTTTTGAAGAAACTAACTAAAACTGAGTACGATTTTCCTTAAACAAAACATTCCATTAGATTGAGGAAATTTTTACTCAAATGAAGAACAAGTTGTCCTCAAAAATTCTTCCCAAAGAAAAATTTACTATTTCAAAGGAAAATTTTACTAAAACCACAAACTCTATATTTGAGGAAGAGCTTTGACTTGCTTTAATGAAACATTAACTCATTTCAAAGGACTCAATTACTAAATGAAACGATATTTTCATCAATATGAGGAAAAATAACTTACATTAAGGAAAATTTTTGCAGTAAATCGGAGGAAGGCAGTTCATCAAATTTAGTACGGTCTTTTTTTCGGTGCAGATATAAATTGTTTTCTACTAATTACATACATCAAAATGGTGTGTTTCATAACTTTTTTTTCATCGATAACCCATGCACAAACCATTTAGCGTAATGCATCCTCATAAGCCGAAGCGTATGGATCGAAATTTTTCAGTTTTGTTGTTTTCATTTCACATGCACAAACATGTGTGCAGTTCACATGCGGTAGAAATGAAACCATAATATTAATAACGAAGCCCGTCTTGTTGCTACAATCCGTTGCATCGATTTTGAAATCATCACGTGGATAAAGGAGTTTCACTTCATAAAATTTAAAGTTGGAATTATCAGGGGACATAAAATAGACAATTAGCTGAAATAGAAAACCTTATCATTTTTGCAGTAAGTTCACGCAATGAAGCCTTGAGGCGAAAAAATAATATTTTTCGGTCAAAACTTTTATTAATTTTGAAAATAACGGACAGTCTTAAACGCATATAAGCTTTACTGCTATAACTTTTACAGCCTTGCGTGTGTACGGCTGTCTGGTCTTTACTGCTGCGTAGATTGTCGAAGGTACTTTACGTTTTAACTAGCTTCCAAAAATATTTACAAATACACTATGTTACAGTGGCCGACAAAAAAAATTATTATTAAAAAATTCAGTTTTCGGACAATTCCTTACATAAATAAATTCTTATTATATATTAATTTCTATTTAAACTCGAAACCCAGACATGCTGGGGTATAAGTTCGTTTTTCTGTGTCCATAACCACACTGACGCATTTCATCGCATAAAACGAGTCGTTGCATGCGATATTTCTTATGGTGTAAGTAGGCGTGGCAAGCACAGAAATATGTTAATTTTTGCTTAAGAAAATCTCCGCTGTCGAACAAACTATTGGGTAAAGTTCCAAAAGCGAGACAAATTTGTATTGATTGCTATAAATATTATCTGAGGCCTGAAGAAATTGAATATAGAATCGGTTGAGAATTAAAAAATCTACAGCCAGCGCTATTTGTCTTGAATATATGTAGCTTCAAGAATTGTCAGGCAGAGTACATTCAAGCTAGTGATCAGAAATTTCTTAATAAATTTATCTTGTGTAGACTTTTCAATGCTATTCAGTTCATTTGGAAACCGTTCAATATCATTCGAAATCGATGGATTTAATTTTAAAAATTTTAAAAGCTTTCAACTTTTTCTATGCTTAATGTCAAACACTGTTGTTGAATATATCTTTTTCTTAAGTTTTTTTTTTCCACTCCTTTGTTTTTTCTCTATTTACTCTTTCCCCTTTTATCTTGCACTTTTAGTCCTTTCGTTCATTCATTAAAATACAAATGATTTGAAGAGAAAGGCTTTTCATGCGTTGCCGCAAGCAATGTACGTTACTTCCGGATGCCTACAATATAAGCACACGCACACATACGCAGCATTAAGCACAACAAAAACACACGCACGCACATACGTATGCACATGTTTGTATGTCAGCAACTTGACATCAATTTTAGAGTGTTGCTTGCGGTTGACAATGACGACAACGACGATGATGATGACGACGGCGACGACGAACGAGGTAAGGACATAAAGGACTATGACAAAAAGGACGACAGCAGCAATGGCAACGTCGAATGTGAAATAAATTAGAGCCACTTAAGCGTCATTTGGAAAGCCAAAGAAAAAGTAAAAAATAAAAAAATGAGAAAAAAATATTATTTGGCAAACCATGTTTGTTGACTTTGTTTGTGCTGCCTGCCTAACTGTAAATTGCAAATCCCACAAATACATTTGCACCTCTTTATATTTTGTGTTTTTATGGTTGTGTTGTCGGTTATCGTGTTTGGTTGTGTACTGGGTTGTTTTTTTTTTTTTGGGGTTTAATTTTCATCTAAAGGCTAATTGATGCGACATGATGTAGGCGGAAAATTGGGCATAGTATTCCGTTTGTGCATATGAGTTACATATTCTATGGGTTATTTTATGAAATACAAATACATAAGTGCCAAATTTTTTTCTTTAAAACTTTTTGTAGGAAAAATTATAGAAAGCTGTTGGATTTTTATAAATTGTGATGCTAGCAGCTTTTTGGGCGACCCTTATTACTAGAGTCAAACTAAATATTTTTTTTTGATTAAAAGCTAAACTTTTCATTATTAAAATGATGGCTCAATAAGTTATAAAAGCGTCGACTGTGCATGTGAAAGATGTGTCTCTGTACGAGTATTGTAAAAGTTTCAAGCAAGAAATTATGAACTAATATTATATGCATTATCATGCACATTTTTTTGAAAATGTGGAACTTAAAGCCTTCGGCCTACTGGTTCACGAATTTTAATTTCAGCTAAGAGCTACCTCAAAACAATTCAATCAGGTACATAATCTTCCACCAATCTAATTTTGCTGTCTATATTTCCTGAACTAATAAGCAAAAGAAAAATTGACAGGACTGCAACACTCAAAATGCACAAAGCCAAAAAGAAAATTAATAGTGCGGTAGTCGGAAATATTCCATAGAATATAAATAACTCTACCACATCAAAAGCAAACGACTAAGTAAAAAATCAAGATTTCAGAATCACTTCAGCAGAAAGGTTCAGGAAACGTTGAATCTGAAACCTTTCAGAAACACTTCAGAATGATTGCATGTGATACACTATATATGAAATACATAAAAAAAGATTTCTGTAACGTCCCGTTTGCAATATTTCAAATGAAACATTTCTGATACATTACGTACTGTTTCTGAAACGTTACATGCCGAACGTGCAACATTTTTTTATCGGAAGAGACGATTAACAGAATTTTGAGTTTTGTGCTCATTTTGATTCTACTACGTTATTATTTTTAAGCTAGTTCCCTGGGTACAATACATGACCGTATTTACATTCATTTCATTTCAAAAGCTAGAGATCTAAAATGAAAGGCGCAGCTGACTTTCCGACCAAATATCAGGTAATTATACTGAAATAAGCTGATAGTCCTTTAATTCTTATGGATTTTTTATTTCCTGTCAAAATGGGGTGTTTCAGAATATTCTTCCAATAATATTAAAGTGGCTTTAGTTCTCTTTGACGTTTCTCCAATTTACTGATATCAAGTTTCAAAGAACGTTCCCTAGAAGATTAAGGACAGTCGCGATTTCTGCTATACCGGAAGTTCCACTACAATGCTTGTCGATATACTTGAGATGGTGATTTCTTCAAGTTGTGTCCAATTCTTTACCATTTTTGACGCATAATTTCTTCTACCTGGTACCATAAACAAAGCGATTAACCGCGATGAACTGGCTTTTAAGTACTTAAGAAAGTTATTTTCCAAATTCGGCAGCGTTCAAATTGTTGTTCACAGCTTTCTCGATAACCGCATATCCCCGAATTTCAAGCAGAATTTTTTCTTACCGTAAGATTGTAGCTCGAATGTCTCTCAAAATACATTTCCTGCATTCTCATCCCGATTTTTTCCCTTTTCTCGAATTTTCTAACTGTAGCCGGAAACCACTGGAAGTCTTTACATACCTGTAAAACAGTTAGATCAATCTGGCCCTCTTATAATAAACTGAGAACCACCTACTTGCTATCTAAAAGCCGGTCTGACATCGCAAGAATCACAGCGACCTGCCCTGGACACTGGGCAATCGGCAATCAGGCTGAATGATTACTTGTTTCATTCAATTCTTCTTGCCACAGTTGCTTGAACGCAAGCGAGACAGAATCACTCGAGCACTTTCTTTGTAGCTGTCCAGCTTTAGCAAGACTCAGGCTAAGATGTTTTGGCAAACCTTTCTTCAATGACCTCAGCGAATTTTACCTTAATAAAGCTAACTGGATATAGCTATATTTACATCTATCAAATCACCGGGTCACGTAATGTGGTATTAACAGTTCAGTACTAACCTAACCTACCTGTTGTGTGGAAGCACTCACCATACGTTGTTAACTATTTTAATGAAATTATAATAAAATACCATAAGTATGTATGTATGTATAACATAAATGAAAACTTTGATTTTGCTAATATATTATTAGATTGTTACTTCCATACTACCTACCGCATTCCCTTGTAAGCAGCTTCCATAACTTTCCATTGGGAATGGCGCTAATGTCTACAACACGAGTATGTCATTGTTTACATGCGTGTCTATAGGAGTGAACTCTGTTGTAACTTTGTTTAGCATACGATGTGTGTGTAATTTAAAGTTAAAACTCACACAAACACTTTGACACCGATGACGACGACAACGACAACGACAACAATGACAACGTGCACCACAAAATTTTGCGTACTTTAAATAATCGCATCAGGTGTCATCTCACCTCACCGCCACTACATCCTTCTGTCGCCTGCTCTCTCTCTCTCTCTCAGGTACTGTCAGGTTTGCCTTTATTGCTGTTTGTGTTAAATTAAGCGTATTTGTTATATGTTTGTGTGTGTGTTTTCGAATAAGTTAGTGAAAACTTTGTGTTTACATTAGTGTTTTTATGGGTGCGTGCGTGTGTGTTAACTTGCTTCTCTGAATAGATTTAATTTGCAAAGTAATTCATCATCATCACCGACATTGGTGTTGTACCGATTTAAAGTTTTCTCTTTTGGTAATTAAGCTTAAATATACAAAATAGGATTCGCTCTTTAGTAGTAGGGCATTTTTTTGTGGCTTTTATCAGGGGGTTACTATGTTAAACTGTAAATAAAAGTTGCACAATTTCAAATGAAATTAAATTGTTAAGTGTAAAGTTTGTTGTTCGTTTGAAGTTCGTTTTTGTTTCATTAAAAGCATTGAAAATTATTTTAAATTAATATAAGTACGTAACCAAAAGACAAAACAGCATATATGCCATTTTTTTTTTTTGTAGTTTTTCAGTAGAGGAAAGTTTAGTTTAGGAATCTGTGCTATTTTAGTAAAATGTGAAAACCTATCTGCTGCATAATAGTCCTCTTTCAATCCCACCAAGAAAGTTTTAACCATTTTTAATCAGCAGTTCACAATGAAAAATTAAACTTAATGTTGCATAGTTTTAGGCACACGTTCGTATTTGATTTGAGATAAAGCTATTCGTCCAAAATAATAGCATTAAAGCACGGCGTGGCCTAAATTGAATAAACCCAATATTTAGTAAATATTCAATACGTTTTCAAGTGCTATTTTTGTGAATTTATTTTTAAATAAAAACCTAACTTTGCATAACTCAATAAATAATGGAAGATTTTTTTAAAATCAAATAGTTTTTTCCTTATTCTAGCAATATGAAAAGAACTACGCTTAAAACTATGCAATGATTGGTATTAGCCATTTGTGCTCTAATACTACCCACACAGTAAGGCAACTAGCACCATTATGCATGAGCCAAACTTTAATGTGAAATGCACAGAACAAAAAAAAAAAAGAAGCCACCAACTCAGCTGCAGCATAAATCCACAAGTGCATTACTAGATTACTACATGGTCACACGCAAACATGAATTTGCATACGCACTCACAGAAATACACCCACATGCAATTAAAAACGTTACTAACCAGTTCGAATGTGAGCACAGTACAACAAATTTTTAACTTACATTTTAGTTTTACTAAAGTAAACGTTTGGTTGCTTACCAATTGCATTACTTAAGAAACGCGTAACGAATTTTTTTGAATACAGAGAAGCACATTTTTTATTACGTCAAATTCTTATTATCAAATCATTACTTTGTAAGATGTTTCGTAAGCAAATAACATGTGAACGAACTTTTTTGCTTGTCTTTCTTTTTTCCACTTAAACACACCACTTACAAATTAAGCGCTTCCAAAGTAAGCGCTTCAAAAGTAATCACTTCCAAAGAAAGCACTTCCAAAGTAATCACTTTCAAAGTAAGCACTAACAAATGTATTTTTCAATTTATCATTTGAAAATTTGTTATTCCTTTCTTTTCTCACAATAACAAAATTAAAACGAGGTCATCGTTTTGAGTCGAAACTTGTCATCTTCATACCACATACATGGGTTACATATTTTTCACAACTATTTTCTTGTCTTTCTCCCATTAAATTTCCTCCACAGCATTTGTATGAACGAAGAAAAACTTTTTTTAAATCTTTTATTTCATATGTATTTTTATTATAATTTTTAATTTATTATTTTTTAACTGAATTTTTGCTCAATTCAAATGCAAATGTGCAACGCGCAATGAAAGTTATTTTCGCCACTTTTCAATGTGCAGAATGTTGAAAATAATAAAATATAAATTAAATTAAAATTTTATATCCTCAGCACAGAAGAAGTTTTAATTAAGGGACTTTTCGCATACGCTGACATAATACGATGAGTGGCGCCGCGCATGAGTATGTTAATATGAAAAAAAGAAAAAGATATTATTCAGCGCTTTGTGTGGAATTACTAAAGCAAACCATGATGTGACTTGTTGACATTCGCTTTTGACCGACTTTTTGAGAATACCAACAACCAAACATCTCATGTTATGAGTAAATTAAAATTTCTATAAAAATTGCTAACACATTGCCACTGGCAACTGTGATTCTATGAAACTTTTAAGGTTATGTGGTAAGAATTTTCTTATAGAATTGAAATTAGTATTTTTCATATGAAGAGTCAGATTTGTTCGTATAATTTTTGTACACTTTTTTATAAAAAAAAAAACAATTTTGACCTTAAAATTTATTTTCGGTAATAATAATTATTTTTTTTAATAATTAATGTTTTTCCACTTTAGTATTGTGGTTATATATACCATATAAGAATAATCATCGGAACATAAAATTTAAATTCTTACCAAAAATTCCATAGTTAATCAATTCCATAGTTATTCAAATTTCTTAGCCCATTTTTCCATTATGTTCTTGAGAAATTTTACTTTAAGAAAAATTTTAAAATATTGCAAAAATTTCACAGATGAAGTCAAGAACTTTCATTGAAAATATTTTCTTTGCAGTTTATTTTGAAAAATGGTTTGCATCTCAAAGCAAACCTAAAAGATACTGATTTTGCTAATCCATTCAATTTTGGAAACGAAATGCTAGAGCAATTCACAAACTCTGCACTTAAATAGTTTCAATAACAAGCGGAATTGCCGCTACTAAACAGAAGAGAATCACAAACAAAAGTATGAACGACCACTTAATAGCCCAAAGGTCATTATATGGACTGCAATGTCTGCTAAAGGCATCATTGATGCTTATATCTATGAAGGTTAACGAGGCCGAGCATTCACTGTAAATAATGACCGGAATTGAGAAATATTATGACACTTATTGGCCTCAGAGTTGCAAGAATTTCTAGGCTTTGATTCAAGGTCATGATTTCAGCATGATTGGGACACTTGCGATAACAGTTGAGGCTTCAAACAGATTATTCCCGAACAAAGTGATTTATCGTAGAGGCACCATAAAATGGCCTTCCATGAATGTCTTAGTCCGCTAGACTATTTTTTATCAGGACATCTAAAAATAAGGTATATGAAAAGAAACCGATGAATCTATCGCAGTTGAAGTAAAATAACAAATCGGAAATAGCGGCAGTTTCGAGAGTAATATGTCAACGCGTTCGAGGTGAGACGAGTACCAGGAACGTGAACACAGGCATCTAGACAACACCCGAAGGGGTTTATTTTTGAATTTTTTTAAATTTTCGGTCCTTAAGCACTTAAGATCGATTATTTAAATCACTTATTTTCGGTCCCATAATCTTATATAATAGTATCGGGTTTGAAGAAAATTCTCGCAAAATATTAGCTCCTTAGATCAAATCTATGAACAGCACATACAGTTTTCAAATCTAATGAACCGATTTTCATGAAATTTGGTACATAAATGGAATGAATCCTGGGGAAAGGCATTTGTTTTAAAGTGGACGGATCGCGCCCCCAATTGGAAAATTTGTTTTCACAGCTAAACTAATGGGCTGAATTTGATGAAATTTGTCATGGAGATAGATTGAACCTTGAAAAAGATATTTGTTTTTTAATCAATAATGCCACGCCCTTGACAGAAAATATGTTTTCTTAGCTAAACTATTTGACTGATTTTTATGAAATTTGAAATGGATATGTATATTGAACTCTGAGGAAGATATAGAGGTAGAGATAGGGTATCATGTTACTTGAAGAAGTTTGCAAAAGAGTGATATTTTCAAAACTTTCCTATGAAATAAGAAACTATTGCCTACTGGTACTAACATATCGCAATTTTTTATTAAAAAATATTATAAATATTATCACTCCTTTAATGTTCAGATACGCTGCAAATGTATAATGAACCATAAGATATTTATGGCATTTAAAGAATTCAGCAAATTACGCATCATGAAATTAATAAACACTGAGAAAATAAAATAAGGAAACGCACAATCAGCTTTAAATAGATTTGAATAAATTAAAATAAAAAAAAATGTTGAACAAATTAAATGAGTGAACATCATTAAACTAACACAAATAGCGTGAGGAAAAGAAAAAAAAAATCACACAGGCAAACACATAAAAAGGCGCACGTACATACACAAAAAAAGATAGTATCTATTTACATACAAACATTCAAAAATTCTCTTACTCAAACATACGCAGAATACTATAAAAAGGTGAGCAAGTTTGAGTAGGTAACAATAGTTAAAGTTAAAATTTGTGTAAAAGTTTGTAGTATAGGTGTAACAACAATTTGCTGTGAAACTTCGCAAACACATACAAACATATGAAGTTGATAAGACCCAGTAGGAAATTTCTTTAAATTCCCAATTTAAGTTTAACTTCATATATTTTATACATAATTTTCGTAAGTGGTTAATCTTTAATCCATTATCTTACGTTCATAGTTTCCTGCTGGGTAAATTTAAAACACAAATACATAAACAGATAGTAATACATACAACTATATAGTCGGTAGTGTGCATATGCAAATGAAATGTTAAATTAAGCAAATCTATGCCTCAGCAAGTTGCAATGATTGGATATGTATGTATATCTTTTGTGTGAAGTAAATTAGAAAAGCAATATGCTTATCAAGCAACTACCCATCCACCATCCTCCAAGTGTGGTAGTGGTGGTTAGGGAGCGCACAATAAGACACAGCTGCTTATTAACGTTTTACAGCGTTTATTTGTTTTTTATTTGTTTGCTGCAGACTTGTTCACTTTCACGCACGACGCTTTGAGACAAAAGCACTTCTTTTTAGTATAGGATTTTTTTTTTAATTAAAATCGCTGATTTGTCTCATAAATCATAGCAGGAGTTGCGAATTTAAAAAAAAAAATTCTATATGTACATTAGGGTGATTATTTTTGAAAATTTTTTAATTTTTTATTTTGTTTTATTTAAGACTATGTTTTAGCATGGAGCTTAAAAATAATTATCACAAAATTTGAGCTTCCTAGCTCAAACCTGTAAGCGGTGCGGACAGAGTTTGCGTCCGATTTTGTTGAAATTTTACGAAAAATTCTTCTTACTAAAACGTAGTAAAAATCTACCTGAGGTGCCAATATATAGCGTTATATGTAATTTAGTTGTAATGGAAATACCAACCCCTGTTGATATTACTTTCTAATGACATATTACTTTCTATCATTCCACACCACGATATTTCAAGTCTTTGCCTGCATCTGTCTCTCTGTGGGTGGGATCTACCAAAGTTCTGATCCACAAATTTCCCTAACGTCCTTCCTAATCGTGCCGCCTAACTATTGCTAGTGTCTTTTCAAAATCGCATTGGATATAGGAGTATGGTTAGTTTCCAATTTAAGTTTCTAATTCGAGATCATGTGCAAAAGACAGTTTTTGATCATAAAACAACTAATTTTGTGCTAAACAAAACATCACTGACAATTTCATCAAACACTTGAAATTTTTCAGATTTTTCTGTTTTGAAGCAAACAACAAGAACAAACTGTTGTCTTCTTTACCGATACTTTCGATTAAAATCTTCCATGTAACAAATTTGTTATCTTAATAAAGTTTGCCATACCTATAAGAGTATAAGCTGTTTTTTTTTGTATGGAAAATTGCAAAAGAATACCAAATTTGTCTGATAAAGGATTTCACAGATTAAGCGCCTCTTTATGTATCACGATTTGTCTCGTTTCGTCTCTAATTTTCAAGCCTGAAAACATGCGATTGTATTTTACATAAATGAAAACAAAATAAATCTGGCCTGTTCTTAATGAATAGTTAATCATAAAAATAACAATTGTACTAGCATACTTTTAGGCTTGCAAATTAGAGACGAAACAAGACGAATCGTGATACATAAAGAGGCCCTAAATCTCGTTATTTTGTGTGGTTGTTTCAACAAATAAAAGGCATTTTATTGCTTAAATTTTTATTTATTTTGTATAAAACCAGTATCTTTATACATATATGTGACAAAATTAGTTCAAATATAAGCAATCTGGTAACATTGTAAAGTAACAAGTACTTAATTGCTGTCCAAGTTCAAATTTTCCATTAAGTTTTTCATAACCACAATCCGGATGGAAATTGCGTCAGTTTTATGTCAACTTTTCAGGAAATTTTTTTGTTGTTTTATTTCTTTCATTACAGTTTTTGCTTGTTGTTGTATTAAAAATAATTTTGCTGCTACTGCTTACTCAAGGTACTGCACAATTTAACTTTTAACGAATACCAGCATCTAAATAAATACACACAAATACAAACACACGCGTCAGCATCAGTAACATCAGCATAAGCATCAGCAGCTCTATTTCCGTTTCCGTTTAATGTTTTCACTTATTCCCGTTGTTGATGCTTCTGCTGCTATTTTCTACCTGCTGATGATGTCAACAGTTTTTTTGTGGCTCTTTGTTGCTGCTTTTTCTCATTTTTTGTTTTTGTTTTTTTTTTCATGTCATATTAAAAATATTTCAGAAAAAAAAATTTGTTGTAACCCAATGCCCCCTATTTGGCTCTTCGGGCTATACTGTGGGGCGAAACATATAAATTTTTACCTAGAACTTGAAACTTGTACTTTGAGGATTGTAATATGTATACAAGACAAGACTATAATAAAAATCAGTAATGTTAGTCAAAGTTACTACTCTACCGTGGAATTGCACTTATCGAGATATAGTTTCAGACAAATTTTTCCTGAATATGTGTTATAAAAAATACTTATATGAAAGGACTTAATTACTTTTAATACTTTTGAATGGATTACAAAATTTTGTAATAAATTTTGTAATAAATTTTGTATTAAATAAACCATGCTGTATTATATTTTAATACTTTCTTTATTAAATTAAAATAAAATTATTTCGTATACACTGGGATTCGAACCTGGTTCTCTTTTAATACAATAGTTGCATACGCAGTTTAACGACATCAGCCAACGTAGAATTTTTTTTTGGTTGGCTAAAAGTATATTATTTGAATTATCAATTGAAAACTACGTAGAATGAAAATTCAATATTTCATTTTGAAGAAAAACGTAATTAAGTTTTAGTTGGTCATAGAAATGATAACAGTAGTTCAGTTGTTTAAAATGAGCATATTTGAACAGTGGCATGATGCAGCACGAGGACAGAGGTTCAATTCTGATCGGGACAGGTAAAAAATTTAATTTTGCCCTTACAGTATTAAAAACGCCCCAATACGAATAAATTACAATAGCAGCAACCAGGCCCGGATTTAGAAATCTGCCGCCCTTAGGCCAGTCAAAAATTACCGCTCCTCGTCACTAGTAAATTTTGTAATATCAAAAGTGAGGACCTTTTTTTTCTTTTTTTTTGCAAGAAAAAAATTTCAAAGTTCCCAATATTTGCCGCCCCTAAAATCGTGCCGCCCTAGGCACTGGCCTAGTGTGCCTCTAAGGTAACTCCGGCAACCCTGACAGCAACCATTATAGAAGAAGATGAAGAATATCATCAGTAACACACACTGTACTGAACAGTAAGCTCAGTAAAATAATTCTATACATTTTGTTTTGTTCCAATACACCACAAAGATATTAATTTTTTTTATATAATTTTTCAGCTTACCCATACCACAGTGTATTCCTCTTGCCAACTGTCTTGTGTGCATATGTACGTATATGCGTTTGTGTGTGTGTGTAATTGAATGTTCCTTTGTGTATGCTCAGCTATACATGTGTTTTTCCAGTTCGCAATACAAAATAGAAGTAAAAGTGAAAAGTTGGTTGATTTTAATGCCATGTTTGTTTGTTTTTTTTTTTTCATTTCTCATTACTTACATTTTAATTAACAAACAGCGCGTGTTTTCCAACTCGTCTCTCATGCGCAAATTTCTGCTGATTTATGTCATTTACGAGTATTACGAAAAACAGCAAAAACAACAACAACAAGCAAATAGAAGAAAAAATTTTTTATATAAAATAATATAGCAAAAAAAAAGGCCTACAAACTTAAGTGCAGCTTTCATGTTTTTCGTCATTTTGAATTGCGATCATGGTAGTTGGCAAGGGTCTGTCGCTTTTTTTTTCTTTCAAATTGAGTTATCGTATATGACATTTATTCCATGCCGCATGGTAAGAGAATCATCGTCGTGTACAGCATTTAAAATTTTTGAAGGGCCTCACTCTTTGCTTTGATAGCTTAAGTGGTTGAAAAACATAATGTGTGGTATAGAAACATTCTATTTTACGTAAAATTTTTTAATTAACTAAATTAATTACAGGTTGTCTCCTGCTTGCAAAATAGAATGTGAACTACGTAGTGAGGGAGTTATCTTTGGCTTCACTAAAAACTAAATACCCTACATCGCGTTAATAGTAAAATAGCGCATAAGTCTTAAATTTTTATTAAAATTGTATTTTTCACTACACTACATACAGGCTACACAGTTAGAAATCTTGGATTAAATTTTAATACCAGCGAAATATTACAACGATTTTTAATACAATTTTGATTAAGTATAATGCTTTTTAATAGATTACAAAATTTTGTAATAAATTTTGTCTTAAATTTTAATACATAAGTATTATATTTGATTTTTAAACCATCCTGTATTATATTTTAATACTTCAATATTGAACTTTCATTTTACGTTGTTGTCAATATAAATAAACTTTTAGCCAACCAATAAATAATACGTCGTTGGCTGATGTCGTTAAGCTGCGTATGCAACCATTGTATTAAAAGGGAACCCGGTTCGAATCCCATTCGAAATGAAAAAAAATTTTTTTAAATCTTAATAAAAACGAGTATTTAATTATAATACAAAAAAGTATTAAAAATTAATTTTAATATTTAAGCAGCATTAAATTTTAATACAACTCTGGTGTAGTCATATATGTACATATGTATGTAAGCCCAAAAGTATTAAAATTTAATCCAAAATTTCTAACCGTGTAGTTTGGCAACATTTACTTAAATAGCACTCTGTGCTTTGAAGCCTACGATTATATGCGAGGTTCCACGCCCTCTTTTTCAAAATTCGAAAAGTTTGAAAAAATTAATAGGCCAAAAAAAGTATGAAAAATATTGAATGAAATTGAAAGGGGTTGAAAAAAATTTAAGCCGTCGAAAAAAGTTGAAAAAAAGAAAAGGTGCTGAAAAAGTCCTTAAAGTATGAAAAATGTTGAAAATGTTGAAAAAATTGAAAAATTTTGAGAAATATTGAGCCAACCGAAAAAAGTTGAAAAAATAAATTATACACGTGATCGGCATTCGCATACCAAATTTTATATCAATAACTTGTACAGTTTGTGAAATATGCCTTAATTAGTATAAAAATGTAGGGTGGTGACACATTTACTGGTACAATCCAACTTAATTTTGATTCAGAAATAGTTTTTATAAGCAACATTCTTAAAAAAATTTCATTTGATTGGAAATTGCTATTTCTCCCGATTTTGATTTAGATATACCTCATAGCAATAAGCCACCTACATTAAATATCATAACAATTGCTGCAATAGTTCACTTAAAATAGCGCTTACAATTTTTCGTTAGAATGGAAGGTGCGACGCCTACTGATGCAATACCGTCGAACGCCATTTAATTTCACAGCTTACAGTAACCGACACCTCTACACCAAATGTTATGAAGACTAACAATAAAATTTGAAGAGCTAAGATGCAAAACCCGCCAAGTTTAAAAAAAATTAAAATATGTGATATTGTAGGAGGGGATGGAAAAAATTTTTGTCTACAAGCCTACGTGCTCTAAATTGTAAAAAAAAAAATTTTCCTTTTACAAACTTTGGATTGCAATAATTTCTGATAAATTCTGTCATCAAAACCCGCCAAGTCCACAAATCTGAAAATCAAAACCAGCCAAATCCAATTTTTCATTAAATAAGATTTAAACTTAGCCATTTTTAAAACATGATTTCGAAACCTTTTACTATAATTATTTTTCAAAATCCGCCAAGTCCCAAGGTTTCATTTTCAAAATCAGCCAAGTCCACATTTTTTGTTTCAAAACCCGCCATGTCCAAAAGGTTTTTTTATAATAGTCCTTATAGATTAGGTCATAAAATGTAATGAAAAATCGGGGTTTTAATTACTTTTGACAACTATTTCAATGGATCAATCAATCAGTTTTTTCAATAGTTAAATTCAGTGGTATACATTTCTTGGGGTTTTCTCCTTACGCAAAATATGGACTTGGCGAGTTTTGCACCTCAGCTCTTCAATTTAATGTTTTTCGCTTGTGTGGCAAGTGTCCACGCTCAGCGATGCTATTGCGCCCACTTTAGTCGTAAGATATTTTACGGAAAGTTTAGCTAATAAATTAAATTTCAAAATTACGATTGCGTTGTTAGTTCTTTTATTTTAACGTTTATAAATATTGTGGGCTGTACCACGCCCTTTAATGAGTTTTACCACTATACTGACTAAACTTTCATTGATGACTGTCAATTGAATCGTTGATGTCAATTTCGGGTAAGGGGGCGTTCAAGTATTACGTAACCCAATTTTTTAATATTTTTGACCCCCCCCCCCTCCTCTCCTTGAACGTTAAGTAACACCCAAGTGATAATGTTTACCTAAGACTCACATTTATGTTGTTATGTTTTAGTCACGTTTAAGGTAGTAATAATTAAAACAAGAGATTTCTAACTCGTAACCGTAACGCGTTGTTCGAACCTACCACCCCCCCCCTCCCCCTTCCAAATGTGTTACGTAATACTTGAACGCCCCCTAATACAGAATCTAATTTTTCAATTGTTGAAAAGTGGCAAAAGTTTGCAAGATATAACGTTATAAAAAATGAAATTGAGGGCAGTGTTACGCCTCTTTTTACAAAACGAACAATTTTTTGTTTTTTTATAATATTTTTTCTTTAGGTATGTACAGTTGCGGTCGAAATAATAGTAGTGCGATACCATTTTTGAATTCAAAGGAAATATTACGAACAAATTAAATTTTTTTTCTTCTACTCTTTCAGAATACAGTTACTAAGACTAATAAGACTAATACCAAGTACTCTTGCGCAAAGTCCGATCTCTTTGTCATATGCATTTTTTTTAACAATGGAACTCGTCGTGGACTCCGAGCACCCAAATTGTCTTCCCTGATTCTTCTTTTAACGGTTTCTAAAATCGATGCTACATTGAGCACTTTCCTTATTTCCGTAGTAGGCACAAACGGATTATGTTTCGAAACCCTTATTGCACGATTCACGTCCCGGGGAGACATGGAAGGTCTTCGTCCTCGTGTTTTTCGTTTATTTGTACATTGTATCGCATTCGGAATCACTTACGAACAACATCCAATAAATTTTTGAATTTCCTTATAAAATTCACCTTGCGAAATAAAACTTTTAACGGCCTACTAAAATGCAAAAACTTGGAGAAATCAATGCAATGTTATACAAAAATGATAAAACTTATATTCTGCAAACAAATTTTTCAAATAAAAGCAAATAGCTGAACTTAAGAAGTAAATGAGTTGAACACTACTTTTATTTTGACCGCTCGAAATTGCAAAATACTCAATATCATAGCAAACTTTGAAAGTACCGTTATTTTTTTGGAACAAAATGTCATGTGCTTATTTCGTGTACTTATCAAGTAACTGTATTCTGAAAGAGTAGAAGAAAAAAAATTTAATTTGTTCGAAATATTTCCTTTGAATTCAAAAATGGTATCGCACTACTATTATTTTGACCGCAGCTGTATGCATAAACTAACTAAAAATCAGATGCAACACTTAAAACTTAAGCACTAATTCCATAGACGGTAGACCAATGAAATAAATTGATTTTACAATTCAAAATTTAATAATAAATGTCCTTCAATCTAAACAGATATTTCAATAGCATGATTACTTAAGAATTTTTTTATATATATTTTATGTTCTTTAGCGCCACCCGCTTTTTTATTCATTTCATTTCTTCAACGTGGTGGACAATGTAATAAATCATAAATTTTTGTGAAATCAAAAATCCTTTTAGCTCATACCAAAAATCACTGACTTATATTGTTTTTGTTTTAACCGAAAGCCCATAATAAAACCTTAAAATGAAAAGCTTTCAAGTTTCAACATTTATCAAAAATGCTCATTCGGCTATATAGTGGGGGGGGGGGTGGTATTGCAATGCCAAGTGAAAATTTATCATAATTTTTCACATGTTGTTCTCTTTTCCTCATTTTTAAGAATTTTACGCTCTCTATCTTCCACGATATCTCATACTCTGCACAAGCTGTTTGCTGTCAGCCTTTTGTTGTTATCCTACGTGTTGTGTCGTTTGCTTTGCTGTTGTTGTGATAAAATCAAAATAAATTAATATTCATTCATTTATAATCATAACCCAAATCTGATACAGGCTGACGCCACAGACGTCAGACGGCAGACGAAAGTGTGCAGTTAACAGGACAATCAACAGAGAAGCAACAACGACAACAACAACAACAACAATAGTGAAAGCAACAAATAAGCGCCAGTTTAGAAAATTTCAAAATAATGACGCTTCTATTGACTGTCACGTGATCAGGCAACATCAGCCCAGTGACAATGAAATTTCCCGTACGCTCGAATTATCTGAATTATGTGCCAATGGTACTGGTGGGTTGGTAGCTTTGTATGTGTATTTGGTGTTTGTGCAACACCCATTGTTTTTGCTGCTGCTGCTGCTGCTATTGAGGTTAGGTGTTGGCAGTTGAGCTCTGAAAATGTGCTTCGCGATTTATGCGATTTATGTTTTATATGCAGCCATTGGCAGGCAGTTTGTCAAGGAATTTGATTGATTTTCCTCCTTTTAGCAAACAAATAGAATGGATGAGCACGCTGAGGGATAACAAGAACAAAAACAACAATTGGGATTTCTACACCAACACAATGAAAAGTGAGCAAACAGCAGCTGTATTTACATTTTAATGCTTAAGTTATCATCATCATGGTCTGTAAGGCATAGGACAATGGTTGTATATCATGCTTGAAGGAATCAATGGATATTAGTTCAAATTTTAGCTTCGAATTAGAACCTTCATAGAATTCATTAGTAATTTTTTCCGACTACTACAATTTACTGAGCGTTTTTCTGCTTTGTAAAACTTCAGATGCGCTATGGCATATTTGCTGGGATGTTTACTAGATCTCCCGTAACATAGTCATTTCGCAAGCTTATAGGGCTGAGACTCTATAGTTCTGGACCCCAATCATGTTGTGTTGGAAACGGAAATTCAGGACCTTAATTTGTCACTGATTGTATCTCATGTGATATGCGCATCACAGGGAAATTATTTTCCCTGTGATGAATAACTGACTTTTTTTGTATAGGAAGTAAATATTACTCATACGACCTGTTTTCTAAAAGTTTATCGCGAGATAATTTTCAAATGGCTATCACTGCAGTTTAAATACCGACAACTAAATAATTTAAAGATTGTTTTAAATATGTATACTGATTGATATTTTAGATAGTTTAACTACATTTTAAAATTTAAGAGCGCCTAAGAAATTTACTTATGAAAAATATCAATGAATTTTTCACTTTAAAAGAAATTTTTCAACGATTTGACCAGAAATACTTTTTTTAAGAAATTGAACTGCACTGTTTTTTTCAGAATTGCTTATTCTCTATCATTTTCCTTATACTAAAGTCCAAAGTATGATCATTATTATTGAAGAAATTAATGAGTCTCGAAAGCTTTATAAGCTACTTAGCCTACCAACATATTTATTTAATTTTACAAAGCATAGACTGGTAACCTGATATATAAAAACAAAGCTGTGGAGCCATAAGACAAGCAAAGTGGGCTGGTATTGGGCGGTTTCAACTTGATTAAGATAAATGTAAATAAATTAAATTTCCATATCCCTTTCTATCTTCTGTACATGTATTCGCGTTTGAAAAAAAAAAAAAATTATGTATTCGATGAAATCATTTCGTTTTTTATTTTCCACAACTCCTGCGTTCCTTGTGTTTGCTTTTCAATTTTTACATTTTTACATCCCTCTATTCAAATTGCTTGCATCTGTAGACTTAAATCATTCATTTCAAGCATTTCAATCAATTCAATTATTTCGAAACGTGGTACAACAACAAAAGCGTTTATCCAATGCTGCTGTAAAAGTGTGATAGATGGCGTTATCTCACACTTTTTAGACAGTAAAATGAGGCAACACTAGCAGTGTGCTGTATAAAATATAAATACATATGTATGTATGTATGTATGTCAGAAAGTACCTGTTGGATTTGCCATCAACATGTTATGTTTAGAGTGGAGCAAAATAAAAATTATTCAAATTTGGGTAACAATTATGTTTTTTTTTTCAACTTTTTAAAGGAGTCTGCAACAAAACCGATATGATTTACATGAAAATTCCGCATTAGTCACTTATGTGTACAAAATATTTAAGCATTTCTCATTTATCAATCTTTTGTAAGTTTTGTTTTGATAAAATACTAAGTCATGCGATTTTTCTTCTGCGAGAAATATGGCATATGAACTTGTCGACTTTTTCGAAACCTTTTGATAAATAACACCTTTTATTTTTTACCGATGGATTTTAATTCTTTCAACGGTATTGAGTTCACACATCACGCCGTAAGTGCTTACACCTAACTACTTTTTTTGTCAAAACTGAAAAATAAAATTTCGTACACTCTATTGTGTGCTGGTATTTATTTCGACACTTTTTTTTTCTAAAATTCAATTATTTTTATGTCGCCAGCGAAATTTTAAATCGCGTTTTCTTAACGAAATAAAATTTAAATAAAAACTAAAATTCCTAACGCAATAAATGAGCGAAACAAAGTCGACAGTTTCCGCTTTTTTAAAATTTACAGAAATAGTGAAAAATTGTTATTTCTAAAACAGTTGTGTTTTTCACATACAGTTTAATATATTAAAGTGAATCTTTACGGTCCAAGCATAAAAAAATACGACAGGACGATCCACTTTCAAAAAAATTACTCACACACCAAATCCTTAGCTATAGAAATACATAAAATTTTTCTAGTAACTAATGCTTTCTGCTATTCTGTTTTTCTTTTTTTCAATTTAATACAACAGGCACGCTTTATAAAATTGGCGATGTGCTGCCACAGGAAACAGGAAATTGCCTGCAATGCATTTGCATAGATGGCTCAACCAAGGATGACACGCCACGCGTGACTTGCAGTCCGCACAATTGTCCGCCACTTGTGCTGCCTGACTTATTTGATGCAACAGGATATTGAATGCATAAACCACGTAGTACACACACACACATACAACTACATTAAGCCACGAGCATACACAAACTCACACACACAAACAAAGAGAAACGCCCAACTAATCACCTACAATCGCATACGGCAACAACGGAAAACACTGATTGGCCCACATTTGGCAGCGTAAACGAAAGAACACAGCGTAAGGTAAATACCATAAATAAATCAGACTTCAGCAACAGTGCCGGCGGCAGCATCAAGCGACCGACCGACCAGCATAAAAAATCATAGCAATTTAGCTCAAGGTTGAAAACTTTATAAAGAACAAAAAAAAAAACGTTTTTCTCGTGGGTTCCTTGAATAGTTTAGAAATTGAAAAAGGTTTACGATTTACGACGCGCTTTTTGTTAAGATCTTCACAAGATTTCGCCCACGCTATAAATCATTAGAGGTTGTACATACGACCAACATTAGTCTTCGTACTTCAAATGGACTTAATTTTAAATTCAAAAAAAAAGTTAAGCGTAGTTAGTTAAAAGCTGGAAAAAATTTATGATTAGAAATGTTACTTAATGCTGAACTCAATTTATCAGAAAGTCGGGGTATAGAGTGATACAATCGAAATTGTGCTGCTTACGCTGAAAAATGTAAATAGAAAACAAAAATTTCGTGGTCTACTTGATATTTTTACTTTCAAATGTTAAATTTCATTCTAAGAGTTTTAAATATTTGGCCTTCGAAGAGAGAGAAAGAGAGAGAGAGCAGTATATGGCACAGTTGGGTGCAGAGATTTTAGAAAAAGATGTACTGGAAGGATCTGATCATGATGGTTATATTGACGATGAAGGATTGGAATGATTTGGTTGGAGAATAAGAACTTGTTCTGCCAGCGGTAGCTTCGGAAGAAGAAATTTCTGCAGATTATAAAGATATGTTTGTCGTCTTGACGTTCTGATATCTAACAACCAGATCAATTATTCTTTGCTCATTTTCGCATTGAAACTGTATGGGTAAACTAATACTTAGACCTCGCAGATTTCTTTCACGCAATATTGTGAAACATAGAGGAAGTTCACATTGCTCGACTTCTAACCTAAAGTAATGCAACCAACCGAGTTTTGCAAGTTGCTCACCATAAAATAATTTGATTCATATCTGGGCATTTTAATAACTGCTAGTTTTAGCCGGTAGAATTTTAAACACTCCAAAAACCTTTGGAAAAATTAAAATATATTAAAATAAATTTTAAATAATGATTTCTATGAAAATCACCCGAATACATATCCATAAGTATATGTCTACATTAGAGCGGTTCAAAAAAAAAACTTTTTGATTTTTTCACGATGTGTCAGTGAATTACAATAGCCCTAAGTATTGATTTAAAAAATGGTACAATCTAAAGAGGTTATCAAATTTAGCAACAAAATGGGTATGCTTTCGAACTATTATCGATCGAGGAATTCAAATCCGTGATCAGTTTTTCTTCTTCTTCTTTTTTTCTTACAAAAAAATTGAAAATTGCCAGGACAAAAATTAAAAAATGCTGATTTTCTACTTTCAAGTTGCAAAATCGCGATATAATATTTTACCGCCGATCTAGTGGTATATTATTTTTAATGAACCTTTATTTGCTTAAGAGAATACCGTAAACCGCATATCAATATCTTCTTTCAAAACCAAGATATCTGCATTTTTCTAAATTAATAGACATGAAATTCTTCGATTCGGCGTTGACATATATACATATTAAGCTGATTCAAATTTTTTTTTGTTCTAAACAGCTATTATCGATCGAAGAACTTGAATCAGTGATTAGTTTTTCTTTTTCTTCTTTTTTTCTTATAAAAAAACAAAAAATACAAATTATCTGCTTTCAAGTTGCAAAATCGGCCCATATTATTTTACCACCGATCCCGTCGTACAATATTTTTAATGTAGTTTTATTTGCTTAAGAGAAAGCCGCAAACCGAATATCATTATCTTATTTCAAAACCAAGATATCAACATTTTTCTAAATTAGCAGACCTGGCATAATTTCAACTATTCTAGAGATTTTTCTAGGATTGTCAAAAATTTCAAAAATCCTTATGGGTTGTTTTGTCTAGACATATCGGGCTATTGTAATCCACTGACACATCGTGAAAAAATCAAAAAGTTTTTTTTGAACCGCTCTAGTCTACATACATACATGTATGTAAAAATACGTACACAAATATTTGCATACCCTTATTGAAGGTTTTGATGACTGTTAACGTATGTTTTTGCGCGTGCTTACAAAGTTTATAAAATTAATTGAAATTTAATGAGATTTTGCTATTTTACATTTACAAATTCAATTATGGAATTTTTTATTAAATGCGAGTTAAAAATTAAACGATTTGCATCTGTTACTGATTTTTGCCTGCAAATGTTTTGGTGATTTCTTTTTTAGCTTTTAGTAAACGTTTTTTTTTTTCAATTTGTCCATTGAAATTTTTAATTGAAAACTTGAAATGCTTTTACGCTTTTTCAAATTATAATAAACGTTTAAACATTAAAGTGCGTAATATATTTAACTAGAGTTTTTTACAACAAAGCATTAATTTTTTGTTTTAGTGAAAAAAAACCAATGCTAAAAATAAGCTGAAAACGGCAACAATTAGTGCTTTAATATGCAAGTGTTCAACATGTCGTATGAGTAACACATAATTTTCATGCAATTCGTCATCAGTGGGATGCGGATTTTTATGCACTAAAAAATTAAAAAGTTGCAAAAAATGGCATTTTAAGCCAATCAAATAAAACAAAATCGTAAAAATTGCGTATGAATATTTAGTTTACTTAATATACAAACTAAATTGATAAATTAACTCAAAATAAATATTATTTATTTTAATTTTATATATCATGCATTCCATTCCCGTCAAAGGAGAAAATTTGTACGTAATATTTTGTTTATTGGATTCTCTGCATCAAAGGACAACACTTTGTGCATATTTTTTCTAGGTCGGTGGGAGAATTCACAATGAGCCTGATGTTAAGTACATATTTAAAAATTTCATAAAACCAAAGTCACCTGTAAGTTTCTTGACTTCTAACTTTTATATGCCGATCATAGACATCACCAAAACTTACAACATTACTGAAGATTAAAAACTATTATTTCTAACCTTTTCGAATTTTTGTTCAATGGCCCATAATCGTCCAATTTTTTACTAGAAATTAAAAGGAAATTTTACATTGATTACGTGCTTAAAGAGTTATTAAAATGGACCATTTCAAAATATCAAAATTTCGAAGATTTTAATTGTAAAACTGTAAAACATTCGACCTGAAAAACAGCTTCACATTTTGACCGAGCGCTTATCCATAAATCAAAATCCGTCAAAAAATTATGGAAAACAAATTATATGAAAAAAACGCCTCACCAATGCTTAGAAATTATTGCAATTTTTATCAAAACAATCGTCATATGTGGCCTAGTATGCGCACTATTAACTTTGAATAATTTGCCAGTAGGACACAGATCCGATCGAAGTGACGAAAATATTGCTACCGTTTAGGCAAGTGTTGATGAAGACTCAAATTTATCGATTCCAAGGCATTCTCAATAGTTAAGGCTACATGCCACAAAAACAAGGCGTATTTTGCGGTGAGCTTCGGCTTATGTACTCACAAAATTATTATGATTCAAGGCATGAAACGTTTGATTTAACGTCAACGCCGTAAGTTTGCTAATTTGTCCCAGTAACAACTTGGAAATGATGATGGTTTTGCCAAAAAAATCATATTCTATGATATATCTATAGATTAGAAAACAAGCAAAATTATTATTCATATCTTAAGTCAATCCACAAATTATTCACGAGAAACTTTTACATTCTGTAAAGTAAACCCAGTTGCGAAAACAAAGATAAAGAACAGAAAACATAATTTTTGGCTTTACTTTCTTTCGCTCTTTGCTTGGCTTCTCAGCAGATCTATGCAAAAAGGGAACATATCAGGCGGACAAATTATTAATAGTCGGTTTAAAAGTCACTGATGAATCTGCTTAACAACGGATGAAACTAGCATGACTAGTTTCAGCCCTTGTTTTTGGTGAATAAATATTTGTTTTGTGTAACTTTTTTTTGGTGTTGAGACACAGTACTGAACAGAAAGCTTAGTAAAATAATTATGAATGATACTTGTAAAAACATTGTGCACACATATAGCTTTTTCGCTGACAAAGTTAAACAAACAAAACATTCAAAACCCACAAAAGTACAGTCGAATGTTTTATAATCAAATATGGGGAATATGTGTCCCCTTATATCCTCTGAAAAAAAAACATATATAATCGGCATCCAATTCAGAGATTTGAAGTTAGTCTGACTGCATGGTTTGAAATGGATTTGGTCTCTGAACAATTCTTTTGTATTTATTCATTTAATATTTTTAGTTGCTCGCGAAACCCCTTTATGATATAAAATATTTGTTTTTATTGTTCTTTACAGTTCATCATATTACAGGAACTTGACTTTAGAAAAACTCAAACAGCATCATTATCACACCCCATAAATATTAAGTTTCCAATAGATAATGAAATAAGCATATCTTAGAAGAGAATATCATATACAAAAAAAAAAGAACTAAACATAAAAAAAATCAATAAAATTTTTTATTCATGTAAAACAATAATTTCAATGCAATAAAATGTTAAAGTAAATAAGTCAATAAAGATAATAAACCATTAAGCAAAAAATGTTAAACACAATTAAATGCTTAAAATGTCAAAAATTAAATAAAAATTCCTGATTTAATATTGACAACACTCACACGTGCTGCTTTAAAGACAAATAATAATTTAGCGCATTAAGTTCCGATTAATGAAGTCATCATTAACTGTTGAAAATGAATTAAAGTGAATTTCGCTTAAAATGATTTTTTCATAATTTCAACAAAATATAATTTACCTACAATAATGACATAAAATAGCTACTATAAATTTGATTAATAATGACAACATAATATTAAGTTAATAAAAGGATAATGCCAATGAATAACAAGCAGATAACTAGTGATAAAACAATGAATGGCATCGCATGATGATAACAGAAATTGCACTGCGGTAAATCATCTTATTTGCTGTTACTCAATATTTTAAATCAACAATAAAACAAATTATACAAAGCAAATAGAATGAGAAAATAAATATAAATTAATAATAAAAAAATCATCCCATGAATTGCAAAAAAAAAGGTGTGCAACAAATAATAAACGAGCAGTTAATTTATTTATTTGAATTAAATAAAAATGTTATGAAACATTCGATAAACATGCTAACACAACGACAACCCATGTAATGAACACGATCTACCAACATGGTTATTATTTAAATATTTACAACGGTTAAATTGCTGTGAATCGGTCGATAAGTTTTTGTTCAAATATTTATTTTAATTACAATTTCATTCAATTATACTGGTTGGCATATAAAATATCCATTGGTTAACTAACTGGCATGTTGGTTAGGTTTTGTGCTTTCTCCTAACAAAAAAAAGGACACCATTAAATTTCACAACGTAAAATTGTGCCACGATTTTATTCATACTTATATACATATGTGTGGATCTATTTATTTATAACAAAATAAGCTATCTTATTGTTTAAATCCAGACAAATATTTCAATATATTTTAGCTTAAATCAAATTTTCGATATTTATATTTCAATATTTTTTGACTTTTCGACTTTTTGACTAATATTTAATGCTCTCGGATGAATTTCATTATTATTCGATAATGCTCGTCTTTTATCGCCTTTCAGATGTTTTCTGACATCTGAAGGCTTACGGGTTGTCTTGGAATGCTTAGTCGCCCAGTTCTCCATAGTTACGCTAATAGTCTAAAGCAGCGATTCTTAAACTGTGGTCCGCGGACTCCTGGGGGTCCGCGAAGCCTTTCCGGGGGTCCGCGAAACAATTTTTACATCAATTTTACATCATCAAACTTTTCGCTTTGTTTAAATAACAAATTCATTAAAAATTCTACATGAACATGGCTTTTTGAATGATTGCACATATTTTTAAAAAACAAAGTGAGCATTTAATTTTGTGTAAACCCGGGATGCCCAGCTCCTAACTGTTTCCACTCTTCCCACTGTTTGCTAACATCATCAATTTTTGTAAATTTTAATTTGAGCCTACAAGGTGCAGCTTCAAATAAATTTAACGTTGAAGTGAAGAGCTAAACACAGTTGGGACGTTCGATATCGTCCATATTTTTTCTATACGTTAATTGTGCGTACAAAATTGACACTAGAAAATTTATCGCAGAGAAATAGAACAAATTCTATTTTTTGGTGCGATTTGACACAGAAGCTAAACCACAAGTCCCAACTGTGTTGAGCTGTTTAAAATAGAAGCGATTACAATAATACGAATTATGGTCAAAGCGCATTCAAAAGTATGGGTATAAGTCTTTTTCAACACTCAGCTGTTTTATAGAATTTTCTAATTAAGTGCTCGATAATGAAACGCACCTGCTTTTTATCTAACATTTAATGCCTCTAAAAAGCAGCTTCCGGAAGTATTTTCCCTGACCTGTTTCTGGCAACAACTGGATTAGGGATCCATTCAACACAGACGTTAGTATTGCTATTGCTAAGCAATTATCGACATTAGAGCATGATATACTCCTGGCTATCTCTTGCGATACTTCTTTGAAAATAAAGTTCAAGGAAATTTAACTAACTTTTAGTTACTCCTAAAATCCGAATTCTCTGCAAATAAGGGCATCCAAAACTTGATTCCGTTTTGTACAACGTATTTGTGTAAACAGGCTCTTCGGTACTATTATATATACAATCAAAGTATAGAAACCAGCTTAATGTAGAAGCAGACCTGAGAATAGAACTTCCGAATATAGAGCCCGACATTGTGGATATGGTTTCAAGAAAACAACATCATCCTTCTCATTAAGTAAAAACCTTACAGAAGAAAATATAACAAATTTCGCTTATAAAACGACCAATAGTCATCAAAAAAATAATTTTCATTTTAAGCTTTATTATTATTATATTATTTATTAAAATATATATGAAAAAAAACAAATTATTTTCTAGGCTTTATTTTGACCTAGAAATTTTGTCTGAGTTTAATGTACATATTTTGATTTGAAACTTTTTTAATTCTTTTACATTTCTCCAATTTTTATTCATTTTGTATTTCAATTACATGAAAATCATAATAAAAAATGTTTGCCTCTATAAACGCGCAAGATTTGTTAAAATGCAGAGAGATATATGGTATAGGTATCAATATTTATTAGAAAGTAGTGTCTGCATGCTTTTCAACTTTTGGATCTTCAAAAACTGGACATACATAGTGTTGAAAAGACCTTTAAAAACCGGAAAATTAAAGCAAAATATAAGTTCTTCGTTCCTTCACCGGTCAGATAACCGGTCATTTTATGTCTGGTTGAGTTTGACATCGGTTGGCAAGCCTGAGTGTCTTTGTCATTATTGAGTCAGAAATTAAGCTTAGAACGATGTCAAATATCTATAGTTGGGATGGGGTTGCAAAAAAAATTTAGCTCGATAAGGGGTCCTCGGACTAAATAAGTTTAAGAACCCCTGGTCTAAAGCATTCTTTTTATATAGTATAGCTTTTCTTAAGCTAAGTCACCATTTTGCTGCAAGGTTCCTTGATATGCAGATCAATCGGCGGAAGATGCGAAATTGTCTAAGCCTGCTTGTGGTGCTGCTTCAGTGACACCTTAGCAAAATAATCTTTAAACCTTATTAGTACACTAAGGTGGTTACTTTTGTTGATAACAATAACTTTGGTGTATCATTGAATAAAATATGTTTCTTGTTACTGATAGTAGGCAAAAATCAAGTCATTACCTTAAATATAACTCATTGCTATTCAGAGCTAAACCCTGCTTAATATAAGAGCCACGGACTGATTTTGGATTATTAACAATTTTCTTTAGCGAGGAGGTGATTGATACCTATCTGCAAAATTGAATGCCTCTCTAACATTTTTATTACGAGTATTAAGGCTTTTCTGCAGGGACCGTAAATAATCGTTATTTTAAAATAATTGAGGTCAAAAAATCACAATGAAAAAAAAACACGAAATGTGAGTTTAAGTATACGGATAAGTTTCTTTCGAGGAGAGGCGTAGATATATGACATGATTTTTAATTTTGTGATTTTTATTTTAAAAATCAAATATATGCGGTATTTTGGATTTTTATTTTTTTCGACCAAAAATAATTGTTATTTTGGATTTTTATTCTTTCGCTCAAAAATAATCGTTGTTTAGTATTTTTATTTTTTTATCAAACATAATCGTAATTTTGAACTATTATTTTTTCGCTCAAAAATAATCGTTATTTAGTATTTTTTTTTTTTAGAACCAAAATACATAATGGTAACTGTGGATTTTTATATTTTTAGATTTTATACTATAGCCGACATTTTCAATTTCTCTCAGCGATTTTTTTCACCATTTTACGAAGCACACAAATGGATTTCGTTCGACACTCTTTCTGCACTACTCTTTGGCCTATGTGAAGCCTTAAGATATTGTGCGTTACTTTCCGAACTTGCCCAATGTTTTTTGATACTTTTCTATGTTCATCAATATAATTTGATATTTTCGAACTTATTCGATACTTTTGACTTGTCAAAGTTTTTCGATATACAGTCGTGTCTGGATATAGTGAACTATTTTTTTGCAAGGCCTGTTCACAGTATCCAGGTTATTCACTATATCAAGGTTGGCATTTTTGTTAAAAAACTCGTTTGATTTGCTCAAAATACACATTTGTATATGTAAATGAGCTAATTCGAATAAATTTTCGCACTGCTCTTTGGCTTATGTGAGCCTTAAGACAATGTGCGATACTTTCCGAGCTTGTCCCTTATTTTTTGACACTTTTTAATGTTCTTATACACAATTCGATACTTTTCGACTTATCTAAGTTTTTCGATATACATATTTGAACTTTTTTGATAGTTTTCGATTACTGTCGCTTTTTCATAAGCTTTGACATGAATCGGTTTTTTCGAATTTTCGAAAAGTTTCGACTTACCCTAATTTTTTTCGAAAAGTTTTGAATATTATCTTCTTTTTCCATAGGTTTGGACTAATGCGTTTTTTTTTTATGATATCCGAGCTAATTGATGTTTTTAAATTAATTGTTCAATAGTTTTCGAACTTTCCAATGTTTTTCGATAAGTTTTGATTTTTTTCCCCATTATCGTGTTTTTCGCATCTGTTTCTTGAATACGAGCCTCTTTGCAACTCCTCCCATAAAACTTGCTGTATTAAGAAATGTTCATTTGCTATCGACTGTAATACATTCTATTTGAATAGAACTTTTTTTTCAAACTAAGCAAAAATATTGAAATAATAAACAGAATATCATCATAAACAGATAAATTGCATATCTTAAAATCATAAATAACGAAAAAACAAAACACTCACTATTGCATGTAAATATGCAAGAAATTTACTAAATGTTTTACCATGTGATCTTAAATGACGCAAATGTTTCTTAAATGCACTTTTTTACGGTTCAAAATGTAGTAGGAGAGTAAAACAAAAACAAAAACAAAAACATACAAAAAAAACAGATGTAGCATAGAATTTTCTATATGAATGTGTAATGTGCATAGATGTTAATGAAACAAAAAATGTTATATAACAAATAAAAAGTTATGTATTAGAAAATATGAAAACTAGAAATTGTAAAACTTTTTCGAAATATTAAATCCTGAATAAATGAGTGGTAAAGGTTTTTTTTCTGTATTATGTTTCTAAAAAAGAACAACAAATATAAATAAACATTTGTATGTAAATATTTCATACAAAAATGAAGAAGTAGAAAAATCATTTTAATTAAAAATTTTAGCGGTGATAAAAATCTAATTCAAAATAAAAAAAAATCATTTATGACTTAAAAAATTTAAAAATAAAAAATAAAAATAATAGAAAGAGTTAAATTAAAAACCAATTTAAATTAAAAAATTATATATAAATAGTAAAAAAGCGAGAAAAAATATAATGAAAGAATTTTATTGAAATAAAAAGAAATAAATGTTGTTTGGAAAATTAAATTACAACAACAATATGTTTATTTGCTGAAACATACCAAGGGTATCTGTAATTTCAAATTTCTTACGGGACAGCGGCGAATTGTTTTCCACTCGAAAATTATTATTTTTGAGTATTTTGTTTTTAAACCATTTCAGAGAGATATGGTTAGAGAGGTTTCTAATTATTATAAGCGAATGTTCAAAAGTAATCTATGCCTCAACTACATTGCAAAAATCTTGAGAGCAGTACAAGTGATGAGCAAAAAAAGGTCATGAAACTACAAAAAGGTTTTCGATTTCTTTATGCGTTCTCGTAGCTCACTAAGAATATTCAGCACAACAGTCTTCACAAACGTCCAGGCCTGGATTTAGCTTACAGGCACACTAGGCCAGTGCCTAAGGCGGCAAATATTGGGAACTTTGAAATTTTTTTTAAGTGTGGTAATGCATTATAATGCATTGGTGATGGTGAGAGGTCCTCACTTTTCATATTAAAAATTTTTTTTCCCATATTCACCAGTAAACAAGGGCGGCAAGGGCGGTGAACCGCCAAAGGGAGGCAAATTTCTAAATCCGGGCCTGCAAATGTCACAAAGATAACTCCAGAGAACTTATATAGTGCCACTACTTTTCAATTACCTAAATACATCAGCGCCTTTATGGAAGTCTTTCCGACAAAATGAGAGGCATATGTATACTTGCAAGATAATAGAATCCAGTAAGTCTCTATATCCTAAAAAAAAGTAAGAGGGACTTTAAAAACGATTTCTGCATTATTCCTTTTTTGATCGGATAAAAATTCGTGGAGCTGTTTTGATCCTCCTGAACGTCGTTTCTGGCAAAAATAAATACGTTTTTTGCTTGCAACTTTTGTTTCTTCATAAAACCAACACTCAAGTGTTTTTCACGATGCGGCCGATTGTAGCGCACCTACGTCAAATATTAAAGTAATATCATTTGTACGTCGCTTATTAAAAAAGTTAACGTTAAAAGAAATATTTTAAAAATAATGTTTTTTCAAGAAGAAATCAGCTAACCTAAGTCCCAAAACAAATGTTGAGCTTACGGACACTCTTATAAACATACACACACATATAATTAAGTTTAATAATAAATACAAACGTACACCTGGCTTATATACATATGTATTGTACTTCTATATATACAGAACTATATATAATATATATATATATGAAACTTAGTATACAGTTATTTAGTATTATTATTTACCATATATTTAAGAATTTTATGTTTTATGATATTTAACAATTGAAATAAAATAAAAGTATTAAAAATAAAAACTAAACTAAAGGTCTTCTATTTTTTATTTGTTGATCAGTAGTTTCCCTTTAAAATAAAGTTTTCAATTACATCAAAAAGGAAAATAAAAAAATTTTAAAAAAACCAATGATACCGCATTGTTATAAAACTCTTCTTAATTGATTAATTTGATATCAGTATATTTTCTGCTATTGTTTGTAGCAAAAAAAAATATATTAATCGCTATCAAAATTAATTTGGCGCTTCCGCGCACCGCATACAAAAAACGCATCATATTCATTTAAAAAGTTTCCGCTCTAGATAATCCAATTGTGGCTGTCAGAACTGTCATTCGCAACAACATTGCTATATACCAACAACAAAAACAATAACAAAAATAGCAAGCAAGCAAAGGACAGATATCCTAATTAATTTTATTTCAGGATTCAGCAGCTATCAATGACAAAAAAAAAACGCGGAAAAGGGCAAGAGTAATAAAAACGTAATAGTGGTTTTGATGATTGCCGGTAATTATCTACAGTAAAATATCAAAATTGGTAAAAGCAATTGGCAGTGATATGAAAATCAAGCAATGAGCCAAGTTTTAATAGAAACAATTTTTTGCAAAGCTTTCGCAGTGTCAGCACGAGGGTAAGTGACTTCCATGATGGATAACGTGGGTGCCACGCTCATGATTTTCTGCACAAAGTTATGCTTGTTCCCGGCACGATCTTGCTTATACTCGTAATAAATTTTTTTCAAGATCTTGAAATATTACCCAGATAAATAAGCCCTGAAATAAATTTAAAGTAACCCGCAACTCACAAAAATTTTAACTTCCTTACAACTTGAATAAAGTTCAGCATTTGGTTCTATTAATTGTTCGTTAACTCAATTCTGAACGTAAGACCTGAACATTGTAATATTTAATTTAACTCTGTAATCAATCTTTTCTATTAGCAAAATATTTTAGTTGCTGTAAAAATCTTGAGATTCACATATAAATTAATAAAAATTAAAAACATATCTTTAGCAGTTAATGTGTAACATAAATAATTTTTCATATAATAAATTATCTGGATGCAATTATTTCTCGTACCAGTTCGGTTGCTTCTTAAAGGCACAAAAATACATTCGAGTTTATGGTATTTGAGTTTAACTCTTAGGCTTTTAAACGGAAACATAGATTTCGAATTCCTTATAAGCCAATTCCTGGCTACCATAAGAAATGTAGCAGCATCCATACGATGGTTGCACTTTGCCAACAGTAATGATGCCGTCATGAGTGGCGCGTCCAATAAATAGAGGCTCACCCTCAGCAGATTCGCCGCTGGGAATGGCATTTGGTGGAATGCTGCCAATATAAACTGGGACCCATTGACCTTGGCCAGCGCAGAGAACTTCATATTCGTTAAGTCCATGTTCACCGCCACCGTATGCGACGTAGCAAACGCCATGTGATGGATGGAGTTTTCCAGGAATGAGGTCACCTTCGTGTCGAGCACGGGCAATATACAGCTGCTCACTGCCGTCAAAACCTGCTTCCATTGAGCTGGGTGGAACAACGCCATTAGCAGCTGGAACCCAACAACCTGGGCTGCCACCGCTGCGACCGCCACTGATGGGGGCAGAGAAGCTCATATTTGGAGCTGTGGGACCTGCACCATCAATTAGCCAAAGTTAATGGGAAACAAATTTTGAGCGTCATCAGACAAAAATGCAGCTGCTTGACCTTCAAGTCCAACGGTGATTACACTGTCATACCAACGGATTCAAAAGCTACGAAACTCACCTACATTAAGAATACCAGGGGTGGGCACTTCTGCAACATCTGGTTTTTGACAATTTCTTGTAATGACCGATTTGTTATTATCCCATCCACCGATGAATATTTCATAAATAGGTTCAGCTCCGACGGGAGAAGGAGTAAGCGCCAAGTGTGCATCATGAGCGCACGTGCCTTAAATGTGAAAACGCCTCCGGAAACAGGATGGAATTGGTATTCCAATTTTGCTGGAGTGTTGATTTCAATCGACATTATGGTAATATTTAAAAATTGACTCGTTCGCACTGACTTTGATCTTCACTTCACGCAAATACTAAAATGCATCTGTCCCTCTGCGAGTTTCTGATTGACAAGATTCCCAAGTATTTTTCTTCATCGTGAATCTTATCCAATTTCATCGTATTTTTATAATCTCACAATCAGTAGGGATATTTGTGGGTAATGAAATGAAATTTATGTCTCGAGGTCATGCGTGGCCACCAAATCTTCAGCATTCGTTTCCAGCAGGAATTTTCAAAGGTTTGTATTTGTCGCGTCAGTGTACTTATTAGTGAAGGATCATGACTCGCAAGCATGATCCCACACAAAAGTATATAATTTTTGAACATTGCCGTCCAAAAAAAAGGTCATCAAGTTTTTTCCACACAAAAATTTACTTTTTACCATAAGAATTTAATAGCCGAAACATGCCACCAATTACCAATTTAAATTGTTCCATTTGTTATCTTTGTCATGTTTGTTGAATAAAAAATAGCATTGATCAATTAGTAAAAATTTACAATAATATTGATCTTTGCTGAATGACTGTAAGTTCGATTAATAATGTTTAATTACATAAGAATTTACTCCAGAAGGAACGAAAGTTTTTTCACAAAAACGAATGGTTACCAGATTGACCCGGTTGAATCATTCCTCAAACTCAAATATCTACATCATGGTAGATGGTCTGAGTAAACGGAATCAGTATACCAAGAAGTGGTTGACGGCAAAACTGAAATAAACCCATTACAAGCATTTCGACAGCTGCTCAGCATGTTCATTTTGTTTTTAAAAAAGCACAGAAGTGCAGGCTTCAAAGTTTACTTTCTCTCTTTATTTGTCATTTTCTTTGTAAAACAACTTATCCTCCATACTAATTATCAAAACTAGAAAACAAGCATTTTATAGTTTTTCTCTTAAATTAAACGCTTCATGCAATGTTTATGACTCAGCTTAAATTATAAGAGGAAAAATAACAGTTTATTTGAACTGGTTACTGCATGCAATATCCTCAAATTATCCTTGTTTACAGTAAGTTCGAAAATTTTTTTTTTTGCTTCCAAGAATTTTCCACATTGCTGAATAGCTGCTGACAGAACTGTTTCCCAAGGATTATGACTGCAATGTTGACATCATGGGAACCCTATTAATTCCATTATAAGTCCTTTACATACACTGACTGACAGATGTGAACTGACAAACAGACAGCACATACATGCACTGTGTTAAGTAGCAGCATCGTCGCGTTCAGTCATTATAATTAAAGTTTACAATATATTCTGCCAATCATGAGAAGAATGAGTAGATTATGTACATCCTTGTTAACATCATTATCATCGTTGTCGCCAACGTCAAAATTAACGTAACGTTAATATTACCCGAAACACAGAAGCAGGTTCAACTCATCAGCGGTATGATAATCTCGTCAATAAAAATTCCTTAAAATTGATCAAAATACACAGAAAGAAAATGTTGTCAGAAAAATATTATATTAATTTTTTTATTTTAAGCAATTTTTTTTCTATAACGTCATAAACTTTTTTCGCTTTAAAGTCTAACAACAATTTTGAGACCCCATAAAGTCATTTATTTTTAAAAAAATGTGCGGGTCGATGGCCTTTCTGATGGAAAAAGTCCCTTATATTGTAACAAATATTGCTAGAGTTTTTTTATTAACAAAGGATTAATTTTTTGTTTCAGTGCAAAAATAAAAAATAAACCAATGCTTAAAAAGAACTTGAAAACGGCAACAATTAGTGCTTCCATACGCAAGTGGACAACATGTCGTATGAGTAACACATAACTTTTTATGCGCTAGTCATCGGTTGGTCTCGAATTTTCGTGGACTAAAAAATGAAAAATATCAAAATATGAGAATTATTTGAAAAGCCAATGAAACCAAAAAAAAAGTTACTGTATAGTGTGGAGCCTTTTATCTGAAAATTAAGTTCAGTTTTACTCATATTCTTTCAGTGAAACTGGTAATGCTTCCTTACATTTTTGCAGGCCTTGTGCGACCTGTAAGTATTCAAATTCGGAAATTTTTCAGGAAATTGATTTTTCTTTTTATATAGATATGATATACATAAGCTACCAATAGCGAAACAAAAATGTTCGGCGAAAACTTTTATAAATATTTTACATTTTTATCAAAATTAAACTTGTTAAGAAAATTTAAAGAAAATCGGCAAATACCATGAAAATTTAATTTCAATGCATATTGCGTATTCCCTTAAAGCAGTTCATAATAACGAAGCGCTTGTAAATAAAATGCATCCTCTGCTGCAGTTGACAATGCAATATTGTAACAAGTACGCACGAGCTACATTTTACGCAAAGTATTTAATTTCAATTTTACTGTGGAAGTCCTTTAAAAACGTGGCTGAATAAAGTAATCTTTATCAGCTGAATGAGAAGAACTTAATCATCAGCATAATTAAAATGCTATAAATAAAATTCATAATATATCCGCATTTTGCTCGAACTAACAAACGTCACAATTCCATTGTGTTATTTTATCAATTATTTGCATGCTACTCATGCTGTTAGCCACAAGAAACTCTACATATCCGTTCCAACTAGGCTTGCCAGATCCAAATTGTGTTTCACCTGGACATTTTAAAAAAAAAAACAAAAAAAATCGGGATTTATCTGGACACTTAAAAAAAAAAATCTTGATTTATCTCGACAAAAAAGAAAACTAAAGCTGAGTGTCAGAGGAACATAAATATTTTATTTAGATAAAATAAACATAACAAGAACATAACAGAAACATAACAATTCAGTTAAAAAAATAAGTGATTTTTTAAATAAGTTACATTAAGTCCATAAATACTTATTATTGGACCGAACTGCTTTTATCAATTTATTACCACTTGGAGTTTCTAAAATGTTACCAAATGATTGACAGTTTTCGGTACAGTTTAATCTTATAATTAATTCTGACTTTATCAGATTTGTCAGCATTCGATTTCTTTCTTTAGAGTATAAGCTGCTTAAAAGGCTAAAAACTTTTTCACAATAAGCGTTGGTTATTGGAATTGGAAAAATAAATGAGATCAATTTTCTTAAGATGTTCAATTCGTCATTTTTAAATTTGGAAAAAAAATGATCCCCAAATTTTATCGTTGGGAATATTTTTTGGTAGATTTTCATACACACTACGTAAGCAACAATAATCTGTACATAATTCGTCGTTGTTGATATAATTTTCTAAGCCTAAGACTCCTATTGCTGTTTGTAGTTCATCCCAGGAAAATAAGGATAGTTTTTAATTGAAACGTCACTATATTCATACAGGGTTTCTAAATAGTTAAGACAACTTTTTAAGAATTCAATTCTGGTTGACAAAATTATTACGTAAAAATAAAAGAGAAAATAAAAGAGAAAGAGGGAGCATTTGTCAGTGCAGTAACCATGTTAGTTAAATCATGGTGTTGCACACTTATTTTCATTTAAAGGTACGTAGCAGTTGGTTGCGTTCAGGAGGATTAATAAATCATCTTTTCTTGTTTGAAAAATGTCAACACTTCTTAAGAGCAGTCCGTACCTTTTGGACGTGACGAATGTTAATTCATTTTTAATGCCTACGGCAGATATTTTTGTTTCTAGTCCTATTTCTCTTTTATTTCATTGTTCGAATTTTATCTGGACATAATTCTGATTGTCGGGACTCTGGACATGGGACTAAAAATCTGGACAATCCCGATGAATCCAGTCCATCTGGCAACCCTAGTTCCAACTGACTTTGAAAAAAGTTTAAAATTTGATTCACATTGCCATACGCATGCAAATAAATGCATGTTAATGGTATCCCAGCGCGAAAAAAAATCAAAAGATTTCTTCACAACGAAAAGGGATGGATTTTCACCACTTTAAAAATAAACTGCTCATATATCCATTGAGCCTAATGTATCAATTGAACTGTGGAGAACTTTGCTTTATAGTGATAGAATAGAGCTAGCGGGGATGAAAGGAAATATATAACTTTCTTAGATAGTATAGACTAGATTGAATTGCCAACAAATCGTCGCAGCTCGAATTTTGGGAAAAATTTAATTTTTTTATGCTAATCGCTATTTTCACAGGAAGACACATAGCTGCCAAACTCCGTTCTATGCGTCGCAAATGGAATGACCAAATGAATAAATCGAACGTTCACTTCAGGAGCAACGATCTTTCTATTTGAGCTTAAGCATCGATATTGAGTGCTGTCTAAATGTAGATATTGATAATGCTCCAAAAACCACCTTATACAGGTTGAAAAATTTTGTTTTTGTGTAAACGAGAAAACTCGCGTCAACTCCCCCCCCCCCCGTTTTCGAGGATGCTGAGCACGACGGCGGATTCTTTTGGAGTTGTCCCCACTCCTCAAAATGGGCAAAATCCACCCTCAACTGGATAAAAAAATTAGTTTTTGGCCGTAAGTTTAAAAACCGCCATAATTTTCAGCATTCTCGGAAACGGGAGGTGAGGCAGGTTTGTGGTGTTTTTTGGCCGTTTGGGGTGGTGGGATCAACTCCAAAAGAATTTGAAACAACGACATCATGCTCGGCATCCTCGAAAACGGAGTGTGACAAATATTTTACCGATGGAAGACGCGGAATATGCGATTTCCCCATTTTGGAGGCCATTTTGTGGATGGGCCAACTCCAAAAGAGTTCTAAACACCACCATCGTGTTCAATATCCTCGAAAACAAGGGGGAAGGTGATATGGTTGCTGCTTAAAATATTTGTATTTTTCAAGGTTTTTTCCACTAATGCAGAAAAGGTTTTGAACTTCGTTAAATGTCGTATATTTCTCTGAAGATCATATGATTTATTTTTGCTCCCATTTGGGAACGTTCGTGCATTTTCCTATTGGGAGCATACAATCGACGGCACATGCTTATGCGCTAAAACCACGCAAATTTATGGCAGCCAAAAAGTTACCACCACAAAAATGTGGTCATAATGACTTTTGACACATGCGATGACTTTTCAAATCTCTCTTCATATGAATGCAGCTAACAATGAATATAAGAAAAAATAATTGTCGGTCAATACTGCACATAATATGCCCTACACTTATGACATTGCTACTGAAGTGTTACAAAAAAATGTCATGTCACACTTGTACCCTGTCATTTATAAATTTATCATTTCTCTTTCGCTTTGTTACTAAAATATGTCCTGCATTTAGATAATTTAGACTTGGTAGTCCTATGTATTTGTATAGATTTTGAGCTTTTTGTCCTGGAATCCTCTACACAAAGTAACAACGTTGTTGTGCCGCTTTTATCAGTTTTTTCAGTGCTTCAGCAATCATTTTGTCTTTGACTCTCGATTTTTTGAAAATTTTCTCCAACTGACTTAACTTTTATTGAAATATTCTTCCCAACAAGTGTAGGGCATAACAATGTTACAAAAACTATATGAAGAAAAAAAAAACACAATTTGTTGCATTTCAATTGGTTGTTTTTCTCGATGTTACATTTCAAATTTTTTTTTTCTATGGCACCAAAGCTTTAGGTTTTTATTAAAATCGTTATCACAACGTGTCACAAGCGGTATTTCTAATTTACAACAACTGTAACATTGGAAACATTGACAGTATGTCGTACTGAAAAAAAAGTTACGCCAAATTTCATAATCATCATTGTTATGCTATCAACGCATTAAATACATGCTAAGCTTCCCGCATATTTTGCATGCAAATTTTTTTTGTATTTTAATAAAAGCAAAATTTTTGTTGCATTAAAAATATTATGCAAGAAGTAGTAGAATTAGAGGTGAGACGCCATATTGCAAAAATAAATTTGTCACACAAGCGAAAATAGATTTATAATTTAGCCTAAAACCATGCAATGCGATGTGTTATGTAGAAGTTATGATAAACTTCCATCAAACTATATGTAGCATACTTTTAAGCACAGTTTTGATTTAAATTCGTCCACTTTTATAGTTCAATAGTTTTGTAATCATATTACAAACTACAACTTTAATTAAAATAAAATTGTTTTTACTTTAAAAATTTTAATTGGTTTTTTGGCACAAAAACAGTAATAAAATCCTTTTCGAATTCATTAGCTAATTGAAATTTGCATTTTTTTGTGCTTTTAAAGATTGCACTTTGAATTGGTTTTTTCTTTCTTTTCTTGTAAAATAAATCTGTAAGATGAAAAGAAAAAGTCTTGAAATAAATTTTTTCATTCTCCTTCTTTCGAGTTAATTCCTAGAAATTGAAATATCTTGAATTTTTCAAAATAATTAAAAAAAATATTTTAAGCCAGCGAACGCCAGATTTACATCATTTATAACTACAAGGTTGATTTTTTTATGTGAACGAGTATATGTAGCTGGGAAAATTGATAAGGGGCTTAAAACATCGCATATTGGCGCTTTGACATTTTCAAGATGTTGAATAATTGCAAATTTTTCAGTTTTTGCTTAGATTCTAAAATATTTCCAGTGAAAAAACCACACCGATGCATTGCCCAAAAATTTCCTTGAGACAAGATTTGACTGAGCTATGATGATTTGAAGTTTGAATGTCTTCACTCATTTTGACAAAAAATATTTAATATTTTTATATATATTTTTCGCAGGCCATTTTTTTTTTAATTTTTCTAATTCACATTAACTAATATAATTTCAATTAATTGGAATTATAGTCAAAAAATATTCATCCCTATCCGGCTATGATTTGTAGACATTCATCTCAATGGATAAAAATCTTTTGAGACCAAACCGAGAAAATGTTATTTTTGAGAACTTGAAAATCAAAGAAAAAAATTTTTACGCTTTAAAGATTTATAAATATTTAAGTTCAGGTTTTGTTTTATTTAAAATATCTGATATATCAAAATTTTAAGCCTCACAGGAAAAAGTTCTAAAATGCAAGCAAAAAAATGCTCAGCGTAGTTATCTAGAGATGGTGGTTTTTTCAAAGAAAACAAGCTACTGTTCAAGAATCTATGGAAAAAGTATTCTGGCGTAGGTATGACACCTAAATAAATTGTAGGCGGTATTCTCATCAGATGATCAAAATAGGTATATTCGCGTTCAAATAGTTTGTACAAATTCTCACAATAGACATTGCATCGAAACACTAAACAAAAAGGTTATACGTTTTCATATTTGAGCGCCATTTTTCAAAATCTTACGCTGTGAAAAATCAACAGAAATATGTTTGACGACACACAAATCAGAAAATTGCTCGATAACAAACAATTCGAGATACTATGGTAATGCTGTCTGGAATTCGTTTCGGTTGATTGTGTCTGTATTTTTATGATTAACTTAAGAACTGATAACTTTCTTGGTGCTTGCACAAACTTAATTAGTCAGGGAAAAAATTTAGCATGTCCCTTAAGAAATCAACTTTCAAATAAAACCTTTCTTAAATGACGTAAATGAACGAAAATTTTAAGCCAGTCGAAAAACGAGTTTTGCAATGTAATATTTGAAAATTTTTTTTAGGGATAGTGACTGTAGTCTCCTGGCAAGATCGCCAATTTGTAGTATATGTATTTCAATATCTACATATTTTTACTTATTCAAATTTATATTTCAATATTTTATTTTTTCATATTTCTCTAACATTTAATTCAAAATTAATGATTCAAAAATTGAAAATATTTGACAAACAAAAACTTAAAAACTATTTGATATTTATAAACATTATTTTAATTGAAATTTAAAGTAAAATTAATATAGTGATGATGCTACATCACTCCCCCTCCAATTAAATGAATTAATATTAATTAAAATAAATGAAATGGAATTTATTAATTAATGTTGTAAGTAACTGATCTTTTGTTTAAAGAAGTGTGAGGTGTTGTAGAATTGTTGTTTTCAAATTTGTTTATGAATGCTGGTTTGAGATTATCAATTGAAACAGTTTTAATAAAATTACTAATTCTTATTTTGAACGATTTATTTTGTTTGGAAATTACTTTGTAGGGACCTTCATATGGTTGTTGGAGCCCTGAAGTTCGATTTATTTTCAAAAAAACATAATCACAGGTGTTTAGTCCTCTAGGGACAAAAGACTTCGTTGAGTTTTTGTGGTGAATAATATTAGATCTGGTGTGAGCAAAATGCTGTCTAAGTTTAGAAAGCATTTCGTCTTCTTTTAGTGGTACAGAACATGATTTGATTAATTCACCTGGCAATCTTAATGTTTGTCCATATACTAGTTCTGCTGGACAACATTTAAGATCTTCTTTAACTGTGCATCGTAAACCAAGTAAAATAAAGGGAAGTTCGTCGGACCAATATATTGAATTTTTAGAAGTTAATATTGCAGTCTTAAGTTGACGATGGAAACGTTCGATTATTCCATTAGCTTGTGGATGATAAGCTGTACTATGAATTTTATGTGATCCGAGTAGTTTTGTCAGTTCTTGAAAAAGTTTGCTTGTAAATTGGGTACCTTGATCAACAGTAATGTTTAAAGGTACTCCAAATCGTGGAATGTATTGGTATGCAAAAGTTTTAGCCACCGTTTGAGCTGATATGTCCTTTAATGGAAAGGCTTCTGGCCATCTTGTGTGTCTGTCGATTATCGTCAGGATATATCTATTGCCATTAGAAATTGGAAGAGGACCAACTAAATCCATGTGTATATGTTCAAATCTACTCGCTGGTATAGGAATTGTATTGGTTGGTGATTTTGTATATCGTTGAACTTTAGACTTTTGACATTCTATACAATTTGTGGACCAAGAGTTTAAGTCTTTTCGCATCTCTGGCCAGAAATATTTTGACTGAATCAGTTTTCTAGTTGGTCTAGTTCCAGGGTGTGAAATTGAATGCAGTTTATCAAAAATTGTTTTTCTCATGGAAACAGGTACGTATGGACGTGGAGGATGATATGATACATCGCACCAAGTTTTGAATTTTAAAATAGGAAGAGATATTTCTTTAAGATTAAATTTAGGATTAGAGGTCGAAATAAGTGTCTTCAGTGTATCGTCTGAACTTTGTTCTATGTACAATTTTTCAAAATTTATATCATTAGACGATATTGCATCAATTTCTGGAATTCGTGATAGTATATCAGCGACGATATTATTTTTACCCGAAATGTATTGAATGTCGTTTGTAAATTGTGCAATATATTCGAGGTGTCGTGTCTGTCGAGGTGATCTGTCGGCTTTTGAGTCAATGACATAGGTAAGAGGTTTGTGGTCTGTGTAAATAGTAAATTGTCGACCTTCCAAAAAATGTTTGAAGTGTTTAACGCTATTGTATATGGCTAAAAGTTCCCGATCAAATGTTGAATACTTAATTTCGGTAGGACTTAATTTGCGTGAAAAGTATGCTAAAGGCTCAATAGTTTTGCCATTTGATTGCTGCAATACTGATCCAATTGCAATGTTGGAAGCGTCAACGGATAATGATAATTTTGATTTTTTACGAAAATGATTTAATAATGTGTTTTTGGCGAATTTTGTACGTACATTTATAAACGCGTCTTCTGCTTCTTTAGTCCAAGTTAGTTTTTTTTCTTTATTTTTGATAGCCTTCGTTAGAATGTCATGAAGTGGACTTAATGATTCGGCTAAAAAAGGCACAAATCTGTGATAATAATTTATCATGCCTAAAAATTTTTGTAATTTAGTAATTGAATTAGGTTTTTCAAATGTAAGAATTACTTTGGATCTGTCTTCAGATGGTTGAATTCCTTTTGCTGAAATTTGGTAGCTTAGGAATTCAAGAGATGAGACGCCAAGTACACATTTGGAAGGTTTAATATTGAGTCCATATTCATCAAGTTTTTTAAAAACGGTGTGTAAATGTTCTTTATGTTGTGATTCATTTTCACTTGCAATTAGAATTTCATCGACGTAAGCGAAAGCAAAATCAAGATTACAAAATATTTCGTTTACGAAACGTTGAAATGTCTGAGCACTATTTCGCAATCCAAATGGCATCCTTACAAATTCAAACATGCCAAATGGTGTGGTAATAGCAGTTTTATGTATATCACCTTCGGCCATAGGAATTTGGTGATAAGCTCTAACGAGGTCTATTTTAGAAAAAATAGTTTTGTTTCTTAGATTTATATTAAGGTCTTGAATGTGGGGTAGTGGATAACGATCAGGTATAGTGATATTGTTTAACCTACGGTAATCGCCACAGGGTCTCCAATCATTGGGTTCCTTTTTGGGAACTAAATGTAGTGCAGATGTAACGTGTGATGAAGATGGACGACAAACTCCGATTTTAACTAAATAATCGAATTCTGCTTTTGCTATATTATATTTTAATGGATCAATTCTACGTGGTTTGGAAAATGGTAATGATCCATTAGTTTCAATCCTGTGAACTGTGGAATGCTTAACAGGCTTATTATAGTCAGGTTCCGAGATTATACTTGGATATTCGTTCAATAATTTTGTAAATTTATTTGCTATTATATGAATTTTTAATTCTGAGATTTTAGAATAGCCTGATTTTCCCGAATTAATTAAATTTGTTGTTGGATCGATAATTTGTTTCTGTTAGATATCCACTAAAATTTCAAATTTTTCAAGGAAATTTGCGCCAATAATTGGTGTTTGAATATCTGCGAGGATGAAGGGAAAATAAAAGTCACGTTTTAAACCGAGGTCTACATTGAATAATTTTGTGCCATAAGTCTTAATTGTTGTACCGTTAGCTGCTGTTAAAATAACGTTTGAGTTTCTTTTAAAACTATTAAATTTGGTGACAGGTACAACGGAAACGACGGCTCCTGTGTCTATTAAAAAATTAAGTTTATTCTTTTTGTCGAAAATGAAAAGACGACGAGTTGGGTTGAAATGTGTTCTATTATGTGTCGTCGGCATAATAGATGTATTTAGTTTAAATTGTTATTATATCTTTTTGTAGTTCTAGTGTTTTTAGAAAAAGAACAAAGTTGAATGCATTTACGTGCTTTAATGCCAAATTTATTATGATACCAGCAAAAATTATGTCTAAAATTAGTTTGAAAAGATTGTTCATGGTATGCTCTTGGATTGGATTTAAGTTCAGCCATCTCTTCTGATAAGCTATTTACTTTCTCAAATATTGTCGATGTTAATTGGACCAAATTTTGCATGGTATTTTCTGTGTTATGGTGTGTTGACATGGTACATACTTCCGGTTTATGAGACAGTTGAAATATTTTATCGGCCATTATTAATTGATCTTCAAAATTTTGAAAATTGGTTGCAGTTAAGTGAATTTGTAATTGTTGAGGTAATTTTCTTATCCATAATTTTTGTAAAAATTCATGACTAATGATTGATATTGGTCCTGCGAGTATTTTTATATCACGATAAAATTCCGATGGTTTACGATCACCAAGTTCTATGTCACTCAAAATTTTTTCGAAACGTAAATCTTCACTAAGCGAAAACCGTTGACATATATTTTTTTTAATGTTTGAGTAAAGATTAGAGGATGGAGGAAATTGTATTATATCTAATAATTTAGATACTACTTCTTGTTGAAGTGCAACTATCACATTTTGGTATTTGACAATATCATCTGTTATATTGTTAAGAGAAAATTGCATTTCAATTTGTAAAAACCATGCTTCAGGGTTCTCAAACCAGAATTGTGGCAGTTTAATTAAAGTTTTTGTGGTCATTGGTAGGTATGTTTGATTAATGGTGTTAGTGTTTGTGGAAATTGTAGGATCAGTGTTGTCACTTGTGATATTTAAATTCGGATTAATTTCGCGACGAGGTGAGCGAGATCGAGTGGTAGGCATTTTAAGATTTTATAAATTAATTGGAAGGAAAGGATTTACAGATTTGAAATAACTTAGAAAAAAAAATTGTTATCAAATTATTAAAAGGTGGATAAATGTTTTGAATGGATAAAAAATATTGTTGTGTTTAATATATGCATATATATTTTATTTATAGATAGGATGTATTTTAAACTTGCGATTGGACGTCTTTTGGATATTTTGCATCAATTTTGTAAGGGTTCACACGTATATATGAATGTGAAGATTTATTCGTTGATGATTTTTCATTCGTTATTTGATTGAAGATAATATGTTCATACATGTAGTTTGTTGAGGATGAAATGATTATAGTTGATTGTTAAATTCTTTGTTGGATGGTTAATTGATTTTAGTTGATTGTTTGCAGGATCGCCAATTTGTAGTCTCCTGGCAAGATCGCCAATTTGTAGTATATGTATTTCAATATCTACATATTTTTACTTATTCAAATTTATATTTCAATATTTTATTTTTTTATATTTCTCTAACATTTAATTCAAAATTAATGATTCAAAAATTGAAAATATTTGACAAACAAAAACTTAAAAACTATTTGATATTTATAAACATTATTTTAATTGAAATTTAAAGTAAAATTAATATAGTGATGATGCTACAGTGACCAACACATAATTTGGCGGGCATAGGCAAAATTTAAGAACCTCTTATTTTGAGCTCTAAAATTTATCTTGTCTAAATAGAAAATAGTGCAAAATATAATTTAAACAACAAAGCCTTAAGTTCTGTTAATGTTATTTTTTTTTTCAGAAAAAAAATAAATTTTTAAATAAATTGTTTTTATATTTTTTTATTTCTACTCTAGTTTAGCTCCAGGTAAGAAAATGTTGCCCATTGCTGTCACAAAGTATGCTTTTTCAGAAATCTATTGCTTACTACAGTTTTCGTTAAGTTTTATATGAATTATAAAATTTTAAAAATATTGTTCGCAATTTTTTGCGCATTAAAAAAGTCAAAACAATAACTTAGTATTAAAATAATTTCCACAAGAACAAATCCCTTTAGTTTTCTGAACCAGAAAAAAAATATAAATTTGAAAAACAAAATAAATTACACAGGTCAACAAATCAAAGAAAAATTTTTGGTGCCAAGATATCGTTAGTGGTTTTGTATTCGGAGTGCCCTGGTAATATTAAAAATATTTTTAATTTTTTTTACCTACGTGTCATTTTTGATTAACCGTCAGTTTTGAATACTCGCTGTGGTGAATACACAGTGAAAATTTTCAGAAAACCTATAACTGATTTTATAAAAAAGTGCTTATTTTGCATACTTTAAGTCGGAAATTGTGGATGATTACAAGCCGTAGATATCCCAAATTGTTTGTAAAATGTGCTATGAACACTTAAACAGTGTATGAGTGGTCAAAGAAGCCAATGGTGGTTCGGAGTGCCAATGCAATGGAAAAAACAGAAAGATAACTTCGATGATTATTACTTCTTCTGTATTAATTTGGCTGGTGTTAACGTTATAAAAATGACTATCCAGACTTAGATTCTGCTAGAAGAACCTTACCACATTCAGAGGAAGTACCTGTTCCAGCATTTTGTTCTATTCGTGAATCATGATTTGAAGAAATTAGTAATGAAGTGAGTAGCCACAACGATTTCGAAGGAATACCATCTACGGAGCCAAAACCTTTTACCCAAGAAGAATTAAATAACTTGATAAGGGATCTTGAACTACCTAAAGAAACTGCAGAGGGTTTAGCTTTTAAATTACAAGAAAAATACTTGTTGGAGTCAGGTACAAAAGTGACGTTCTATCGAGCAAGAGAGCAAGACTTCGTTTGTTGAAGTTACTGAAAACTTTCTCGGAAATCACAAGTCAAGTAACTACTCTAAAATTGTAAATGACATGTTAGAAAACTTTAAGAACTTAGGATGTAATATGTCCATCAAAGTGCACTACCTTCACAGTCATCTTGACCAATTCCCAGACAATCTTGGATCTTATAGCGAAGAATAAAGAGAACGGTTTCACCAGGACCTAAAAACTATGGAAGAAAGATACCAAGGCCGATGGGATCGGCTTATGATGACTGACTATTGCTGGGGGATGTAACGTGATAGTCCCACTACACCTCAATCACGAAAGTCGCGCATAAGAAAGTTTTAATTTAAATAATAATGTAAAAAATGTTGTTTTTTATGTAAACTTGTTCATTTTTTTACAAGGCAAAATCTAGAAAACTACACGTAGGATATCAAAATTTTTTGCTAATAATGTAATCAGTATAAGGTCCTTAGTTAAAAAAAAGGTACAGCTTCTCGGCACCAAAACTAGTGTTGACCAGTGTTATTTTCATATAAAATCAATAGAATTGAGAGCAGAAAAAATTGAATGGAAAACTTTTGTATTGTGTGGTATCGATGCAACTGTTAACAGCTGACATTGCAACCACGATGGCATCATGAATGGACGCCATAAAATCACCACAGGAAAATTGCATTCGAAAATGAGTGGTGAAAAGAAAACTCAAATACAGCGTTGGAGCAATGAAAAAAAAATCAAAATGAAATGTATACATTTAATGCCAGAGATATGTATGTATGTGGCTGCCACACAACCCTTTTAGCAGCATTCGAAATTTGAAAATAAATTTGGCATTACCACGCACTTAAAGTGAAGTTACAGACCACGCGTCAGCGCTCTATATTGCGTTTCTGAATTATGTATGCGTATGTAGTGAGTTTCACAGCACGACGAATATATTTACATACTTTATTAAATTTATCTTTTACTAAACCCTCACCCCTGCAGCTAAAGTAATTTAAAGCTTCATGCTTTAATAGCTAAGTAGGCTAATAGCTGTAGTAGCTAAACTCTATTATTACACCAAAAAAAAAGTGCGGTGAATTTCGCCACCTAAGTTAGATTAGTTAGTCTCTTACAAAAGCTGTACATTGCATATCACGTTACCAAATGGCTTTATAAAAACATACGATCGTACTTACAGACCTATCGTAAAATGTTAATCCTTGGATTTAAATAGATAAAAAAAAATAATTTGCAAATTGTATTGGGATTTTCATAAAATGTAAACTTTCTTTTTATTCAATTGAAGTAAGTGATTACCTTTAATTCAAAAATACCCATAGCACAATTGAATATCATGCTGTATATTGGCTGCATGTTTTCACTGCGAAAGATAAAGGAATAAAATGAAAAGCAGCTCAATAAGCTTCTTTATATAAAAGGCACATGAATAGTAAATCTTCCATTTGCTTTAAAAGTCCCCACCATTGAGACAGATCCTTTTCACTTGAATTGACAACAATATAAAAATAAAATTATAGCATTTTATTTGCACACTTGTCAAATCTCATTAAAATCTTTATTTATTTTTTTTTTTGCTCATCGTTGCGTTAAACTTTTTGTCTTCATAAACTTTTAAAGTACTTCACGCAGAATTTTTGCAATTTTTTGTTGCGCTTTTTCTTTCTGTTGCCCCCAAAGTCAATAAAAATTAAAAGAAATATCTTTAAAAAATATTTATCCGCAGACACTTTGCCACCACGCCTACCCCTACTCATACAGTGTTTCATTGCTCAATATTTTAAGTAAGTCCCGAATACGCGCGCCATCGCTCAATTAGTGTCAAAGTCAGCAAAAATTAGAGAAGAAAGAAACCTCCTGACATGGGTTACTTTGAACGTGGTGATGATGCTATTGCCACTGCTGTTGCTGATGATGATGAAGTCTGGTTTGGTCTGCCGTAGCGATTTTGTTTATATATGAAATTCCAATTTCATGCAATTGATTGTTTTTCCTCTTTTTTTACGCTTAAAGACTTCAACTGCTCTGGTTTTTTTGTTTTACTCGGAATTAATTGCGTGTGAGTTGAAGTGTAAATTTTTTTAAAAAAGGTTTTTATGTAAATGAGTTTTTGCAATTTTTCTTTTTTTTTTAATTTCCAATCATATCTTAATGTCGTTTTTCCAAGAAGGAAAATATGTTATTATGATATTATGTTGGAAACAGTTACGGTTTTATTTGGTGACAAAAAGAAACTTAAAAAATTATACCAATTAGAGCAAATGCATACAGTAGGCAGTTTCCTTAAAGGAAAGCACCCTTAAGTGTAAATTGTGGAAATATAAAAATATAATTTTTTTATTCTACATAATAGGGTGAAAAACGATTTTCAAATTTAGATAATTATAATTGGTTAAAGATTCATTTGAATATGAATGAACATATATTGCAATATTGGCAACTGACTTTATGAAAACTGTACGCATTTATTTGTTAACATGAAAACAAAACACCTATTAAAGTTTTTAGTAATAAATATATAACGAGCCGTTAATCCTATTAATTATATATATACATTTTCTGACCAAAAATTACCTCATGTACAACATAAGTATGTACAGAAGACCGGAGCGAGCAACAGAAATGTTTCCGAATCGAATCGTAATAATATGGAAAAGTTGCCACTTGTCAATACTAACTTAAGGGAACATTTTTTTCCAATCGGGCAATATCTTCCTTGTGCGTATCGCATTCGAAGTTTACGAATTTAAATAAAAATTGAACAGATATACATATTTATGTACTACAAATCGTAGGAGGTATAGACGTCCGATGAAGTTAATTCTTGAACGTATCATGACCTTGAGGTACACTACGAGACAAAAATATGCCGACTACCCTACCTTACCCCCTTTCCATCTGCTGGAGGGGATGGGAAAGGTAATTTTTCGTTGTTAAATAGCCACAATTACAGATGGTGTAAACCAGTGTGAATGTTGATTCATATATCTGAATTTTTGTACAAGACCCAACGAGCCGAAAATTGATCCTGTTCTCTGCTCTCTCTGTCTCTGGTGGGAAGTAAGTTTACGCCCTCTTTTTTGGACGGTTCAGAGCTCGCCACGGGAAGGTGGCTGCCGCACAAGACCTATGCCAATGTGTTCCGAGAATAAAGTTATTATTTACATCATTTGTCAGGCCAAGACTTCATTAACATATCGTCGCTTAGCTAACAACATCGCTTAAGTCATTTTTAATAATTTTACAGGAGATTAAAAAAAAATATTTATTTTATTGAGGAAAGTCAATGTGTTGGCTATCACAACTTATTGAATATTGGCCTCTGATGATTAGTTGAAACCAGAGACTAGAAGAGAACATTGGCCTGTGGTTGAAACTTTTAATCCTACAGTTGGTTCGACGTGTTTCAAAAGTCAATACCACCAAATTTCGACTTGATCGGTGTAGTTTGCTAATCGAGAATATATGCAAACAAAATTTGACAGATTTTTTAATGTAACTGGAACGCTTTCAAAACTTTCTATAAATTCGCTCTAAGTTTCTTTACATTTACATATATATACAGTGCTTACTGCTAATTACACAGGTCGAGAAACCTCAGTATCTGAAACCAAAATATACTTTTACGAAGGTTTTCGATGCGCTGAATTCAAATCCGAGGACAGAATTTCTCTGATACTTCGGTTTCCGAGATATTCTAACCTAAAAGTGCGAATAACACAGTTTTTGAAGGTATTTGAGGTTATATTGCATCGAAAGGTAATTTTTCTTTATGAAACAAGTAATTGGGTCCAAAAGAAATACTCTTTCTCTTCAAAATACTATTGAAATTACCAGCCCCTTCATGGTTGGCTACTGACTTTTGTCTCCGAGATGATACAGTAAGGAGACAATTTTATTTTTCGGCTTCATGGCTGGCTACCGTTTACTGTCTCCATAGTATTAAGTTCCACACTTTGTGGATGACAAAAATATTGACATTTCTGGATTTACTTCACATTTGTGGCGAAATTTGACATTTCTGCCCAACATTTATTAACATAAATTTTGCCATTAAACTTTTGTAGATTCACTTCCAATTTTCGTCTCAACAAAGAAGGTTTATGTACGTTTTTAGCGAAATAAAGGACTATTTTTAGAAATCCAATACGTGCTTCAAGCATGCCACTCGTTTTAAAATTCTGGTTATTTATCCAAAATTTCAACATTTCGTTCATATTCCCTTTTGGTGCTGATTTTTGTACTGAAAGAACATTTTGAAATTCATTTTTTGATATAAATTGTAAATATTTTTTTATTTACGTGCACTTTTTCAATTTGGCTATAGCAAAATAGCTGTCTCCAAATTTTGACATTTCTGGATACAACTATAAGAGACTGTCGCCAACCATGTAGAGAACAAAAGTGTGGAAGACATTGCCGCGGAGATACTTCGCCAATGTCGCCAACCATGAGCCAATTTTATCTCGACGACTAAAACGGCGAGATAGTAGCCAACCATGTATATCGATATCTTTTTTTTCGAAATACTGTAAATTGAAATTTATTATATAGTTCTCCATACAAATCAAGTTAAATTTCAGTAAGCAGAATAACTGGAAATAAATGTTTAATAAATTTCAATTTACGATATTTCGGGGAGCCTTCAATATGAGCAAGAAAACCTTCAGCGCTGCAATAACGAGGCTACAAATGCATTACGGAAACGCTCGAAATAAAATGTGGGCTGATTTGTTAAAGACATGACACTTCTTATGCAAGTAAAAAAGCTAAATATTGCAACCTGAGTGAAGCTAACTGACGGTGTTGTATACAATTTAATTGTCAATCAAATTCGTTCAATACTTTTCCATCCTAATTAATTAATTCTCAATCGAATTGCGACGATAACTGTAAAAAGTAAGCACAAAAAACAAAAACAATTTAATTAGTTTTTAAGCACAACGAACGTGAAACATTACAAAATGCTTGTAAATCTTGTGAAAAGGTCAGAAAGGATTATCATTTTTCTGCTATGATAATCCTTGTCGCTGCCAAGTTTTGCTATTTTTCGCTTTTAATTTATTTGTTTTTTGCCAATCACTGTTGCTGACGATATCCTTTGTTTGTTTGTTGTAGTTGTTGTTGCTTCTACTGCTGTTATTATTGTTACAATTATTTTTAGTAGTTGTTTCAACGCAATCATTATGTTGATGTTGGTGATGTTGATACTGATACTTGTCTCAATTTATCACAACAAATTGTGATGAGCATAAGAAGAAAAGCAACCAGAGGCGAATCTAGACTACGAAAGGGCGCAATTGCCCAAGAAGGCACTTTCAAAGGGGCGCTATTTCGATAAATTTTAGTGCTTTAGTTTTGAAATTTTTATTTGAGTCACAGTTTGTATTTGTTAAATTGAATTATTAGCAGTGACAATAAATTTACGAGACTTTGCAATCTCAAAAATTCATTCCGCGGTAACATTAGATTCCGTTCCTCTACGTCAAATTGCAGACATTATTTGAGTGAAATTTGAAGTGGGTTCAAATGTTTTCTCAGAATGAAAATTTTTATTGAGATTGTTAAGTCTCCTAAGTTCATCATCTCTGACAATAGAAAGACATGAGCATATTGAAAGTTCAAATTAACTTGTAAATATCTAAGCTATTGATCGATATTATCGTCAAAGTTAGTTAAGCGGGGTGGAAGGAATATTTTTTTTAATATCTTGAAAACGTTATATTTTTGATTAAATAATTTATTACTAGTTTGTATTTAATAAAAAAGAGACACATATAATTTTTCGAATGGTAAATCTTTCGAAGATTCAATGAGCCAATAGCTCAAGAATTATTTTTTTCGAAATTCCCGCCATAACTTTGAAAAATAAGAATTTTGTATTAATAGCGCGTTATTCAAAGAATGACCGATATGTAATAAATTTTTCAACGCATTAAATGTTTGCTCTTGCAACTACACGTTACTCATACGACATGTTGACAGCCGGATATCTGTGGGTGAAATCTTTTCAACAATTAGGACGGTAATCATACTACGGGCGACGAAACGCCTTCGTCCAGCCATGATAGTAATTACAGCAAAAAGTACAAACAATACAGAAAAGCAACAGTTAAATATAAACAAAGACAAATTAAGTTTATTTTTAATTTAAAAAATTAACTCAATGCTCAACGCATTCATTTCAATTATCCTTTATAGTTATTTTGTTTTTTTTTTTGTCAACTTGCAAACGTGAAAGGATATCGTCATCATCCTGCAAAGAGAGAAAATAGCAATCAAATTGAACTTAACGACTTACTGAAGGAGTTAACGTGTAAATGCTCTGGGATAGGCGGAAGAAACAGTAGATGCAGCTTAAATACTCAAGATAATAAAATAAAAATAAAATCGGAAAGGAATGAAAAAAAAACAAAACACTTGAAAAGTTTTTAAAATAAATTCAACAACGATGCCTGTGGATCTGAAGAATATACCATGTACCAACTTTGAAATAAATATTGCTTTAACTAATGAATATCCGTTCAAGGCGAACAGACACCGAACAAAAAATACCAGTTAAATTCAAGAAGATTACTTCCGGGATGTTTATACAAGAACTTAGTAATTTGTCATTATATTTAGGAACTATGTCTTTCGGTAAGTCAATTAGTCTTTTGAAATGAGTTCATGGTTCATTGAAACATTTAAAGCTATTCCAAAATTGCATAAATACATACTAAATTTCAAAATTTATTAATGGCATACCTTGCAAGTTGTACAAGGTAATGTCATAAAATTTGGTCGAGCACGACTATAATGTATTGAACCAAAATTAGGCGGAATTGGAAAAGTTGGCGTGGTATTTTTTAACCTTTTTTTAACATTACGTATCAATTTTTTCTAGATTTTCACTTTCCAATATTTCCCATTTTTTATCGATATTTTCAGCCTTTTTCAACATTTTCCATATTTTATCAACTTTTTCAACCTCTTTCAATTTTTTTCAACTTCTCTATCTCATTCAACCTTTTTCCAACATTTTCCATATTATATCGATATTTTCAGCCTTTATCAACTGTTCCAACATTCAACCGCTTCCAATATTTTCCATTTTTTTTTTCAACTCTGGCCTTTTAAATTTCTTCCAATATTTTTCAAAAATTTTCGACATTTTTAGCATTTTTCAACCTTATCCATATTTTTTGGACTTATTCATTCTCATTAAACTTTTTTCAACATTTTCAATATTTGTTCGACTTTTCAACCTCAAAACAAAAAACCGGTTCAAATGCCGACAGCGTTTTTTTACATAATGAGAAACTACACATTAAACATTTCGGCACTACTTTTGCTGGTGCAAAAACACTTTTTTAACACGGTTATGCGACTTAAATTGGTGAATCGAAATTTAAATTTTTATTTTATTTATGATATAAGCCAGTTTCGAATCAATATACACTAAAACACAATCATTTAATTTTTAAAGCACAATTCTAAAAACTTTGATCACACAGTAAAGTTGCACTAATTTTAATCCAACTTAAATAAAACAACGTAGAACTTGGTATTTTTCTGTTTTATTTTAAGTTACTATTTTATTTTTAACAATTCAAAATTAAAACTATTACAGTTTTCAACAAAAAAAAATCTTAGATGAATGACATATGATGCGACAATAAAATTAAGATTTTTAAGCACGCAAAGGACATTATACAATTTAAAAACTATTTATTTTTTTTAAATTAAGTAGAAAAAAGACATCAAACACTGAGCTGCTGAAACTAAAGATGATTATAAACTATATTTGGACTTAGATTTGTACATGCTGTGTGTGTGTGTGTACAAAAGAGCTGAACTTATAAAATATGAAAGCAGAACAACTAAATTAAGTATTGGTTATAAATAAAACATACAAATCATACAGACATACATACATATGTGCATACATATGTACATTTAAGTAGTAAGCAATAAATTTAATGGCAAAGTTTTAATACACTGTAGTGTGATATGTAAACAGTTTTTTTAAAACACACTTATCATAGGTATATTTACTCTAACTTAGAATATTACTAACAGCTTAATGCATAATTTAGAATATTACTAACATTTTAATGAATAACTTAGATTTTTTATAATATAGTAGTAGGTATAGGACAGAAGTCTATTCGACATCTCGAGGATATTTGAAATGTAGTTAGCTTTTTTAAAGTATAAGTTAGTATAATTATGTAACTTCAATAGCACAATAGGTTAAGTTAATCGGAATACGAGTACCTGTAAAACTTTGAACCTTGGTATGAAGAAGACATCACTCGTCCTATTAACTCCAATAATGCAACTTTAAAAAATACCTTTATCATGAAAGAGGTTCAGTAAAATTCAATATTCAATCATTAGCACTTTTTAAAATAGTAGGAATATGCCTGAAACATGAATTTAAAAAAATGTTTACATAATTGTGATATGTAAATGTGATCAAATGTGTCATAAAAAAATTTTTTGATTTTTTCTTTAAATTATTGTTTACACTGCTGGCAATGAACGGTGGTTGCTTCTTTCTTTTCAAGTCTCCTGGCAATATCGCCAAAATAAAGGGACTTATTCATTTAAATTAAACTAATATCGAACGAAAAAAAATTATTCTTTGATAAAAGTTCAGAATAGAATGATTGAATACATATGTAGTTGTACTAGAATGAGCATGATAAGTAAAGTAAGGACATCTTGTTGTCAAGGTTCAAGGCTTTTAATTTGAATTTGAAGTTGTTTCTTTAATTATAAAATATGGTTATAACTGCTAAGATAAAAATAAATACATATAAAAATTGCACTTTACAAAAGTTTTTTTAATGGCAAGTATAGTAAGGAGGGACCAAGTTGAATTCCTTTGTTCAAATATTTATATAATTTCAGAGACCGTAATGTACACGATTTTAAAAATAAAATTCACCGTACCGTACCGGACATATTGTACTTAAATGTATTCAAAGATTTATATTCTTTGTTTAAAAAAATAAAATAAATGATGCTTATTTTTGATTGAAAGAACAAATGTAAAACAATAACGACTTTAAGCTTTATAACAAAAATTGGAAATCAGACGGACGGAACACCCAAATATCTGCGATATTACAAGAAAATAACTTAAATCGACTTTAGGAAAATAGTGTCCAGGCCCATATTTCATTAGTTCTGGGAGAAATTTTTATTACGTTTTTTTATATTTATTTTACCCTAAATGATGCTCCAAAAACAAGAAATTCTTATCAAAAATACATGTTAAAAACTTAAAAGTTCAGATCAGCCTTTCAGCATAAAGTAATTCTAAACTTGAAGCCAAAAATATTTTTAAAAAATATATCTAATACATACATACGTACATCAGGATGTTTGTTTAAATCATTTATTTTTGACCCCGTGTCTTATACATAAGATTTGGAATCGAACTTCTTCCAAAGTCACAAAGTCGTGTAAACAGCGCGAGCGAATTTTCATTGAAGTTTATTCAAAATGAAGAAATCTAGCTTAAACATTTCAAAAGTGTGGTTTTCGACCAATATCCATGATCTGTAAAACCCTTATGCGCCGATACTTTTAGCCTAGAACATCTTGAAAAAGATACAGCATCGACAAAACCAAAATAAATCATAACCCTTATTCAGGTTGGGGGAAAGAATAAGAGTTTATATAATAAAAATTGACTAATAGCAGCCTGAGATAGTTAATTAAATGGAAATAAAAAGGCCGCAATCGAAAAAAAAACAAACATCCTAATGAGAAAAAAACGACAGCAAACAAGCAAGTTTCTAGCTATAGTAGTTATGTGAGAAAAAAAAGATAGCAGTATAGTTTTTGATTTGTTTTTCAAGACTGAGAGTTTGTTAATTTAGAGACCACACATTATGTGCGAGGAAATTAGCATCAAATTGCAAAATACTATATGTATGTTAAATTATATATCTTCACCAAAATGAAACATTAAGGTACAGAACTATCTATTGTTAACTTAACTCGAGTTGTGAACTCAACTCATTTAAAACGATTATAAATATGCGCTAATATGTGAAGGAGCTTTTTAGGTTTTAAGATTTTGGCAATAATCCAATTGATTGCTGCGAACTTAAATGTTATGATATAAATTTTTTACAGAATTAACTTCACATTTTCAAGATAAAAGTTGTCTAATAATATATTAAAAACAATGCGTTAAAATTGAAAGAAACGCACAACACTTGACTAAACTAATTTTAAACTAGAAGGTTTTTCGGTTTACATGATAAGTATATTGAAAAAAAAAAGCAGTTCAGAATTCATTTTAAAACTTAATAAAAGTTGTATTAGGTAGACACAGCTTAAGAAAAAACAATAATTTAGTTTTTAATATTGAGAAATGTATAGGATAGAAAATTTCAAATTTCTTAAGCATTATATTGGACTTAAATTTAATAGCAATACTTTTTACATGTTTGAATTCATGCATACATTTCATTGTATTCTTTTTTACAAACTTAAAAACTAACTTAGTAACTACTTTAAGCGCCTCTTTATTGGACTTTTGTTTGTTCTTCGTATTCACTGAGTTAATGTTACAACTTTAGTAATGTGTAATTTTAAGGCACATTATTTACATGTATAGTACTTACTTGAAACAATAATTAAATTTTACACTTTAGCTGACTGCATTTAAAACTAACATGCGCGCAGCCATAGAAATATTTTCTAAACTGCTGGCGGCTTGCCATGTACTCTAAATCTATATAAACAGGTATACTGTGGATGTCCATGATTTGATTCAATGCGCAGCTCCACAATTTCGTATGGACGTTTGATGTTTTTATTTTGCAATGGGAAATACTGCAACGATGCATCATTATCAGCATATTCATACTCACCAAATAGCACAGGTTCTTGATCCTTTTCATGCTCCAGCCCCTGTCAACAATGAAGCAAATATTAATATAAAATTAAAGCTATTATAGTATTTTTATGAAAAGACAACAAAAAAAAGAGTTTTACCCAAACAGTAAAGTTCCTAGGCGCTGAATCAATGCGCCCATTTGGCGCTAAAGTCTTCGGTATGTGCTCCAAAGTAAAGCCAGTAACATAAACCAATGAGTTAAGCTTCAGCACTAAAAAAATTAAGTAAAATTTAGATTTATTCAGTTTAAAAAAAAAAATATCGATTTTAATGACTTACCCAAAAATCCTGGAAAGCCTTGAAAAGCCCAACACTCGCCGGGTTGCACATTTGGTGAAATCGCCACACGTGGTGTATTCGTCGGGTACCACAATGGTATACCAAATACCGATAACTGTGCTGTTTTTGTTTGATAGCTTTCAGTGCAACGTGTCGAAAGTATTTGACCACCCGCAGATTCCAAGGCGAAATCCACTAAACCCGTCTTATCTGCATCATAAATAGCGAGCACACCTTTTACAATTTTCTGCACTTCCGTCTCAGACAGCGCACTGCGTATATGACCCTTGATAGCAGCATTGCTTTCATTATGTTTGAACTCCACAGCAAGCAGTATTTCTTGTTTCAAACGCTCGCTAATATCACGCATAAGCAACATGCCGGAGCGATCTATTTCTTCTGTAATTTTATCATTTGTACGTGCATTAATTTCAAGTAAACGTTGTTCGAGATAATCTTTGGCAACGAACATATTACGCACCCAATTTTGCAAGTCAACATCTTGCAACTTAGCACCAGAACTTTGTTTGAAACCCAAGATTTCAACCAATGATAACTTGATCTGTTGATTGAGCAGCGTAAATTGATCATCTTTTAGTGCTAACAATTTATTTTCAATTTCAGCGAGCAGCGCACTAAAGCGTTTATCTGTGGACAATTCATGTTGCTGCATGCGAAGCAACAAATCATCTTGACCGATTTTTAAATTGCTAATAGACTGATGTAGATCTTGATTTTCTGACACCTTGTCAGAGAGCGCCAATTTAATGAAAGCAATTTCTCTATTTAAGCCATCGATAAGTAACTGTTGCTTGCCAAAATCAATACCGACACTACCACCAGAGCCTTCTCTATGTAGTGTGGATTGCAAAGTCAATAACTTGCTATCAATAGCTGTTACAATGCGTGCATCTACAAAACGAGCCAATTGTGGTGCAGCCAATATACGCGCCAAGAGCGCTTCTAAATCAATGTGTTCAATGGTGTGCGTATAAAAATAATGATTATTCACCTCAATTTGTTCAGTGATGAGCTGTCTAATTTGCGCTAAGTGTGCTGGTGTTAGAAGTAACGCAGCGCCCCATTTCGTTGATGTGGCTTCCAATTGCAACTGAACGAGACTCGCAATTTTTTGCACTTCCTCATCACTGAGCACAGACAGCTTGACGCCGCTGCCTTCAATTGGTGGATGTGTTTTGCGTTCATACAGCACACGCTCCATATTTTCACGCATTAAATTTGCTATGATGACTGTCATTTCGGGCGTGATTTGTGCTTTTTGTTCATTTTGTGTTTTCTGCAATTTCAATTCAACCAATTGCTGCACATAGTTATTGACATGATTGAGTATATTTTCATATTCATCCGGGGTAAGTGATTTTTGTATGTTCTGTTGTAGGTTATAAAGTTTGACATTAGCCTCGATTTCGGCATCTTCTTTGGATTTAAAATAGCTAGAAGACCAAACGGGTAATTGAAAGAGATCTCTGAGGGTGGCACCTATTGCGGGAGATGGGTTTGGATTGATTAATTTTTATAAAACGTAGGCTAAAGATGAAAACAAGTACATATAATGAAGATAAAATTATACGACATAGACAGGCACAATCTCGAGCGGTTCAAATTGCAGTTGTTTGCAAATTTTACGGGCATCCCAACATTTAAAGGCAATTTATAAAATAAAGTTTGGACCATATTTTGGCCAAAATTTTAATTTTTTAGAATGCGCTGCATGCTTGGAGCTTTAAACTTTTGTAAGCGTTTCAAAAATTTTGAGGGTTTTTTAAATTTTTTTTATAAGTCATACATACTTTCATGTGCAAACCTTGAAAAAAAAAAAAAACTTACAAATTCAGATCAATTTCGGATTTTATTATGAAATAATGAAAAAAAAGTTGAGCTGTTAGAAAAGTAGTTTCAATTTCGGATAACTTATAGACCAGTTTTGTAGAAAAAAGAGTAGATTTGAGCGAATCAGAAAAAATAGTCAAAAAAAGTACATAATTTGTGTTCTGTATAGAGCTTTTAATGATTGACCAATAGAAAAAGAGGCGCATTTCTGAGTGTTTAAAAATCATTAATAAGCTTTTCATGAGGTAGAAAAATCGTCGGTTCTTTTGTGGACTCATTAGGCTTAGCTTATCTTCAAAGAAAAAATTGGCAACTGAAATCTGAGAATTGTCTATTAGCCAGAAATAAATTTGAATTAAAAACTCCAAATCTTTTTGCACAGTTTTTGTTTATGTTTCGAATTATTACAAGCGAATTAATTTTTTACAGTGATAAAATTCATCAAATCAATATTAAAATAGTGCATTATTAAGAAACACTAACTAAAATCAATTTCAATCAAATTTTAAAAGAGCCATACTCAATTTTATTAGAATGGGATCAAATGAAATCGTTTTAGAAGATAGTTTTAAATCTTCGTTTCAGAGACCTGGTGATCGCAAACCTCATATCATTCGCGCTACATAATTGGAAAGAACTAGACCATAATTGACGAAAGTATAAGGCTTATTTAGCTCAGTCAAACACTCTACATCGATTGGTAGGGTAGACCCATAAATTAACTAAGTAGTGTGTATATAATTTGAATTTTAATTATCATTGCGCACAATCTTGCTATTATGTATTTGAAAATTTGTTTATAACTTTCCGCCTGTTTATGTCGAATACGTAAGTCGCATATAAAATTATACGTTACATATTCCAAAAGACTTACCTGTTGAAGCGAATTGATTGCGTAAGCTGGCATAAAGTGTGACTGGCAACAGCGCCTGCGTGCGTTGAACATATACAAGACGCTCCTGTTCATCAAGCAATTGCCAAGCTAAAAGTAGATACAAATTAAATTTGAATACATTTTGCAAGCACTTATACCTTCTTCATTTGTTGCAAAGAATTTAATCTTAATATAATAAATTACAAAATTTTGTAACCCTATGACAGAAATAAAGCTCTGTTGCAAGCGAATTAAAGAAGATTAACTAACAGCAAATGTCACAAATGAAGAAGGATAGAGTAGCAATTGATATTTAAAATTTAACCGTGAACAATACTTTATAAAGGTTTTTTTTTAACTAAAATACTCACCAATTTTGTCTTTTTTCTATTTTGTCACTGAACGCAGTTTGAAATAAAACTCGTTTTTTTAAAATGTTACAAACTATCAAGAAGTTGAATCTGAATTTATTTGAAAAGTTTCTTCTTATTTTGTGAAAATTACAATAATTTGTTGTTTTACAACATATAAGTTATAAATTTGAAACAAAACATAAAGACAATTATATGACTTTTAAGAAATTATTTATAATTTTAAATTTTATGTATTTTTGTTTAAAGAAATATCAAAAAAATTAATTTATAATTAGTTGCAGCTGTCTCTATCCTTCTCCGCTTTGCATCAGAATGACATTTTCTTGCGTCTAGTTAACTTTCCCCACGCATTAGCAACAAAGATTTAAATGCATTAAGGTGGTGGGATGTGTATGGAGGGGAAAACTTATTTTTCAGAAGTATGGATAGCAGAAAAATTTGACATGCGCTTTTAAAAAAATTTGTACGTTACGTAAATCCTAAAAAACTAAATTACTTTATTTCGAAAACTACGCGAAATATTAAATGTAAGTTATTTGTACACATACGTAAAAAAACAGTTCATTAAGTAGGGGCTAAACGGTGGAAATATGTATGTATGTATGTATGCAAAAAAAAAAATAGACAAAAACAAAAGAAAACAAAGAACCAAAAAGTATAAGCTAAAAATTAAAATATTAAACCGAAAATTAAACATAAATAAATAACACAAACTTTGCAGAAAAAAAAACAAAGAAAAAATAATACTAAACAAGAATATTAATAAATCAAAATGACTTTAAATTGAACTGCACCAAACATCGACCAAATAATATTTTTGAAAATACATAATTTTTAAATTCAAGAATTGAAAGTTCAATTTCTTTTTGTTCGTCAATTATTATGAGTTTCATTTTTGATCTCAAGTTTTAACAAAACCTTAACTGGTCGGTATAAGATGCAAAAATTTCCCGTATGTCCAACATAACAAAAAAAATAGAAAAATTAAAACTAAAATAAACTTTAAATAAATAGCTAAATAAAAAATTCGATTTGTGAATAGCTTTTATAGCAACAATTGTTTCACAAAATCAAAAAAAAATTGATAGAAATATTTTTCAACGACGTCCTTAAATGTGATCATGCAATTGTTCACTATGAATTTAAATGCGTTCGAAATGTTCTTCACGGCGAAATAGCTTACGTCCCTCTTCGGCAATATTTTGTGAAACCGTTTTTAAATATAACAAATAGTCATCTGTCCAAGTGCGAAAATCTCCTAAACGATTGTATGCTTGTGCCTTAAGGGCTTCATATTTTTCTTGGTTAACATAGTCAGACATGTCGATTGTGGGTAAAGTGAAGGTTTGTAATTTAGCGCTAAAATGCGTGGGTGGGAAAGGTTCATTTGGATGCAAATAATAGTAAAGACCTGAAAAAATGTAAATTATTTTGTTTAAATTTTAGGGAAAATAACTAAATGTAATAAAATCAAAATTAAAATATTTTATTAAAGCTGTAATTCTAAACTCGAATTTGAATTTGCTTATGTTATTGAAACGATTGAGTACAGGATTTGAAACAATCTAACTGTCAATTTTTCGCATATCCAGATTAACTTTAAGCTCAAAAGTAGCAGTGTTTTTTTTTTTTTTAATATAAGTTTACACAAATATATTCAAATGAAGACTATGCAACATAAAACTTTCAAATCAAACATTCTTAACGCTATATTATTAACTCTTAATTGGCCACGCTAGAGATAACCTCTTTTCAAAAGTACCGATTCAATTATTAAAACACCGTGTGAAAGACAAAATTTGGGAACATAAGAAAATAAAACCGAGTTTAAAAAATTAGAACTACAAATAAGAAATCGGATGAAGTTTGTAGGTTTTCGATTTTTGGTTCACCTTCTGTACATATTTTGTGATCTTTTTTACTGGCAGATTTTTAGCTATGACATTATTTAAAAAAAATAAATCAATATTTATAATCATACATATGAGTTACAAGCATATTCTGAACAAAACAAAAACTATTTTAAGGTGCTCCTCTTTGGGTCTGCCATTTTGATATTCTATTTTTGAAAGCCACTCGATAAAATGAAAACCACACATTAAGCTTTAATATAAGCCTTAACACAATATTACATGTGGCTCCAATATTTGTTTGTTGTTTATTTCAACATGCACTGAGCATAGACGCATATTTTCCAGCTTTCAAATAAGGGGGAGTTTTTCCTTTTTTTTCTATTGATCGTTCCATCTAAATGCAAATAGATTTGTATGTACAATCCACCTGAACTTGAGCATATTTGAATATTTTTAACTACTGTATTCGTAAATGCACGATCAATGTATGTGCACATGTACAATCATATGTAGTGAGTGCACTCAATCTGATTTTCAACACATATTCAAAGTTCTATTTGTATAATAAAAAAACTGACGGTGTAAGTGCATATAATTTAAAATGTATCACAAGCACTCTGTAACATTTAGCTGAAAATAAGCTGATAGCTAAACAGCATTATTTAAATTCAAAAAAAAACTAAAACTATTTTTAAAATGAGCACCGCAAACAAAGAATATCATGCAATCATAGTTCGCGCATTGTGGTCAACAAAAAGATTAATAATATTAAAAATGGCAAAAGCGAATAATTTTTTGACATGTTTGTTATACAAACAAATGAGGTAATAAATAAAGTAACATCGTAATGAAGTGCGAGATGTTGAAAAATCATTGTCAATTATATTGAACGAATATTTTCAATGTCAAATGTGAATAAAATATATTATTATTCTTGAAGGTGGCACATTGAAGATTATCTAGTGAAATATGACAATATGAATTTTTTAGAATTGAAAACAAAATGTCAAGTTTCAGAACTCATTAAACTATAGCTTCGAAAATTAAATTAAAATTTATCTTAAAAAATTTAACACTGCCCTAATTTTTTTCAATACTTTTAAAAAATAGTTAATTTTTCAAGACACTTACCAGCCAATAGCAAAAGCGGTAACAAGATGAGCAACAAGAGTAAAAAGCGTTTTTTGCCTTTACTCTCTGCATGTGATGATTGCAAGAGCCATGTATCAAGACTCAATATGCTCGATATGAATAAATAAATGTAGCGAAAACCTCCTACAAATGCAGAAGAAATGCCATGTCCAATGGTGCCAAAGAAACCTTGAAAAATTAAAAACACTATGTTAGAAAGATGCTAGTTCTTTTAAGGTTACATGCTCAATATACCTCTTTCTTCATTTGAAATTTTAGTGCGATAATATGCACTCTCATCTACTTTTCCACCACCACTGACCGTATCCCAAATGCTGGTAAATGTCGTGACAACAGTGGTAATAATACGCATAAGCCAAGATTCATCTGCATGTTGCAAATAATTTTGATCATAGTAACTACGTTTTTTACGATTATCATCAAAGTGTGTCAAATCGACTTCGTCGCCAGAATCATAAACGAGGTTAGCAGTTTCACGACGATTTTGTGCATACTTGGAAGACTCATAACGACGTCGTATATAATCTTCTTGTGCAGGCTCACGCTCAATCATATAGTGTATGCGTTCATGATGATTTTCCAAACTGCGACGTGACATATTGGGCATGGCAACAACGCCAGGTGCCAATTCACGACGATGCGGTGACAATTCCGAGTAGGTGTAATCAGTTTTTGGTGTTGTTCTAAAGAATTTTACAAGACAAATTTTAAATTCAGTTCGAAATTATTAAAAATATTTATGAAATACTCACTTCCAATATTCGCCTGCACGTTTGTATTCTCTGTATGCAATGTGTTCACCTGCATTGCCGTTGATACTCTGCTCTGCAACGCCACTACTACGACCAAATGGACTGCCAAAAATGCGACTAAATGATAAATTTTTGCTGCGGTTGCTAGCGTTGCTGTTGGTCGATGTTGCGCTCACAACTGCTGCGGATTCTTTCTGTGAACGTTCAAATTCTGAATTTATTTCATTTTGTGTAATTTCTTTGTTCCGTCGTCCAGTGCCAATTTTAGTGCTACCACCACCACCGTCATTGCGAATGCCAACACTTCCTGTGCTGGAAAATTGTGCAAGAAAACTGTCCACTGCATAGTTGGCTTTTGGTGTTGAAGTGGCTGCTGCAAGACTATTGCTCAACTTTTTGCTTTTCGATAAGATGGTAGTAGATGTTGTTGTCGTTGTTGTTGATGATGATGAATATGAGGACGATGAATGCTTTTGCTGTGATTCAATAGCATTTCTTGATTTGATTCTATTTTCTGGACTTGTATCTTCACTGGAGTAGTCCGATGTTTTAATTTTCTGCTGTGTTTGTTTAAAAGGTGACGATGATGAGGTCACTTCAACGGTTTCTTCAATTATGGTTCTATGAAAGAATTAGGAAGAAGAAAATGTTATTTAAGACATGAAGGCGTTAAATCAATTGAATAGTTAAGGAAATTCCAATAGAAGTAGGTCAAAAGTTGAAAAGGACTGGATTTAAATAAACCAAATTTTGTAAGCTAAACTCCTAATGTATTAATGCATTATCATTTACAATTTTTGGTTGCGTAGTTCCAAATTCGAATTGTTTTTTTGTTTTTTTTTTTGTGTAGCCACCATTCTGTATCTTAATACAGTTGAATTGAACTTGAAAATCAAAGCATTCTCAACAAAACGCTAACATAACAAACATTGACATTGAAATTTAACTGAAAAAACTCTCGACACCAAGCAAAAAAGTGACAGCTCAACGGCAAAAAAATGCACACTAACTATTAAGCTACAGCACAGGTTTGCGTTGAGAGCTGAAATATTATGGTCTGTAATGCATTTTCTTGGCTTGGTGTAGGCTCGCTTATAAAAATCAATGACACAATGGACAAGTTTTGTGTTTGGACATATTGAAAATTCATATGAAACCCTATGCATTCCATTCCATCCATGCCAATTAAGTGGAACTTTTTGCTAAATAATGACCCCAAACACTCCTCCAAAGTAGTAAAGAACTGGTTTTGTTAGAAGATCGACATTTTGGATTGACCAGCCCAGAACTCTGACTTAAATCCATTAGAGAACCTGTAGAACAAAGTCAAGGTTGAAATCGTAAAGAAAAATTATAGAAATATTGTTGAAAGATTTGTGTCATAAAAAGAAGAGGCTACGGCAATGATTGTTAATGATTTAAATGCTTATGCATACCAAAAAATCAACAAATTCCTTTTTAACACGATATTTTCAAATTTTTCCAAATTGTGCGTGCCATTCATGTGTCCAGCTCATTTCATCGGTTTTCATACATTTTGATGTATTTTTTTTTTATTAATGAATTAAGGCTGAAGTTTCTATTATTATTAAATATGATGAATAAACCTTCGCAAAAGAACCAAACACTTGATGTTTGTTAATAATATTTACGATAATATAGCATAAGAAAGAAAATTTAACAAAATGTGCCATTTATAAATTTATATATTTATGTCCATAGCTGTAAGTAAAAGCATAATATATAAATTTTTCAACGTGAACCTCTCATAATTCAAAATGTTGATCAATAAATTACGAGGTTTAAGCCGATCTAATATCTAGTCAATGTAGAATGTAATTTTCTTTTAATGTTTTAGCGTATATTTCCATTATGAAACAAGTCTTTTTACATAGAACAGAAAGCAACAAATAATAATAAAAAAATCGAATACCAAATTATAACCAAATGACCTTCGATGAGTTTCAACAGAAATGTATGCTTATCCCAAACGCTCACACGCAGTTTAACTGCTATAAAATAAATGTCGTCATCGAATGTAAATAAAAAACAGAGTAATAAGCAAAAATATAAGAATAAAATATGAAAAAAGAACAAACAAGCAACAAACAAAAAATCAGCTACTGACCCCGACAAGGTACATACAAATGTATATATGAATCAGACATAGTCACTTAAAAGTCACATAACAAAATTAGTCAACAAGCTCACCATCACATCTTAATTTATTTGAATTTCAAATATAACTGAAATCGAGATGACGACTAACAATAATGATAATAAAGTTGCACGTTGTTGTTTTTGAATTAAAAGCCAGAAAAAAACGCGCCAAAATGAAAGATATATAGCTATTAGTTTTAAATAATCTCAACTCGTTAATTTGTTTTATTTGTTGGATTAATTATATATGTATGTTCGTAAAGCTTTTTGTATTGTTTGTTGATTTTGTAAGTTTTTTATTTTTTCTTTTTATACATTTGGTATGACTTTTTTCGTTTTTGTCAGAATTAAAAGCGCAAACAATTTGCGTTCCGAGCGAGTAGAGCACTCTACATACATAGCTAAGCGATGACGACATGCGTTCCGTCTCTATAAAATAGAATTCACAAGTAAAGAGTGGTGTTACGTGTTTGTTTTGGTTTTTTTATTTATTTATAACATTTGTTAGTTGCGCGCCTTGAGATACTGTTCTGTACAAATAGAAAGAAAAAAAACTATACACACTTGTGCATAGATAATATATTTAGCTACGTTTGTTTAAACTGTGCGGTTTAGCGGTTTACCTTATGTAAAAGGCCATGTTAAGAAATTGTAAGTCATACGAATCTTAACAATTTTATACGGTAAAACTTGACAAATTGTTTTGTATTTTCTTTACTTACTGTACATTGGGTGCAGCAGCCTTCTTTTTGGGATGATGATGATGTGTATGACCCTCCTCACCAGCATGCTCACAGTTTTCATGATCGCAGCCAGAACGTAAAAATGGGGTTTTAGAACGTGAACGCCGTCTGGTCTCCATAAGATGTTCACTCATTTTTTTGTTTTTGTTATTTACTTTTATTCAAATTCCAAATGTTAAACTACAATAAAAAATAGAAAAAAATTTGAATTTTCAATGTAAACAAAATATATTGAGGGAGGTAGTAAGGGCAAAAGTGTAAGGGAACTCATAATAAACAAATTTCCTCAGTTCACTTGCACACTTGAACAATATTAGTGGAGGTTAAAAACGTGCAACGCTTATGGTCGTTAAGTTTGTATGATTGACTCTGAAACGTAACAAAAAAAAAATAAATAAAAAACTTGTGCAATCGCATTTTGTTTATGATTTTGAAAAGAGGGAGTGGTGGTGTATAGAAAGCGTACAAATGCTATAGCATTGTTAACTAGACACAGACGCCAGCCGGTAGATAATTGTTAATGAATGATTAAAATGGTATGTGGTGGAAATACTTTGCGATTCACACTCTAGTTATGGTTGGTGATAAAAAAAAATTTAATTTACATTACGTTAAATAGAATTAATTATAGATACATAATACTTAATTTATGGGTATTTAACATTGTCATGCTAGAAAAACGGGTTGATTATAAAAATGGAATTTTAAAAATTCTTATATTTAGTTTAAGGAATTTGTTTATCTGATATGTTTACGCTGATATAAATAAACAATATTTGAGTTGAATTCTTAGAAAATAATAAAGGGATTTAAAGAACACCAAGAAAGAAATATTTTATCATCTTACGTCTTCAAAGTATTTGTATGTCATTGGATAGACTAAAATAGAGTTCTCAAAACAGTGTTGTTCGGCAATTGTTTTTTTTTTTTTAGAAAATTTATTCAACAAACTACAAAGCTTATACTGGAAGACCAATAAGGGACTTCCGTATTCAATTTACTACCTTCTTTGTTCAAAGAAGTAAGTACTTAAAAAACATTTCAAATGGAGATTCGAATCATGACTGAATTTAGCTTTGAAAATTGTAAATTTATTAAAAATAAAAAAGTTTTAAGTTTTTTCATTTCTTATCATTTCTTACGATCTTTGCTGTCAGGGTTAAACATATTAGTTAAACTTCACCGCTGAATTATTAAGTTGCGTGACAGAAAATTGAAAAGTACCTGCAACGTGACAATTTTATAAAAACTGCTGTACCACTAAATGTATTTCAATATACAATTTATTTATGAGAAATGTCTTTTCTTAAACGTAAGCAAATACAACAAGTGAGGAGGCTAGTCACAAAGACGGACATCGCGATTTTTTGTTTAAACTGGAGATGACGGTTTAAATTCAATATAAGAAAGCGATTATCGAATACTTTGAAGTTTTATTTTAGAACTGATAACTACGAAACAATTGTACAGCAAAATCTTTGTTTAAATAGTTTTTTTTTTTAATAGAGCTTTTGTATTTTTAAAAACTATGCCCGAACAAATAAGTCTTTATAAAATAGCATTTGTGTTATGTTGATCGATGGCACGAACCGGAACCTATTTAAATGAAAAAAAAAATTTTGTGGTTCTGTTTTAAGAATTACATATTGCTATGTCATATCTTTTGAGTACTTTTCAACCAAAAAGTAATTGATTCAATCGCCTGCAATTACAGACATTCAACGCCAAATAAGGTATTTTTATTAAAGTATCATAAACAAAAAAACATGTAATAAATATACATAATGCTTGTGTTATCTCAAAAAATTATAACAGATGTGAATGTTTTTTCGACATATAATCTTATCGTTAGTAACCAAAAATAGATATGTAGGTACTGGTAAGTTAACATAAAGCAAAGCAAAACAAAAAACGGAAATTCAATGAATTCAGTAATGAAAAGTAAACATTATTTATTAATTGCAAATATAAGTTATTTGAATGAACAAATATTCCTAAAATGTATAAAAAAAATACCGCTTAAAAAGTAAAGAATTCGTCAAAAACCAGAAAGTTACTATTGTATACATTTTTATATCATCGTATCACGTCAAGTGCAATAAATAAAAATAATCAACAATTAAGTAGAAGGACAAATGAAAAACCAACAACAATAAAAGCAAATGAAAGAGTTAAACATGAGCCAAGTCAAGTGCAAAGCCGGCAAACTTGATAATACATAAGACCGGCAAATCGTAAAAAAATTTGCAAAAAGGAAAGTGAGATGTATAAAAAAATTAAATTATCTGACTTAAAGTACTGAAAGGCTTCACAACAAAAAAACAAAACATAAAGAAGAAAATAATATCCGGAACAAAAAGAATTGAACATGATGTTTAAATTGAATATGTACATAAAAATTTGCAGTTTTAGCATGAGTCAGAAATTTGAGCGAAAAAGTTTTTATAAACATTCATGTGGAAACTAAAAAAAATAAACAGTATTGGAAACTGTCTCTCAAAGATTTTCAAAATAAAATGTGTTAAATATTTTTAAATTCGAAAGATGATTTTGTAAACATTTAAAAAAATATTATTGTAAAATATAACGACAAACCAAATGCTTAGTAAAAAAAGCTAATATAAACAAAAAGACAACTTGTTATCTATTTTCCCAGAAGGTTAATAAAAAGTAAGTTTACCCAAAGTTAACTTAGTTCGCCTTTTGTTGCTTAAAGCAAAGAATTATATTCTCACGAATAGTACTTGCTCTCTTTACTCTTAAATTAAGCTGAAAATTGGGCCGGCCTTTCATTTGGTCTTAAATTTCGCTATAAAATTGATTTAAAAATTTGATTTAAAAGCAAACTGCCATAATGCAGCAAATTGATAAAAGAATATATTTTGATTGAGGATCTTTAAAGCTGTATTTGAGAATATTCATTTTTAATGCAACCAGGCAACCAGCAGATCCAAAAGCACGACGATTTAACTTCATTCAAACAAACAAATTTACAACCGATACCGTATTCGCTTCACAGTTCAAGTTCACAAAATTTAAATTTGCAAAAATCACAAAAATTCATATCTGTGTTTTTGTTAGTTTGGATGTGTTTCACACTATGGTCAAGTGGTGCAAACAGGATTTTGTTAGCGGATGTTAATACGCATAAAGAAAATATGTATTAGCATAAATTAAAACAAATTGTTATTTAAAACAAGTTAATACTTAAATATATTAAATAAGAATAATTTAATTAAATAAGAATAATTTAATTATTAGGGTTGAATGGACATAAAAAATAAGTAGAGCCTGAACAAAAATCTCAATGAGCAAAACAAAATCCTATTTCAGGATTTTGAGTTGTTGGCCAATACAACAAAATATTTTTCATTTCATTCAGATCGCCGGAAGACAAAAATAAGTTAAACAGAGCTTCACAGCAACTCAAGCGTGAAATAAGTACAATAAAAAATGATTCTCTGGATAGATATTTACGAGAATTAACAGATGAAAAAAGTACTGACTACTCGTTATGGAAAACAACTAAAGGCCTAAAAAGACCAACAACTCATGTGCCTCCCATCAAAAAGAGCAATGTTGAGTGGGCTAAAAGTAATAAGGATAAAGCTGAGCTATTTGCTAACCATCTCGAGATAACTTTTCAACCTAATGAAAGCGATGATTACTTTACGTGTGAAAATGTTGAACAAAGTAACTTATTAATTCCACCCATAACGACAGCTGAAGTTAAAAAATATATACAAAAAAAACTAAAACCAAAAAAAAGCACCCGGATTTGACCTAATCACTGGTGAAGTTCTGAAACAACTTCCGCACAAAGCTATTGTAAAGCACACTGCTCTATGCAATGCATCAATCCGGCTCAAACACATAGCTAGTCACTAGAAAGTAGCAGAAGTGATTATGGTTCCAAAGTCAGGAAAAAACCTGCACGAAGTATCGTCGTACAGTCCTATTTCGCTTCTACCGATCATGTCAAAGCTGTTCGAAATGCTTCTTTTAAATCGATTGAAACCAATTATTGAAAGTAAAAACTTGATACCTACCCATCAGTTTGGTTTCCGAACGAAGCACTCGACACTAGATCAAGTTCATAGAATAACTGATTTTGTAGAAGTCTCTAGAAGAAAAAAACGTTTGTTCCTCTATCTTCCGTGATGTCGCACAGGCTTTTGACAAAGTTTGGCATGAGGAACTTATGTTTAAATTAGAGTCTTCACTCCCAAAAAGTTATCTAATTTTAGAGTCCTATCTCAAGCAGAACTACTTCAGAATCAAGCAGGATGATGCGTATTCAAACATAAAAGAGATTAAAGCTGGCGTTCCTCAAGGAAGTATCCTAGGGCCCATGCTTTATCTAATTTATACCAGTGATATCCCAAACCCTACAAATTGTATGATTGGTACATTTGCAGACGATACGGTGATCCTTGCCACTGGAAAAAATGCTCAAGAGTCGACTCAAAAACTTCAATCTGCTGTTTGTAAATTAGCCCTTTGGACCCAGAAATGGCGCATAAAATTAAACAGTTCAAAATCAGTTCATATAGACTTCACAAACAAAACTATTCCATACTATCCAATTGAAAGCGTCGAAACTTATTCATACGGCTGGAACGAGAAGACTTAAACACAGAAAACCTTTCGAACTTGTTGGGACCAGGCAGTAGCTAGAATTAATTAAAATTAGACTCAAACTGCTCGTTAGTCATAGGACTAGTTGTAGTTATAGGAAATGTTTGTTAATTTTAAGTAAATATTTCAAAAAAAAAAAAATTCATTGTTTTTTTTAAGAAAAATTATTTTTCTAATCAATTTACGTTTAGATCTTGCACAAAGGAGGAAAACGTCATTCACAAAGAGAAAGAATTTGGCAAGAAAAGGTATTACAATATCAGATCAGATGTCAGTTGTCAGTCTCAATTAGATACACGATATCAAAACAAAGTTTAATAACTATGTATTTCAAAGTGGACAAGCAAACTTTGAGGCTTAACTATTAAATTTTAAATAAAACCACACACAACACTTAAGCACGCGATACTTTCAAGTACTTAGAGGTCAATGATAACAAATCTATAAAGTCATGATTCCCACAATAGGCTAACAAAAGAATGCAATGCTATTTAAGACAGCGGATACGCTTGGTTACTTGAAAAAAATCTATACAGAATTACGGACAGAAGAACTGCACACTATATATGATGCGTGGCAAGATGCAACTGTACAGTGTAACTAATAGCAACAGAAGAAATAAAAGAAAATTAAAAAAACTTGGAAAAAAATATATAAAATTATGCAATGTGTGTGAGAAATCAGCACAAAGTAGAAATAGTAACAAACAAAACTAGAAGAAAAACAAAAAGCAAAGGAGGCAAGCAAGAACATAAAATGTTAAGAAAAACAAAAGCAATTAAAAATAGCCAAGCCCTTAGGCAAGAATTTCAATGTGGATTTATAAAATGGGAACACAGAAGGCAACAGTATCAATAGATTTGAAATAAATACTAAAAGAGAAAAAACACTGAGATTTGCGAAAACTCGGCAATGTTGACAGATTGACCAATGCTAGGAAAATATTTATTAATAGCAATTGAGTTAATTGAAGTGCCTACTTTAAGAGAAAGAAAATTAGTTGTTCACACGTTATTAGTGAAGTTGTAATAAATACTTTTGGTGCTTGTCATACTTAGTTGTGATATAAGTGATAGTTTTTTTATATTACAGTGGATGCTTTCATATTTCATTATAAAAAATTAAACATATACATAATGGAAATACCAACACTGGATTCGGTAGAAAACCTGGAGTGACATCCAAAACGAAGATGGAGCAGACATTCTTAATACTGATATCAGATTTTGGTTTGAAAATTATATTTTATTCTTTTGTTAAGTGGAACTTAATAAAGATACCCCTCTAGAGCAAATAAATCGATGACGTTTTTATAATATTAAGAATGCCAATTTAAAATGTAATGCAAAATCATTGCAAACAACAGAAAGGAACAGTTTAACTCCATCTCCTTTGCATTCTTCTGCATTGTTTATACCATTTTTCATAAGGTTCATACCAAAATTTTACTATTTAAGAACATGTTTAATAAAAGTAAGACCATTTGCTAAAACAAGTTCTTACCATCACCACAGAAAAAGTTTGAACGAGATCAACGCTCTGTCTCAGAAACATGAATTTTATAATATGGACCACCTTTGTTGCAATCATCTTTTTATAAGAAATTTATTTAAAATTCATAGCACAGTATGCAATTTATTGGACAGATAGCTTGACAACAATAATGTTTGATCTATTAAAATATAGAAACACTCGCCAAGTTCGGCATCATATCATTCAAAATTGTCACCATTCATCGAGAACTGTTTCTATACAACCCTTAAATTACTAGTACGAACGAATGCTGCTCGTAAACCATTACAGACGGTATCAGAGAAGAGCCACGGTTCAGAACAATATCACCAAACTTCAGAAGAAAAAGAAAAAACCTATACAAGATCCTTGGGTAGAAGATTTCAATTCGAAGTATCATATTCTTATGAGAACCGAACATTGTATAAGTTGTAACGAAAAATTCAACCCTCTTAATTTTAATTTAATATTAAAAATTGAACAATACCGCGTTCTCTATTTCAATTAAATTAAAAAGAAACACTTTAAAATTGAGGTCGCAATTTAAAAACAAAAAACAAAACTTTTAACTTTTTAACATAAGCAAGCAAACATAGAGCGCTATACGAGACGTAATCAAATTAATGTAACCAAATTTGGTGTACATTCATTCAACGCTTGCTTTTCGAAAGTTTCCCCACCATTGAAGATTGCGTGATTTTGGACCAGAACCACATGCAAGAAACAAAATCTCTACTATGTATATAAAAATCTATATTATATAGAGGTAAAGTTTGTTTGTTTGTATGTAGAAGGTAATCTCTGTAACTATTGAACCGATTTTAAAAATATTTCTACTAATCAAAAGCTACACTAACTCTAAGTAACTTAGGCTATATTTTATTTTGATAAAAGCAAGGGGTGTGACACTTTCCATGTAATAAAAACCCTTAAAACGTCACGGCTTTGTTATCAATAGTCTTTAAATTTGGTTAGAATGCATATGATTAATGCTAAGCAACTCACAAAATATGGAAGGGATTAGACATTGGGGCGTGACACCTCCCATACAACAACACTATTGCTATTTTTAGTAGTTATACCAAGTTGTGAAATTTGGTGCTTGGACCCAATACTCCGCAGTAAGAACTGCGTAAAAGTAAGCGAGGTTGCATAATGGGAGGGGAGCGGGCAAAGCCGTGGGAACTCTTTATAAAGTACATTCTGTTCATGTATATAAACATTATTTTCGCCTCTACTTGAAAAATTTACTTTTAGTTCTGTAACTATTTTATTATATTATTGATATCTTTTTATCTTCTTAAAGAGGACGTGTCACGCCCATTTCTCCAATATCGCGTACTTTTTAGCATTCTTTCTGTTACCAACCAACATCAATTTGTTTTGTTTCATCAATGGTTTACAATTCCAATCTGGCATTACCAGATATCGTCATTTTACAAAATTGGCGCAATTATACCGTGCGATTGACTTACTAATCACGAAAGCAGTAGAGGAAGCCAAGGACACCGACTATTCGCAACTGGCCTCATACCGTTTTATGAAAACATCACTACGGACGGCTAAAAACAAACCAAATGTGCTTAATACCAAAAAAAAAACAATAAATTCAAGCAAACTATTCGGGGAAGAATGCGCATATACGAATTTTCCGCCAGTTTAGCTTTCTTCCGTTTACACACACACAGCGAAAAAGTGCTGCCAAAATAATTTTTCCAATTACAAATAAAACAAGTTTACTGCGTTTTCTTTTCTACTTTTTTCTCACACAAACTATTTCCACCGCTATAAAAAGAAACGAGAAAGGTTACCAAGAATGTGGTCATCGTTTTTTATGAAGCACAAAAGTGCGGTCTTTTACTTGTTAGTTACACTCACTTTTTGCCAAAACTATTCTTCTTTTTTTGATTTTTTGCACTTCGATTTCCTACGACCGTTTTATTTTGCTTATTTATTTATTCGCTTTACTTTACGCAGCGATAGCGCTCCGTAGGGTGAGTTTTGTTTTTTTTAATTTCACTCAAAACAGCGTGCGTCACCACAAGCGAAATTTCCAACACGTCTAGTTTCTTTCACGTTACAAATACGAATGACAGCACAAAGCAAATACTACTCAAATTTTACTGTTGTTTCGTTCAATATTGAAAGCGTTCTTTGGTATTGTTATGTACATCTGCGGTCTCTGTTGCACTAATTTAACACTTGCTTGCAGCAAAGTAATTTCTGAGTGAGACAATGCAAAATTTTGAATTCTGAACAATCAAAAATTGAGCAGGGTTGTAAGATTCATTCCTTAAAATTAATAGCACTTAATTATTTTATAAAGTTGACTTTGGCTTCCCATTTCCCCCAGTTTTTATGCACAATTACTGTGGCTAGCGTAACCAATAAAAAAAAAAAACTAAAACATATTATAGGACGTAAAAATTTTTAGTATCAATATTTCGAAAACCAAAAGAGGTATCAATTTTTTTTATTTAACATTTTCGATTTACTTTATGCTGTTCTATTGAAAGCCATTTTAAAATTGCAGCGCAATTGGAATCTTAATTTATTTTGACGTGTTTTATCGAAAAACATCGTCAAATCGTGGCGCCACGGATATCTTAATCATGCCATATTTTCATTAGGCAGGAGAGATCTCCAGCATACTTAGTGGCATTTTTTCGCCCATGTTTCAAATACTGCATCACGAGTCCAACATAATTAAATCTAAATAAACGGGTACCCGTTGGCAGATTACCAGTCGCACGCCGCAATTCCGTTCAATTTCATACGATCAAGTGTGTTATAATATTTGACAGCGAGAAATCGCTTCCACTTTCCTACCCCGTCCCAATTCTGTTTAGCGCATAACTCCACTTTATCGAAGTAGTTTTCAATTTGTTCTATTGTAGTCAGCGTTTTACAGGCAGAAAAAGTTTCCTTGTCTGTTGGCAAGAAGGGAAAAACGCAAGGGTGGTGTACTCAGTTTTTCGTACCCGCAAATTCTCTTTTGTTCTGTCCTTTCGCTGATATTATGCTTTGCATTTACGTTCGTTGTGGCGGGTTGACGAAGTAATTGCTTTGGCATTTTCAAGCACTAACAAATTCTAGTTTTCGTGTGTAAACGCAAAACAAATCCACAAAAGAGTATAGAAAAGAATTTGTTTCACCGAATTTGCCTGTGTAAACGCCGAGTTAGCATGGACACATACAATAACGTAGGCTCTTCATAAATATAGATTGTGTATTAACCCATGTCATGTCAATGACAATATTGAGATAAATTCAAAACAAACGATGTTGTGTGAATCAAATTATGACAATATCGAATTATGCGAGTTTCCACTCGGATATGACGTGTAGAATCTCCTTGAATATCTAGCTTTAGTACCAAATACAGAATCTAACTAGATAAAGGCAATTTTACCTCAAGCATAATTTTCTGAAAATGTAGGGCTGATTATTGGTACCACTGAGTAGTAAAAGCTTTCATTTTAAATTTCAATAATTTATTTTTTGACTGTTTATTGAATTAATCAACATATTGTATATTGTTACATAGTTTTAATAGTTATACGTCAAAAATTCTATAAAATATAATCAACAAAATCGCTACAAAATAAAAATTCACAAAACCTTTCACTTAACATAAACTAAGACGCGTTATAGACCTTATCAAATACGAAATACACACTGCAAAGAAGCTAGTAGAGTTGTGAGCTGTAAACGACGCTTTCGAAAATACTAAAATTGAAGATAAAGTTGACTTTAAGAACTCGCATGTGGAGGGCGTTTCAAAATACAAGTGGTTTAAAAGTAAGTACAGAAAATATAGTGACAATAGTGACTTGTATCGTAGAATATTACAGCATAGTAGGATAATATCAAATTTTCGATTTTTGACCCTACAGTACGCTGCAGCACGACTTTGTGGCTTGGAGGATTAAAAACGAATATCAGCAGCAAGATGTGGGGCTTTACTTGTGTAAAGCATCTGTCTCCATCAGTGGCTTTGGCTTCGTTGCCAAGCCTGAGAGCAACTTTTTAATTTCGGCAATAGCACGTCCAGGATTTAAGCCCTTAGGACAGGTGCGGGTACAATTCATGATAGTGTGACATCTATAAACGCTGAAAGGATCCTTTAAGCTATTCAAACGTGCCTCAGTGTTCTCATCACGTGAGTCAATAATCCAGCGATAGGCCTGCATGAGTACAGCAGGGCCCAAATACTTATCGCCATTCCACCAGTATGAAGGACACGAGGTAGAGCAACAAGCACACAGAATACATTCGTATAGACCATCCAACTTGGAGCGATCCTCAACAGATTGCAAGTATTGTGCTTTGCCCTTCTCTTCGGATGTTCTGTAAAAAAAAAAATTATAAATTGATATCATATTCAATTGCATTTGCAAAACTTTCCTACAGAAAAATTTACATATAAGTTAAAATTTTAGCAGTTTTGAGAGCTTTACAGTTCTATACCAAAAACAAGGAAATAAGGTGCAAAAATTTTATGTTAAAAAAGTAAACCTCAATTGATCTTAAGTTCTGGCAATAAATCAAACATTACCAATAAGTTTGATCCTCAAATTAATTTTTACATTGGGCTAAGTGCCTTATAGTCGCTTCGTTTTCAGAAAGGACCTTCTAACAGAATTTCAAATATATGAATGTCAAAATTTTTTACTCACTTGCGCTGCAACCAAGGTTGAATGGAGCTGTATTGCTCGTAGAAGTTGTTCATATCAGGTACCAAATCGCGTACAACATACATGTGAGGCAAAGGATAAATCTTCAATGGCTTCGCAATGTTTGTATCGATAGGGCTGAAAAATAGTATTAAAAAAGGAAAGTTAATGTGCTGAGTTATGTGTATGCATATTAGATTGCCCATTATTTCCCAAGTTTCTATAATCAAAGAGATCAATGTTTTCTGCAATAAAAAAAAACAAAATTATTGACTTACAAATTTTTTTTTTAAATCTTTACTTTCAATTTTTTTTACTCGAAAACTAGTAGACCGACAGAAAATTTGTCAGATGCTTGTTTTGGACCAAAGTTTTGATTGTATAGAAAATTGAAGGAATATGGAAAATTTTGCAACTGACTGAGTGCTCAAAGTCCATTTTAATGAGCAATCACAAGATACTAGACAAATTTTTATGCACTTTTATAATATTAGGTAAGAATTCAGAGTTGTAAAAAAGTCAAGTTGCATCTACGCAACTCATCCTTTTGGTTTAACAAACTCTATAGTAAATTAATCAAAAAATAATGTATTTTTGAACAAAATTTCTGTAACTCACCTAATACAAGCCAACGTATTGGTACCAGCGATGTTCATGGCGCAAGACCCACAAATACCCTCTCGGCATGAACGACGGAACGTCAAAGTTGGATCCATTTCATTTTTGATTTTAATCAAAGCATCCAAAACCATAGGGCCACATTCACGTAGATTTATTTCATAGGTCTTAAGGTAGGGCTTCTCGCCAGGAGTATCTGGACTCCAGCGGTAAATTTGGAAAGTTTTAATTTGTGGTGCGGGCTCCTCCTTTGCCTCAGCTTGTTGTTCCAATTGCTTGCTAGAGTTGAGGGCACGCAACTGCAAGATAAAACAAATACGCATAAGATACTGCAATTGTGATGACATTGGTCAATTCATTTCCTACTGCAGTGCATATTGCGGGTGGAAGTGAGAGTTAGGCAACTACATACACTGCAACCCGATGCAGTGCGCATAGGCGGTAAATTATTGTGAAATTACAAACAATTATACTATATTCATTTATATAACATACTAAACATGCAATAAATTTTCTACAATAAACAATAAAATTTATAAAAATAATAAAAAAAAATTATGTAATTGCAAAACACCTTTACCTGCTGACGTGCAGCCAAAGCTCCAGCGCGGTTCAAGATGATTCTTGCTTCGTTCACCAAAGCCATTTTGTTGGACTTTCAATGTTTACAAACTTTATTTTTTCAATTGAAACGACACTGCGCTTGCAATTTTTTTACACGGAAAATTTAGAATTTGGCAAAATTGTATGCCTTGCAATAATAAATAGAAAACACCCGTATCGGTCGACGATGAAAAAATTTTCACAGCAGCAACAGCGAATGTCAAAAGTGGATTGTCAAAATTTTTGATTGTCGCGTTTAGAAGGTACGATATAACAATAATGTCAAATCCAAAAAAAAAAGTTTTCTGAACCAAATCAGCGATGGCATTTTCTTACACTTGTACTATTTTTAGTACCTTCACGTTGTGAAAAATCATCGCCAAATTTTCTGAAAATGAAGGGCTGATTATTGGTACCACTGTTTGAGTAGTAAAATTTTTCATTATAAATTTCAATAATTTATTTTTTGACTGTTCATTGAATTAATCAACATATTGTATATTGTTACATGTTTTTTATAGTTATACGTCTCATTTTTTGTAAATTCGATACAATGGACGAATTTCATTACACTTGGCACATTTTCAGAAGAGTTCTTAATTTGTTGTGGTTACGTTTCATATGGTGATATTTTAAAGTTGCCATCAGTCAAACTATGACAACAGAAATTAAATATCGTTATAAAAGTAGCTTTGGAGATGTTTCATTTGTTCGTGTATATATTTTTGAATTAATAAATTCTAATGAATAATTGTTATTAAATGAACAAAAATTTTATTGTTTCAATTTTTACGCACTTATAAGCTTCTAAATAAAATAACAGAGTAATCGATTGCTTTACGACAGGTAAAGGTGCGCTGCTACTCATGAGTAGCAGAGCTATTTTTTTTTGTATACGTATACAACAAGAGAGAAAGAGAAAGTAGTATTTCTTAGCCAACCCCTGCTTTACGATATGTAAAATTTTCAAGTAGTCTATGGAAATGGCATGCATTCAGTATGTACTACTTCAGAATTGATGTGTAACCATCGCGCATTGTAAGTTCTAAACGCGACCACAGACACAACAAAAATGTCATATTGCAGCACCAGACCAAAGTACAGTGGCGTTCTTTGAAAATGGTATATGGCTAATCGTTTAACAAATTAATCAAGTTTGCCAAACGGTTTGATTACTCGTAATTACAAATCGATATTTACAGTAACATATGTGTATTTTCATCTTGTTTGCACGCAGCGTCAGCTAATAACGCCAACTCATTATTTCGTTGTTATTTGGGCATACTTGCCACTCGTAGTAGTTAAAAAAAATAAGAAGACATAGTTACGGCATAATCCTAAATTAAAAAGAAAATAAAACATAATAATAAGAAATGCTTATATAATTTTTCCATTATATTTTTATTTTAAAATGAACCTTTGTCAAAAATACAAGTTTATCTGTGTTAAATTATAATTTGAAAATTTATTTAAACTAAATTTTAATGTAAGCAATTTTGACAGTTGAACGCTAAGTACCAATCTCTATTCACACGACAACGAAACTATGCATCGACTCACTACACCGACGTAGAAAGTGTGTGTAAATACTGTAATATGAGCTGGCCTGCCTAATGTCATCTTGCACATCGCTAGAAACTCCATAACGGAAATACATAGATTGGCAATCGAGCTATCGCTATACGTAAACTTGCACATCACTAACATCCGTGAAGTAACGGCAATTGTGAGTTTTTGTTCAGTTTTCAATTATTTTTTTAAGTTGTGATAATTTTCGTTAAGTTTTATGAGGTTTTATGTGCGCAATTGCATGTACACTGTTTAAAGGTTAATTTGCTAACAAAATAAAACTATTTGTGAAAAAATATTCCCGGTAAATTGTACAAAAATCACGTTGAAGAATTATGTTGAAAAGCTGAAACTAGAAAAAAAGCCTTGCAGACAACGGAGTCTCAATTGGTTTTGTTTCTGTTAATGTGCGTAGAAATTGCGCTAGTGTTGAATTTGATTTTAAATAAAGATGCTGTGTCAACGTCGGCACAGCCACTGTGTGTGTTTGCAAGTTTCTTGTGTGCAAATTAAATTGCTATTTTTTCTAAATTTAATTTATTTTCTTATTCGAATTTAATAATTTATTTTAAAATTGCATGTGCTTTAATTGTTACTGTGTTATATTTGTATGGCTGAAAATTTGTGTGAATCAGCTGTTGGTGGCTTATATGATTTAAACCCCACCAGGAACTCAGCTATTTATCTGATTTCAGAACCATTGGATTTGTAAGCTGCTCTTGGTGAGTCATTGTGTTATTTTTTTCAGAAAATTTTTTCATTGCAATTGAACTTTATCATTTGATTACAATATCACTATGACTAGAATAAATGAAATTTAATTTAAGGTGTGCTCAGTCGTACTATTAATTGATTAATATTGAACATAGAGGGCCACCAACATCATTTTGAATATGATGGGATTAAAGGCGGCCTCCAGAGGTGTCTTAATTATTTTGATCTCAAAAATATTTAATTTTACTGTAGTTATTGTGATGTAAAACTGTTGAAATCTTTTCTTTTTTCATACTTATCAATTTGAATTGAACACGAAAAGATTAAAATGGTCCTGATGAGGTCTATAAAATATACTGAGCTCAAAAAATATTTCATGCTGCCAGAGTTTTAGATAATAAATTAAATTATTACCTACTTATTGAACACGATAATCCCATTTATGGCTTTGGAAGAGCCTTTTTTTAAATTTTGCATTAAAGTAAATAAATATTTTAAATGTGAGAGAAGATCTTTTTTATATTTAAAGGGAATGTCGATGAGGTCAAAAAAATTACAAACCATTGCTGACATAGTACTAAAAGAGCTATAAGTTAAGTTTCTAAAATAACTTTATATACTATATTGTATAGTATGTGTGGATGACTTATTCGATATCATTGAAAACGCTATGATAGAATACAGTTTCGTCAAACTCTATATCTTTCGTAGAAGAAACAAATTCATCCATATTTAAATGCACTTAAAATTAGAAAACACAATATGTGTTATCAAAATGTATATGGTATCAAAAACGTTCAACAACTGGACGAATAATTTAGTTTTCTTCAGCACACTCTAAGAAAACGATATTTTGAGCAAAACGAAATAATTAAACGGAACGTGTTTATGCTTTATTGAAAATAGTTGAACCAGGTGTTCTTCCTTGTCTTTACTAATTTGGCAAAACGATCTCTGATACGAACTCAAACCAACTGAGAATCACTATCTAGAAATTTAGTAAAGTTTCTTCGGAGTAGGTGTTGGCACCAATGCCGCTGACGTTGTTGAATTGCCATTTATGCTTTTTTATTTACGCTTCAATATTTAAAATTTTTTGAGTAGCTTTAAGCGATAAGCGTTAACGCCAATTTTCAAAAAGTCACTCAAAAGCAACACCAGGCGCAGAACTATCAAGTATGCAGTAGCTACAGACGTTAAATAATTTTTCCATATGCAAAGTAACTAGAAGGATAAAAACTGCTACAGAGCTGTAAATGAAGTAAGTAATTAGCAAACACAATTTAAAAAATTAATTAATTTTCTGTTTTTTTTTTGGCAAATAAAATTTCGGTTAAACGAAGCGATTTCACGCTTTACTGAATGTTTTCATTTAAGACTGCGCGCATAGTGTAAAAAGAAAAATAAATTAAAATAAAATAAAAAAATTTCAAACGCTTCGCTTGAGGGTGACACTTAAGTCAACTTTCACTTGATATTTTTGTGATGATGATGAAAACAATTCCAACAGCGACAGCCCGCAGCTTCATCACGAAGAAGGGCAACAGCAGCATCCGCACTTGCTCGTTTGCATTGCGTTCCAGCGTCATGCAGTTGAGCAGGCAACGTGGCAACTTCCGGGCGACGACAACGATGATACTGCCGCCATGCTGTGTGCAACAAAGCGCAGCAACAAGCAACTTAGTTTTTGGTGAAATTTGAATAGAAAATTAACATTTGTAATGAAAAGAGTAAATGGGTTTTTCAAAAGCAACGGTACTTTCATTTAAGTGAGCGAATTAAAATAGAACAATGAAGTGGAGAGCAATACTACACGGAAAAAACGAAACTCGAAATTATTGTAAATATTAATCCAAATTTAAGAAAAATTAGTAGATAATTTAGTAATTTATAAACGGTTCGAGTGTCTATTAAAAATTACTAAGAGTAATATAAAAATTGCATCAAGCAGGCATTAATTTTTCGAATGCAAGTTTTTAATTTTTACAAAGTCGATTTTAAAATTTCTGCAATAATTTACTATATTTTAAAAGGACTGTACTATTTTTTAAAAAGTACTTTATAAAGTTTTTATGATGAAATAATAATAACACAAATTTATTTTTAAAATTTTTTGTGTGTTGAACAAAATTGGGACGCCAGCGAGTTTCCGTTGCCGCTTTCCCGACCCCGTCCCAATTCGGTTCAACACATTACTTCAAAGCCAATTAGTAAGAGTTTGGCAAGCCTTATATATTTATTTTTTTGCATGAACAAGTTGAGAACTCAAACAGAGTACAAATTAAACACAAAAGAGAAATAAAATTCAATATAATAAAAATTAATAATCTTGAAATAATTTTTCTATAACTACTTTTTAAAAATTATAAAGCGGGAATCATATATTACAATATGAAATATATAAAAATTCTAATGTGGCAATTTATTAAAATTTAATAAATTCTTTGTAAAATTTCAAAGTTTTTAGGTGATAATTAAAATGAAGAAAATAATTTTTAATATGCACTTATTAAAAAATGTAAAAAGAAAATATTTACAAAATAGAATAGAATTTTTAATAAGGATTTTTTATTTATTACTATAAAAGAGTAATATTTGTTTTCAGATTCTAATTTTTATAATCTCCTATTAATTTTTAATAAAATTTGAGTTGGTGTTTTTTCCGTGTACCAACGGGGGAAGACCTAATTTAAATCGTCGATCTGAAAAAAATATGTTGCTGCCGTGGCAAAAGCAAAACAAAATAATTTTTTTTCTTAATTTCATAAGCCTTAAAGTCTGTACATCAAAATCGGTTGATAACTCCTAAGTGAACCTTAGAATGTAATGGCTTGCACAATTGCATTAAAATATTAATTTTAATCTTATGATAGTAATGGTGGGCACATATAATTTTATCCAATTAATTTCGATGCCATAATAAAATTAAATTTTAATGTTGATTTAAAAAGCCCACAAAAAACCACGCGAGATAGGCAGCGCCGGACTAAGACTATGCTGGAACTAAATACTGGGAAGGTGTGAATTTACGATAGAAAAAATTAGTCAGAGGTTCTAAGTTGTGACTTTCAAATATATTTTATATTATTTATTTATTTTCTTTTGATATTTTATTATAACAGTGAACGACATTTGAAAAAATTATACCACTTTCCTGCTTAATCGCATTCATGTTTTTTTTTTGCGGTTTCCACTAATCCGCATTCATCATACGTCATGTTGAACAGAAAGTTTCACATTTTTATTACTGCACATTTTATTGTTCAACAATCAGCGGCAGTCAGTCAACGACAAAGGATGTTGACAACAAAAACAACATTAATGGTGTTGGTGTGCATAAAGTGCGATTGTTGTCAGCTGCAACGTTGTAAAATGGAAACGTGTAATGAAACAACAATGCCACAATTCGTACTTTTGCTGTTAATTGTGGTTGGTTGCATTTTCCTTTTTGTGTTTTTTTTTTCTGCTGCAGTTTTATTTAATTTTAATGGTTGTTTTGTTTGACGATGATTGAAAGCGTACATACCCAATTGGAAAATGAACAGTTCCATGATATATACTTGATCACTTCTTTCGGATTACTCTATCTTCATAGTAACTTTGGGTTGAATCAACGCCTTCGTAACTTTGATTTTTTTTGTTCATGCTAATATTCAGATGAAGGTTTATTTTTCGCTCAGTTATTCTTCTTGGCAGCGACTTGATAATGTTTTTGTCTTTCAAAATGCGCAACCATTTCCACTGTGATTGTGCTGAAAATGCCATCACTGGTTTGTACTCGTGTGTGCTTAAGTATTTGTGCTTAAGCACGTGCTTCAGTAGACGCAACTAACTGAGCAGTAAATAACCTTGCAATGCATATTGATGAGTTGCATTTATATTTCTATGCTACCTTAGGGGGTGTTAATGAAATTCTTGGCAACAAATGCAGATGAACGTGAACATATAAACATTAAAAAAAAATTTTTAAATCACTTAAATTTCTCTTAAAATTATTGTGGTAAAATCATAAAAATTGCAAAATTAAGAAAACTGAATGAAAACATGTTTTCTTAAGAAAATTCCATTCATCTTAACGAAGCTATAAATCACGAAAAACAAAGAAGCCAACCACAACATTTGTTTGGCGCCAACAATTCTATACTTCACTTACTTATTTCAACATTTCAATCGATGTCATTAATTTTCTTCAAAAGCACAAACGCATTCAATGCTTTAGTACCTCATTCCTCTCAAAGTGTTGCCTTCAAACTCATTTAATATAGTAAGTAAAGTTAACAAGTGACGACGTTACAAGGATATAAGAAAATACAAACTCTACAAAAACGAAATAAGTGCCAAAATCAAAAACAAAAAAATTAAAGACATTCAATCAAAGCAAAACTCAAAAGGAAACGGAAATCTTCAATGTGGCGCATTTAAATACAATTTAATAAAGAAATAGCAACAACAGATGAAGCAAAAAAAATCACGTCTTTGCCAAGGGCAGCATAGAAAAAAAGGACAGACAGCAACAATAACAAGATGAGATATTTTTCGACTGACATTCGCCAAGATTGTAACTAAAAAACAAAAAAAAAATAAAAATAACACAATCAGCATAAAAACAACATGGGATAATACAAAATGTAAACGTTTTTTTAATGCGGTATGCAACATAGAACAAATGCAATTGCGTAAAAAAATACTCACAAAATAATGCAACAAAAGAGAATTTTTTTCTCTCCTTTCCCCTTACACTCTTAACGGATTAAATAATATAGAGTGATTCACTTAGAACTTGTTTTTTTTTTTAATTTTAAATAAAACACTTAAAATAAAATTAGATGTCATACATTTACTTTTTTAAGATAATTTCATTCAAATGTTGGCCGCGACTACGCCATAGGTGTTCAATTCGGAAGGTTCAATTTTCAAGGTATATCGCGAATTACACGAGTAATGTTAGCTTACAAGTGTTGAATCATAGCTGGCTTATCGCCGAAAACTTTTGACTTCACATAACCCCAAAGAAAAAAAAAATCCAGGTGTGATATTACATGATCTAGGCGGCCTTCTTGACTTCATAATTGCTAAAATCATGTGAATTTTGAGTGAATATAAAGTTGAAATTTTAGTGACTTTAATAAATTTAAACAACTTATTAGCGTTGTTCTGGCATAAGTCTTTCTATAATGAAATGTCAAACAGTACTGTATAAAAATAAAATGATAACATGACACCAATCACGCGGGATCTATCAAAAAAAAAACAACATATAAGTGAATCGCCCTATATAATCCTAAAAAATTCTTGCGTGATCTATGGTATTACTTGTAGCCAACTCTCCCACCAAACTAGAGAGAGCTCTCTAGTTATCTCTATATTTTTACTTGTAATTATTTTATGAATACTTCTTAAACTCGAAAAATCACTCCATGACAGTAATTTGTGTTCTAAAAAAACTGCTCAGAAATAAGAATTCTTAACATAATTTAAATTCCTTACCAGAGCTTTGAGGGTCACATCGTTCACGATAACAATCTCTCACTACCAAAAGAGCCAAACACTGCTGTATGACGTGTTAAGCCGCACACTAAGGGTACTCAAAACGCACGGTTTTCCTCAAATTAATGCTCTATAACAGGGGTTCTTAAGCTTATGTAGTCCGAGGACCCCTTATCGAGCTGAACTCTTTCTGCGGACCCCATCCCAACCCTAGATATTTGACGTCGTTCTAAGCATAGTTTCGTAAATGGGGATCATGTCCGCAAATTATACGGACATAATCCCCATTTTCGGTATGGGGGTTAAGTCCTAAAATTTTTCAGATATTATCCCCAGAAAATAGTGGACATAATCCCCAAAGCTGATGCGAACATAATCCTCATCACAATAATTTTGTTGTTGACAACTATAGTAATTCTATACAAGTGTTAGGGTAAGTGGGCGGCCTACGGCCGCAGCTCAGGATTTAAAAATCCTTAAAAATTTAACACCGGCTTCGCCGGAATATAACCCAAAAAAAGGACGGACATAAGACCCAAAACAGTTTGCATTAATTAAATAATCCCCATCTTCGGTAACCCCATGGGGGTTATGTCCGAACAATTTGCGGACATATTTCCCATTTACGAAATGGGGATTATGTCCGTGGGGGCTATGTCCGGTAGCCGTCAAACCGTTGTGCGACAACGCGTTACACTGCGAGTTAAAAATCTTCAAAAATTGCGTTACGTAAGACTTGAACGGCCCCTTATTTGCAAGTGCAGGGTAATCGGATTTTAGGAGTAACTAAAAGTTAGTTAGTTAAATTTTATTGAACTTAAGTGTCAAAGTATCGCAAGAGATATCCACGAGCATATCTTGCTCTAATGTCGATAATTGCTTAGCATTACTAACATCTATATCTGTATATTGAATGGAACCCTGATCCAGTCGGTGCCAGTATCAGGACAGGGAAAATACTTCAGGAAGCTGGTTTTTAGAGGCATTAAATGTTCGAGATAAAGCTGCCACGTTTCATTACCGATCTCTTTATTAGAAAATTCTATAAAATCGCTCAGTGTTGGAAAAGACTCATACACACATTTTTGAGTGCGTTTTGACCATAATTCGATTTTTTTATAATCGCTTCTATTTTATCTTCAACTTTAAATTTATTTGAAGCTGCACCTTGTAGGCTCATTGAAATTTACAAAATTTAATGATGTTGTCAAACAGTGGGAAGAGTGGAAACAGTTAGGTACTGGGCATCCCGGCCATGTAGAATTTTTAGTAGATGAGTTATTTGAATAAAGCGAAAAGTTTGATGATGTAAAATTATTGATGTCAAAATTGTTTCGCGGACTCCTAGAATGGCTTCGCGGACCCCCAGGGGTCCGCGGACCACAGTTTAAGAATCGCTGCTCTATAATAACGTGTTTTTTCAGTTTAAGCGTCGAAATGTTCAATAAGTGTTTAATGCTTGCGACTCATGCTCATAATAATGTAACAATACATAATACAATACACACAAAACATCGTAATTGTCTGCTAGACGCGTATATAGAACTATAGCTCTTCATGATCTCTAAATATGAAATTCATTTAGAAACCAACTATTCTGCTATTTCAACTCAGATTATGAAAAAAAAGAAACGCTGACAAAGGATAGCGCTTAAGTGGAACGGAATCACATGACATTCACTCGGATGTGAAGTGTAGAACATGTCTAAATATTCTTTAATTTTTTTTTCATAAAAGTTATGTTATAGCCCGAATTTTCTTAAAAAGTTTGGCGTAAAAGAATGTCAAAGTTAAGGAATTTTTGATAAAGCGGCTCAAAATTAAAAAAAAAAACATAAACACAAATTTAACGAAGCGAAGTAATCGCAACAATAGCGCAATTTAGTTAAATTTTAAGTAAATAAGCTTCGATTTTTACACAGCTTGACGCAATTGGCTTGCATTTAATTTATTGATTTTTAAAATCATACATCGCTTCATTAACTGCCTCTTTATGTATCAAGATTCGTATCGTTTCGTCTCTAATTTTCTAGCCGAAAAATATGCTAGCACAATTTTCAATTTCTTAATCCATTAAAAGTAGGTTAGATATTTGTGTTTCATTTGAAATATAATAGCATATTTTCAGGCTTGAAAATTGGAGACGAAACGAGACGAATCGTGATACATAAAGAGGCGCTAAGAAATTCATAGCTTTTGAAATTTTAAAGGGTTCTATGATGGAAAGTCAAAACTAAATTAAAGTATGCCATTTCCTTAGAAACTTGCAATTTTATTTGAAAGTTGTGCGCTTACAAAAATTTAATTTAAAATAATTTTAGTGAACCTGTGTAATTTATTAATATCTTTGAGTTTACATTTTATTTTCAAAAATATAATAACATAAAATTTTTAATAAAATATTAAACAACATTGCATTAATTATATGTGATACACACGAGGACACGTGCAAAGGAATAAAACGAAAGTAAAAGTAAAAAACATTTCCATGTAAGCAAGCAATGCATGGCTTCTTTATAGCTAAAAAGCAACAGAGTGGAAGAAATGCAACACAAACAGTATGTCCATACACAGAAACACAAGCACACAAGTACACAAATCAACAAAAATATGCTCGTTTGTCAGCCCAGCCAACACTTGGAAGATTGTTGTATCTTTCATCGTTCATCGCATAATCCAACATGGAAAGCATGTGAAAAACATTCTCATATGTTTCTTTCGGAAACTTATATGAATGTTTTCAATAGCACTATTTCCTCAAAAACACCCATGAAATTCTTCGGCAACTCATAAGAATGTTTTGCGAAATTGCTTAACGTAACGTTTCTCTACGAATAGATGAAAAAGTAATAAAAGTAACTAAGAAAAAAAAACTACATACATACATTTTGATACAGCCTAAATATTCTACGGACAATTCTGAGCAACTTTGCCAAAAACTCCATGAGTCTAAAATCAATTTTAGGTATTTATTTCGAAAATTTTGTAGACTCTTTTTTTAATTTTTTTTTGCCAATATTTTAACATTGAGATTAAAAAATAATTCTTACAAGATTTGAGCTTCCTAGATCAAACCTGTGAACAGCGCGAACATTTCATTGAAATTTGATAAAAAAGGTACTCACTAAAATGTAGAAAAAATTTTCTTGTAACTCTTCTTTTTCATTTATACAATACGCTAGGCGTGCAATCGAAACCATCAGCTTGACGATTAAAATTTAGCTCTCCCGCAGTCAAAAAAATGTTTACTGACAGATTGCGTTTTCTTTTGCTGTTTTACAATTCTTGTTTCATTTTAAGTTCATTTCAAATAAAATGAATGAAAAAATATTTTTGTAAAAACAATTTTTAAGAAGAAAAATAAACAGCTACGACTACAGAATTCTTTGTCGTCATATTTTCACATTCTCATGAGTGAACGTAGCATAAATAGCAGCTCAAGGACGACTTCATTGAGGGTCACCGTCATGAAGGATTCAGACGTTGTCGTCAATGTTGTAGTTGTTGTAGCTCTTGTTTTTGCTGGCGTACATCTTTAATTTAAATGACTTATTTGCATATGTGTATGTACAAATGTGTGAAATTCTTTGAATACCCAGTATGCAAATTCACTAAATTAAGTATTACGACATACTTTGCGGCCTTTTAAGCAAGTAAAATAAACTCAGTCCCTCTAACAGCATTGTAACTTTTTCCAACTGGGTGCATTCTTCATACGCTGGATATCATCACATCTTATTCAAAAGTTTGCTTTTGCTCCTGTTGACGCCATGTTGCCGTTGATGCTGGCGTTTATTGCTTGAAAAAACGTAACAATATTGCTGGGGTTTACTCTTGTTGTTGATGATATTTTTCGCTGACTTGACTGCGCGACTTAAGTTGCTTTTAATTAAGTTATAAAAAATAATTATGTTCATATATCTAAGAAATCTGTTTAGCTTTAACTTTGTTATATGTGACAACAAGCCACTTTTAAGGGGTGCTGCAAAATGTAACTTAAACATGTTGCTATTTATTTAGTGCTGTCAACATGAAAAGTGTGTTATGAGATGTCAACAAGATGATACCTTTGATAAATGCGTTCTAATTAAAAAGAAATGTAGATTATCTAGTTTGTTATATAGGGTGTTTTTTTTTTGAGTGGCATAGTTTCAAATGGAAAAAAAATTATTCAATAAAATTATGACATATTTTTAGTAAAATTTTATTTCAATTTAATTAGAATAGCACGTATAAAGGCATATGATATTACTAGCTATCACTCTCTTTTAGCCATTCGCCATAACCAATTTCCATAGTTTTAGGCTTTCTCAAAAAAATGTCAGAATAAAGAAGAAAGTTAATTTTACCTTAAATATATTCCAATAACATTTTAAAGTAAATAATATAGAAAACTTAAATGACTTTAACTACAAGAATATACTGCAAAATATAACCTGAACGAAAACTTCTAAAAAGTTTAAAGTACCTTTTCAACACTTTGCAAACTACATTTTTACTCTTGCGATTTACTTGCTTGACGCAATAGACAAAAAAACTTAACCCGCAGTAGCTTCCATCAACAATGCTAAGCCCTTTCCAATCCTGCTCTAAGTTATTGGATAAAGCCTATCAAAAGACACTTAAGACCAAAGTAAAGTCTACTTTGGCACGTGTACAGGGTCGAAAAATACCATTGTAATAACAAAATAAGCCAACATTAAAGGAAAAACAAAAAAAAAATAAACTAAAGAGAGAAATCAAAACTCATTAACGCGGCCATTTATATGCGATGTGCAAGGAGCAGCACAGTTTCCTTCAACATTTTTCTTGCTTGCTTGGATTTTTTATTTTTTTTTTCCTTCCTCTGAGAAGTGTGAAACAATACACATTAAAATGTACGCCAAGACAATGATTTTATGCATAAGGTGACTCTTTTTTTTTTAAAAAAATGCTTAAATACAATGTTCAGTAAAATTTTTTTTTCCTTTGAAAAAAATAGGAGCCTCATTTGAAACCATGAGGAACCTATGGTTTCGAGAAGGCGGCTGAAAACTAAAAAAATGGATTTTCTGGACCACCCTAATGTTTACCAAAAATATTTAGCAACAATGCAAAGTAATGAAATTGAGCGAACATATTTAGGAAAAATATTTTATAACGATATTTGGCAAAAATGCTTAGCAACATTGTGGTATAATATATTCCATTTGCTTAGTAGTAAGACTTTTTTACAGCCTTTTAGATACTAAGGGGACGTCCATTAATTACGTGAGCTAAAATAGGGGGGAGGGGGTCCGGCAAAATCCGACCAAATCTCACCAAGGGGGGAAGGGGTCAAGAAAAACCTCACATCAACGTTTTAATGCATAGAATTTACATTAAAAATTATAAATTAAATCTCACATTGTCCGCCAGATCTCACCAAGGGGAGGGAGAGTGGTCCGAATTTTCAAAAAACACCTCACGTAATTATTGGACATCCCCTAACAATGCTAAGCGGCAAATCTGAGTGACTTTGCTAAGCAACAATACTTATTCTAAACAACTGTAACTAACTTTCGGGAACAAGTCTTATCAACAATGACTAGCAACATTGTTCAGTTTTGTTAAGCCATAAATGTATCAAATGATGTATACAACAGTTTGATTAAATATTTACCCATGATTGTACCAATCTGTCAATTCCCATCTCAACAGCCGTTGTATCCAGGGCTGAATTTAAGGAAAAGGGGGAAATTACTACGTTGAACAATTTTGATAGGGGAGCTATTTCATTAAATATAGTTTCCTATTTGTAATAATTTTCGCCTACATCATAAATAATAGTTTTTGAAAACAATTGTTAAAACTGAAAAACTTTTTTATAAAATCGCTCATTTCGAATCAAAATTTTTGAATTTTAATATAAATTTTTTTCTCATATAAAATATTACAATAAGCCCAAGAAAAATAACGTATAAAATTAAGACAAATAAAATAAATATTGAAGCCCTTAATTATATGTGAGAGTTCCTCATTTATCATATTGTAGCGAAATTTGGTTTATGCCAGAAAATTTTCGTAACAATTGGTGTCAGAAGTGGGATTGTGTAAAAAGAATTAACAATCAAATAAAAAAAATGGTTAAGTTTGACGAACTAAAAGTGGATCAACTAAAGAAGGAGTTGCAGCAGCTGAATCTGCAATCTTCTGGCGGAAAGTTGGAGTTACAGAAACGCTTACGGCAGGCTCTTGAGGCTCAAGGGGTAGACCTGGAAGAGCATGAATTTTATAGTGATGTCTCAGAATCAACAGCGAAAATGGAGGAAGCTTCTGGATCGGCGGCAAGTGGTGAAGTTGTAGATATGTCAAAGTTCGAGAAAATGTTAATGGCGATGACGCAGACATTAACTTTGCAGATGAATAACAATAGCCAGGAGGTTCGGAAAGAAATTAGTCAGAACGCGCTGCAAATCCAGGAGGTACGGGAAGAAATTAGTCAGAACGCTCTACAGAATGATCAGAAGTTGAGTCAGAACGCGACGCAGATCCACGAGGCTGTTCGAACAGAGGTTGCCAAAATGGTAAATGGCCTCGATGCAAAAGTGATTGAGTTACGAGATGACGTTGAATCGTTCAAGGAAAAAGTTCAAAATAATCTTGAAAAGGTTCAAAACAATTTTGAAGACGTTAATAAAAGGATTCAACAGTTAGAAATAAACGAACCAACCACTCAAGTGATAAGAGAAATCAGCGCAGAGAGGCTTAAGGCACCCACGTACGATGGAACAACGCCATTTAGAGTTTTCAAGCTCCAGTTCGAAACAACATCTGCTCATAATCGCTGGGATAACGATAGCGCAGCAGCAGCGCTAATTGTGGCATTAAAAGGCGCAGCTGCAGAAGTATTGCAAACGGTTCCAGTGGCGGAGCAAAAGAATTACAAGGCGGTGATGGATGCTTTACAGCGAAAATATGGCAGTGACCACATGAAGCAGATTCACAGACTGGAGTTGAAAAGTCGTGTCCAGAAATCTGGTGAGTCTTTGCAGGAGTATGCTGCAGATATTGAACGATTGGCACACCTTTCATATCCTGACGAGTTAAGTGTCGTGGCTGAAAAATTCAAAATAGTGGCGTTTATTGACGGCATACGTGACTCAGAGACAAAACGCGAGACAATGAAGAACCCGAAGATTACATTTAATGAAACAGTCACGGTTGCTCTCATTCAAGAGACGATTGCATTGACATGCCGCTCATCATTGAAAACTCGTCGGATGGAGGTGGAGGCTGAGAACAAAAATTCATCGTTCGCCAGCAGTAGCTTCAGCGGAAATTACTATAACTGTGGCTAGCAGGGACACATGGCACGTGACTGCAAATCACGTCGTAAACGGTCCGCATCACGTTCACCAAGAAGAAAAATTGGAAATAGGGTGAACGATGGTGAAAATAGTAGTGTACAGCAGTCGTTAAAGCGAGTCAGTACAGCGGGGCGTGAGCTGACTTCCACTTATGATTGTCCCAAAGTCTTAGTTTCGAAGCTCTGCTGAACTTCCAACTGCCTTACCATCGGTGGAAAAATCAACGAAAGACCATGTGAGCTGACTTTGGATACAGGCGCATCGCACTCAATTGTGAGGACAGATTTATTTAATAGGCGACGAGTAATGCCATTAAATGGAATTCAATTGAGAACAGCGACAGGAGAAATTGCGCAAATAGAAGGAAAAGTTACAGCGAGTATTCTTATCGGCAACAAAACTGTGGAACATGATTTTATTGTTGCAAACATCACCGATGAGGTTATCATTGGCGTGGACTTCATGATTCGACACGGGTTCAGTTTGGATCTTAAGAAAAAGACGTTAAGGTATGCCAATGTAGAGTTGCCTTTGGACATTGGCTGTGGACAAAAGTTAACAACTGCAGGAGTCTACATAAGTGAGCCCTGTCGAATTGAACCCAACACTGAAGAAACAACAAGTGAAGACTGTGGGATAGGCCATCTGTGGGTAGTGGAAGCAGATGAGAAATATTTAAAGAAAGACCTAATTATTGGAAAGACCCTAGTAAAAACAAGAGCGGACAGCAAAATACCGGTACGAATTTTGAATCCAACAAATAAGCCGAAATGGATGCAAAAAGGTGAAGTAATAGCGCAATGTGAGAAAGTTACGGCTGTTATAAATTGTGAAAATGACCAGCAGGACACAAAAGGTACAGCTTTGACAAAATCATCGGCCTTGGAAGTATTGACGAAAGAGTGGACGAAGGAGTTGTTTGCCCAGAACAAAAATAAAGCAAAAAGGTTTCTGCAAAAGCATTGGCCGAACATCAGTTGTCAAGCATCGCATTGATACAGGTGATTTTCAGCCAATTCGTCAACCCCCAAGGAGACTAGCACTCGCTAAGAGAGAGGAAGTAACGGGCCTTATAGAGGATATGGCGCGAGAAAAGGTCATTGCACCATCAGAAAGCCCGTGGAGTTCACCGGTCGTGCTTGTCAAAGAAAAGTACGGAGTAAACGTTGTCCCAGAAACGACCAATGCTGACGGTTACATGTCGCGGAAAAAGGGGAACAACGAAAACGTGAAATTGAGGCAAAAGAAGCGTCTAGAAAAGAATTGGAAAAGGAGGCGCAAGCTGTTGCAGAGAGACTCTTGTTCGGGACGAACAAGTTTAAGCGGAGGGCAGTGTAGCGAAATTTGGTTTATGCCAGAAAATTCTCGTAATAATTATTAAACGATATTAGCTAGCATCACTGACCGTAGAAAAATACGTGCATCACTGACCGTAAGAAAATACTTGCATCATTGACCGTAAGAAAATACGTGCATCACTCTGACATGTTTTCAGTACTATAAATTCTGGATAATGGCGGATGGTACGACATTATCGCCATCTAGAAGGCACTGGAAACGATATTCTAAGACAACGGCAGATGGTTCGAGAAAATGATGACTTTAGTATAAAAGGCTGTCATATGAGCAGCAGAGACACAGTTGATATTGAATAATGGAACACAGTGGATCTTAAGTGAGAACATTTGAATTTAAGTACTAAAGTGATATAGTGGACTTTAAGTATAACGTTTGTGTATACAATTTGAATGTAAAGATTAAATAAACAATTGTACCGTGTAAAAACTAACGTTTGTGATTTAAATAAACCATTTTATAATTAAATAAAGATTGGGTTTTTCTTGATTATTACACAATCCAGTGATCGAACTCAGAAAAGTGTAAGAGATTGAAATTACTGTCAAAGGGACAGGGAATTTCGTAACAATATGTTAAGTTATTTTCCTTCCCTGGGGTTTTGGTATGCGACATTTTTGACTCACTCCCTTTTGAAAAAATCTCTGTAAAATTTTTTATTTTTAGTTGATGTATTTTTAGATGGTACCTAAGTGTCAAAGCCTTCTTCCACAACAAATTAATTCAGCGCCGGTGCGCATTCATTGCGGTGATTTGTTTTGTGTCAAAATTGTACAGTCATTAATATAAGGCCCGGCACGTAAAAGTTGAAGCCACACTCCAGGGAACAAACTTATAATCATAATGTGTTGCAACTATCAGTTGCCCTTGAAAATGAAGGTCAAGTTAGCTCTACTTGCAGTTTTACGCAACGACGTGGTTGGTTTGTTTCTTACTCCCATCAGGATTTGCTTGAGAAAAAGTGCTCGCCCGAATTTTGATTTTCCTACTTTATTTTTAGTTGATTTTTTTGTGTTTCAATAGTTTTAACAAGGAAATTTATAAATTTAACAGGAAATAACTACAACGCTGGTAAACATTGAGTTTTTTTCATGAAATGTATCTGAATTTGATGAAGATTTTATTGTAATAAAAAGGTTCCCGATCGGGTCTAACTGTTGACGTTATAACTAAGTGTGGCATGGGCATTCTCATTTCCTTTATTAAAACTTTGAATCCTAAATCCATATTACATATTTTCAATAATTTGTTTTAGATTTTTCAAAAGTTTTTCCAAGTTCTCATGAAGTCATAGGAAAATCTGCTCTCTCATCGGCAATTCCATTTATTTTATTGAGTTTAATTTTTAGAATCGATTAACTCTCACGCTCTCAAAATTACTTCAATATCAATCTATTGAGTTGTAAAATCTATTCGCTTAGTTTTCAATAAAAGAATCCGCAAATTTATTAGTCTTTGCAGTTAATCAGTTTTGTAACGATCATCTATGATCCACCCTAATAAGTATAAAAAGTTACTATAGAAAAATCGCTTTTATCTTGATGTACGCAAGCAAGTGGCAATCGAAGCATCGCATAGGTTGTGCGAAAATCTGCACAAAACTTGAACAAAGTGTCGTTATGAGTTTGCCGCCATAATCCACATAGCGGAAACGGATGTGGAAAAAACAAAAGGCATCAACGTATGAAACAAAAGAAGTCTCTTTTTAAGTTGTTCACTTATTTTGTTGGTTTTTTTTTTGTTGACTTTTTGCTTTCAACTTTCACTTTCATTGAGAAACGATTATGTGTCGGGTAGTGGGGTGTTTATTGTATCTTACCTGACAATGTTGAAATAGTTTTTTTGCTTGTTTTTTTTTTTTTTGGACTGTGCTAGGCAAATGGAGATATTTTATTTTATTAATTAACTTTTAGCTATTTAGTATTAAGAGTTGCGTACTTCTTAAATTAAAATTTGAGCGGCCATCAAAATGATTGCATTCTACTGAGAAGTAAACAATATGATAGAATAATATGTATCCCGAGCTTATCGAACAGATAATAAATTATCTATATAATTAAAGCAAATCATGACGTATCAGTGACATATATTTAGTTGATGTGTAATGTCGCATTCAAATATGAAATGATTAAATATTAATTTTATAAAACAACTAAATGTCTACATAAATCTATGTAATTTCGCCTTGACTTCAACACAAGTTATTTATATAGCTATGGGAATTTCCATACACAATATCAAGCGCTCAAAATATGCCACATGCATTTTTGACTGTTTTATTGCTTTTCCATTTTCATCAAAATGCGACTATACCTTCTATCATCGTTTGTTTTTCCCTGAATGTTATTATCTTAATCTATAGTTCAACTGATAAGTTTATCGGAATGTTTTTCGCATTGAAATAAAGGAATTTTATTGTTTATTTTATCAAAATATTTATAAGAATGTATGTAAACAAAATAATCGATTGACGTCTTGTAGCGTTGTTGATAAGTTAGTTGCGCATTTTCAAGAATATATTGAATTTATAGATATTACTATGAGCAGTAAAGGTACATGAAGGCTGCTACGATAATTTAATCCGATATTGCATGTGTTATAATTGAAAAAAGTATTACAACTAACGAAAACGAAATATCTTATTTGAAGCAGAAAAGTTGATTGACTAATTGTCAATGCGAAAAAATGAATAATATTTCAGCGGCCATTAATGAAATCGAAGGATTTTGCGAGGTACTTAAAAATCAATAAAATGAAGTGATATAAGAAATTCTAAGAAATATCAGAGCTGCGGTCAGTAGCATATAATTTGAGAGAACCCCTACAAATTCAAAAATTAAATTTAGTTTACAAACCATGGTTAACAAGTTTTGTTTTTTAATTTCGTCCCTTATGTGCTGCTGGAGCACAAAACGAGTAACATAATATCGGCTGATGATTATATCTCAATATTCTAGCAACTCTAAGTTCCAGTTGTATCAACATACGATATTGATATATACTAGATTTAGTTTTGCAACAAAGAAAATATAGAATCAAGATAGAACGTGTCCAAAGTTATTAGTCGATATAGGAGGACCAGATTCGAAATCGATCCTTGTAGAAAATTGACCTTGAATGTTGCCCAAAATAACTATAATCAGATTTTATCAATTAATAACTCAGTTCAAGCCCACTATAATATTGACGACTTCACGTTATGAGCGCAAGGTTCAATGATAGATTGACAGATCCAGGAAGGAGCTGGTGGATATGAGTGAGTTACTCTACAGTCCAAATCCAAATAGTTTTCCAAGTAGTTCCACAGGGGGAGAGAACTGATAATACTAGTCTCCTAGTGAAAATTATTTACGTTATTGAATACGCTAGCCCCAGGCCCGGATTTAGAAATCTGCCGCCCTTAGGCCAGTCAGAAATTGCCGCCTCCCTTCACTAGTAAATATAGAAAAAAATTTTGTAATATCAAAAGTGACTTTTGCTTATTAACAATTTTAGATAATTTAGTGCATACAATCCCAGTATTTCCACTTTTTTCCCCCTGTGTAAATAAATTTAAAAAATTCAAAAAAAAAAATTTCAAAATTCCCAATATTTGCCGCCCCTAAAATCGTGCCGCCCTAGGCACTGGCCTAGTGTGCCTCTAAGCTAAATCCGGCCCTGTCTAGCCCTGACTTTACTTAACATCACACGGTCTAAGGCTATGTCAATCATCCAGCCTTACAATAATTAAAATTACCCGGGCCAAACTCAAACGAATTTGCAAGTTTTCTTGAATGAAACTCTTAATATGAAGCTCTCGTACGATAGCGGTAAACGACCTTAGGCGCTATACTCCGACTGTTTAGTGCATATCACATGATATAGTGGTTGATGCTGACAAAAGCGGTGCATTAGTCCATAGATGGGCAAAATTTTGTAAGCAAGAGCTACTTACAAAAAAAGCAGCAAAAACAACAACAACAAACAAAACACCTCAGCATAAATTTGACCTCGATAGCAAACCAAAAACAAAAATTCTTCAATAAAGCAAAATCCAATTCCAAGCAAGAACAACATGAGTGTAGAAATTAAAGTTGACTGATCAAACGAAACGGGAGAAGCTGTCTTCAATATACGCATTGTTGTTTTCTGGCTCACTCACTTCGGTTTTTGTTTTGTTTTTGTTTTTCTGAATGATACAACAATAACAATAATACAAATCCCATTCATAGATCTTATGAAAAAAGCTACAACGATAAAAATGTGCGTAGCAGTGGTGAGCGCTGTTGTTTTGGTTGTTTTTCTTCAGAAAAAAAGACGTGTTTTTTGCCCACCGCGGCAGTAGTCGATGAAGGAAAAATATAATGAGGTCTGTCACTAATTCATCTGCTACATAGTAATGCTTAGGATGTGTAATATGAATAATACATGATCGGTATGGATGGAACTGCCTATTGCTTCCAATGAAGTGGCTCTAGTTTCACGCTGAGATAAGATTAATTAGTCAGTACTTGGTAATTAACTAGTCATCCTTTTTTGAGACTTCACCATGATTTCTAATGGATAATCTTCTAGAATGCCTTCCTTTTCTCACAAGTGCTTAAGGATAATATCTTTCAAAAGGATATTTTTTTACTGAATGGAAAATATCTTGAGTGAAGCCAAAATCACACTATCATCTATGCTCTGGATTGCATATTTAACCCTTTTCACTGTTGTCCCAGTTAGAGAATATTTATGCAAAATTGTAGATATCCTCAACCACTCGACATCGTAATGTAAGTAGTATGTATTTTGTCATATTGAATAAAACAACCCGTTTGTCATTCGGTTTGTCAGTCGCTGACAACAACCTATCGTAAGCTAACTTCATGCCCCAGTTGTGGTTGATGAAAACCATTGCGCGCCACAAGCGGCTGTCATTAAAAATGGTGTTGAATATTTTTCATTTTTTTTGTGTTATCATTTTGTTTAGCTTGGGGCAAAATTAAATTGCTCTGTGGCAGCCAAAGAGGAGTGAAGCAAATTGAAGAAGAAAAGGATGGCGCGGGTGCGTAAAGGAACTCAATTAAAAGCAACAGCAGCAGCAGGTGCATGCAGGCAACATTTAACGTGTTTTGTGGCATTATTTAATAGCCGTGTTTTTTTTTGTGTAACCAGAGAAAATTGAAAGCAAAATCATCATATTAGCCCTACCATGACTATAGTTGCTTATTTCAGAAGTTTGTCATAAAAAACTGGGATGTCAGTATTATTTCAGGAGCCAATCTATTACCAATCTATTGATATATTTTTGAATTAATAAATTAATTGAATGATGTATTGTAAAAGTGAAGGACTACAAGAAAAGACTTACCGACTATTAGAATGCACTGTTTGACTAATGGGTAATTACTGCTGGACAGTTGAACATTATATCAAACATATGCTGATACTTTGATGAAAACAGTGTTTTACATTACAATTTACAAGCGCTTACCAACAGTTGTCCTCGTTGAGTCTTGAGCCAGAATCATCTTCAATGTTGAATTGCTTAGCTGATGACAATGAGATATGCAATCAAACTTTAAAAAACTTCACAAAAATAAATACTAAGCGCAGTAAAAAGAACTAAAATGAAATATATCACCAGCGGAAAATTTAAATTAATTTCCAACAAAACGCTTAAAAAAAGGTCCTTCCAGTAATTGGTTTTAAAGAAGATAAATATTGAAGCCCTTAATTATATGTGAGAGTTCCTCATTTATCATATGTTAAGTTATTTTCCTTCCCTGGGGTTTTAGTGTGCGACATTTTTGACTCAATCCCTTTTGAAAAAATCTCTGTAAAATTTTTTATTTTTAGTTGATGTATTTTTAGATGGTACCTAAGTGTCAAAGCCTTCTTCCACAACAAATTAATTCAGCGCCGGTGCGCATTCATTGCGGTGATTTGTTTTGTGTCAAAATTGTACAGTCATTAATATAAGGCCCGGCACGTAAAAGTTGAAGCCACACTCCAGGGAACAAACTTATAATCATAATGTGTTGCAACTATCAGTTGCCCTTGAAAATGAAGGTCAAGTTAGCTCTACTTGCAGTTTTACGCAACGACGTGGTTGGTTTGTTTCTTACTCCCATCAGGATTTGCTTGAGAAAAAGTGCTCGCCCGAATTTTGATTTTCCTACTTTATTTTTAGTTGATTTTTTTGTGTTTCAATAGTTTTAACAAGGAAATTTATAAATTTAACAGGAAATAACTACAACGCTGGTAAACATTGAGTTTTTTTCATGAAATGTATCTGAATTTGATGAAGATTTTATTGTAATAAAAAGGTTCCCGATCGGGTCTAACTGTTGACGTTATAACTAAGTGTGGCATGGGCATTCTCATTTCCTTTATTAAAACTTTGAATCCTAAATCCATATTACATATTTTCAATAATTTGTTTTAGATTTTTCAAAAGTTTTTCCAAGTTCTCATGAAGTCATAGGAAAATCTGCTCTCTCATCGGCAATTCCATTTATTTTATTGAGTTTAATTTTTAGAATCGATTAACTCTCACGCTCTCAAAATTACTTCAATATCAATCTATTGAGTTGTAAAATCTATTCGCTTAGTTTTCAATAAAAGAATCCGCAAATTTATTAGTCTTTGCAGTTAATCAGTTTTGTAACGATCATCTATGATCCACCCTAATAAGTATAAAAAGTTACTATAGAAAAATCGCTTTTATCTTGATGTACGCAAGCAAGTGGCAATCGAAGCATCGCATAGGTTGTGCGAAAATCTGCACAAAACTTGAACAAAGTGTCGTTATGAGTTTGCCGCCATAATCCACATAGCGGAAACGGATGTGGAAAAAACAAAAGGCATCAACGTATGAAACAAAAGAAGTCTCTTTTTAAGTTGTTCACTTATTTTGTTGGTTTTTTTTTTGTTGACTTTTTGCTTTCAACTTTCACTTTCATTGAGAAACGATTATGTGTCGGGTAGTGGGGTGTTTATTGTATCTTACCTGACAATGTTGAAATAGTTTTTTTGCTTGTTTTTTTTTTTTTTGGACTGTGCTAGGCAAATGGAGATATTTTATTTTATTAATTAACTTTTAGCTATTTAGTATTAAGAGTTGCGTACTTCTTAAATTAAAATTTGAGCGGCCATCAAAATGATTGCATTCTACTGAGAAGTAAACAATATGATAGAATAATATGTATCCCGAGCTTATCGAACAGATAATAAATTATCTATATAATTAAAGCAAATCATGACGTATCAGTGACATATATTTAGTTGATGTGTAATGTCGCATTCAAATATGAAATGATTAAATATTAATTTTATAAAACAACTAAATGTCTACATAAATCTATGTAATTTCGCCTTGACTTCAACACAAGTTATTTATATAGCTATGGGAATTTCCATACACAATATCAAGCGCTCAAAATATGCCACATGCATTTTTGACTGTTTTATTGCTTTTCCATTTTCATCAAAATGCGACTATACCTTCTATCATCGTTTGTTTTTCCCTGAATGTTATTATCTTAATCTATAGTTCAACTGATAAGTTTATCGGAATGTTTTTCGCATTGAAATAAAGGAATTTTATTGTTTATTTTATCAAAATATTTATAAGAATGTATGTAAACAAAATAATCGATTGACGTCTTGTAGCGTTGTTGATAAGTTAGTTGCGCATTTTCAAGAATATATTGAATTTATAGATATTACTATGAGCAGTAAAGGTACATGAAGGCTGCTACGATAATTTAATCCGATATTGCATGTGTTATAATTGAAAAAAGTATTACAACTAACGAAAACGAAATATCTTATTTGAAGCAGAAAAGTTGATTGACTAATTGTCAATGCGAAAAAATGAATAATATTTCAGCGGCCATTAATGAAATCGAAGGATTTTGCGAGGTACTTAAAAATCAATAAAATGAAGTGATATAAGAAATTCTAAGAAATATCAGAGCTGCGGTCAGTAGCATATAATTTGAGAGAACCCCTACAAATTCAAAAATTAAATTTAGTTTACAAACCATGGTTAACAAGTTTTGTTTTTTAATTTCGTCCCTTATGTGCTGCTGGAGCACAAAACGAGTAACATAATATCGGCTGATGATTATATCTCAATATTCTAGCAACTCTAAGTTCCAGTTGTATCAACATACGATATTGATATATACTAGATTTAGTTTTGCAACAAAGAAAATATAGAATCAAGATAGAACGTATCCAAAGTTATTAGTCGATATAGGAGGACCAGATTCGAAATCGATCCTTGTAGAAAATTGACCTTGAATGTTGCACAAAATAACTATAATCAGATTTTATCAATTAATAACTCAGTTCAAGCCCACTATAATATTGACGACTTCACGTTATGAGTGCAAGGTTCATTGATAGATTGACAGATCCAGGAAGGAGCTGGTGGATATGAGTGAGTTACTCTACAGTCCAAATCCAAATAGTTTTCCAAGTAGTTCCACAGGGGGAAAGAACTGATAATACTAGTCTCCTAGTGAAAATTATTTACGTTATTGAATACGCTAGCCTCAGGCCCGGATTTAGAAATCTGCCGCCCTTAGGCCAGTCAGAAATTGCCGCCTCCCTTCACTAGTAAATATAGAAAAAAATTTTGTAATATCAAAAGTGACTTTTGCTTATTAACAATTTTAGATAATTTAGTGCATACAATCCCAGTATTTGCACTTTTTTCCCCCTGTGTAAATAAATTTAAAAAATTCAAAAAAAAAAATTTAAAAATTCCCAATATTTGCCGCCCCTAAAATCGTGCCGCCCTAGGCACTGGCCTAGTGTGCCTCTAAGCTAAATCCGGCCCTGGCTAGCCCTGACTTTACTTAACATCACACGGTCTAAGGCTATGTCAATCATCCAGCCTTACAATAATTAAAATTACCCGGACCAAACTCAAACGAATTTGCAAGTTTTCTTGAATGAAACTCTTAATATGAAGCTCTCGTACGATAGCGGTAAACGACCTTAGGCGCTATACTCCGACTGTTTAGTGCATATCACATGATATAGTGGTTGATGCTGACAAAAGCGGTGCATTAGTCCATAGATGGGCAAAATTTTGTAAGCAAGAGCTACTTACAAAAAAAGCAGCAAAAACAACAACAACAAACAAAACACCTCAGCATAAATTTGACCTCGATAGCAAACCAAAAACAAAAATTCTTCAATAAAGCAAAATCCAATTCCAAGCAAGAACAACATGAGTGTAGAAATTAAAGTTGACTGATCAAACGAAACGGGAGAAGCTGTCTTCAATATACGCATTGTTGTTTTCTGGCTCACTCACTTCGGTTTTTGTTTTGTTTTTGTTTTTCTGAATGATACAACAATAACAATAATACAAATCCCATTCATAGATCTTATGAAAAAAGCTACAACGATAAAAATGTGCGTAGCAGTGGTGAGCGCTGTTGTTTTGGTTGTTTTTCTTCAGAAAAAAAGACGTGTTTTTTGCCCACCGCGGCAGTAGTCGATGAAGGAAAAATATAATGAGGTCTGTCACTAATTCATCTGCTACATAGTAATGCTTAGGATGTGTAATATGAATAATACATGATCGGTATGGATGGAACTGCCTATTGCTTCCAATGAAGTGGCTCTAGTTTCACGCTGAGATAAGATTAATTAGTCAGTACTTGGTAATTAACTAGTCATCCTTTTTTGAGACTTCACCATGATTTCTAATGGATAATCTTCTAGAATGCCTTCCTTTTCTCACAAGTGCTTAAGGATAATATCTTTCAAAAGGATATTTTTTTACTGAATGGAAAATATCTTGAGTGAAGCCAAAATCACACTATCATCTATGCTCTGGATTGCATATTTAACCCTTTTCACTGTTGTCCCAGTTAGAGAATATTTATGCAAAATTGTAGATATCCTCAACCACTCGACATCGTAATGTAAGTAGTATGTATTTTGTCATATTGAATAAAACAACCCGTTTGTCATTCGGTTTGTCAGTCGCTGACAACAACCTATCGTAAGCTAACTTCATGCCCCAGTTGTGGTTGATGAAAACCATTGCGCGCCACAAGCGGCTGTCATTAAAAATGGTGTTGAATATTTTTCATTTTTTTTGTGTTATCATTTTGTTTAGCTTGGGGCAAAATTAAATTGCTCTGTGGCAGCCAAAGAGGAGTGAAGCAAATTGAAGAAGAAAAGGATGGCGCGGGTGCGTAAAGGAACTCAATTAAAAGCAACAGCAGCAGCAGGTGCATGCAGGCAACATTTAACGTGTTTTGTGGCATTATTTAATAGCCGTGTTTTTTTTTGTGTAACCAGAGAAAATTGAAAGCAAAATCATCATATTAGCCCTACCATGACTATAGTTGCTTATTTCAGAAGTTTGTCATAAAAAACTGGGATGTCAGTATTATTTCAGGAGCCAATCTATTACCAATCTATTGATATATTTTTGAATTAATAAATTAATTGAATGATGTATTGTAAAAGTGAAGGACTACAAGAAAAGACTTACCGACTATTAGAATGCACTGTTTGACTAATGGGTAATTACTGCTGGACAGTTGAACATTATATCAAACATATGCTGATACTTTGATGAAAACAGTGTTTTACATTACAATTTACAAGCGCTTACCAACAGTTGTCCTCGTTGAGTCTTGAGCCAGAATCATCTTCAATGTTGAATTGCTTAGCTGATGACAATGAGATATGCAATCAAACTTTAAAAAACTTCACAAAAATAAATACTAAGCGCAGTAAAAAGAACTAAAATGAAATATATCACCAGCGGAAAATTTAAATTAATTTCCAACAAAACGCTTAAAAAAAGGTCCTTCCAGTAATTGGTTTTAAAGAAGAATATCCTTTCAAAAGAAGCACTAATCAAAAAAAAAAAAAAGAAGAGGAAATGAATTCAATACAACTCAAGCATAATAAAAAAGGGTCAACCACAAAGTTCCGGTGCTCAAACTCTTAAATGCAACCATTAACATGTTGTAAATCATGTACGGCAAAAACGTAATTGCCGTATGGGAAAGGACCACCCACTCAGCTAACAGTCGTTTTAGGCCAAATCGACATAGCTTTTCAAAGTAGATGTAATTTAAATGTTTTTTTTTATGGTGGCAATACTATACCAGGAAATGGTTTCATACCAAAGCACAAATTTACAAATTCGCAAAAACTGAATAAGGACGAAGTGACGTGTCATATCAAAAAAGAAAAAAAAAGGAGTACAATCACCTAAAGCGGAGTAAATGAACAAAGACTCTAGCAATAGTTCAGAAAATGAAAATTGAAAATAAAAACCAGAAAAAATGTACAGGTATTTTGCTTACAAAATCCCCTAAGTTGAAATTTCGCAAGGTCGGCAAGATTGCTATTGAAAGTTCAGTTCGCATCACAGTGAAACGTTGACATGAAAGTGTTTGACAGTATACAGGAGAGTTCAAGAACTTACATACAATTTTGTAACTGATTTCTCGTTTTCAAAATTTAGAAAATTTTATTAAACGCACAATTCACTGTGCACTTCCCAAGTTTTTGCTTTGCCAGTTCACAGTGCTCACAAAGCAAAGCCAAAGCGGAAGACATCAAAATCTGCCCAAGCAGAACTAAACTGTCATTCATTGAAGTAACTGAGGTAAGGCGTAGATAAAAAGCATAGTAAGCAAAAGTATTCGAAAAAGGCCCGGTTTTCGTTTTTCCACCAACTTCACTGACCCACCCATCTGGTTATGGCTATATTTTAATTTTAATATTTTTTCCTTCTTACTGTTCGGCACACGTTAACACAAAAAAAAAAAAATACTAACAAATCATGAGAACGCGGGAAAATACTATACCCAATACAAGTTGTCTCGTATAAGCCTGCTTGTTATTCCTTAGAATTCAAAGGAAATTGTGGGAAATTATGTGGTAAAAAGCATAGCGTCATTCACGTCGTTATGCCATCGTCATAGCCAGACAGTTAGACAGCTATGTCACACTACTGAATAAAATGAAAATAACGAATGAAAGAAAATATTTGGACCTACTTCCTTCTTATTTCTTTTCTACTTATACTATACCTTTATTGCCTCTAATGCAGGTTTAAATTTTGCTGTTACTTTAATTGCACATAGTATGTGAATTTTTTAGGATTTCTGTCCCAATGTCCTTACGGCGCATACTCACCACAGCTCAACAGTTGAGTTGAAAGTTGCTCTCTTTCTCTTATTTGTTTTTGATTTATTACCCTGTTGCTTTTCGCAAATATTTTTGATATTGCAATTCATGGAAACAGTGGGATGTTAAATTCAAACAAGTGTAAGTTTTTTATTGTCTCTTAAATCAGAAGTGGGTTAAGATTATTGTGTGCTTAGGAAAAATCATTTTAAGAACAAATTGAAAAATGCGCAAATTTTAATATTGATTTGCTTGGTGTAGGCAGCATCTTTAGCTACTATAGCTAAATGCCTTCTTAGCTATTTCGTTTAAAGCTTTTAAGAAACATCTGTGTGCTATTTTCCATAACTTTTTCTTAGAGCATTTGCACTTTCTCAACATACTTGCATAGAGTATGGGCACATGTCTAAGTATGACAACAAGGACTTATTATGCAGAATATTTGATGAAACTTTGAAAACAAAAATTTTTACTCGACTAATTGGGTTTCGTAATAAAAAAAAAATCGAGTCTTTCCGGCGCACAGTGTCAATCTATTTGAACTCAAAATTTTCATAATATTGAGCACTTTAATGAACAGTTGGGTCAGAATTTACCAACTGGGCAACTTTTAAAAAAAATTTTTATTTTTTAATGAAATTTTGTTATTTAGATAGTGGTATGTGCTAGAAATTAAAATGTGAAATGATTTTTTTTGTTGTTGTTATACTGCCGTCAGAAGCGAAATAGGCGTATCTCAAAAAACACGTTTCAAAAAAACTCGTTTCGATGAAATTGATGTTTTTGTCAATTTGTTGAAATACATGTAAAATTGGGATAGAGGACATTTTCTTAGGAAATTTTCTTATAGGATTCAACTAAGATAGTGGCATTCGGCGTAGTTCATTAGATGCATAATTTCTTAAGCCATCCGATGCCATAAGAATCTCGAATATCAATTTTTTTGAGATACGCCTATTTTGCTTCTGACGGCAGTATAGGCAATTGAAATTCGGGGACAACATTTTTTCAAAAGCTTATAACTTTTGAACGGATTCGACAATATTTATAAAAATAACGGTTTTCGATTTATATTAAAATAGAGTATAAGTGAGATTTTTTTCAATTTTAAATAATGTATTTTTTCAATGTTTAAAATATATTTATTTATTAAATGTTAATGAAAAACAGCATTCCCTGTCCGATCGAAAAACGAAAAAAATTATATAAATGTTAAAAATATTAAAGTACAATATTCCGTTGAGAAAAAAAATGGATCGCTCTTGACGTAATTTTTATATATGTATATATTTGTAACTCTGCACAATGGGCTTATAGTGGATACTGTGAGTCGGAAAAAAACTAGAAAAATACAAATATTTAAAGCAGCATCCAGACCACCTCCACCCCCCGTTTTCGAGAATGCTAAACACGATAGTGGTGTTTAAAATTCTTTTTGAGTTGGCCCCCACCCCTAAAATGGCCAAAAACCGCCCCAAAATGGTGAAATCAATCGCATATTCCGCGTCTTCCATCGGTGAAATATTTGTCACCCCTCGATTTCAAGGATGTTGAACACGATGACTGTGCATAACAATTTTTTGGGAACCAGTCCCACCCCCAAAGTGGCGAAAAACCGCCCCAACGGACCCAAATTACCATTTTTACCATTTAGGAGCATGGGGCCAGGTATCTCCGTAATTCATAAAAATCAGTCCATTAGTTTTGCTGTGATAGTTCTTATTAAAGGCGTGGCACCGTCGATTAAACATAAATATCTTTTTCAGGGTCCAATAGTTAGTTTAGCAGTGAAAACGTTTTTTTCTGTAAGGTGCGTGGCACCGCTCTACTAAAAACAAATTTTTTTACTTAATAATAAGTCTATCTCCGTGCAAACGTGGCCCACTTAAAGAACTCTCAGTTTCTAATGACCTTATCTAGGATTTTATCTATCTCCAAACCAAATTTTATTAAAATCGGTCTATTATTTTAGGCGAGAAAACGTGTTTTCTTGTTAGGGGCGTGGCAGCGTTGAAAAAAAAAATTACATTCGCCACTTCCCCACCTCAAAACCTCTCCAATAAAAAAAATAAACGTTAGGAAGGGTCTTCATAGTACTATTATTTTTTCGAACAATTCAGTGTTTCGAATAAGAGAAACTCCGGATAAATTACAGTTAAAAAATGCACTCACAAATGTCTGGAGATGACTTCAGCATGGTACACTGCGGACAGGAAACATTGAGATCAGACTCCGTTTTGAGTGGAGTCCGATGTTTCTGCGCAATGAACATTTTTATGTATGCAGATTCTATTTCTGTATTAGAAAATTTAGATTGAAAGATAATTTGTAGTTAGTGAACGCCTTTGGGTTGAAGGCTTCCATTAAATATTATTTTATTTAGCAATGCTAAGAAATGAGTTTTTATAAATTTCACTACAAGTTTTGCGAGATTTCACAGATGATTTTTGGGAGTATTAGGTATAGCAGCGAGAATGTTTCTTAAAGCATTTCGTTAGAGATCTGTAGTACTTATCCACATAGTCAGCGAAAGTTTCCAGCAAACAAAAACAAAGTTCGTACATTGTATGAGAGATTTTCTTTTTGCCCAATTTTTTCTCCACTGTGCTTGTACAAAAATCCTTTCTAAACTAAAATTTGCTACAATGCTTAGAGATAGAAGGGTAATAAAACTCCAGTAAAAGTAGCGCAAATTTGCTCACAAACCAGGCTGACAAGCAATGTGCACCGCCATATATCAACACGAAATAAAGGAGTCGCAATAAAAGAACAAAAAAAGTACCAAAATGTCCCAAAAACTTCAAAAACTCACCTGCTGCTGCTGCCAACTGTGAAAACGAGCTAACAAAAAGCTTCGCCAACAAGTTAATGATGACGAAAAATTTGCGAGTAGGAAAAACAAAGAAAATAATTTTCAGTTGCTCAGAAGCTGTCGTACAAAGCTGACGCATCGAAGTGGAAGTTTAAAGGTGGAAATAAAAAAAAAATAAAAAAAAATTCAATAAAAATTAAAAAAAAAATAAATAAAAAAATTATAATAACAAAATAATTTATAAAGATTTTTTTTAAATAATTGTAAAAAAAGTGTAAATGATACAGGTGCAATAAAGTGTACACATTGATTGCTTGCTGCATCTTACAGTTTACTAAAAAGCGGAGGTGTGTTGAGTTTGAATTGCTGCCTTTTTTAGCTGAGCGAACAAAGCAAAATTCACGACAACAGATTGCCGTCAGTCTCTGACAGACTCTCACGCGTTTTGGATGCGAATTTAAAATATAACGGTTTAAAAATTATCCACAAGATATTTTTGTGACAAAACTAAGATTTTGAAAAATTTTAATAAAATTTAGTTTAAAAAATAAATGAAATTTTTTGTTCAATTTGAAATAATTCGGCTTGCAATTTTTGGTGTCAAATCTTAGTTTTGCAGTATTTTTGTACCTTGTGAGTTGCGCTACGTTTTTGCAACTTAAGCGAACGTGCGCTTAAAACGTGGGCTAACTCGTTACTAAGACGCGCGCCAGTTCTATTTTTTTAAAATCTTTTTGAACCGCTTCTTATGTAAAAGTATCTGTAGCTCAAAAGTGTATCTGCAAGTCTGGAAAAAAAGTGTACAAAAAAAAGTAACCACAAGTGTGCGTAAATTTAAATATTTTAACGACCAATTCAAGCAATTGAAATAAATTAAGCAAAATAAAATCACAAAAATAACAAAGCACAACTTAAGAAGATACAAAAGTATCTTTCACTTACAAATCATGTGTGTGTGTGTGTGTTTGTGTGCGGAAAACCCACTCGCAACTCGATTTCATATGGCGACCAAGAAACCACACAAAAATTGCGTTGGAGCTCAAGTTTTCTTGTTTTGCTCTAAACTCTCAATAATTTCTACTTGAGTTCAAGTATCTTTTTTATTTCTTTTTATCTTAAAGATACCTACATGCATCTGCAAAGTACCTTGCCAGAAATGGAGTTGAAATAAACAATTTATATTTTTATATTAAATATTATGTATAGTTTTTATTCATTTTCCTTTGTGAATATTTAATATTAAAGTAAAGGTATCTTGGCTGCAGTTTCTTTTATTTATTTTTCCGCATTCTTTTGTGAGAAAGTATCTTTTGGCTTGAGCTCCTTAGTACTTAAGTGATTTTTTCTTTGGTATTGTTCTTCTGCACTTAAATATTTCAAGTGCTGTGCGGTGTGAGTGAGAAATATAACACTTGATGGCGCATCTTTATGAGACTCAATGCAGTTCCTTGCGATGTTTTCTGTCAGGTAAGCGGCTTAGAAATTTACTTAACTTGCTTAGCTGTTAAAGTCTGTAATCTGAATTTAAACATCCTTGGATTTTTCTTACCACAGAGTGAATAACAATTGATTTAATAACTCGTTTTGAACCATTTAAAGTGAGTTTCGAATATAAATTTTGCTACAAAAGCTGCCATATTGTTTGCATTATCTATAAAAATTGCATTATGAGGCCCATTCTGTTATCTTAATACTTGAAACTTAAATGTCTTCACTTATGATATTGTCAAAACTAAGGGATTTTTGGTGACTAGCAAAGTAACTTTTTCTGCAATGATAAAAATCATATGAGAATAGCCGACTAAGGGTCCCCAATTTTGTTTTAAAGTACATATGTAGTTGAAAGTTTAGTAATCAAAGCTAATAAATATTTTTTGATTTTTGTTCCACAAGCATTTCCTATAAAATAATTTATTTTATATATTTTTTTTATTTATTTTTTTATTAATTTAGCAAATTCAATTGTACATTTGAGACTAAGCTCTTAAGATACATCGACAATAAAAAACTTAAGTTGAAATATTTGAAATAATTGATAATAATAGTTTTACTAAAGTACTAAAATATAAAAATTTAGTTTAAAATGAGAACAAAATTAAAAATTTATAATATGTACTATGTAATTTCAAAATTACATTAAGCTTATCACTGCCATTTTAAAGCGCGTTTTGTTACGTTCGGTTTTGACGGACTTTGGCAACATGTTCCACAGTTTCACAACACTAACAAAAAACTTTCTTGATGAAATTACTGATATAAAATCAGGTACTATTAAATTGAGTGTACGATTAGATATAGAAAAGCGTAAGTTTCTGTACAAATATTCAGGACACTTAGTGTGAACAAGTTTATGCAAGAAGATGAGATTGCGAATTTTAAAATGTTTTGTTAAGTCACAGCCAAGTATTATCAGAGAAAATTCCGATATGTGATCATACTTCCGTCTATTGAAAATATATCTTGCTAAATTATTTATGACTAGTTGTAGCTTTCGTTTAGAAGTAGCATCAAGAGTACCATATACTAGCTCACTAAATGTAATTTGGAGAATTATCAGGGAACGAACGAGTTTTAGCTTCGTGCTTTGTGGTAAATAATCAGCCGTACGCCACAGTTTTCTTAAGACGGAATATATCTTAGCGATGCTATGATTTAGATGATCTATACAGCTTAAGTTGCCATTGATTTTATACCCTAGACTTTTGACGACTTTTACAAATAAAACATTTTGCTCCGCTATAAATATAGGATGTAGATTCTCAACGTTGTAACGCTGACGTGAAATAGCGAGAGCTTGGGTTTTAGACGCGTTCATATTCAGCAGGTTTCTGGTTGCCCATAATTGTATTGAGTTTAAGTCTTCATTTAATCTACATATTAAGTCTTCAGATAATCCAAGCGGTCTAGACAGATAGATTTGTGCACCATCTGCGTACAAGCGAATCGAAGAATGCTGACAACAAGAGACAATGTCATTGATGAACATGCTGAAGAGAATGGGACCCAATATTGATCCCAGTGGCACACCAGAAAATGTTCTTTTCAGCTGAGATAATTGATTTTTGTTGACGACTCTCTGGAATCTGTTGTTTAAATATTTTTCTATTAAACTTAAAGAACAAGTGACGAAACTAAAATAATTTTCAAGTTTTTTAAGCAAAATACTATGATTGACAGTGTCAAAAGCCTTGGAAAAATCAAGCAGTGTAAGAATGGTGAGCTCATCATTGTCATATGCTGGTCGAATATCTTCCATAATTTTTAGCACCGCAGTTGTGCAGTTGTGACCAACCTTGTATCCAGACTGATTTTCATTCAGTAAATTGTTAGTATTTATATGGTCGACAATTTGTTTTGAAAGAATTTTTTCAAATGATTTTGATAAAGCTAGGAGTATACTTATTGGTCGGAAGTCTTCAGTAATGGAAGGATTATTCGTTTTTTCAATAGGAATGACGTTGGCAATTTTCCATTGCTTAGGGAAGGTTGAAGACGTAATGCAAATGTTAAATATATGTGTTAAAATTGAAACTATATATGGTAAAATAAGTTTAACAAATTTCAAATTTAAACAATCATTTCCAATAGCATTGGTTTTAATTGAGAGAATAAACTTAGCAACTTCTTCTTCAGTAACATTTTTAAAATTAAATTGTTCTTCATATGTATACTTGAGTCTGTGATTTGTGACGTATGATGAACTTTCAATAAATTTATTTGCTAGTAAGAAGAAATCGTTTAGTCCATTACAATCCAAATTGCTTTCCGATGCACTAGTTTTAAGTCCCATTGACTTCAGATTTTTCCACAGAACCTTCTCTGGTAAGTTTTGCATCGAGTCTGCTGCTGAAGTAAACCCTTTTCGAGTGGCGTAAAGCACAAGTTGCGTTGTTTCTGGACATTCGATATATGTCCCAATTATGTTCCGTAGGAAAACGTTTCCACTGGTAGTAATTTTTATTACGAATCTTAATCGCGTATTCTACTTCTCTTGTGAACCATGGCACCTTAGACTTTTTAATGACGATTCTTTTAATTTGAACATATTTATCATATAAATAACGAACAGGTCCTAAAAAGTATTCTAACTTTTCGTCAATGTTCGAAAAGTACCAACGCTAGCTTCTCGAAATAGAGCATTCGTATCTATTGATTTGAAATCATGATAAAACAAACAAGATTCAGGTGAAACTTTATTAAAATTAATGTTGTATGTAGCGAAGAGCATGTCGTGATCTGAAATGCCTGCTAAAGAAAGTTGTTCAAAATGAGAAAAAGATGCTTTATCAGAAACACAAACCAAATCAAGAAAGCTGGGTCTACAATTAGGAGCAAAGCGTGTTGGCAAATTATTTATTAAATTTAACCCACAAGAGCTAATAAGTTCTAAACGTGAGTTTGAGCGTGTGTCATCAAGCAGAAGGTCTACATTAAAATCACCGCACATTAGAATGTGCTCATACGATAAAGCGTACTCAGATATGGTTGAGAAAAGATTGTCCAACGCAAACGACCGGTTTGGATTGTATACGCAAATTACAAGACATTTTTGAACCCTATCACCAAATTCAACACCGAGAAATTCAACTTGTTCCTCATTATTTGATTTGAAAATCACTTTATTTTGAAAAAACTTTCTAAAATAAATCGCAATTCCGCCTCCCCTCGAACCTGTATCTTTATCATTCCTTATAATGCTGAAATCATCAAGTGCATACACATCAATATCATTATCTTTCTTAAACCAAGATTCGGTTACGCAAACTATATCGATAACTGTGTCCGAGAAAATATAATTCATATAGTCAATTTTTGACGAGTTTAGGCTACGGGTATTAAGATGGCATAGCTGAAGCACTGCATGAGTTTTGCTAATAATTTTCAAAATTAGTTTAAGATTAGTGCTGTGACTCGCTTGAGAGTTATTCATTATTAATTTGAAAATATTTCGCGCTGTAAAAATGGCAGTTAAAATAAACGGTTAAAATGCCCAATGAGTTCCAGATACACATTGGTAGTAATTGTAATGTACTAAACATAATTATAATAAAAATAACCATTCTAAAATTAATATCAAAATAAAGGTGATAAGATAAAGAGATTTCTAAAATTTCACTTAAACGTTTAAAAAACAGGTTTAATGGCTTTGTTTATTGATGCTGTTTTATAAAGAGTAATTTCTTATGTTCATCGATTAGCGCTAGCAAATCCATCGACGTTTTCTTTTGTTTTGACTTCTTGCGCTTGAGTGTTATGTTGTGCCCTCACGAAAACCTTCCCTCGAATCGAAAATGCCGAAGTCAACAACTTTTGGCGTTTCAGCTGCGTGGCATAGTACATAACTTCACGATTTGCAAGAGTTAGGCTCTCATGCACGAAAATTTTTCCTTCTCCACCGGTTCCAATATCAGAAAGTACCAACGATCTCCTTTTTGTTTTACAAAAACCAGCAATTGACTTAAATAGCTGAATTCGGTCATGCGGAGATTGCAGCTTTATCATTATCACGTAACGTTTTCATTTTCTAATTTTGGTATACCACTTAGGAGATCAGTGGAAACCGCATTATATTCAACTTTTTCAAACCGTTGTTGCAAAGCAGTAATTTCGGCTTTGAGGTCTTCTAAAGAATTTTCAATCGATGTAACACGGCCCAGTAAATTTTTTACAGCTGTTTTGACATTCGCCAAATCAGCAAACATCTCACCCAAACGTTGCAGCATTCTCTCCTCCGACTGCTTCATTTTGATGCTCAGTTCTTCGATGATGATCTCCCTTTGTTGTTTCAATTGTTCTTCAAACAAAATAAATTACTGTTTGTTTTTTGTTGATGTAATACACTATTCATTTTTCACATTTTCTGGTAGAACAAATTCGTTAAATTTTCTGAAAAATCGTTAAGCTTTCTGATAAAAAGAATATCTTAAATGATTAGTTAAAAACTATTATTAGTACTATTTTTTTTATTTATTTATTTATATATTTTAGTACAATAAGAAATTAATTCTTTTAATGTACAACAACGTATGGTCAATGCAAACCAGTACTAAGTAGTTGGTGGAAATTAGAATAATTTTGCTTTGCTAGTTTTTGAGATATGGGTGAGAATTTTTGGAACGTATCAGTAAAAATTATGAAAATTTTATTTCCAGCGTGAAACAATTCTTTTGTCTCCTCATTTGATAGAGATTAGTAACTGAAATTATTAGAAAATAAATTTTTTTTCAAAAGTTATTAGCTATTAAAGTTTTAAGCTTACTTAATTAAAAAAATTGTTCCTCGAACCGATATTAATCGTGATCAATTTAGTATTCAAAACAAATTTTATACTGGATTTTTCTTGTACCGTCTTTTATAATATTTTTATTTATAAACTTTGTAAAAAGCCATGTTCTTCAAATGATATTCCAAGTCTCGAAATACTCCTGTATTGCTCAGAAACGTCGAAAAAAATGTACTCTCTATTAGAGACAAAGTTATTAAATTGTTAAATACTGTAAGTGTAAACAATCGACGTGTTTTTTGCGAATTTTTTTCAGCTATAAAGAGGTATAAGGAAACGATAAGGAACTGCTACGCAATTATTAAAGGGGTATAAAAATGTTTATTTTTGCCGAAAAAATATTACAAAAATTTACGTGCTACGCGCCCTCTTCCGAGCCTCGCTTTCGCTGCTGGATTCTGCAGCACGCACTGTAACGGCCTTAATTAAATTCTAATAAAACATATCTCGCTTAATCTAGATAAGTATACCAAGAGAATGTCTTACGGAATTTTTAAAAGTTTTAATTGTTGCGTGAAATAGCGTGCATTTAAAAAAAGGTCGAATTTTGAACCCTAAAAATCGCACTTAAAGTTAACAAAAAAATAGAAAAAATCAAAATATCATAAATTTCTCAAAATATTCTCTAGATGCTATGAATTTACAGTTAAAGTTAAAAAAAATGAAGAGAAATTACGCGAGTTAAATTTCAATAAAGATTTTTTTTTCAACATATACTTTTTTTCCTGATTTTAAATAGGTTAAAGTGTTTTTTAAGCCAAAAAAAAATTTGAGTTCTAAAAAAATGTGCAGCGGCTTAATACCTTATATAAAACTGCACCTTTAAGTTTATTTATAAATTTTTTATTTTGGTTTAGAATTCAAAGACAAATTTGACAAAGGATATGTACACGTATGTATGTTTAGAAACAAAATGTGAATTTTTGAAATATTTTGATGAGAAGAGGGGAGGGGGGGGGATAGGGGGAGTGAGGGGGACTAGCTCGACAAAACGTTTTTTTTTTCGAATGCAGCGAAGAATTTTACATAAAATGAGTGGGTTTGGTTTTCGGACTAAAACTCTTTTCTTGTTATCAATGTAATAAAATTTTGGTTTTCATAACTTGTTAAAAATCATTGCATTAATTTTATCATTTGCATTACACTGCCAAATTCAATGCATTAATTTTAGCACTTGCATTATCAATTCATGCCCAAATCTCTTAAAAACTATCGATAATTGGTCAAAGCTTACAACCTATTAGTTGTTTTCAAATGAAATTCGGATACAACAATTCAATTTAGGAGCCAATTAGAAAAAAAGAAGAGAAGAACAATACGGCTGTGCATAAATTTCCAAAACCATATAATTTTGAAATTTATTATTTATGAAAAGGGTGCGGACAAAGGTTATAGCAATATTTTTTTCCTACTTCTCAAAATTTTATTGCCAACAATTGCGACATAGTCACACAATTGTCAACAATATACTCGAAACACATCATTTGAATGGAATACACTTATGCATCGTTATAAGACCTAAATACTTTACTTAAAACTTGACCGTAAAGCGAAAAGCCGTATAATGAATCTATAATTTTGATATAAACCCATACGAATTCAAAAGAATCTCCTCAAATTTTTTCAATAATTACCAAGTTTTTAGTTGGAAATGGCTTTTAATTACACCGATTTTATTTCTTTTATATGTCTAAGAAGAACACACAAAAAAGTGGTAGGTAAAATGAATAGAAAAAATATAGTTAGGTTATTATTTTTCTAAATTTATGAAGACTTCAAATATACAAATCGATTTCCGAAAAAATTTGTTAAAATAAAATCTAGAAAGTTAACAAAAATAAACAGTGCAAGTAACCGAAAAAGTTGTTACGGTTACAAAGATTATACCATGATTGTCAGTTGAATTTACCAAAAGATACACATACTTTAATTTTTTCTCACATATTAACTACAAAATTTGTAACGTTACCATAAAAATAATCAATAAAAAGTGTTTAGCATTATTACTTTTTTTTTGAATCGTGCTATCATTAATCTACTATTATTAAACGAGCTAAAATTGTATGTATATATATATATTTTCAGACTTTATTTCCAAAACGGGTGCAGCGATTTTGATGAAACTTGGGGGTTAGGTACATAAGTGAACAAAATTAGGATTGGGCTGGGTTTTAACTTATCAAAGGCTCCTGGAGGGGCGTGGCACAGCCGTAAACTTTTATTTTCATAACGTCATATCTCGAAAACTATTCAAGATGTTGTGATGAAATTTGGTACACAGATGCAGATCATAAATGTCTTAAATTTTGCCAAAAGTGGGTGGAATCGGAAAAGTGGGCGTGGCACTTTTCAATAATTGAAAATTTTGATTCAATATTACTCAAAAACGGCACTGAGGATTTTCATAAAAATTTTATAGATAATACCACTAAAAGCAGTCATCATAACATGCTATGTCACTATACTGGCAAAATTCGTTTAAGGGCGTGGCACAGCCCACAATATTTATAAACATTATAATAAGAGAATTAACAACACAATCGTTCTGAAATTTCATATGGTGGATATACTTGCTATAAGGTACCTCAAGACAAAAAATGGGTGTAATAGTACCAGTGGGCGTGGCACCTCCCATACAAGCAAAACAGGTTAAATGTTATATTTATTGTACTATGAGAGTAATCTTCTTAAAATTTGGTGAGGAGTTGTCGGTTACTATAAGCTTTGAAATTAAATGCATTTCGACGGGATTGCTTCAGTGGGCGTGGCACCTCCCATACAAACAAAAACCGTTAAATGTTATATTAAGTGCACTATGGGAGTAATCTCATTAAAATTTGGTACAGAGATGTCGGTTACCAAAAATTTTTAAGTTAAATGGATTTCGACGAGATTTCGTTAGTGGGCGTGGCACGTCCCATATATACGAAAATCGTTGAATGTTGTATTTAGTGCACTATGGGAGGTATTTTCTTTAAATTTGGTGTAGAGGTGTCGATTACTATAAGCTTTGAAATTATATGGATTTCAACGGGATTGCGTAAGTGGGCGTGGCACCTCCCATATGAACGAAAAACGTTAAATGTTATTTAGTGTACTATGGGAGTAATATTTTTAAATTTTTTGTTCCAATCGATAGAGAAAGCACGAAAAATAAAAAAAAATTTTTGTTCCAATAGACTTTTAATTACAGTGGTGTAGTGTTAATATTGTAGTGATCATTTTTAATATTTGACCACTTAGTGCGTCCTGAGCGATTTGCGGAATTTGTTGCTGTAAGGAAATTTTCCTTGTCCTTTGGAGTATCCCGGAAGTAGTCACTCCATAAGTGACTACTTATCGAGGCGGTTCACTCCGAGTCACTTTGAGTCACTTGGAGTCACCGAGGTGCGTGGAAATCTCAATTTTGTGGTTTGCGTGCGATTTTGGTAGAATTGGTCTATAACACCTTTAGACCACGTCGGTGCAAACTCTTATCGCACCTAATTATGTTTTGCGATGCGTGCGATTTTTTGGATATTATTGCTGTAAGGATATTTTCCTTGTCCTTTGGAGTATCCCGGAAGTAGTCACTCCATAAGTGACTACTTATCGAGGCGGTTCACTCCGAGTCACTTTGGGTCACTTGGAGTCACCGAGGTGCGTGGAAATCGCAATTTTGTGGTTTGCGTGCGATTTTTGTAGAATTGGTCTATAACACCTATAGGCCACGTTGGTGCAAACTCTTATCGCACCTAATTATGTTTTGCGATGCGTGCGATTTTTTGGATATTATTGCTGTAAGGATATTATCCTTGTCCTTTGGAGTATCCCGGAAGTAGTCACTCCATAAGTGACTACTTATCGAATCGGGTCACTTTGGGTCACTTGGAGTCACCGAGGTGAGTGAAAGTCACGATTTTGTGGTTTGCGTGCGATTTTTGTAGAATTGGTCTATAACACCTATGGGCCACGTTGGTACAAACTCTTATCGCATCTAATTATGTTTTGCGGTGCGTGCGATTTTTTGATTTTATTACTGTAAGGATATTTTCCTTGTTCTTCGGATTATCCCGGAGGTAATCACTCCATAAGTGACTACTCATCGAGGTGGTTCACCCCGAGTCACTTTGGGTTACTTGGAGTCACCGAGATGAGTGAAAATCGCGATATTGCGGTTTGCGTGCGATTTTTGTAGAATTGCTCTATAACACCTATTGGCCACGTTGGTGTAAAGACTTTGCGCACCTAATAACGTTTTGCGGTGCGTGGAATTTTTTTTTTTTGGATTTTTACGAATTTCGTGAACCAAAGTGAGTTTAAGTGACCCAACGTTACTCGGGGTGAACCGCCTCGATGAGTTGTCACTTATGGAGTGATTACCTCCGGGATAAGCCGAAGAACAAGGAAAATATCCTTACAGCAATAAAATTTAAAAAATAGCACCAACCGCTAAACGTAATAAGGTGCGATAAGTTTTTGTACCAAAGTGGCTTATAGGTTTTACCCCTCGTACTAACTGTACAATCGGTTGCGCTCTTTTATATAAATGCTGCGATATCTCAGTCGATTTAGTGTCCAATTTAAATGAAATCGAGCCATTTTGCATTATCCTTTTCATTTCTATTCACTCTTGGTCCCAATCCACTCTTTTTATAAACACTTTTGCATCAGACCACAATTTGACGAAACTAAAAACGAAGCAAAATTGTTGAAAAAAATGGAACAGAAAAAAGTAAAGAGAAGTTGAAGCGTGAAAGTGAAGAGTCAACTTTTTTCAACAAATTCCATATTTTTTCGATTTTTTCAACCTCAAAACGAAAAACCGAACAGTGGTCGGTCTCCAGGTACTATATATAACGATGCCTGTTTTGTGGTTATCTTACCAATAAAAAAAATTTGTAGTTTACATATAAAATGGTGAACTAACCACTTTTTTGGTTGACAAACAATAAAATAAATTTACCATCTCTCACCGTTTAAATTTACTATTTTGGATTATCGTTTCTGGTGTAAATTAAACTACTTTGTCGGTTAAATTTATAATTAAATTGTAAATTCACAACTTTTTTGATAAAACAATTTTTTGTTTTTTATAGATTTACTACCTCTCATCGGCTTAATTTACCTTAGTTTTTTTTTGTGCGAATATTAGTGCATGTAGTAGTAAGTGTTATAAACGGACATTAATAGCAAAAAGCCCTATAAAGAGGGGTATAGTGAGGTAAGAGTTTCAGCATAAACTATATAACTTTTTTTCATATTAAGTAGTTACATTAATTTATTTGTAATCTATTTCTTTCGAGCACAGGGAAAATGGCATTGGAAATTTTGAAAATTTTATTTTTGATTTAAAGGCGCAAATTTTAAAGTTGAAAATAGTAAAAATAACGTTTTTTCCCTTTATTTTATACACAAACTACATTAAATTTATATTGAATTTTGAAAAAGGTTCAAAATAAAACTTTTTAATTTTACTTCAATCGTATAAAACTTTAAATTGCATTTTGAAAATACAAAGTTTTTGAAGTGTCCTTATTTAATTTTCATTACTTTTTTAAATCCAAATCAAAAATGTTTCTTTTCAATTTCAAAATGTTCGACCATATCGCTAAATCATTAGCGTTTATGGTCGAATTGATTTTTTCCCTGAGTGTGTAGACAATTTTATTAAATGTTTGTTACTCATAATATGATTTCAAGATAAAATTTCAATATTTTGAAACTTTTCGTATTAATAAAAATAAATCATCAATGAACGCAAACTTTATTTGAGTAACCAAAACAAACATAAAATAAAATTTTGATGGAAATTTAACGCACGATCGATGCATTTCCGGTAAACGTCATTTATTTAACGGCAATGCACCGAAAATGTGCAAATGTGTTAATCCATTAATTCACTGCTATAACTGTAAGAGCAATAATGGCAACAACAACAAAAACAACTAATTGACCACCAAGCGTAAAATGTAAATCATCAAAAACCAAACCGAAACCAAACAACAATAAACCATAAAACAGCAAACAAACCACGTCGTCGTGCACAGATTGTGCTGGCGAAATTTTTGCACTTGGTGAATAATGAATTTATCAATTGCATACATTTTGGTGTTGCAAATGCAAATAGTTATAAGTTACTTGCTTCATAAATAATGCAATTGTTTATGATTATTACACAGCAATACGGAATGAGTGGAAATTGAAAATTAATGAAATTTTGCTCCGTTTAAGGGTTGAGAAAGTTTAATCAGTTCTTTTTTTTATCATATTACTCACTATAAGCGCCTTAATCTCTAACAAAGTACATATTTATTTATATATCAAAAAGCCTTTTTCTAATGCTACTATACATTGAACTTTTAAAGCTTCTAAAAAATACCATTCTTTTCTTAAATTGAATTTAGTCCCACAGCAGGGATTGTGATTTTATTGATTTTAAGTTTCTTTCTAAGGAAACTTTTTATTTTATTTTTGATTTTTTTTTTGTCTCTTCGATCTCGACGGTTCAATGATTCGTCGGTCCATTGAGGTTGCAATTTAGTCTGCTGTTCCTGGCGCTGTCACAGCTGCTTAATGATGCTTTTATTTATGTTAATCTGCGCCAGTTTTGTTACAAAGGGATTTATTTTCAACTATCATTTGTTCTTTGTCTTTTGTATTCAGAACTTTACAATATATACAGCACATAAATTGGGGGGCATTAAAATTCGAAACGTAAAGAGCTGGACTTTAAGGTTTTTTGTGAATTGAATAAAACTAATTGAAAATGAGTAATAAATATTTTCACCATTGTTGAGTTGTGATTTTTAAAATTTTTTAAAAAATATTAATTATTTTTATGATAATTCTAATCACAGTAAAAAACATTTATCCTATAAAATAATTTTTTTTCGAAATAAAAATTACCCACTTTTCTTGATTCAGAATTATAAAGATATTTCAAAAAATAATGTATAATTTTTTTTCTTGAAGAACTCTGTGGCCACAAGAGATAACAGCTAAACTCAATATTTGATAACAAGGCGAAACAGTATAAGTCATATGAATTTACACATAACTTATGTTGTTTCGCCTTGTCCTCAAATATCGTGCTTATCCTTGGAACTATTGCTTAACAATCGTTCAAGTCGTGCTGAAATAAGTAATTTATGGTAAGCCAGCAACTGATCAAATACACTAAGGAAAATAAGCAAATTTTCAACACTTGAAGATTTAATTCCTTTCGTTTTGACAGAGAATGCCTCCCGTATATATATAATAAGCGCTCTGTGTAAATTGCTACATAAACTTTGTTTTGCACGAAATCATGCTTGATTATACAATTTAAGATGATTGAGAAGTTTTGTTCTAAAGTTTTTTTACGGATCTTTGATTTATGCAAATGTTTCACCTTTAAGTAATTGAATGATGCTTAGGTAAATGTAGTTAAAAAATTACATTTTACCTCATAAATTGCAAAGTTTTAGTGGTAAGCTTGGACTTAGGAAGTTTTTCTAAAATATCTGTAATATGTCGGATATACTTATGCAAAATCATTCAGCAAAAAAGATGTCAAACAAATATAAAAAGTAAACTAATTAGTCCAATGAATAAGAGATTTTCGTGTGGTAAAATTTGTCAAAGGATTACACTCGCAGGAAATGTTAATAATAAGACAGGAAATTAAAGCTGACGAGACCATCTTTTTAATGGCTATTGAAAGTGTTATAGGTCAGTTAATCGTTAAGTTTATTTGAGAATAAAAAAAATTTCGTTAGAATTTATTAAAAAAATTAATTAGATTTTTCCTGCCTGTAAGGTCTCTACGAAAAAACTTTATCGAGAAACTTTTCTTTTAAGTTCTAATAAAAACTGTAGCTGTTCTGACAAACCACAAAGAAATTACCTATCAGGGAGCCTGCCGAATTATTATACTGTTTGCGCTTGCTACTTCGTTTTGATTCGCCAATTCCGCATGCAACGAAGACATGCAAAGAAATTGTAATATCAGAAGAGTTACAATAACAAAGATCAACAAACACAGAAAAATGAGTTTTTACTTTTTTTGTTTAACCTTTTTGCTTGGGCTCCCAACATATTTATGCAAGAAAAGAAAGGCTCGCAAACTCTTACTAATCGGCTTACTAATGAGTCTTCCTGGCAGGGAATGGAGCTAGTGTAACTAGTATTCTGTTTTAATGTTTCATTGGTGTTGACACACAAAATATGAACCTAACACAAATCGTGGCTAACAGTTATACATTGGATATCCCAGGGCCGTCTTTAGACTTTGCGGAACTCAGGCCCAAAAGTTGAAAAGGGCTCCATCTAATAAAATTTTATGTACAAAATTAAAGAGTTAGTTAAATGATTAATTGATGACAACAATAAAAAGAAAAAACAAAAGCAAGGTCTTCCAGTTCCCATTTTGGGGCCCCTCGAAGCGATGTGGCGCAAGCCTTCAAAAAAACCATCTAGAAGAATGTCCAATGGTGTCAAATCAAATGATGTCATTGCCCTGTTCTAAATTGTATTTCACGACCTTGGAAATTTTTTTCGCTGTAATTTAGTTGTTTTGTATTCAGAGGCACAGATTACGCCGACCTGCAGGAGCCATACGTCTTCAAGATCTAAATCAGTCAATGACGGCTAAAACAAATCCGTTAACATCGTGTAATTGCATTTCAGCCGCTTTTTCATAGGTGTACCGCCCACTCATACTAGCAGCTCAAAAATTTTATCAAACATAAACGCATGACGGATGTATTGCCTTCTCGTGAATCAAAATCTGAACTTAAAATTTGAGAATTTTGCTTACTTACATACCCATTGAGTTGGATTTTTGTTTCATGGCTATAGATGAATTTCTTGGAAAAATTGTCGTTCATGAACTATTTTACAAATTTTCTTCCCTTTAAATTGACGGTTGCTTTGAGTTCCTGGATCAAATAGAAGCTGCAGATCTAGTTTCTTTGTGAAAATTCTCTGCAAGTTGGCAGTTCTAATGCTTAATTTTTGTGAATGATGACGAATCCATGCCTTTGAGTCCTTAGCAACATTTCAATACGTTGCTGCTATGGTTTCGATTGAATGTACTATTCACAATTTGTTGATTATTCTTTGAACTGATGACAAAGTTTTTATCTTTATAGTAAATCTTTTCAATGATATCGTTGTGTTTTCACTTGAATTATTCTCTATTTACTAAACGCAAGCGGTGGTATCACAATGAACCATCATTTCGGAGTTTAAAATTTAAAAATTTTTAAAGCTGCCCAACTTCAAAAAAAATATAGCATTCAATTCAAATTTGATGCTCTTATCGGCAATAGTTACAAAACTAAAAATATTTGTCAAAATATTGGGCCTTATAATAAATAAAACAGAAAAATCGTCAAAAATATTAAAGCTATTTTGCACAAAGTTAATGAAAAACCTTTTGTTTTTACTCAAACGTTCAAGAAAATTTTTATTTATTTTTGGGTAATTTTTTTATTTTTTATATTCTTTTTTATTTTGAATGCTCCATTATTTCTTTTTGAGCAATTTCGCAAACACATTTTATTTACATTGAATTTTCTTTGATAGCAACATAGAGAAATACTCAAACCCATAGTTTTAATTATCATCATTATATTTATTGCTTTATTAAATACTTAAATAATGTGTGATAAAATAAAGCCACAACAACATAAACAAAAAATAAAACATCCACAAAAAAGAGCAATCAAAGGAATAGCAAATATAACCTACTAACACGCTTACCAATTCAACAACAGTATATCACAAAAGTCGAATGGAGTGAAGTGAACCAAAAACTGGAAACGGAAATCCTGAATGCTGACATAAAAACAACAGTAGCTACAACAGAATATACAATATTCATGCCATTTCGTACACACGTAAACATACATAGATACATACATAAAAACATACATAGAAACATACAAATTAGAGCAAAGGGGTATACGTCGATGGTAGTGAACTTTAGTACGCAGTAAAATAAAACAATAGGAAATGCAAAATTTTAAAGTAATATTTTACGTATTGTGCCGCAAATATCAAGGGTGTATCAATAAGAGCTCCAAAATTTGAATTTCGCGTAATTTTTTTTAATACAGTTGGTAGTTTCAAGAATTTCATGGCGAATATCAGTCAATGTTGCAATTTGTAATTATGGTACATTACATGGTAGAACAAATCATTATTAAAATTTACTATGAAAATGGGGATTTTTTGGTACAACTTTTGATCAAGAGATCATTAACAAAACCATAAGGCTCATCTGTTTGTTATTTTGTTCCATCCAAGTTTCTACAATTTGTACTCTACACACATATAAAAATATTAACACTTTTTAATTTGTGATTAAACCAAAAACTAAAATAAAAACGGCGTTCTTATTGTGATACCCTTTAAGAGCCGAAAAAGTGTTACTACGCCAAGAGGTTTTATTTTGGGATAAAAGAGCAACTTCATTACAATTACTTGAAAGCAAGAACAGTGAACATTTATTCTTCTTGTAGAGATATTTATGAGAATATATCAAATTCTTATAAAGCAGCAATGCGAATACATTGCTTTTCAGAATGCTAAAATTTCTGGATATATGAGACGTCCAGTTGCAAAACCAGCCAATTCCAAAAAAATTAAATTTTGAGATATAGATATATGTAGATCTAGACCATGCTTTATTTATATATGTTTTTCGATTAAAAAAAATAGGTTTGAAAAAAATATAACATTTTTAAATTAATTTTTGATGCATAGATATCAAAAGTGGCCAAGTTCATGAACTTGCTTTCAAATCCGACGATTACATTGATATCAAAACCGGTCAAGTCCACTTTTTTTTTAAATAAAATTTGTTGATTCAAATAAAATTTGTTGTCAAAACATGGCCAAACATTACGCCCATATAAAGCTTAAAATGCGATGAGTTTGATACTTTACAATTTCACATTTTCCCACTTTCATAGCATTATTTTCATATTCTTTGTGTTACAGCCAGTGATGGCATTTGGGTTTTGTGAAAATGTACTGAATCGAGACTTCAAATGTACTTTTTAGATCCCGAATGTACTTTTTTGTCTTGAGCACCCAATTTTGCACGAAATTGTTCTAAAATTGACTATCAAAAAAAAAAAAAAAAGGTCCTCACTTTTCCCATCTCTAAAATAGACATGTTTCACATTAAATTAATTACAAAATCTACACATTGCGCGATTATTTTCATTTACTAAGAAAAAAAAACGTAATTAATATAATAGGGTAATGATATTATATACAGGTAATTACTATAAATCTACTCATTGCGGTTATTTTCATTTACTAAAAAACAAAAAAATGGTAAATATTATAAATTGTCCAAATGTACCGAAAATGTACTGAAAATGTGCTAAAAATTTGGCGAATGTACTGAAAATGCCCCAAATGTACCGAATGTACTGAAAACTTGTCGAATGTACTGACAACGATTTTTCAGGACGTAAATGTACCGAAAAAAGTACAAATGTACCGAAAATGCCATCACTGGTTACAGCTCGTTCGTAGGATATTCGTCCTAAGACGTAGTTTGTCTCTTTGTTGATGATAAAAGATGACAGCGCTGTGCTATCAATTATGTTGAAAATAAATGGCGCAGTGCTTGGTTCACCATTTCACTGTATTTTTCCCTAAAATATTGTTCATAAAATCGAGTCCGTCTTTGGTTTTGCTGTAAAAACTGATGATCTATAGCTTGGACATTTCCTTGTCATGATTTGAGGAAAAACTAAGTTGCTTAATAACTTGGATGAAGAAACTGATATCGTAAAGTGCTAGAAATTCAGTTGCTATTGAAAAATTTATGGCTCCGTATTTATTGAGATGCTCACAGTTGCTCCAATCTTACGTGTTTTGTTCGCTTTCCGTGGATGTCAAACACCAACTGAATAAGTTCATCAGCTGAAAATTTGACAATATTCATTTGAAGAATGATATTTCTTGAAAATTATCAATAATATAATATTAGTAATGCCAGCTCAGCTCCTTTTCAATGCAAACTTATCATGAAGAGCAAATTGAGCGCGAGCTCTGCCAGTTGTAAGCGTAGAACTATCACTATCTATAACTATCACTGCGGCACATGGCCACATTTAAAGCGGACCTTATATACCAATTTTTATTGCTTATTTTGGCTTTGAGGTAGACTTGGGTATTTTTGAATTACATTTCTTTCAATTACAATTACAAGTAATCATTACTTTTAATTCAAACAATAAATCAAAAGTAATTGTAATTGAAATTTTTCAATTACATTAATTTCAATTACATGTAATTTAAAATTACAATTACATGCAATTTTAATTACTTTTGTAATTGGATTAGTAATGCATGAAAATGTAATCTTTTAGAAAGTTGTAATCTATTACTTTCGCCAAGTAATTTGAAACGAAAATGTAATTGATCACACATTTTTCAGCAATTACAATTATTAAAATTTGAAAAAAATTTTTTTCCTTCAAGCGATAAAATTCCCAAAAAAAAAAATTTATGATATTGCATATGATTTATAGGGGAAGGTAAAAGAAGAACTTGAGCTCTAGCCTTTCACAAAGTTAAATGCTTGTTGGACATGTATAAATGACCTTATTACAGTTTGTTTAAACTTTTCACCACACTTGATGAAATGGAAAATGAAAAATATTCAGAATATCCCATGAATTCAAAAATTTCATTTCGTGTGTCCTATATACAAAAGTTGCTTGAACAGCTACCTTATTCAGCTTTATTTTGCCATTTTTAGAAAAAAAAAATTGTCAACCTTATTTCGCTGAAATTCGCATATTTGAGTATGCGCCTCAAAAGCACTTCCATTTTGTGTCACGTCCGTGTCGCTTTATATTGGCTAATACCCTGGAACAGCATGCTCGATCGAACCTGTTATTTTTCCTAAATATAGTCCTCCCCTAGTACTACACAATGAGCCAAGTTTACAACACAGATTTCTTTGGACTTTGTCACGTCCGCAGCTGTAGAAATACCCATATGTGTATCTCTGGATATGTACTTATGCATTTGTGTTTGTATATCTTGTAATTGATTACTTAAAAAATTGAAAATTACAACTAAAAGTAATCCATTACAAATTTCGTTCAATTACTTTTGCTTTTCAACTACATATATTGGATTACAGTAATTTCAGTCGAAAATTGTAATTGAAATATTTTCGAAATTTTCAATTACTATAAAATGTAATTGTAATTGAAAAATTTCAATTACAATTACATGTAATTGTAATTGCATGAATAATTAATTACCAAATGTAATTGATTACGCACAAGTCTGCTTTAAGGATACTTAAAGTCTGTTTATTTAATAAATATATATTTTAATTGCTTATTTTTTATCATTTCTATAATGAAAACATAAACACATTAAGCGAATACGAGTAGTGTTTCTTTCCTTTACAACGAAAAAAACATAATTTTTTGTTGTTAAGTAAAATGTTTTCTAATTACTTTTGAGTATACAGTAATGACATACAATACAACAACAGAGCACATTAAAGAAATATAATGCATAAAAAAATATTCAAAGTTGTTTCAATAATAAAATAAGAATACATTTAAAATTACGCATTAAATTACGATACGACATATGATGTGTTTTTGCATTGGAATAATAAAACACTTGTATCAGCAACTCATTGAAAAAACCAATAAACTGTTAATTTAATTGATTTCGTGCACTAGTTTATTTTCTTATTATTCGAAATTGCACATTATATGTAGATCTTCAAAATATATAACTTTAATTATAAACAAACATGTTTTTCACGAACAAACAAATTTGCATGTAATGCGTCTTTGAAAAGTACTATGGAAAATTTTTACTCTTTCTTTGCCATATATTCGAACAAGTATAGGAAATGATTCAATTTGTATATTAATAGTTACAAGAATAGTACGAAATTAAAACAATTTACCATGGCCATGCCCATTTTTTATACTTCCTCTACAGTAAAAATGCTATGAATTCAAAGTAACTAGTGATATTATTTTGAAAATTTGTAGAAAAGTTTGTTAAGATTAAAAAGGAACAAAATACAAAATGGGGTAGACCAGGGGTCGGCAACCTTTTGAGTCGAAAGAGTCAAAAATTACAATTTACAAAATTTCAAAGTTTTTAAAGAGCCATAAAATATTTTTTGCCAACAATAAATATGTTGTACTTGCATAAATAAAGTTTCTTGATAAAAAACTAATCTATTTATTCATAAGAAAAATATCTATTTATTCATATAGTATGTATAAGCAGTGTTTTGTTTTCACAACAAATTAGATAATATATATATCGTATTATTAGATAATCACTTATTATTTAACCCTCCGTTTAGCGGTAACCCAAAAAGCGGTAAACCATATTTGTGGTCTCACAGACCACATAATCTTTTTTGCAGGTGTGACCTATCAAATAGCGGCATGGTCTATTCCAGGTGTGACATTATGTGTCAAAACAATGTATAGTATAGTTAAAGTATATGTTCATATGTATGTAGGTCATTCTTTTAATAAACGCACACTTTGTTTTTTTTTTGAAGTTTTTGAACATTTTTTGAAACGAAATATCTCAAAAACTATAAGAGATAGGATGAAAAACGATTCAATCATTTTTGTTAAGAAATACTAAAACTTTATAAAAAAAATTAAAAAAACTTAAATAAATTTGTTAAAACATTAATTTTTTTAATTTAAAAAATGTTTGTCAAAATATATTCTATATAACACCTTTTGTTTTTTTTTTATTTTTTTATATGTTATTCCTCAATCAATCCTAAGAATGCTTGTGTTTTCATATCGACATTCCTGCCATAACTTTGGAAACCACGAATTTTTTACTGATGACACGCACCATGTTTTTTAAACATAAAATTCGACAAAAAAATTTTTCTTGTTTTTTTTTTTTTGTAATGTTATTTTCAATCAATCCTAAGAATGAATCTGCATTCAATTCAAAATTCTTGCCATAGCTTTGGAACATATGAGCTTTATATGAAGGCGCGTTTCAGTCTAATTGTATAAATTGTATCATATTTCCCAAAGTTATGTCGGGAATTTCGTTTTGAATGCAGACACTTTCTTAGGATTGATTGCAAAAAACAACATTACAAAAAAAAAAAAAAATAAAAAAAAAATTTTATGTCGTATTTTTATATCATGAGCCTCAACAAATTGCTACTCGTTGTCGTTTCTTTCTTCTATATAAACTTCAAACTTAGCAGTCCTTCGGCATTTGAAGCTTTGCCACCACCATCAATTGGCACAAAGTCTAGGTCAGTCTGCTTTTCTCCCGTTCCAAATGGTTTCTGCTCATAATCTTCAGCATTCTCGATAGAAGGAATAACGGCTAGTCACGCGTTTTATTTCTATTCTTGATTACAATAAATATTGCAAAAATAACTGTTTCTGCGACCCTCTTTCGACAATATATCGATTGCAGTTTCATCCAAATTCATATCCAAAATTATACGACCAAATCCATTTCAAACCATGCAGTCGGAGTGATTTCAAATTGCGAAATTGGTTGCCGATTAAGTATGTTGTTTTTCAAAGTAATATCATCCCCCATTTAAAGTTTTAGTGTCAGAGCTTGAAAAACCGCTGAAGATTTCTTCAAAATAGTCGCAATTTTATCCAAATCAAAATAATTAGTTTTTGTCTTTGGATTCTAATAGAACTTCTGACTCTCTGTCAGAATCTTTAAAAAATTTTGAAAATTGTTGAAAATTGGCGGAGTTATATCGGTTTTTATGAAAAAAAACAAGGCTACTTTTCTCCAAAACCACCATTTTTTACCCTTAAAATTTTAATGTTGATTTGTATTAATGTGAGAGAGAAATGACATGAGTTTAATGCTTGTTAAAAAACATTTAAGGTCAGGAGTTTTGTTTTTCAAAACGCGTGTTACAAGGGCGGGGTGCGGTGAAAAGCGAGTACAAGTGGCTGAGAGATAGAAATGGTGCCTAATCCTCGTTATTCGATTCAGAACGATTTGTAAATGCTTTTTGTTTATAAAATAAATAATATTTGCGTATGGAGCTAAAGAGCCGCAGTTTCACATCCAAAGAGCCGCATGTAGCTCGCGAGCCGCAGGTCGCCGACCCCTGGTGTAGACCAAATCCATTTCAAACCATGCAGTCGGAATTGCGGAATTAGTTGCCGATTAAATATGTTGTCTTTCAAAGAAAATAAGGGAACATATATCGTCCCCCGATTTGATTGAAAAAATTTTTACGAAGTTATGCTCACTTAAAGTTTTAGTGTCAAAACTTGAAAACCCGCTGAAAATTTTGTCAAAATAGTCGCATTTTCATCCAAATCAAAATAAATAATTTTTGTCTTCTGATTTTCTATCAGAATCTTAAAGAAATTTTGAAAATTGGCAGAGTTATAGCGCTTTTTATGAAAAAATAACAAGACTGATTTTCTCAAAAACTCCAATTTTTTTACGATCAAAGTTTTATTGTGCATTTGTATTAATATTAGAGAAAAATTACATGAGTTTAATGCTTGTTACAACACATTTGAGGTCAGGTAATTTTTTTTTTCCAAAACCGAAATGTCAATTTTTTTTATCATTGCCAAGCCACTCTACGGTACTTTTTTAAAGCAAATTAAAAAAAAACAATATTCCAAATTACTTTCTGCAAATTGTGCTTGCATTCTGCATACTTTTGTTTTACTGTTATTTTCATAATAATATTTTATCATGGGAAATATAAAAAAATCATTGTACGCACATATAACTCAAACAATAACGAGACGATATTAAAAAATATTTTTCTCGTAGGACCGAGGCCGAGAACGAAAAAGGTCTGACCGATATCTCGTTCTCGGCGATAATGTGGTGTTTATAATACGATAAACACTTGATTATCGTCCGATAACCATTTAGAACGTTGAACGCGCGTATAGCATACACGTTTGCGTAATTTGCACTATATTTTTAATAAGCACATGTATTTGCATTAGGGTGTTTCACTTTTTTTCAAAGGTTCTCCAAATTCAAACCTTAAACCGAAATTCGATTTATTATAAAAAAAAAGTAATTCATGAATTTTTTCAGATTTTTCTGAGGTCATTTACCACTCGCTAATCGCCATTTTAATAAAAAACTCGTTTAATACATTTTTTCCTTTATAATTTTTATTCATGACTTCTAAACTAAATTTTTTCTTGTCTAAATTTTAAAGAATAATAATATCTTTGGGTTAGGTATCGAAAAAAAGGTTTTTACCTATCTTCTAAGTGTGAAAATTGGAAGAAATGGACAAAAACTTGCCTAATTTTTGCTTTTTTCGCTTTTTTACTTAAAAATATTAGGCAATTTTTTGTCCATTTCTTCCAATTTTCACACTTAGAAGATAGGTAAAAACCTTTTTTTCGATACCTAACCCAAAGATGTTATTATTTTTTAATATTTAGACAAGAAAAAATTTAGTTTAGAAGTCATGAAAAAAAATTATGAAGAAAAAAATGTATTATGCGAGTTTTTTTATTAAAATGGCGATTGGCGAGTGGTAAATGACCTCAAAAGAATCTGAAAAAATTCATGAATTACTTTTTTTTGATAATAAATCGAATTTCGGCTTAAGGTTTGAATTTGAAGAACCTTTAAAAAAAATGAAACACCCCAATGTGCATACACCGACGTTAATATTTTTTTTTTTGAAAACGAACAAAAAAGTTCGTAAAAATATAAAAACAAAATCAAAACAAAATTTGAGGACTCACATCACATTTGACCGTGGTAGCAAATAATTCTTCAAATAATACTTCTTCGACTTCATTTTTAGAGTTACCTAAATTTAAAAACAAGCATGTTTTATTCTTGTTTTGTTTTGTTTACTCTTGACAGCGATAGAGCCACTTTTACGGCGTTGGATAATGGGTCTTTCCTTCTCCAATACAAGAAAACCCTTTATTCTTAGTACTTATACCAATTTAAGAAATTCGATCCATGGACCCAATTGTCTGCAGTAAGGACTGCGTAAAGTGTAAGAGGGGTGGAAAAACGGGTAGTACGCAGGTAAAGCCACTGGTCCAGCTAGTATTAAAAGTATAAATGTAAACGATATTAACCGAGAAATATCGGCGATAACGAGACGAGAACGATACGATAACGATACAGTTCAAAAAATTATAGAACGAGAACGAGTACGAGACGATAAGCTCCACTACGAGGACGATATGATAATTTTTGAATTATCGTATCGTTCTCGTCTCGGTGAAGCACTATATTTACGTCAACTGCCGGTGTTCTGCTCTCGACATCATTCTATATTCCAACCTTCTTCACGATTTTTGGGGTCTATGTCTGGTATATAAAATTTTTCCTTCAGATTTTTTCTCTCATCTATTTAGTTTTGTTTTCGACACTGACGCGTCGCGTGCCGAGATTACCAAATGAGCTTACTGGAGTTTTATATATTCAGTTGATCTCCCTGCCGGACTGTGAAAACTCATTATTTCAATGAACATTTTCTGGCAAAAAAAATATATTTTTCCACTTTGATCCGTTAGTTTTCCCCTGATTGCCTAGACTTTTTTCCAACCATTAGCGGCTGATCCAAAAGATTATAGATTATGAAGCATCTATCCGATCTCCGGAGGCTTATGTGAAGCAACTATTAGCCAAGCTGACTTCCAGTAGCGCAAACGAATATCATTGAATGCATTGTCTTCTGCCTGTTACAATGCTACCTTACTCTTCTACGATCAAATCTCCGGCTATTATTGAAATTGATCTCCTTAGTGTATCCTATTTTTGTCAAAAAAGGGTGAAAATATTAAAATTTCTAAGTATACCTTGATCAAATCGGAATCGGTAGTTTTTTCTTTTATATAATTTTGAACCTAATTGTGTCACATGGCTGTATTCTGCAATATCAGTTGTTTCCACACATATAAAAAATGTATCACTTCATATGCGGGTAATTCTATCACTTTAAATGCGAGTAGTCTTATCTAATCCTTTAGGCAAAGTTGTAATTTTCACTTCTACATTAACACTAAATGTTGCTAATTATTTTACGCCAAAAAGTATACACCATATACGTTCACACCATACCATTAGTGTGTGTTTTAAATGCGTCTTTCTCGTGCATATGTGTAATTTAATACCCACAAAGTTTTTAGTGACCACATTTTTAGAAAAAACTACAATAGCTGTTTTCCCTTCTAATGTACATATGTATTTACCACAGGAAAACTTTTCCCTAAAAGTATGCAATTGTTTCCGTAACTGTTGAATGCCTGCCATTGTGCTGCACATTGCATTTAGCTACACGGATTATAGCAATTATTTTGCACTATATCAACGTGTGTTTCTTTCTCTAAGCTGCAAGTTAAATTGTAAAACACTACATGAATGAATGCTAATCTCCAAATACATTCTGTTTGAGTGGTGTGAGTGTGCTGATATGTATGTAAGTGGACTTGTGTGTTTATAACATGCAGTGTATATGTACTATGTGGAAAACATTTGTTGACTTTTGCCTTAAATTATTTAGCACTTTGGCAAAACATTGCAAATATTTAAGTTTAATTTAATTTTGTTTATTTTATTTGAATTTATTAGCAATTTTATTTATCAACACATTACATTTGTTTTCTACAGCATGTGTTGTGTGTGTAAGTTTCTCCAAGGTGAATAGGTCTTACAAAAATCACAGAATTTGCAATTAGATATAGAATTTTGCAAGCACTTACATATATTAAGATTAATTGAAATAAATTCTTCTATTTTAAGTGCTTCGTTTCGATAATTGCTATTGTAAGCGGATATGTAGTGAATTGGCAAAAAAGTTACACCAATGTTTTTTATTTAAAATTATTCGATTTTTAACTTCTTTAATATTTTTTGAACTTTTCAACGTTTTTCGACTTTTTTGGCACCTTGTCAACGTTTTTCAACCTTAGGTTAGGTTAGGTTAACACCGGAGATGACAATTGTCATCATAACTTAGGCCGCAGTTGGGCCCATTGTATACCCCGTTTATAACTTCGTTTTCAACCTATGCAAACCATTTTGAAATTTTTATAAACTTTAAAATGGATTTTGGACACTTTTGAGCGATGTCTTCAACAGAGTCGAAGAAGTGGAATCCGAATAGCTTATAACGCCGATTTGACAGCGCTGTGCATTCACAAAGCTAATGAAAGATAGACTCATCGACGTCAGGATCTTTACAGCTTCTACAAAGTTCCCCTACGTCAGAAGACCCTAGTCTTGAGGCAGGCTTGCCTATAAAATACTGTCCTGTAATAATACCTACAAAGATTCTTAAGAGTATGTTTGTCTAATGAGATCACTTTTCGCGTTCCAGTATCATCATAATAAGGCCAGATTGCCCTCGACGTACAACATGTTGTCATGTAAGGCCATCTCATATTAGCCCAATTTATACATTTTGAATTAATTTTTGCACTAATAAAGGCTAGTGGTTTCATAATATTAGCTTAAGAAATTATGTTAATTTTATAGCCTTTCCTAGCGAGCTCATCTGCAGTTTCGTTGCCAATAAAGTCGCTATGTCCAGGCACCCAACACACGGCTAAGTTACATTTTTCGTCTATTTCACATAGCGATTTCTTGCAATATAGGATCAAGGTCACATTAGAGCCAAGGGCCTTAATGGCTTCTTGGTTATCGACGTATGTATATAACAAAACTGATACTACTTTCAAAAATTTTAGAATTAATAATTTGGCATGCCTTCCAGACAGCTAAAAATTTTGCTTAAAATACACTACAGCAACAGGGTAAAGCAGATGATTCACTGACTTAGTCACAGGAAAAAATTCCAGCCCTCGTACCAGAATCCATTTTCGAATCGTCAGTGTATATTTCTTTGGAATTTGAAACAGAAGTCCAACCTTTCCATTCAGGTATTTTCACTTGTAAGTTGGTTAAGAACGTAAGAGTGGGAGTGATATAATCAGTCCCACTTTGAATGTCGCAGCCAGGAAATTGAGACGAGAATACTACCACGGCCGTGTGGTTTTGATTTTCAAAAACCAAACTCCCTCAGTCTAATAGCACTTTTCGACCTTAGCCAACTTTATGTTTGATCTAGGCAGAACCATTTCTTATATCTGTGTGTTGATTTTATGCTTTTGAATAATTTTCTCAGTACAGAGGAAAGTCTTAAAGTAGTTGCTTGGATGGAAGGTGTCATGCCGTCTTGTCGAAATTTGGTTTGTTCAGATGTTGTCTTGTCGTGGTTATACTTCATCAAATAACTTCCTCAATATGGTGTTTTAAATGTTTTATTCGTAGTCGTGTCCTTCCTGCGTAGCATATTTCCTTCAATTATGTATACTTTATATATCTGGCACGCCCACTCTATGAGTTACAAATGGTATGACAAAGTAAATAAACTCCAAGTGTAGGGTATAATGATGCTTCTTATGAAATTTTTCAAACACTCCCTTTACTTGTTGAATTTTAAATTAAATACTCAGAAAATTTAAGGCTTCGCATATGTTACAATTGTTTGAATTATTTGGAAAAAGTTTGTGTGAAAAAAACCAAAACTTCTGAATTTTTAGAATTTTAAAACAAAAGAAAATATTTAGCAAGATAGATTTCAGTTCTTGCAACATAATTTTCCTATTCAAATTAATTTTTTAATTATGAGTATATTATTACATTTTCATATAATATAATATTTCTAAAGAGGAAAAATTCATATAAAAGCTTTTTATTATATTGCTTATATAAAATAACCGAGATTTAATATGAAATTTTGGCATTAAGAAAAAATTCTAAATTTAGGCAAGCAGAAATTTTTAAACTTTTATTCAACTGATATATGTATGTATATATGTATGAAAAAGTCTACTAAATGAGTCGAAATATTGAGTATCAGAAGACCGATCATAGTTCGGTTATTCGTTTTAAGGTTGGGAAGTCGAAAAAGTATGAAAAATGTTGAAAAAAGTTGAATGAGGTTAAAAACTTTGAAAGATGTGGTATAAATTTGAAAGTGGTTGAAATATGTTAAAACAGTTGAAAAATGCTGATAAGGTCGGTAAAATTGGAAAATGTTGAAGAAAGTTGAAAGAGGCTGCAAGACTCGAAAAAAGCCGAATAAAGTTTAAAGATGATATAAATGTTGAAACAGTCGAAAATCGCTCGACATAAATATTTTGGGAAAATTTTTCAAGTGGGCGTTGCACGGAACTAACAGGTATGTATATTATACATCGAGTGTTAATGAAAAATGAACTTAGTCCAAGATAAGATATAATTTTTTTAAGTATCAATCTAATCAATTGTGATGAAAAACTGACGTTCTCACAATTCTTAAATTTCCCCAACGTAACTCATATGACATGGTTTACCCCGTACCACGATTTTTCCTTGGCGGCCCTGTTATTAAAACTTATGAACTGCGTTAAGTTTTAATTGCTTTTCAATAAAGAAGCCATAATGACCTGATTATCTTTATTAGCCACACTTTCGCTGAATAACAATGAAGTTCAAATCCAAGACAATCCAGACATGAAATGAGAAAACTTATAAAATTACTTTCAAAGTTTAAACTTAAAAACAAATACAAGATTTTAAAAAAAATGAAGCTTTCAATTTGAATGAAAACAAAACTCATTACAGAATAAATGCCGGTAGGTGTAGCTGTCTAGGGGTAATTTGCACAATAAACGTCAGTACAGATTCTGGAGCTTGGAATCTAATGGCAGCAGCAATTTAAAATAAAAATAACGTCTTTTTTTTTTCATTGTTATCATAAAAACGCAAATATTGACTATGCAAGCTGAACAGTGAAAGCAATAAAAGTAAAAAAAAAACAACAACAACAACGGTAACAGTATAACATAATACTCCTGGGAATAACAGTCGTATCAATGTTGAAGACGGTGTTAATGAGACGCGAACGTGACTCAATGTTGTGGAAATTATATAATAAATATGAAAGTTAGAAAATGAAAGAAACTTAAGAAGAATAAAAGAGAAAAACCAACAAAATAACTACAAAATACGTAAAACTTATGACGAAAATCGAAATCAAAATAAAATTTACAAAGCAAAAACAAAAACAAAAACAACCATAACAAGGTAGCATTTGCTAGAAAACTGTGTGGATATAGATGCTCTAACTTTTACTGAAGGTTAAATTATGATTTAGTCCTTGACATGGGCGCCACCAATTTCCAGCTCGTGAGACTGTTATGTGGTACCAGAAAGGTGTAATGATGACGGTCTTCCACATTACTACTGTTGGCTCAATGAATAACAACAACAGTTCTGTTGATGATGATGGTGGGTGCGATAGGTTTGCCACAGTAAGTTGTCTGTGTCTTCGATCCTATAAATCGATTATTTCTTTAATGCAATTAATGAACCGAAAAAACATTTCAAATAAAAATAAATTCATGCTCCGAGATAAAAACAAACTGATGGCTTTTTTTTCTTACAGTCTACTGATTTTCAGAGTGATTTATTACGCTCTTGTTGCTTTAGCAAAAGACGTTTTTAAGTCTTTCTACTTATTTATTTGATTTATTTATAAGAATAAATCTTAGAAATTTGAAAAATTATATTCTTCGTTTTCATAAAAGTGCTTCATGTTAGTGTAAAAAATATTTATATAAAAATTGTAACAAAATTTATGTTGCCTACAGCATAACATGTGAAATCATTTTATTCCACATTTGTTGCATAATCTCTTAGGCCAGTTGCGTCATTTATAAATTTCTTATGTTCGTACTTGTAAAATCGTTATCCTTGCGTTAGGCACTTCACAAAGCATGTAAGAGCTCTAAACGCTCATAAATGCAATGAAAAATTAGAAATCGATATCTAGTAATACTGACATATCACAGGTGTTTTAAGAGCGATAAAAAAGCCAAGCTTATTCTTACCTAAGCGTTTAAGTATCTCTTTTATTGTAAAGTGTAGTCGTTTTTTTTACAAAAAAAGAAAACTAAAAAATATTTTACTGGAAATTATTGTTGTAATTTAGCCATATGTAACACAATATCAGAGACAACTGGATTTTATAGACTTTTCAATTTACTCTTACACATTTATATGAAGTGGGACACGTGTGCTGTAAAAGGAATAACTGCTTAGGTCGACTTAAGCACGAAGAGAGTTGAGGTCAATTTTATATTAGATCTTGGTGAAACTCGCTTTAAATTTTTTGGTAATATCGAGACCTAAGCAAATACTAACAACTTGCGTAAAAAAGAAAGAAAGAGAGTTGACCTTAACTTTCTTTGTGCTTAAGTTGACTTAAGCAGTTTTTCATTTTCACCACAGAAGTGAAAGATTGCAAGTCGTTAATTGTTCTGAGATCATCTAGCATACAAAATGTGTATTCAAAAGAAAATTGTACGATGAACATTGCAATTAGTAAGCCACGATCGAAACTGTATATTAATAACAGCTAGAGTTCGCCTACGAAATTCATCCAGTAAAGTGACAATACAAAACAGTTATGTCACATTTAGTCTGATTAAATGTCATCGCTCCCAAAAATAAAAATTATGTCATCATTTTGCCTAATCCCTATCTTTATCTCTTCCATCGGGTTCAATCTATCTCCATATCAAATTTCATCAAAATCGATACATAAACAGCCTAGTTAGAGGCGTGGCACCGCCCACTTAAAAACAAATACCTATCCGCAAGGTTCAATTCATCTTCATACCAAATTTCATCAAAATTGGTCCATTAGCTGTGAAAACATATATGCTGGTTAGGAGCGTGGCACTACTCATTAATTTGAAAAATTTGTTTTGGAAAAAAATTTGGTAGAAAAAATATTTGTCAGTGACAGCGTTGATCTGCACTCTTTTTTACGCTCTTTAAGCGCCTGCTCGTTCTCATTTGTACGCTCTTTGAGTGCTCGTTCTCTAAAATTTGAAGAATACTAATAAACCCAGGCATTTATTTTTTGGCTTGTAGGCATTCTCTTCTCACTAAGCATTGACTCATCCTCCGGCGTTATAGAAGAAAGTTATGAGTGAATGTCAAACAAATTTGAGTATTGATTATTGTGTAAAATTTTATTGTTTCTTTACTTTAGGGTTTTTTTAATGGATGCTTAGTAAATCTGTTTAAAGAATTGATACTTTGTTACCAATTACTTTCATTGCGTTTTGTATGAAATTATTGTATTCATAAAAAACGGTGATGAGGAAGCTATTAACAAAGCGGTGAGGTAAGTTTAAACAGTGTTTTACAATGTTACAACCTGCACCCATTTCATTTACGTATGCAAAATCTAATGATGGGCACCAACATGCACGCAAAATTTCGTTTACATGTGGTCGTACAACAATCATATGGAGTTCTATTGTGCTGAAGTAGAGCTGAATCGTTATTATGCGCTCTTATTTGTGTAAGTATACACAAATGCTCTCTCGTTACCCTCAATTGCGCTCTCGTTAGAACTTGTGGAATAACTTATGCCCAACCATGGCAAAATTCTTAGAACGCTCTTAATTTTGCGATTATAACTACGGGCCATTGTATTTTAATAATTAACCTAAATGTATTTTATTATAGTAGTAAAATATTATAATATAAATATATGAAAACGATACCTTAATAGATATCACATGAAAACGATCGAAAAAAGCGATAATCAAGTTGACTATTACTTTATATGTATGTATCAAAAGTGTGATAGTTGATAATCTACTTAGCTGATACTACCCCTGATTTAGATAATCTATTGTATATAAATATATGCTTATCACGAAAAGTAATAATGCAAACGTTAAAAATATTATGACAAATATAGAGAAATTGAATTGGTTGGCAAAGTAAAGTATCTGGACATACAAGTAGGCAATACATTAAAATTGAACGATCATATTTTGCACATATTCGGCAAAATACCAAAAAAAATATTCGTCATGAGAAAATCACTTGTTTATACAATAAACTTAGCATTTATATCACTTTATTTATTGCTTAGCCCGGCTTTGCCCGGGACATCACTTTCTATATCCTCTTTTTAACAGTAAGAAAAAAAAGGAAAGAAAGTTTGTTTGTGAAAAGCAAACGAAAATTTTTGCGCGTGTTTTTGCAAAAAAAAAGTATATTTACCTTGAAAAAATCAAAACAATAAGTAAACTCTCTTTAGCATAAATATATTGTCTTAAAAAAAACTTTGTAAAATCGGTACAGTATATTTTGCGCCAAAACGTTCTAAACCAATTTCTTATAAGCAATTTCATATAAATAGTATAGATAATTTTTTCCGAAATGAAAAGAGCTCTCTCTCTCTACTCCTTTCATTAATTATTTAGATAAAATAAGAGACCAAATTTTTTGTAAATTTTATTTCGTAAATGGAACAATTATTTTTTATTCGCATAACTAAATATGACGAAAGAGCGAAACATTACCTTATATTGAATTAAAAAAAGTTTTAAGAGGAAATAACTTTTTCCAGTGTTGGATTGGTCGAGAATATCATCCATCAGAAACATTAAACAGCATTTGGTCCTACCAAACTATATATATGTAAATAAATGCATGTGAGGAACAAGAAAATTACGTGTGATGAGAATGAATCTAATATTTCTGCGATATTTTCATATTCGGAATATTTGAAAGTCTCAATATATTCATTTAAAATTCAAAACGGTAGAAGATTCCAAATCCTTATTTACTTATATATATATCAGAGCTATGTTTATTAAAATCAATGTGTAACTTAGATGCAAAAATAAATTTATTACTTAAATTGTGCTTGTAAAATTTTCACATAATCATCATATTGAGCTTGATAGTAATTTCCAGCTATTGCATTTCCGAATTGATATTTGGTAATATAATCACGAGTTTTCACACTAAGTCGACCCTCAAGTGTTCTGTAAAATATTTATTTGTTTAATAAAATAAAAAATTCAATATGAAAGGGCATTTCTTACGTTTTCGGAATAAGTCTATCAGTTATTATTTTATCTGCTTGCTTGAAAACAAGAAATACATAACGATGTAATCCAGTTCCTTCTGGTGGTCCAGAACCAATATATTCAACAATTGTCTGACCATTGGCTATTTTATTGCCAGGAATGTTGATAACTAGCCAGTGACAAATTTCACGATAGGTAGGTGTTTCACGTGAAGGTGCATCAGGATCAATCATCGTTAAAGTGTATAAAGCATCACTCTCGGCATTCCATGTTACCACTGGTTGATCCTTAACTTGTGTTGGTGTTAACTCCTTACCAAGCTCTACTTTAATGCCAGCTGCATAGGTAATCTGTTTTTTGTTTTGTATTTTAATAATGCTCTTTATAAAAATAAATTTGTTTTAACTATTAAATACCTGCGCTACTTCTTTAGGTGCAGTATCAATAATATCTGGAATAATGCCGTCCCAATCCATATTGTTGTTCTATCGTGAAAAGAACTAATCTTAACAACTTGTGTATTTATAATAGTTTCTTCATTTAGTAACTATAGTTTTTTATATATAAAAAACATTTTTTTACCCTTATACATATGTATGTATGTATGTATGCATAATATAGTAAATTTTTAATCATAGGCAAATACAGAGGTGTGAATGGGGATAGACGTTATGATAAAGTATCAGCGTTGTTTTTGTGTTTTAATAGAAAGTTATTGGATTTAGTAACACTGATCAACTGATATATACATTTGCACAATAAATGAATTTCTAAAGCATTAATTGAATTCCATGAAGAAATTTTCATTTGGATTTTTATTTAAGTTTTTGATTCTTCAGGGAAAGATAATATACATACATATATTATATTCATAAATTGAAAACACTACTCGAATTTCATCCATTTTACTGTACCTCCTCAGCTTATTGTCAAAATTCAAGAACGTATTTTCAAAATATTGATGTAAGCCGGAGTTTCCCGTCTCTATAATGTTAAAAATTCTTGTATGTAAAGTTAAAAAAATTATTATTAACGACTCATTTTATACCCTACACTCAGAGTAGGCACAGTACCCTCTGCAGAAACAAAATTTTTAAAATGATATATAGAGAGTTATTTATGTTAATAAAACCCAATTTCACACGAAAACTAGAAGTTTTTTGGTTAAGCATCAAACAAAAACTTGTCGGGTTTCAAAAATAAGGCGTGGCACCTCCCAGTATTTTCAGTGTGGATACGTTTAATGAAACTAGCCAATAACAATTCTGGACTGAACGCTTTTTCAAAGAATTAATTTGTTAATCAGTGTTGTGGTTAGTGAAAATAATTTGTCATTTATAGTTCTTACCTTTCTTACCACACTATCATGGTTTCGTCTGCCAGGTCGTAAAGTAATTCCTGCGCTGATTAGCAAAAAATTATTAGCTAATAAAATAAAGTGTTTTCTGTCTGGTCATCGGTCAGTAAATGAATAATTTTTTGCTATTAATTGATTGTTGTTATGAATTTTAGGATTAGAAAATATTAAAGTTTACGTGCTTTTAAAATTTAGTAACACACAATAACTACAGATGTTCAGTCGAAAATGGAGCTATAGATTAGACAATTTTTTCCTTGTATGTATCTTCCGGGAAATCATCTATTCCATTCTTCCGATTACAATGAACTTTGGTGACCTGTGTGCCTACGTTCAGACAAAAAAGAAGTGTCATCTCCCATTGAGATATTTAAGATAATATTCACATCATATGTTAGTTGGGTTTTCGAAGAAGCTTATGTGTTTGTGGTGGCGCTGGAGTCGAGATGTCTTCGGAAATTTGTTTGTCTCTATGACCAAAAAAGGTATCATGACCATATGTATACCATATGTTGGTTGGGTACACGAGAAGGCTCATACATATATTTTTTAGGTTTTTAGTATAGTTTGGAGAAATGGGCGTAGCCACGCCTCATGACGCAGACGAAAGAGATTTGGTACATATAAAAAAGATAAAGACTATAACCAAATTAAACTCATCGCCCCACCTACCGATAAGGGCAGTACAACGTGTGGAATGTCTGTTAGTTATACTATAAAATCTTTTAATTTACGATTTCAAAGCATCATAACACAACCAAGTACTGTCGCAGGATGGTACTTTTTGGCAAAAAACTACTTTCCGAGTCAATTGACATAAACCGATTTTTCCCATTTTAAACGGCTTTTGTTCAAGAAAACATTTAACGTTGAGAGTTCGTACGAAGCCGTTTTTTGATAATGCAAATTATTGTTTTTATTGGGTATTGGCCATAGATGGGCAAAATTTTGGAAGCAAGAGCCACTTACAACTAAAAACAACAACTACAACCACAGAAAAAACCTCACCATAAATTCGATCTCGATAGCATGAAAAAAATTCAGGAGTAAACTGAAAGCCAATTCCAAGAAATTTAAATACACTGATCAAACAAAACGAAAGAAGTTGTCCTCAATGTGCTCGTTGTTGTTTGCTGGTTGACTCGCTTCTATTTTTCTTAATGATGCAACTACAATAAAAATGTGCGTAGCAGGGTAGAGTGCTTTGTTTTTGAGTGTTTGTTGTTTTGGTTATTTAAAAAAAAAATTGATATGTTTGTTGTAAAGAGGCACAATTGGCTCATTTTTCGTATTTTGCCCATCGCAAGTATATGCTGTAACAAATTCAAAGACACAATCTTTAATGTATAGATTTCTTATGCAGCGTAATACTTGTCTGAGTTGTAATACTTTTAAAGTGAAATTTTACTCTGCTTTTGTATTAGGAATTTATATGGTACTATAAGAACCATTTAATGGCTTTGTAAGGAATCTACATGGTTACAGAAAAAAATCCTAAATAGTATATCAAAGCACTTAAAATGTTAGTATTGCTTGCAGAATTTATTCGAAAAATCTATAACTATAACTATATCTAGAACACAAGTTATTGAAATTCGGCACACCTAAAGTTATCCAGTTGTTAAAAAGTACGAATCAGTTTTATTTCCGGCGAGAAATTTCCATTGCACAGAACACCAAGTAAATTCAAATTATCATTTAATATTTGCGAAAGTTTGTTTTTAAGCAGGAACTTGAAAAAAAAGGTAAATCTCTTTAGCAAACAATTGATGAGTGGCTTAATGAATCATCAAAGTATATAAAAAAAAAAATTGATAAAAAAGAATTTCAAGTAAAATTTTGACCAAACTTCATTCAAATCGATATGCCTTGTTTTTTAGATTATATAGTCAGTTCGATAGATTAGCAATAAAGCTGTTGATTTTGACATTTCATTTCTTGTAAAGCTCCGCAACATAAAACAAATGAAATGACAGTCATAATATCAAAAATTGCGCGCGCATTTATGCGCTTAACTTGTTACTCCACGGCTGAGTGGTTGATATGACATGACATGACATGCAGTGCCATGATGTCCTCAATTTGTGCTGCACATTTGCATAGTGAATTAGCACATCAAGCCAGTAGCAGTTTTTGCTTTGAGCACATTTGCAGAAATCTATTTACATGCTGCATGAAACTTTCACAGCTTCCGCTTGAGTTATCGAACCCCAACTACTCTTTTCCAAACACGAGCTATAGCACATCAATGACAAATTGTAGTAAGCGCTATTGGCTATTACAAAAAAAAAAAAATAAAAAAATAAAAATAAAAGTCGGAGATGAAATCAGAAAACGGAAATGCAAATAAGTTTAAAAGTGCTCACCCAACGAGAAAATGTATTAAGTAATTGCTAAAGTTGTGATCCAATTATTATTATTATTAAATATTAAAAAAGTAATACAATTATAATTTTAAATTGTGTGGTATTGGAAGTTTTTTTTCTTCAAAATACTGTTCTTGCTTATAGTCACATTTTGCCAGTGCAAAAATACCTAAAACCCATTTCTGCATTTTCTCGTTGGGTAACTATAAATAGTACACACAATTTCGAAGTCCAAACACAAAGAAAGAAAATTTTTAATTTATGCCATTTCAATGTTTATTCAATGCGATTCTTTTTCTAAGTTTAATTCTTTTAGTTTATGGCATTTTTTCAGCTGGTCACTCTAATCGTATTTGCATGTTATAAAATTGTATTTTTTTAATGCGAAAAGCAGAAAATTTATGCAGCACATAAATAAATATTTGGTTCTGTTCAAGGATTATGCAAATTTAGTTCAACGTTAACCAATGCAATCGAAGTAATGTAAGTTTTTCTTTTCTGCGAAGTTATTTATAGCTTGAAATCACATTTTTGTTTAAGATTTTGAAACTTCTTTTATTAGTTGAAATTTTGAAAAAAAGGGGTTTATTGGACATTATATCACGGAAGACATAAGCCTTCAAAGCGGTTTTTCATCATTGCCAAGTTAATGTTAAAGAAAATGTTTCAACCACCTTCCATCTTTGTATGAGAGGTAGGCGTGTCCGTGGGCTGATTTTTTTCATATTCAGTTTTAGTTGCTTAAAACTCAGTTCACCTCACCTCATCTCACCACACCTTGCCTATACTCATGCTGCCATGAATGCGTTGTTTAAAGCGTTTTGTATGGGGGAATCATGCGCGTATGTTTTCTTTATTTTACCTGCCTTAACGGAATATATTACAATTTATTTTTATTTTGTGCACATCTACGATACAGTACCTTTCAAATGATATAAGTTTCATTCCCCTCTCTTAATAATAAATACTAAAAAAGTGTACCATAAGTTTCGATGTTCACGTATTAATATATAGATTTATGGCCACCGTTCCATGCAAACCCATTCACTTGGCTCCATATAAATTTTGCTATTAAATACCTGTAAGTGCTTACAAATTTTCCATTTAGAAATTGCAATTTTCATATTAATTTTTAGCATATTATTTTCAATAACATAAAGTGAAAATTTAGAGTTTATTTGAAGTGCACTTTGATTATCATTGGCAATAATTTGATTGCAACTAGTAAATACTCATAATAAAATATTTTCTCGATTTTTCCATTGGTTTACAATTTAACTTTTTATTGATTTTCATTTTATTCACTTTTGCATTTCTAAAGTTGAAATTTTTTTTTGCTTTGCGCCGCAGTTTATTTATAACGCACGTTGTGTAAACATTTTCTTATTGACGCATTTTGATCATCACATCAAAAATGTTGCATATTTTTATGCGCTATCAACCACAGAACAGGAAATAAAAATGAGCCAGAGGAAATTGATAGGGAAATAGATAAAAAAATAGATTAGGAAACGAACGTCAAGTTAAAAGGATGTAACTAACTGCTTACGTTATTTGTCACGGCACGTTGACGTATTTCAATTGGCCAAGTGATGTGTTTCGCAATCATTTATGGCTTCGGATATTTTTAAAATATGATGTAGAATTTCAAAATAAAGCGACTGCAATTATAAAAAATGGCGAAAATGATACGTTTGTAGTTTTTTACAACTTATTTTGATCGAAACGAAGTATGTTTCGTGGCCAATTGAAGCTCCTGATTCTTGATCGAGCAAAATCATCGAATTGTCAATATTTGCCTCAAGCAAGATTTTATAAAGGTAAGCGTTAGTGTGCTCATAAACGACTTTAAAAAGGATTTAAATATTGGTAGTATGATGTAGGTTGAAATAAGTAGTTTATGATTTTCATATTTGATAGAGTTGAGCAAATACACTTCTCGATTTGTTAATTCTTGCTTGCTACAACATCCGCGGTACCACCTTTAGTTGTGAGATTATTGGTATTACTTTATTTTTTGCAATATAAATGCGGAGTGTCTGCCTAACCGTTAAGCTTCCTAACATTGGTTTACATATCGGATGAACTTGAACTTGGTGATAACGTCAATATAAGCATGTTCTTTCAGGTGACCTCAAATGCCCCATTAGATTCTATGTCTCCTACTAAAAGTGTAGTTTGACACGTCGTTCAGCACAGTTAGAGATAATAGGAGGAACTTCAAACAACCCTGATTAGCCCTAGTGTCTGATTTAATTGACAGTGATAGATTGTTATTCCGAACGATACAGTACTTAAAGCTGTCATAGAACGCTTTTATAATATTGATACATTTAACAGCAAAACCTTTTGTTTCCTTTCCAAGTCTATTCATTATATATTTATCACAGATAAGACTTAACCAAAATAGACGTGACGAGATGATAGTAACTGAATGAACGTTTGCACTCGTTACGTCTGTTTTGACATTTAACCCAAAATGTTACGTTAACCAACGAAGTGAAACAAAATTTGCAATCGCATTGCCAATGAATTAATAAATTCTCACAGCAGCAAATTATTGTTGAATTTTACTTTGAAAATATTTTTGTGTGCCGGCAAACAGCTGTTGTGACGAGTAGTGACGCTTTGAAGTTCGGTTCTTACGGAACAACACGTCTCGTCAAAAAGTTTCGTTCACTTTCGATCAGTTACATTTGTTCATTTTGGTTTTTAACATTGGTTTTCATATAGGGGAGAGGGGGGCTAGTGTGGACAGATTCAAATTTTCGCGCCGTTTTGAGTCGATGTTTTCCGTTGAATTTTTTTAAGTAGGCCTTTGCACTCCCCATCACCAAAAAAAAAATTCGTTTGTATATAGTTCACCGTTTCATGGTAACGAGACCAGACGTGTTTTGCGCAGCAAAAAGTAAATTTTTTGTTTTTTCTCAATTTTAGTAATACTCAGAAATTAATCATTCTTTTGCTAAAGTGTAAATATATAATACATGTTAAGCAAGTGTTTATTCAAGTAATTGAAATTATTTTTAATAAAGTTTACCGTAAGTTTAAAAACAAAATGTTTTTGTATAAAAAAACATAAAGGTGCTAGTGTGGACAGTTGAAATGGGGCTAGTGTGGACATGACCACACAAGTCCCATTTTCATTTACTTTGATGAGAAGGTAGGTAATGTCAATCGGAAAACGGATGGTGCTGATATATTGGAGAGTTTGGTGGCATTATTAGGGTGGATCAAAATAAATTTTTTTTTCAGTTGATAGATTAAGCTCGGAAATAGCTATTTTCGACCTTTCCCTAACGATTGGTGCAAAGAAAAATTTTATTTTAATTTACCCTAAAAAATTATTCATGCTTCAATCGATAAGAAATGGTCGACAATGGCTTTAGGACATACCTTCGAGCGGCTACGGACCTTGGTAAGCACCAAAAGGGTCGAAAACGGTACTTTCCAAGTTCCGTAGCCACCCTAAGTGATGTCCAAAATTATTTTTTCGAGCTTACCCATTGAGATTGAGACAAAAAAAAATTGTCCGAAAATGGGTCAAAAACGGTCCTTTCCAGGGTCCGGAGGTACTCCAGTGATGTTTAAAATCCATTTTGGACCTTTCCCCATCGATTGGAGCAAAAAAAAATTTTAAAATGGGTCCAGAAATCGTCAGACCTTTCTAAAAGCTCATCCTCAATTCAGACAAGACAAACGAAGAACCTCTTAAAAAATGCAGCCCCAAGAAACATTCGCTTTCTCCAAGATTAACATGGGATAGAAGTGAATTTTTAATTTTTATTGAACTGTATTATTATTGTCTTAAAAAAAAAAATATATATTTGAACTCTTTTTTTAAGTTTCTGTTTCAATTTTCAAGTTTCTATTGGTGTCCACATTAGCCCCTAGTGAAATCAATGTAAGCTCTTTTTAAAATAATTTAAAAATGCGTTTATGAAAAATAAAAATTGTAACTGTTGGTGTAATTATGAAGGTAAGAGGTATAAGTAATCACTAAAAATTACTTTATTACAAAAAATAAATATCTACATATACAATTTTATAATTATGTAAAAATTGTCCACACTAGCCCCCCTCTCCCCTACTCGAACTTACTCGTTCCGTTTCGTCACGTCTATTTTGGCTTAGGCTATAGTTGTAAAAAACAGGTTTGCTATTCGCATATTTGTTCTAAGATAATACGTGGGGTGCTATATGATCAAATCTTGTGAGTTTATTTATGTACCAAATGTGTTCAACTAATTTTTCTTCCCTTAAAAAAATAAAAATTGAGAAGGCTTTTAAATTCCTTATATCTATAAATTTTCCCTTAACCAGTTTTTTATATATGTATATCTATTTTAGTTATGTTTTCAATTATGTATTTGCAAGAACACCTATTTGGTCCCTTTCTAAGTGTTTTAAAATCATTTCTACACACACCACAATTCTTTAGTTATTACATCTTGGAAGATATGGTTTGACGACGAGCTTGCAACCAAACTTTGAGGTATTCGATAATTTTTTCATTTTGCTCTATAATTTTTTTGTAGTATATGGGCAAATTCGTAAAGTTGTTACTTTTTGAGTTGAGTTATGAGTTATGGACCAAAACTCTTTTTTAATTTTTGTTCGTTTTTGATCCATAACTTTTTGAATATTTGTTCAGAACGAGGTACCAATGCAAAATCTTGATTTTTATGCTTATCTGAAGCCGAACCAATATTTAGAAACAGTGTGCCATAAGTTTGAAAAAAAAAATTTTTTTTACTATGTGGGCAAATCCGCGAAGTTGTTACTTTTTGAGGGAAAAAAAAATAATAATTTCGGTTGAACATTTTTCCACAGTATATTGTACACCTGTTGTTTAATTAAATTCATGAATGTGCTACTGAAAAATAAGAAATTTTATTGCCAGGAAATCGAATATTTACCATATATATGCCCTAATATATTGTTTATTTTGAAGAAAGGAACATATCTATAGAACAAAATTCGTGATAAAACACATGTTCAATTTTTTTTTTAGACCTTAAAGTGACAAAAATTGAAGTTTACAAAAATTATGTTGGGTGCTGAATTTCTGAGACCATTGATGGCACAGTCTCAACACTCTAAGTAACATATAGGTTTGTGTGCCTCTTCTTTTGTTACCCAAATCCCCAAGACGCTATATGAAATTTTCAAAAAGTTATCAGCGAGAAATGATTGTGACATGTTGAAAGAGACAGATTAAAAATGGAAAATTTCGACGTTTTTATACCTATGTCATCGTCATATTCATAAATTTTTGCAAATTCTATTTTTTTTATTTGGTAGATATGTGTTCTTTCATATTATTATAGTATTAGTTACCTAAAAAAATTTTTTCGACTAGAAAAGGGACTGACAAAAAAAGTAACAACTTTACGGATTTGCCCATATGTTTTCTACAAAACGTTACTTAAATAACAAACGCCAAAAAAAAACGTTTTATTTTTTGAAACAGACTAACCATGGTACAATTTGGAAATAATGAAATTTGCTAAATTAAAATTACGGTCCTACTTAGTTTTCTCTACCTGCACTTCACTATCAGAGGAGTTATGAAAAGCCTTTGCAGCGCAGATATCAAAACAATTGTTAAATTACTTTTTTAAATTATATATGTCTATGATCAAAATTTAATTATTATTTTTAATAAAGCATATTTTTCGTTTCTTTTTCAGATATCGCTCATTGCATTGAAAATACTTATACTGCGGATCAAAAACTTCTGCTTGGACTTAATTGTATGCAAACTTTGCTCAAACTTAACCATTTAAAGGACAAAACACCATATTAAAACGTAATAAAAACTGACAACTGCATATACTAAGTGTCCAACTAAAAACGAAAGTAAAAAAAAGAAACACTTACACCAACATGCATTAATTTCCGATCACCAGTTTTTTAAAACAACTGCCATCATATTGAAAATGACAGAACTGAAATTATAAAGAAGTAATGCCTTTTGAAGAGAAAAAAACGTTAACGCACACAATCACAAAAGCACTAAACATAAATTCCAAATACACATCCACACACACACCCACACACACACACCCACACATACAACACATCCACAGGTAAAGAATTGCGCGTACTTATTTTAGACAAGAAACGTACGCCGCCAGCCTGGGGTTAGAATATGAAATTTTTTTTTTTTTTTATTTTCCTTCTTCTTCTTTTGTACGCATTTTGTTTTTGAACATAGTTACCTCTCTCTTCTTTATCTCGCGCACTTTTTGTTGCTTGAATTGGTCACGCACACACCAATAAACGGACAGACATATAATGCAAACAGACGGACGGACAGCCAAACAAACATTTGTTCTGCTTCGTTATGTTGCCGGCGTTTGTACGTTTTACAACAAAGCAGGCTAAAATAACTGTTTTGTAATTGCCAGCGTCATCATCGTAGTTGCCGTTGTAATCTCGTCGGAAGTTTACTTGCGAGACAGCAGCAACAATAAAAATAAACAACAACAACAACACGAACCGTAATAACTAAGTCGCGCAAATAAACGCGTTAAAGTAACAAACGCACGATCTAAATAATACAAAAAACATAAAAAGCAAAAAAAAAAACAAAAGGACCGCCGGAAGTGTAGCGTAAAGTAATAAGAACCTTAATAACAGCAGCTAACGAAAAGGAAAAGAAAAAAAAAGTACAATCAAAATGGCAATGGAATGGATAACAGCGATGGACAAACGGTGAGTTTAAAAATATCATACAATTTTTTAAAGTGCACTACTTTTACTAATGAAGAATGCATTAAGCTGAAAACAAAATATAATGTATAATTAACAAAGTTTATTTAGCTTACATTTTTTTTAGTTATTTTTGCCTAGATCACTTTGATTGCCATCGCGTATGAATGTTTTACAGATGTTTATTAAACAAAACATAAGTTTCAATCATCAAAAAAATTATGGATAACATGTCGTATGACCGACATTTAATATTTGGGTACAAGTTTTTCTAATTTATGGGCTTGGTAATTTGGTTGACTCGTTAAAAGTCATGAAAAAAGTTTTTGGAAATAAGTATCGAAAAAAGGTTATCTCTAATAATAAGATTTGTCTAAATGAAGCAAAAATTGGATGCAAAACTGCTTGAAAATTTAAGCAATCGGACATTGGAGTTCATTCTACGGGAAATTGACATTGGAAACCTTTAGGTCTTGATTAACCTCAATCAGAAACACAGAGAGAGAGACAGAAAGATTGTAGTAATTAGAACAATCAGCAAATGGAACACAGCAATGAGAGAATTCTCTTCCGATATAAGTCTGAGTCAGTCCAAACCTTTTTCAGTTAGTATATAACAACAGCGTTTAGTACTGGCAGAGAGGAGCAACGATATCGGTCAGAATTTTACTTCTGAAGACCGAAAATTGAAATTTTAGCTCGTTGTCTTAAAATATATATTTTTTCGAAGCAGTGCTAAAAAAAAACTAGTACTTCACCGAGAACGAGGCGAGGCGAGATTCGAGTTATTCTCGTTCTCGCCTCGTTTTATAAATTTGAGTCTCGCCTCGCCTCGTTCTCGGCCGAGAACTTGCCATCACATATCTCGCCTCGCCTCGCCTCGTCGAAACCTCACCTCGCCTCGGTAAAAAGCGAGGTTTTTATAAAAATGAAAAAAATTCTACATGTATCAGGCCTGCATATGTACATTCAACTAGCAAAGCCCGACAAGCGTTGCTACGCCTCAAGAAATGAAATAACATATGTGTTTTTTTTTTGGGTGAATTGAATAATATATGATGATTGGTGAGATACGATCAATTTAATTCTTTTCTTATATGGGACGGCGTGGCATTGCCCATTTTTTCCAAATCAATCTAAACTACGAACCTTTTACAAACTATGACAATTGTATGTACCAAATCTTATCCATCTACGTCATATAGTTGCTGAGATGTAAAAAAAAGTTGTATTCACCTGTGTCAAGTAGTTGATAACACTGGTCAACAATGGTTTTGTTGGCCTGGATGTCTCTGCGGATTTCTATAATTTCAGGTACTCAGATTACGAATATATTCATGAAAGTACTAAATTGGCTATAGTTTTTAAGATATTGATGTATTTATCTATAAATATATGAAACAAAGTCGGATTAGTTACACTCTATATACAACTCATGTAATGTAACTCAAGAACGGCTGGACCGATTTTAATGGTCTCAAATTTTTTGGATTTGTCTCCGTCCCGAGAATGACATTGGCTACAAAAATTTTATTTAGGCAAATATTTAGGGTGGCCCTTATACAAAACTTTTTTAAAATGAATGATCTTTAATTTGTTGGATTTGTCTTCGCCCCATGAGTATAAATGTGTTTTGTCTTTTCCACGTAAAGAAAACACTACCCAGTAGAAATTCATGCATCACTGATGTAAATAAATAAATAAACTGCGGAAGCATTGCATGGCTACACAAAAAGTTATTAAGCTCAAAATTCATCAATAAAACCAAAAGGTACTTTTCCGAGAATTAAAACTTTTTTCCAGTGAATATGAGTTCCTTTTATAAGAATGACGCACACAAGAGCAGTTTTTTTAGTCTCTCATTTTTTTACAAGTCAATAATACATGCGTAAAAAATTGCCTTTTGCAGAAATAATGTCTTTGACCTGAAATTTTCACAACTGACATCGCGCAACTCATTTGCGCACATTTGTTTTGTTTTGCACGTTTAATTCCTGCTGGGTCTCTTGCATATTTCATTTTTCAAACGAACCAGCGCATAGAAATCAGCAACTGCACGGCGGGACGAATGATAGCATGTTTCATAGCTCGTGACCTCGGGTGGATAAATAACCAACCCTAGCCTAAGCTATGCTTCTTGCTTTAAAAGACGCGTGGTGTAAATTTCATGTTATTCGAATACGTGGTCCTTGTGAAAATGTTATTTTAAAAATATTTTTGTATGAGGACCACCCTAAATATGTACCTTAAGAAAAAGTTTTATAGCTTAAGCTATGCTTTTTGATATAAAAGACACGCGGTGTAAATTCTATGCAAATCGATCACGTGGTCTTTGCGAAAATGCTATTTTAAAATTATTTTTGTATTAAGGCCACCCTAAATATGCACCCTTAATAAAATTTTTATAGCCTTTATTATTTTTGGGGCGAAGACAAATCCAACAAATCAAAGACCGTAATTTTAAAAAAGTTAATTTTTTACCCTAAATAAAATTATTGTAGCCAATGTCATTCTCGGGGCGGAGACAAATCCAAAAACTTTGAGACCATTAAAAACGGTCCAGCCGTTCTTGAGTTATACAGAGTGTAACAAACCCGACTTTGTTTCATATATTTATAGATAAATACATCAATATCTTAAAAACTAGAGCCAATTCAGTACTTTCATGAATATATTCGTAATCTGAGTACCTGAAATTATAGAAATCCGCAGAGACATCCAGGGCAACAAAACCACTGTTGACCAGTGTTATCAACTATTTGACACAGGTGAGTAACACTTTTTTTTTATATCTCAGCAACTATATGACGTAGATGGATAAGATTTGATACATATAATTGTCATAGTTTGTAAAAGGTTCGTAGTTTAGTTTGATTTGGAAAAAATGGGCAATGCCACGCCGTCCCATATAAGAAAAGAATTAAATTGATCATATCTCACCAATCATCATATATTATTCAATCCACCCAAAAAAAAAACACATATGTTATTTCATTTCTTGAGGCGTAGCAACGCGTGTCGGGCTTTGCTAGTTGAATGTACATATGCAGGCCTGATACATATATAAATTTTTTCATTTTCATAAAAACCTCGCTTTTTACCGAGGCGAGGCGAGGCGAGGTGCCTGTGTGTCTCGCCTCGCCTCGGTCGAGCGAGGTAAATTTATTTTTCCACCTCGCCTCGTTCTCGCCTCGTTCTCGCCTCGCTCTCGCCTCGTAGAACGAGGCTGCCTCGCAGCCTCGGTGAAGCACTAAAAAAAACTGCTTGCAAGCAGTTTAGTCAGTAAAATATAAAAATCGGTCGCTTCATTGTAGTCTGGAGATTTTATTTTGTTAGTGAAGTAGAAAATTAAGTGCGCAGCAAGAGATCAATAAAAAATTAAGAAAATGTCTTTGAACAGCATTAACTGCTATATGGTATTGAACTATTTCAAAACATTGTACAAAAATCGTAGAGGAGTAAAAAGTTAAAAAGGTCTTAGTGAGCATAAACTTCGCATCACTATAAATCGGATTTAAGCTTATTAAACTACTACGGGAAGAGCTAGTTGAACGAATCCAAGATCGATATAATTCTTAAAATGAATTATGTGGATAGAGGCTCAAGGGTGTCAAAGTGGGTCCGCTCAATATGAAGTTATAAGTTTCTTTTTTTATCGCAGTTTATGTGTATAAAAAACGAAAATAAGTATTCTGAGGAAAAGTTTTAATTGTACACGTCTTATCAAAGGCCCGAGGGCGTTATGGTAAGCTCAAAATGGTAGTGGATAATTAATTGCATTGTACTTGGCTAGTGCTGGGTCAAGTTTTGGTAAATTTTTAATAAACTACTAAGCCTGACCAGAGGTGATGGTCTGCATCAATCTGGTACCAAGGGTTGTCAGGAGCAATTAGGAGTTCGGTCCTAGCCTGACAAAAGTCCAATAGGGTGGCATGCGGTAGGCCCCTCCGGGGGAGCATCGTCGTGGTTGTGTTTAAAACCCAAGTTTGTGGGGAGAGCAAAATGTAACGCTCGGTGTGAAGTTGCATTTGCTCAGCCTGGTGGCCGTTCTTAAACGAGCCAAGAGATGAAGATAGATTTTAACTCAAACCAAGAGCGAAGTTATTTCCATAAGCATAACTTTACTTGATAACTGTTTCAAAAGCAGTCGTCCGTCAGTTAGGGACGTATACAAATTAATTCGAGTGAGATTTGGCACGCCGTGGCCTTAAGCTTTAGTAAACATATGACAACAAAATATAAGTGTATTTCTAGCTACACGGTAGAAAATATCAGCATAAAATTAATAACTTTTAGTTATTCATATAAATCCATAAGAAAATCGTATAAAGTATACAAAGTATACAATTTTTTGTGAATATAAAACTTTTTTTTATACTGAAAAGTTTTTATGTAATATTATCAATATTGAAAAAAATGTTAGAACGTTTGACTGGGATGCAGCATACACGGGTTCAAGTTCTGGAACAGATACTTCTTTTTAATATAATTTATTTACAATTTTTATTTATAAAATGATTTGAATAACACAACTTGAATGGACTGAGATTTGAACCTGCTTCATTTATAGAATAATTTGAATGCGACCCCATTCATTTGCTAGCTCGGCCACAGTATGTTGATGTTTTATTAGACAAAATTAAACATAAATAACTGTCCGCATAGCTGGTTTTTATATGTTGAAAAGTTATTAAATTTATAGCTAAATTCATATAAAACGACTCTTACAGGGCTATTCTGGCAACTATCTTAGAACTCACCAGAGTCTTCACTAAGACAAAAGTCTTACTTAAGATATTTTTGTATTCTGGCAGCTATCTTGAAAGCTCTTTTCTGTCTTTCGTAAGACAATTTTAAAGACCTGCTACGAGCAGGTCTTTAATCTATTAGTTGTATTGCTAACATTATTAGCGTAAAAAAAACTATACAGAACTATAAGTTTTTGAGGGGTTTTTATTTGAAGTGGTAAAAACAGAAATACTTCCCTCGAGGAGGCTGATGCAGGACCCGTTGAACTTCTTATGAGGAGATAGACTAGAACACTTGTACTAGCTCGAACAACTTTATCTTATCCTAAATTCGTTCCGAAAATAAATAAAGACCTTGATAAAAAAGCTGAACTTGTAGGACGTAATCACAATGCAAAAGAGAGACAGTATTTTTTGAGGGAAAGAAGGTAAGGTATCGGTATAATGAACATGGCTGGGTTAAGGCAACCATAACAAATTCACACGATGGGCCTAGGTCGTACTGGATACAGCTTGAAGATGGAGCGGTATATAAAAGGAACTCAAAAGGGTTGGGAAAACGAACAGAGGGAGATGTTGTAAATAGAAGCTGGCAAATCATTTTTATAAATTGAGTAAAGAGCAGTCGTAGTCGAATGTTTGATAGAATACTACAATAACTTGAATACAAAAATTAAAATAAAAAAAAAGTCTGTAGCATCATGAAATTTTTTAAATATATTTATGTTATTTGATTAATTTAAATTTGAAAAGTCAAAATTTGATAAGTTTACCACGAAAGCTTTTGTGTGGGGAATTCAAAAGCTTTATCTGAAAGACTTTAGCGCTAGAATACCAAAAGTCTTAGAAAACGTCTTACAAAATATTTTCGTAAGACTTTTAGCTGTCTTTGCCAGAATAGCCCTGTTAAACTGATATTCATATAAAAACTTATACTTATTTTTTCAACCGTGTAGTAGATATAGTTAAAACATTGAAGATTTTTTGATTTAAAACCGAGTTGATACATTAGTTTCTAACTGCTTGCTTCCAAACCCCACTAGGCTAGCTAGATTATCATAAGCCCCAGTCAAGAAAATAAAAATTTTCCTTTAAAATTCTACATAAATAAAGAAGCCTATTTCCAGCTCTTCGAACAAGCAGTACCGTTCAAGCAGCAAATCAAATAGTATTTTCATATGATTTTAATCCTTGAATTAGTTTTTGTATATGAAAATTGTTTTTTAAAATAATTTTCCATAAATTTTTCATTTAATGGAGAAGGCAATATGTTTCAAATAATAAAAAAAAAAAAAATAGTTTGCTGATTTTTTTCTTTGTCAAATGTTGCGCTTCGGCTTAAAACGCTTCATATTCATTTGAAATTTGGGTCAACTTTTATTGATTTCTGAAAAATTTTGTATGACAATGGCAGCTTCAATTTCAATAAGAAAGCGAATGAAACGTTTGACTTGAGGCCAATAAATTAATATGCATTTTGAAATATTTTTTTTTTCTTAAAACTAAAGCTCAAATCATCATCATTGACAACTATTTGCGCTGAGGACAAAAAAAAAAGCAATTAATCTGGAGATAAATGGAAACTTATGTTACTGGCAGTGTGTATAATGATCAATTCCCATTGGTGGGAGTTCAAAGTGGTAAAAATTGCTTCAACTCAATTATTCGAAAATATCCTTCAAATGGAAAAACATTTTATTTAAAAAAAATCATATCAATTTGATTAAGTTAACGTACTTTGAAGAGAGAAGATAAGTTGTTTTTCATCGGCTCTGCTTACAACATAATATTTCAAAAAAAAAGGTTTAGATATACTCCTAGAACGTTTATATTCATATATGTATCTATATTATTAATATAAAATTGCTTATATGGAAATGGTTTGTAACGCTTTGGTGCAAAATATACTGAACTGATTTTAATAATTTGTTTTTTAAAATAACATATTTGTGCTAAAAAAGGTTATTGCACACTTATTTTTTTTATTTTTAAAAGTTAAATATCCGGTTTTTCATTCATTATAATGTAAACAAGTTAAGTACGTTGAGATTACTACGACGTATAGCGGTAGTGTCAAATGGTGGCCGTTTAAACAATATGTCTCGACGATAGTACCGATGCTTATTTTTCTCTATATTATAATTTAATCAACTTATTCTGCATTAACGTTGATTAATATAATTTTTTACTTCATTGTATAAAGAAAGAATCAAATTAGCCAACTTTAAAGCACGATAGCTTCGTCAAACATAAAGGCATATTTTGGGCTAGAAATCCTTCTAGTTTTGCCTATTCCATGATTTTGTGCTGCATTATTTTTCGACTTGGGGCAAATTTTCCAAGAAATGTCATAAAATGTCTTTAAACAAACATTTCCCATAATATTTTGCACATACACTCATTAAAATTCTATAAATAGAGACAAAACCATTTGATAAGTTAATCAGATATAGACAAGATTTAAATATTATGTGCTTTATTTGATTATTTACAGTGGATTACATCATTTTATGTTTTTCTAATTCGTATCTCAGCTAAGCGCTTAATAAAATTTAATCAAAAAGCAAAGATACTTAACTAGGCTAGGACGATGTAGAGGGAAATGATTGAAGTTTCTCAAAGGCAACAGTGTTTTGTTTCAAATTTATAATTCAGTGATTTAACAAAGCGCGTAATTTGCTCATTTATCAACAAGTCAGCAACTACAACAAGGACATCGAATATTTGATGCGAATAAAGTGCGAATGAAATGGAACATATTGTTGTCATTTCATTTATTGCTTTTAATGATAACTCGCCTAGAACGAGTACATTTATTTGTATGTTTTGCAGCTCAGCTGGAAAATTGGATCATTTGCGAAAAAGTGTGTTAAGTAAGCAAAGAGTGTGGTCGGAGGGGTGGGGTGGTACTTGGACAGCTGCCGTTGGTGATGTTTGATTTTCTGATAAATGAAACTAATTTTGGATAGAATAATAATAAATGAAGACTACGTATCCTGCATAAATACATGATAAGCCAAGAGCTTTAGTTTTTTTATGCTTTGAAAAAATCCTTGTTTCTGTTTGAAAAGGCAAAGAAATGAAGAAATAATAAAAAATAAATTTAGCTTAAAGGTTCTAAATGACTTGTAAATTATCATCTTTTTTCATTAAGTTTTATAAAGGACTTATACGATAAAAGATGCTTTGCTGTCGCATTGATGCGTTACATGACAATTGGTTATTCTTCTATTCTTATTGTAAAAAAACTAAAATTGAATTTAGGCATATGAATAAATAAATTTAAAAAATAGGTCTAAGGTTTATTTTGAAAACAGCTCTAGCTATTTTAATGAATTCTTAGACTACTTTAACGAATGTCAATAATTAATATCATTTACTGGACTGAATTGGAAAGTAAGGATGGCACCTTTCAATAATCGAAAAATTTGATTCATAATTATGTTTAATTGATACATATTTATTATGAGCTACATGTCTACAAACAAAAAGTGTTGGAAACAGTACCAGTGGGAATGGCACCTCCCATACAAGAAAAAACCTTTTGCTAATTATATTAGATTAGATAGACAGATCATTATGAAATTTGTTGCTAAGATGTTAATTACCGCATGCTTTTGAGTTCGATGAAGTTCGATGGAATTGCATCAGTAGGCGTGGCACCTCCCATAGATTTAAAAAATTGGAAACGCTATTTAGAGTGAACAATGAAATCAATTTTCGTGAAATTCAATATATAGGGCATCTGTGAAGTAAAAGTGGGCGAAGCTGTACAGGTCTACGTAGCACCTCCCTCTGTTATATTTAGTGTAAATCTGGTCCGAATATTTTTTTTTTTTTTTTTCAATATGCTTACTTATTTACTTGGGTGACCATAACAACCCGTTACTGGGCTACGAACGACCTCAAAAGCTCTCTCTAGGCGCCCCTGCACGCCTTCTCCATTCAGTCACACCAAGATTGTATAGGGTTTCCTCGGCCTGGTCTTTCCATCGGTTTTCCTCTTAATCGTCGCCCAAAGGCTGGACACTTTTGTAGAAAATAGTGCCGTTACGATGTACACTGGCTTTTCGTAACACCCTTTCCATCACCAAGTTGAAGAGGTTGCAGGATAGTGGATCGCCTTGTTTGAAACCTCGTACGGTATCAAATGGTTCGGAGAGATATTTTTCTACACTGACGGAGCTGATGTGTTGCTCAACGTCATTCTGCAAAGCCGCACTAGCTTCGCAGGTGTATCGAACTCAGACATGGGCGGGCGAAAGCTACATTTTTTATATGAAAGATTAACAGATATGGGTGAAAATGGTCGAGTATGCGTAACACTTGCTATACATATACTTGAAATTAAAAAAAATTAAAAAGTTATTCAAACAATGTCATGAATTTCAATCCTTGTCGATTTATTCTATGGATATAAAACTTCAAGCCTAACATCTCTTTTACAAAAGATTTTTAGTTGCTTTACTTCACAGTTTTATTAAAAGGTCGCTGACACTTTAGCAAAATGCCTACCCACGCCCACTCCAACCCTCTTTAGTAACGTTACACATTTCCACTTTTAGTTTCCACACTTATTTGTCTTATAGCGAAAGTTAATTAAATATACCTTTGATTTATTGTTAATGCAATACTTGTTAATTAAATAAATGAAACCAACTTCATCAAAATCACTATTAAACGTAAGGGATGACGTTTTAATTTTACAAATTCATTTTTCATTTCGATGTTGCTGGTATCTTTGCATGCATCAGTCTCTCTTCTTGCACCCAATTCCATTACACTACTTTCGAAAATTAGTTTGATATAATTAGCTTGGCTTGAACGATTAATTTTATTTAGTCAACAGAGAAAATTAGATTTTGTTTATAAATGAATATTGTGAAAATTTGAAATTGATGGGAAAAAATTTGATTTTGGCCAAGGATGGATTCAAAGAGAGCAAATCGAAGCAATTGCCACTTAAGCATATTATTAAATTTTTGTTGTGTAAATTTAGAGACCTTCCCTTGTGTTGTAGTTAATACTTTTATTAAAAAAAAAAAAAAATACAATACTTAAAAATGTTAAAATTATTAAATTTTCTTAAACATTTGCGTGATCCAAAGTTTTCGCCAGTGGCTGCAATTTATAAATTTTTCTTTATGAAATCAGTTTTACCGAAAAAATAGACAAAAAATATTGAGTGTTTTTTAAAACCAATATTTTTCAAATATTTTCATAATATTTTCAGTTTGTAAACTAATAAAATATAATATGCTTATGAATAACTAATAAACACAAACTAAACGACCATAATATGAATCATCAAAAACACTCCAAGGACTCCCAGTCAATATATATATATGTATATATCAACTCAATAAAAACTATAAAAATTCACTCATAATTTAAGATAATAGGATACTCATAACAATAACAATAAAAATAAAAATGATAATATCACTGATATATAGCTACTGAGGGTATGAAAGGATATGATGGAAAAACAAAAACAAAATGCAAATGACAATGAAAAACTATGAATGAAAAACAAACAAAATAATTTAAATGATGATGAGCACAATAAAATGAGAGAAATAAAGATAAATCAAAAAATGTGTACATTAGCAAAGGATACTAACAGTCGCCTTATTAAGAAAACAATAAAACTTTGTTTTGATGTTGTTTTATTTCAGTTGTTGTATTTTATGTCACCGATGTAACGATAAGTTTTGCATTAAAGTGTAAGAAATTTACATTAAAGATTTCAGATTTCATTTTTTCGTCACCTTTGCAGTAGTTTTGACAGCCTTCAAGATTCTTACGTCTTCTGTATATATATGGCATCTTCTCAACTCTTGAGGTGATATGCCATCTGATCCTGAAGCTTTGTAAATGTTTAAAATTCAAAATTCCTATTGAAACTCTTTCTATCTGAACTACTTTCATCTATGTTAAAAGTCAAAGGAGCATGTCGTATCAAACAAATTTTCTGATTCCACCATTATAATACACATCCAACCTTCAAAAAGGTTTGGAACCCTTAATCAATTAGCCGTTAAAGGTGTAATTTTTCATTCGACAAAACATGAACCATTTAGCTTAGACTTACAAGCATACTCATCTGCAAATTTTTATAATTAGTTTATGTTATTTTGATGTCAGCATCTAATAAAATGCTTTATCTAAATTAAATTCTTTATGATCCCTAAAATAATGTGGGCTAATCCATTGAATAAGTATTTAATTTTATGTAATGATTTCGCTCCATTTTCTAAAAATTTTTTTTTCTACTAATCGATGGAAAGATATCGAAACGTATTTTGGTCATAACCAGGGGTGGTCCCGGGTCTCTGCACGATTTCGGTCTATCTTCGAAAATTTGGTTTTTCCAACAATCGATGAAAAGAGGTCTTCCAAAAATACCAGATTTCATTCCATTCGCGAAAAATTTTCAGTTACTTTTGGGATCCGGGACCACTTCTGGTGATGGCCAAATCAATTTTAACCGCTTTTCATCTGTTGCAGAAAGTAGTAGAATTAATGGCAGACTAGTGGCAGCCCTGGCATGCATATACATTGGCTTTTAATGTGTAGAAAAAAAATCTTTGTAATTGGATGATGCAATAGCAGTTTTACACAAGAGAATAGAAATAACTTGAGGTGATTCCCTTTGCGCCTACATATAAGTTCGGTAGAAGAGCGTATCATACAAAATTTCTTCACCCAAAAAAATTTTTACAGTACAGTCGCGGTAATCCGGACTTCCCAGTAATCCGGAAATCTCTACGATTCGGACATTTTTGAAATTTGCCTCTACAATTCGGACAAAACTAAGTCAAAGTATGTTTTGGTTAGCAAATAGACTGTCGCTGGCACGAACATGTCAACTTTGGTTTTTTCGAATTTATTTTGTAGAGTTACGAGGCTCTTTTTGAGTACATGTTCATTCTCGTGAGTTTTTGCAGGCAAGTTGTTTATTTAAAATTTGTGGATTTTTTTCAGTCATTTTATTCCTTACTCATATGATTACAAGTTCTTTATAAAAACATAAAAAGTGTATGAAATACAATCATATACGCCTCAAATATGCATTCTACATACACTTTATATAATAATTATTGAGCTTTCTGTATTCCGGACAAATCCAGTTATCCGGACATACACCGAAACTATATGTGTCCGGATTATCGCGACAGTACTGTATTACATTTGTTAATGGAATTACTACCATTCAAACATAAATTAAAAGTACTTTCACGTTTCTCCCCTTCAAAACAAGCGTCCAATAAACCAAGGTCCTCCTAACGCTACTACCCCCCCATTTTCAAAATAATGAAACACAACGACATCAAATTAAATATGCAAATATTTATAATGAAGGCATGAGTAGGTTAATGAGTACAACGAACGCAGTAGCTTAAAATTCCCATTTAACGTTTCGTACTTGAGGGGTTTAAGGAAGGGAAGGAGCTACTGCAAAGATTTTGTTGAGCAGAGTAAAAGTGAAAAGTGTAATAAAAAATTTAAATTCCAAATAATTTAGAACAACGAAAAAATTAAAAGAATTTTGATGACAGCAACAATAAAAAAAAGTACTCTGAAACAACAACACTGCCAGCATTCATTTGCAAATTTCGACGTTGGCTTCGTTGGTTGCCAACAAATAAAATTAACTTTGACCAAAAAACGTTTTTGAAGTTACTCAAGCAAACATTAAAAAAGTTTGGTCGCTTGTTCGTGCGTATGCTACGAACTTTTATCGTTATGGTTTATCCTGCGGGCAGCCGGAAGTGAATGTTTGAAGCACTGCATTGTTATTTTTTGGGTTTGAATGTTAGAGTTGTTGGCGAAGGAGTTTTTGGTGTGGCGGTTACTGAATGTGGCAGTTAAATAATTTTCAATCCAACTTGGTTTATTAAAATGTTAAAGTTTAATAAACTCAAAGTTTTTGCAGCTGTATGAATCAATAAAAATTTTTGAAATAAGTATAAGTGCAATGGAGTTGTAAAATAAATGCACTTATCAGAGCTTAAAAAGTTGTAAGTTAATTGAGAGCAGCATTAAAAATATGTATACTTATGTGATATATAAAGCAGATATGCACACATAAATCTGCCTCGGGAGCTTGTCACAACAACAACAGTTTGAGTAAAAAAAAACTCAGAAATATTTGGCGACGAAAAAATGGTTGTTGACGAAGCAACAAAAGCAAAAGAAAAATAAAAACAAAAAGCAAAAGCTGAAGGAGCAATTGCAAAGAAAATCACACAAACAAAAATCATGCACCGATGTGTTTTAAAAAAAAAAAATTACACAAACAAAAGCGTGTGGCGATAGTGAACCGAAATTGTTTAATTGTGCGTTGAAGACAATATTACACAACCAAAATCTGGAATGTGGAAAATGTTGAAAAAAATAGAATAGAAATGCAGAAAACTAAATATGCCACGCCCACTTCTCCAATTTCTCCTACTTTCGGATCGATAAATTATATTCGTCATTGACATCCACATACTAAATTTTAGCAAAATCGCTTGTATAGTTTGCTATGTATGCCTTAATTAACCTCAAAATTTAGGGCGGTGACACACCTACTGATACAAATGAGACTGATTTTAATCCAGAAATAGCTTTCCATTGACAAACCTCTTATACCAAATTTGAGTACGATTGCTCATATATTTCGACAGATATGCCACTTAAGATATTTTACTTGTATGGGAGGTGCCACGCCCAGTTTAGCTATTTCGCCCGGTTTAGTTGCTGACATACCTTTTAGCAGGTTTACCATCAACATCAAATTTCATGCCAATTGCTGCAATAGTTCTCTTAAAATATCACTTCCAACTTTATGTTAATATGGGAGGTGCCACGCCCACTGATGAAATCACGTCGAAATTTATTCAATTTTATAGCTTATAATAATTAACATCTATGCATTAAACGTGTTTTGTTTATATGGGAGGTGCCATGCCCACCGGGCCTATTGTGCCAAATTTTCGTAAGAAGATACCTTTTAGCAAGTACATATATCTGCCATACTAAATTTTATTATGATAACGTTGTTAGTTCTCTAATTATAACGTTTATAAATATTGTGGGCTGTGCCACGCCCTTCAACGTATTTTTCCAGTATACTGACGAAGCTTGTATTGATGACTGCTCTCGGTAGTATCATCCCTAAAATTTTTATGAAAATCGAATGCGCCAATTTTGAATTATACCAAATCAAAATTTATAATTGTTTAAAAGGGCCACGCCTACTTTTTTCAATTCCGCCCACTTTAAACACATTTCGAGATATATATGAGCTGTATTCGTGTACCAAATTTCATCACAATATCTTGCACGGTTTACGAGTTATGGCGTTATAAAAGTAAAATTTAGGGCTGTGCCACGCCCCTTTTAGAGCCTTTGCAAATTTAATACCTAGCCCAATCTTAATTTTGTTACCAATGTTCACCAAATCAATAAGTTTCATCAAAATCGCAGCAACTTTTTCAAAATGGGCTGAGGTATATTTACATAGAGTATTGGTGGTAGGCGTGGTCGTGACCCGATTTTGCCCATTTTTATATGCTAGCAAATGCAAGAAGTTGTGACCTGTGTGCCAAATTTCATTGAATTAGCGTGCTTATTTTTCCCGTAAACGTGATTTCAACAGACAGACTTCGGTGGTGACGCTGATCAATAATATATGTAGATACTTTTCTATACCTGCCACGCTCCCTTCTATGCGTTACAAATGAAATGGAAAAGTGAATATGCCCTCTGTGTAGGGCATAAAAACGTCTTCTTGTGCTTATGAAATGTTCTTTTCAAATATTTTTAAGTATTCCCCTATCCCCATTCTAGACTTGGTTTCGAAGCAAAATCCTTTTGATATACACTCTATCACCGAAACACTTTTTTCAAAACTTATGGTGGATATCATTCTAAAATTTTTTAACTAAATAATACTGAATGACTTTGGAAAAACACACAACTTTAAAAGTTTTAAGAAAATTCCAAATTAATGGCTCAAATATTTCAATATCCCATTTCATTCCTGCTCATATGTCAGTTGGCATTTTATTTCTTGTATATCTTACTTGAAGCATCTCATTTTATTGAAGGGTCAAACAAATTAAATATCTAAATTGATCTTTTTACTAAACCCTTTCGGCATTGTATTGATGTGACTGAGAAAGGTCAAGCACGAAATTCGAACTCAATAAAATGTACAAAAATCAACAGAAATGACAATAAAAAAAAAACAAAAGTAAAATCAGACAAATAGCTCTGACAGGCACAAGTGTTGCTGGGCACTTGATGCATGTAACTTAAATCTGACAAAATCATAACGCCAACAAAAATAAAATCGTGCATACAAACAAAAAAAACCTTAATGATCTCGGTCACAAGCACAATACGATACATATAGGACGGACCCCACTCTGTACAATACAATTTTTACTTCAGCAACACTATGCCTTACCATGGTAATCAATCAATTCAAAAATTCCTTTTAACTTTTTGTGTAATGTATACCCTGCCATTTTGTGCTACCAGTGCTGCTCCTCCAATGCTCTCCAAATGGTTGTAAAGTTTAATAGCACAGCTGCACATTGAAAAATCTTTGTATCCATACCAACCATTCGAGTCCCTTTCAAAATATTTCGTCCTTACTGTGTATAACTTTACATTTGGAATTTACGTATGCGCACAGCTTACATAGTGAAATATTAAATAACCGTCCGAAAAGAAACGAAAAAAAAGGTCAAGAAATTAGGGCAGTAGACTTTCAGTTTACTCTATTTACCTACATATGGCAGTGCAAATTCACCCACTTTGCTCCTGTATTGTCTCTCCGATGAACAACGGCGTAGGCAAAATGAAAAATTATTCCCAAATTGGAGATCAAGGAAATGTAACAAAGTGTAAAAGGATATGTTATGCCCATTTGTTGATGTTGTTGTAAACATACATAGATTGTGTGATAGTGTGTAAATATTACTTATGCATGTGAATGTGTAATGAATACTTGTAGAAATGTGTAAATTGTCTTGCAGCAGCAGTGCTGGGAGTGGGAGTGTTTAGTGGTGGTGATATCGAGGGCAGCAAGTGGAAATTCGTGGGTTTTCATTTCAGTTAAAAGGGAGTGCCAAAATTGAGTCCTTACGGAAGTTGTCTTAATAATGTTGCATTAAACTAATGGAGTGACTAAAGAAAGAAATTTTATTTTGAGGCAATATTTTTGAAATGGACCTCTACTTTTTATCTATATGAAGTGGGAGGTATTAGAGCAGGTGGGAGGAGTTATTTCAAGTAAATTTCTATAGCTCGTTCACTTTCCTTTCTTAAAAAATCCGGTTGCAAGAAAATCAACATAGAAAAGCACACCATTTGAAAGGAGATAAAATGTGCTTTATTATGTATTAATTCAAATGTTTACTAAATAAAAATTTTTCCAAAAAAACAACATTTTTATAAAAAAAAAGTTGACCAGAAACTTAGATAAATTGTAATATCTTGAAAGTTTTCAAAAACTATAGCTGAAATTTCAAACTTTTATATGCCTATATTAAAGTTGATTAAATTATCTTTCATATGACATCCATATTTTGAAAGTCGATCCAGGGGTTCCCAAATTATGAGAATAATTTCATTAAAAGCTATATCCCGACTTCTGATGGCTATATCTCCGAAACTAGATATGTCACCCATTTTTTGATTCCATATTCGTGTACAGTATTGAAAGCTTCGTAAGAAAGGGGGATTTTATTAAAATATGAGCGGCACTCCCAAAGTAAACTTATGCCATAAAAATTGTCAAAATACTTATGCCATCCACAAAATGGTTGTTTAATCTTTTAAATATACTGCAGCACTTAAATCAACAAAAAAATACCCAGCTTTTTTGTTCTTTTTGACGTCTAGCATGTGTTATTGTTTTTACATAAGTATATAGTACCGTTAGCATTGACAGTTAGCCATTGCAGAAAAAACACTAAAACGCACATATTTGTCAAAATATATGTATATGCCGACCACTGTACATAAGTCCTTCGCTTAAAAAATTTATTCCTAATGGAAAGGGTAGTATACCCCTCCCTCACCACCCCTTTACCGCTCCATGGAGCATTTTAGTAAAACTTTATGAAAGAATTACAAACGGGACAAGCGCCTGAAGAAAATATTTCTCGGAATTTCAGAATGACAAATGAATGAAAATTTAATTTAAAAAATAATGTAAGGTAAAATCAAGGCTCGATGCTTAGCGCAAGAACAAATAATAAAAAGCTTTTCTCATAAAATAATTCAAATAATAAATTTGAAATTCAATTAAGAACGATTGACGTTCAAAAAATGCTAGCTGCCGTAAATTTCACAAGCTGACTGAATTAATAATTCAGTGGTCAAACAACAATCAAAGGAATGCTAACCCAAAAATTCACTTGAAACGCAAAATTTATGCGAAAAATCACTTCATACAATAGTCACCGCCATACCACATCCTTTTGCTATCGCCATGACTTTGATGAAATTAAAAACGACAACGCAAAAGTTGTTAATGAAATTCTATTAAAATTTCCAACCTACCAAACCGCCGTGTTGTTTCATTCAATTTCCTTAAAATTCCCAGCATGGTGATAAAAATACTCCAAGTACATAGTAGTAGGTTGAGCATAAAATGCGGAAAATTATGCTAAAAAACGCATAAATATTCACAAAGTAATGGACAGACAGACAGACAGACAGAATTTTGTACTCTGAAAACTGACTGACGAATGTTAAGTGAAAATGAAGACAAAGAAAAATTAAAAAAAAATTGTTAAAAATAAAGAAAAAGAAATAAAACCAAAAAAGCGCGAAAATTTCGAACAAACACGCAAGAATATTAAAACACAAAGAATCGTAATTAAAATTCCTTAGGGTAGACGGAATACGAAGCAGACGCGCACGGTTGACGACATTGCTGCGCTATGGGCTCACCGTGTCAGCAGCAAAGGACGAGCAAATCACTCGGAAAACAATAATACGTGCGAGCAGTGCTGTCGTTTCGAAAAAAATTTAAGTGCTCAATTTTATATTTTTGGGTATTTTTTTGTGAAAATGGGTAGTACATACTACACTAATATATATTTACTTACACTTACTCATATGATAAAAATAATTTGTTAATAAAAGTTTATATAGTATTTGTTGAAATTCATTTATTTTTGTACGAATATTGTTACATGAAGAAACATTTAAGTTATGACTAGTTTTTCATACATAACTAAACAGCCTTTTTTAATCTTGAATATATAAAAAAAAATAACATGAAAAAAATATAAAGTAAACGTAAATAACATATAACAGTCTTTTTTTAGTTAGTAAAGAACTAAACAACTATTTAACTCTAGTAACTGTAAACGAAAAAACAGCATTTTTCGTTGGCAAAATATAAAATATATCGTTACCTTAATATAGAAAGGCCCTAACTAACATTTTTTTCAAAATCGAGTTTTTTTATTGTAGATGTCGGTAGGCCACCCACTAATACAATATTGATAAAAATGTGTGTGCTACGATTGAAAACAAAGCATTTACAACCAAATAAAAAAAAAACAAACTCACTTCAATACTACAAAACATAAATTTTAATTAAGTTTTTTCATTCTCCTGTAAAGAAACAAAAATGTTAGTTAGGGCCTTTCTATATTAAGGTAACGATATATAGATTTACTCCGTACGTACATATGTACATTTATATTAAAAACCTTGTTTGTGGTATTTTAATAAAAGAGTTTTTGGTGGCACCCATTCCTCGCAGCTAGTACCATCCATTACTTCTTTTGCCATAAGTATGGCATTAACTGTTTCCGTATGCAAACAATTGCGTTTTCGGTCTTTTATTAAATTTACCTGTGAAAAAATTCTTTCGGCAGTTGCGCTGCTGTGAGGGAAACATAATAAGCTTCCTATGAAGACACGAATCATTGGATACATTCTTTCGTCCAAAGCATTTTTTATCTTAAAAATCTTATCCCAAAACTCTTCCAATTCTAAATCTTTTGACACCATTTCTTGTTGAATCAGCAAACGCCATTCTTCATTTATGTCTTCAATATCTGCGTCTATTAGGTTTGGGAACAATTGCACCAAAGAAACAATTGAAGATGGTAGATTTCGCGGATTTATTGCTTGTATTGCAATTAATACTTCATCATTGAGCCTTATGCGGTGCAATATCTGTTTGCATAATTCAATATAATATTGGCAGCATGTAACTTTAATTTCATTTAATTGATCATTATTGATCGTTTTCCTATCTAATATGACTTGCGCTTTTGCTCCAATATATATATTTTCAGATTCAAGAAATATGTTCTCTGCATTGAAATCTATTTCATTGTTTATGATAAGTTCAAAATATTGTGGTTTGATAAAATTATTTAAAATTGTTTTTAAATATGTTTTGAAAGTTGGTAGCAATTCATGGATCTTAGGACTTTCGGATTGAAATAGTATGTTGATCTTGTTTGTCATTTTTAAAATATATGCCAAGAACGAAAAGTAAATTTTGTTGATGTCAGTCATTTGTTTTGTTATTGAATGGGCCAAATCGGCATTATTGTCTAATTCATACGAGATGAAGAAGTGTTGCAATGGGGTCCATTGTTCCAAAATTCGTGAAGCTACGTTTTCCATTGACAGCCATCGTGTTGATGATACCTAATTAAATAAAGAAATTAATTTACTGATCAAATAAAACGGAATAATTTGTCTTGTTATGAACCTTTAAAATTTTGTGATGCGCAACTTCGAAATATTCCTGAAATTCTTGAAATTCACTTTGCCGCTTACTACTATGAGCAAAAAATGTATATATATTTCTTGCAAGTGACTCCAAATGAGATGGCATTTTTTTTGATGCAGCTGCAGAACACAAATGCAGCGAGTGACATGTGCAACCCATTACATATAAATTCGGAATTTCTTTTTGAATCAATGCTTTTACTCCTGATGATTTGCCCATCATAACTGATGCGTTGTCGGATGCGAATCCAATCAGATTTTCAAAGGGAATTTTTGCTTTGCTTAAAAACCCAGTTATTGCGTCATAAATTGCTTTGCTATCGCAAGAGCTCAGTCGAATCAAACCTAAAAATCTGTCCCTTACTTTTCCTTTTGAAAAATCAAAGTAGCGAACCACCAAAACTAAGCACTTGTTCGTAGTGACATCAGTTGTTTCGTCAATGATCAACGAAAACTTTTGCCTTTGCAAAATTTGGGACATTTGGAGTATACCCTCCTCCAAAATTAACTCGTTGACAGTTTCCGTAGCTTTTGTTTTGGCACATTTCAGATCTTTACAAACTTTAGAATCTGATGCTACCGCTTTTATTAAAGCTACGATGCCAGTAAAAAGAGAAAATGGCAGATTATGCTGCACCAAAAACATAATTATTTGGAGCTCAGATGTTTGGCTTTGGTAAAACTTTTAGCTTGAACGACCTCATCTATTACTGGCTGATTTTTTAAGCTGCGCATCATTTTGATGTGGAACTTAGAAGTTTCATGTCTCACCAAAAGCGTTCTGTTATTGGGTATTGAAACTAAACAATACTTACAAAAGGATCTTGCAAATTTTTTTGAATTCTTCCGCGACTCGAGCCATTTAAAGCTTTCTTGCCAAGCTGGTCGAAATTTTTGCAATCTTTTTGTACTGGAATCCGATAACTCAATATTTTCCAATTGAGCTTCTTCATTAAAGTTCAATACCTCGTTACTACAGGCTGGGGTTTCTGTTGCTTCTGGCCCTGAAGGTATTTGATGTACAGATTCTTTTTCCGCGTGAATATCAATTTTGGATAAATTGGCGGCTTCTGCTCTTGATTTTATTAGGAACCTACGATGAAAAATAAATGATTATCCAATCAATTTTTACCATGGTAAATTTGAAATTTACTTTTCCATGACAGCAATAGAAATAATTACATTAATTTTTACATTAATATTCCAAGAGACGCATAAAAAAATTATTGCGCAATTGGCCGCGTTTAAAAAGTATGAATCAGCTAAATTCTAATGGTTGATGTGATGTTAAAATTTTTTAATGTCAAAAGTAGTAAACCAAAATAACGAGTGATGATTTTGACACTTCAAGATTTAAATATGTCATCTTCAGGGATCAGTTTAATAACTTGCATATGCCAATGTAATTGAAGCATGATAGATCAAAGAACGGTGGGGTAGTACAAATTGCGGATTGGTTGGCGAAAATTTTCGGTAGTACAAATTGAAGGTTGGGTAGTACAGTAGTACGCTTGGCTGAAGAGTAGTATAAAAGTACTATAGTAGTACAAACGACAGCACTGCGTGCGAGCATGATGAAAGAAGCAATAGAAAATAATGTGCGAGAAAGCGAAGCGTTAGTGGAAGAGGTTGGTTGGAGTGCAGAAGGAAATGGAAAAAGGATTTATACTTGGGTGACCTGTTGGCCAAAAAATATCGCAAATGTGGGCTGAACTCAAAAAATGCCGAATGATCTAAAAAAATATTGAAAAAGTGGACAAAATAGGAAAAGTATAGAAGACAGGGTTCACCACTTTATTATTGCCTACTAAGAAATGCTGGAAAGCAATTGGAATTCTTAGTAAAAGTGCACGAAAATGTCTTAAACGTCAAAATCATAAATATTATTATTATTATTAAGAAAAAAAAATTAAATTTTTAACTATTTTTTGAAAACCAGCTGGTCACCTTAAAAACTCAACTCAAAGCATAGAAGTGTAAAATAGAATTTTTGCATCATGGTAGAATTTTTGTGAAAGAAGGCGGCAGCTTTTGACTTTATTATTGCTTGTGTGTGCACAATTTCACCCTTTTGTTCTTTATATTCTTCTGTTTTTTTTTCGAGTATGAGAGCTCTGAAAGTACTTTGGGAGCTTTATGAATTATTTATAAGTTCAAATGTACGCGTACATATTTGCTGTGAATGTCTTTGGCACAAGCATCTTAAGCGCTTACGTTGGACGGACACAAAGAAGAGAAGAGCAAAGAAAAAATCAACATCAGACACATTAGAGACAGCCTTAAAGCTCAACAAACCGGAAGTCAGATAATGGAGCCACACGCTGAAGTCGTGAATCATTTAACTGTTTCTTAAAGGAATTTGCCAAGGCTTTACATGAAAAGTCGCATAAAAGCCACTTTAAGGCTTGAGAAAGTTTGTTTTATTATTTTTGTTTTTATAATTTTGTTTTTTTTTACGCGTTATAGGTTTTTGGAAGGTTAACCATTTGTTAAAGACTTGAAAAATTTTGCTTAAGTTTTTTTTAAAGCGAAAACCACATTTAACCTTGTAACTTATTTCATATTTAAATCGTAATTATTGAAATTTTCTTTGTGTAACTTTTTCATTTCAAACTTATTGCTGATCAAAAATTTTTTAAAAATTAATAACATAAAATTAGTTTTGGTCAAAATTACTTAAAAGAAAATAGTCGGCCCATGAAATGTGCGATGGCTTATGAAAAAGTGTACTTCTTTCTCTCAAAATATTATTATCATTACTATAAGCCACACAAAGCTGAGGCTCATTAGCAAACATCCCCCTTTTGTTATTACAAAATTTTACCAATAATACTGCTAAGTAAAGTAGAAAAGTCTTGCTCCAGTTATCCAGCAAAAAAAAACTTAACGCATCATAATAAATTGTGCTTAAATGGCTATAAAAGAAAATTCTCCGAAGAGTAGGGCGCTCAACCACTCATGTGATATCATAAAAAGTTACCTTCAAGACACAGTGAAAACTCTATGGTACAGCTATGAGGCAGCTTGCCAATGACTGGTGCCTGCTGTTTTTCTTCTTCCTGACTTAAAATGCGTTTCGGGCCAATATGGCTGCCGTTGCCTCATTTACGTCATTTTACTAATATATGGCTCAGATGTCATGCTGTGACTTGATGTGCCTTGTTGGCATACGATTTCTTAGACAATTTATTATATATGTGTGTGTTTCTTTAAGTGAAGTAAATATGAGTTTGTATATGTGCGCATATGTCATTGCAATTTACTTTGTGGAACTCCATGGTTTGTTTGCTGTAATAGCAAACGTATGAATATCTTTTTGAAGTCTAATATTTTAAGAAACGCTGTCATCATTAGCAAATTATGGAAATTAAGGCAAACTTTTAAATATTTTTTTAATAAATTTAAAAGAAAACTCTAAATTTTGTTTTTAAAGCAAACAATTTACCAAATTTATTATGTCTATTCTTAAAATTTTGTTTTGTCAAAAAAGAACCTTTTTTTAAATAAATATTTACAATTAATTAGCATTAAATTTAATTAACGAAAGTTACTACATACAACACTTAATTAGATACACTTATTGGTAATCAAAAATTTCATGTGCAAGTGTGTATTTATGTATATTAGAATGTGTGTTAATTCCCAAGTTTCTCAAACGAGCTGCTTGATAAATCTATGTTTTTCTAAAAACAAATGTAGTTTTTTAACTTAAATATATTTATGTATTTTAGCTAGTAATATTTTTGAACTTTATAAAGGCCATTTTAGAGCTTAGCCCAGAAATCAATTTACTTACTAATCACGGAAACTTAAAATTGTAGTAATTTGCAAGTGTTCACCAGCTAATGTCTTTACCGTATTCCTCATAAGGTCTCGAAAAGAACCGATTTGCATCAAAATCAATCGACGTAGATTGAAATATGGCAACAAGCATTTGCATTCAGGGAAGCAGAGATTGCGGCCGTTCCAGACATTTGTAGAAATTACGTCCTAGATTCTAAAGAGTGTGCAAGTACATACATACTTATAACCAATAACGTCTACTCGCCATCGTTCTCAGGACTTGAACATTTCACGTACTCCTTTGATGCAAATTTTGCATAAAAACCTCGGTATGATGCCGTAAAAAGTTTATTTGGTACATGAGCTGATTTGTTGCATCTCAGGTACAGATCATCGAAGAAAGTGAGGTCATTTGGGTTTTGTGAAAATACCGAGACTTCAAATGTACTTTTTTTTCTTGGGCACCCAATGTTACTAAAATGTGCGAAATTTTAACAAAAAAAAAAGGTCCTCACTTTTCCAATCTCAAAAACCCTAGCAAAATGAGATATATTTCACATTAATTTACAAAATCTATTTACACATTGCGATTATTTCAATATTTTCATTTACTAAAAAAAAAGTTAAGTACATATAATAAAAAGTTCTTATTATTAACACTAACACTAACTACACATTGCAATTATTTTCAAAAAAAAAGTTAATTACTATACAATGTCCAGAACTCGCGTTCAGATGAATATTGAAAGCGTTGAAGTAAAAGCGTAAGAATTAAAATCAGTGAGACATTAGAGCATTTAAACTTACATTTTGACAGCTGACGGAACTAGATTTCAAAATCTCGGAATTTGCCCCCACTTAAGCGTTATCATCGACGCCGCACAGTGTAACACTTTCATATAAGCTGCGGCCAAAACTATAAGGAGTTGTCGTAGAGTAATGAAATTTGTCATGGACTGTTTTTTTGTAAAGATTAAGAAATTTTGTGAAAATGAATAAAATCGGTTCATAATTAAGCATAGCTCCAATACAAAAAAAAAAATTTTTTTTTAAAAATTTTTTTTTTTAAAAATTTTTTTTTTAGAAAAGTTCACAAGTAGGTTTCTTTCTTCTAAAAATAAGGCTGAAAAAAATGTGGTCAAGTTTTTACCTTCTTTAAAAGGAAATAAAAAAACATTTAAAACCAGTTAACAGCTTTCACGTATTTTTGTTATTTTTTTTTGAAAAATATACATATATACGGGGGTTTCTGGGGTCGCTGAAATTAAAGTCAAGATGGCGGACCGAATATGGCGGAAACTCAATACCCTTATCCACCATATTGGGTCCGCCATCTTGAATTTGTATTTTAAATTTCTGACCTTGGACTCGTAATCAGCTTCCCCAGAAACCCCCGCATTTAAATTTCTGACCTTGGATTCGTAATCAGCTTCTCTAGAAACCCCCATATACCAAATTTTGTACTAATCGGTTGATTTTTAAACAATACGTCCGCCATATTGAATCCGCCATTTTGAATTTGAAAATTTTTAAAATATAGCCTCAGATTCGTAATGAGCGATCCTAAAAACCCCTGTAAAACAAATTTGGTACAAATCGATTGATTTTTAAAAAATACGTCCGCCATCTTGAATCCGCCATCTTGATTTTGTAAATTCTGACTTCGGATTCGTGATCAGTGACCCCCATGACCCTTGTATACCGAATTTGGTGCAAATCCGTTGACTTTCGAAAATTCGGCCACCATATTGGATTTTTGACCGCCATATTGGATCCGCCATGACGAATTCTGTGAACCAATTTGAGCCAAAAAACGATTCGATCACGATCACGATCACGATTCGAATTTACATAGATGGCTCGGTCCTCAATGTGTTAAGTAACTTTAACAGTGGAATGTACTAGAATAAAATGAAACCCAAAACTTAGTGAAATAAGCATTTTTTGGACAAAATATGGACGGATTTGATAAATACGCGTACTAGCATCGAAACCAAAGCATTAAATTACAACATCCGAAATGTTTTCTAAAGAATGTTGAGCAACTTGATACATATGTATATACTTAAAAAATATCACAAAAATTATATAAAAAAGAGTACGGTTCTGAAAAAGTCGACATTGCAGCACCATACATAACAAAAAACTAAACCGATCCATAAGAAAATGTTATTAAACTAGAGATATATACACTAAGAAAAAGAAACATCGTCCGTACAAAAGCTGCTATATTTAGAAAAATGGGTGTGTCACCTCCCATAGTAGCAAATATTTTAAGTTAACATATAACACAAATTTTTGTAATGAATATTAATTAAATAAGGAAACTTTCTTAATAAAAAAATTGCTGGGTTTGAACAGATCAAATTGGTGATGAAGTTAGTGGTGGGGAAAATTGCATGAGTCATGTCACGACAAGCACATTTTCTACTGGAAGCAATAACTCATTCTATGCGAGCTACTCAATTGTTGTTAATTAATACCGAATTTTAATTTAACACTCATCATCAACTGAAACGAAAAAAACTGCAAAAAAAAAAAAAAAATGCAACAAAAAAAAAAACAAAATGAAAAATGATAAAAATTTCATAAAAACGTAAAAATCCTTTAGTACACTCGTGAGATTTAATGTATGGTAATATTTTTTCTATGAACACATGACCTTTTGGGAATTTTGCATGAATCTGCCCGAAATGTGTATTCTTAATAAATGTTTACGTGTGCGTTGACGCATTTATAATGTACACACATGCAAGAGTAGACCCAGCAAACATTTGGGTTGATTTTAAAATTTTCCATGTTAATGAATTCAAAACGCTTCTAGCGCGATTAATAAACGAACTTTTGAACACTCCTCTGGAAGATAAATAACATCAGATATATAGAGTAATCGATTAAAACACTCTTCTCTATGAATCTTATACGATTACTTTTGGTGAGTCGCAACCCCCGCTTGGCAACAGAATATGAAGTTAAGCGCGATCCTTATCATCACGTTGGTAATAGAATTATGATGCTTCAGCGACTAAAAATGTTCACTGGGATATATGTAGTTGCTTTACATACATAGTTGTGTGCAATTGTATGAGTATTTATGTGTAATATAGCGATTACTTTTTACTAGAATTATAATGCGACATATGACCAAGTTTTTGTATTTCTGTGTATATTGCATGCGTGTTGGTTGTTTGTGAATTGTAAATGTTCTGTGACACATAATTTTACCCCAGAGATAAAGAAACAAAAAAAAAAAAAACAACAATGAAAATATTTGACAACTGGAAATATTTTATTTTAAATTTAACGTAGAGCAAATATTTTTTTTCAATCAACCCCAATGTCGGTCTCACCATGCCAAGCGTGAACAATTGTCCTTGAAATTTTTTGTCCTTGTTCAATATCTTATAACAAAAAAAAAAATTGAATTGTCCTTAAATGCAATTGCAAAAATTAGCACACTTAAAATCTGTATTTATGTGATTTTTGTGCGAGCGCCAAAAAGCAGACTACATAAAATGCTGAGGAAATCAAATAGCCATAAAAGCAAAAAAAACCTCATCTCAAATGCATCGAAATAAGCATTCTCAACTACAGCAGGAAGCAAACGAAAAGGTTATGAAAGTAATAGAACTTTTAATAAAAAAATTCAAGTACACTTGAAATCTAAATTGCATAAAACTAATTTTATTTGATAAAGTTTTTTATTTTCTTATTTTATTATTCAATTTTATTCATAGTTTTTGGTTTCCTTTCTTGCAGACCTTGCGATCGAAATCTACGCGATGCAGAATTAATTTCATGTCGTTTACGTCGCGTGGAGCCGCTATGTCGTCTGCCCGGCTCGGCGTTGCAGCAGTTGGCAATGTGCGGTTTCTATGAGGATCTGGAAAAAGGAGTTACACGTAAGTTTTTTTTTTTTCTTTAATGTAGCAGACAGAGTTTTAAAATAGTGCGCATTCATAGTTTTATTTAAAATTGGAAGTTGATTTTTGAGTTATTTATTACTTAAACAATCTGTTCACGGTTAAAAAAGTTTATATAGTTGACCTATCCAAATGCTTATGAAATAATTTTAAATAAATAAATAGATTTTAAAAAGAGCGAATCCTCAAAAAAAGTCAAAAAAGCACACTTCGGAAATTAAAAAGTTAACTGCCTTTGAGAACCAATGATATGTACCTCATTTTAACAAGACTTTTAGTGCTAAAAGTTCTGATTCGTAAACAAAGTATTGATCGATCGCATGATCGATTCATGGGCAGGAACAAGGGTGGCATATTCTGGTCATCAAGTTGGGAAATTACTCGACCAGGAAATGACTCATGCAGCAATTTAATTATAAGAGAAACTAGATTTCAGAATAAGTTATCACCGAGATTGGAAATTACACGATTAGGAAGTGACTCATGCAGCAATTTAATTGTTTCTTGGGGTGTATGGCATATGCCAACGTGTTGTCCACATATTGTCCATATCAGCACCCACTTGTTGTTCCATAATCTACGCAGCGAACTCTCTTTGCTGTCCATGATAAGGCTTCAGACCTTGAGTCGATAGGACTTTTCCCTGTATCATCAAGATGCAAATGTTTCGTGAGAACTCGCTGGAATAAATAGTCTGATTTTCCTGGACACTCAGCAACGCTCTCACGAACTGCTTAGATGTTTTGTATTAAACGACTTGTTGAAAAACCGCGAGATTGTCTAAGATCACTAATTGATCCTACCTTCTTGAACTTTATTAATTAATGTTTACACAGTTGATGGAATTAAGCGAATATTGCGAACTTTATTATTTTTAAAATATTGCTCAACAATGCGCTTTCCTGAAGCGCTACATTTTGAATAACCCTGAAATGTCAGCTGTCTTAAGTTAATTGGAATTGGAACACCCTTTACATGTTAATAGTGTCAGACAAGGCAGTATCTATGGGGGATGGATGGTGTGGGATAGAACCCCCCCGAAATTTTTTGACGGGACACTTTATAGAAACGATTTTGCAAATAATAGACAGATTTTTCAAAAGGACGAAAAATATAGGACAAGGTCTCAAAAAGTAGAAAAATTTGAAAAATTATCGAAAAAGTAAAAAAAAACTGTGATTGGTCCATTTATCAACTTTTTCCGCTAAAATTCTAACGTGATATACTATTTCACAGCTCTGACGACAATTGCAATGCAAAAGCAATAAGCTAAATTTCTCTTTGTTTTTTATTTTTTTTTTGAACAATTGACGCTGCTCATAAATTTTAGATGATTTTGTATTTACCAATTTATTTAATTTTTTTTTCTCTGACTTTAAAATTTGTACGAAATCTTCTTGTTTTTATGCCAATGAAAAATTATTTAATTTTTTTTTTTATTTTCTCTTCTACTGCCTTCTTTGCAGTTTTTCGTGCAGGTGAACAAGGTCGTTTCTGGTATGCTGTGCTTGGCGGCTCTTTGGAAGTTAGATACCATGCTTCCGATGCTACAGAAGGAAAGGTAAGCAGCAGTAAAATGCAAACATTTATGTTGTGAATTTTTAAACTTTTTTTTTGTATTTTTATTTCCAACTTTGTCCATTGCACAGGTAGCAAAGTCTTTAGGTCAAACCAATTTTTGGGCATTTAGAAATTTTAATTAAATTTTTTGGGGTTTTTTTTTTTTTTTTGTTTTTGTTGATACTCTACATCGACGAAGAAATTGGTTATTAAACTTTTCGGTTTCCATTATAGAACTTGTGATTCGAGCATTATTTAGTTTTTTTTTTTAATTTCTTTGTTGATGAAATTAAAGGTTATCTTGTTAAGTGCTCGTAAATTAAAAAAATAATCTTTTTAAAAAAAACCTTATTTGAGTGGTATAAAAAACATGAAAATTATTATGTGAAATAAGTAATTTTAATTAAAATTAAAATTAATTAGCGACCCAGCGACCAATTTGTGGAAATTTTTGAAAACATACGAACATATTTTTTTATAAAATTTGCTTAAAATCTAACAATAAATTCTTGCTTATCTATTCAATTACATAGCAATTAGACTTGACAATATTGCACTTCCCTAACTATATAAAGTAGATAGTAATTATGACAGCACGAGCAACACCAAATACAATGTGTGCGCTCTGTAAGGCGTAAATTGATTTTTGCATAATTCACGACCACAACGCAAATTCGCAAAAATCTGCTCGTATGGTATATGAAACAAAAAAAAAAAATCATTCAATAAAGGCGGCTTAATAAATTCGACCTTCGGACACCTACAAGCGGTTGAGCACTCTGAAGTTCAAGCAATATGTATATTATTTATGTACATGAATATATGTCTGAATATCAGCAGCATTATGGTAAAGCGACAAAAAACGAAATTAAATATGAATGAGAGAGAATTTTTTGTTGTATTAAAACAAGTGCTAAGCACATATTTGTTGTTTTCGAAATAACAACAACAACAACATTCGCAATAATACGGAAAAGCCATGACAATAATTTTGCTGTTAAGCAATGCAATAATATGAATAACTGTGCTACATAAGCCCAACAAATATTGGCAGTAGACTTGGTTAAGTGATAGGGTTGTTAACTTGTTAGTAAGAGAATCGGGAATATTATTAATAAATCACTAGTGCTAAACACGGCTTCGCATGCGCACGTTTCATTGTTTTTTTTTCATAATAAAATTATTCCGTTAACATCTCATTTTATATTCTCTCTTCAAACATAAAAAAGCATTTAAAAAAGAGTTTGTTCTTTGAAATTCGAAGCCAAATACAATGGTGTAAATGAGAAAAAAAAACAGCAATAACAATACAGAACTCAAAGAGAGCAGCATAAGCATCAGTAATGAAAAATCAAACAATAATTTTTGACTTAATCCAAAGAAAAAGCATACTTAACTTTGTAAAATTAAAAACAAAAGTATTCCATAACCTTCTTTATTACAAATATGTTGTTTTAAAAATGAAATTATTAAAATCGATTCACTATATTTTACGCCAAAGCGTTACAAACCATTTTCATTTACTCAAATTTATATAAAAAGTATAGATTTTTTTGAAGTGGTGACTGAAGTTTTATGTTATATACTAGATATTTTAAAATTTCTATCAGAGCTATGCCCTTCAAAATTCAGCTGTTGTAGAAATAGCTAAAGAAAACACTCAACTGATTTTTATAGAAATTTTTTTTTAATTCTTCAGTGTATAATTTTTTTGTTTATTAATTTATTTTTTTTTTTTTTTTTGTAATGTTATTTGCAATCAATCCTAAGGATGTATCTGCATTCAAAATTAAATTCCCGACATAACTTTGGGAAATATGACACAATTCTTATAATTAGATTGAAACGCGCCTTCATAAAAAGCTCATATTTTCCAAAGCTATGGCAAGAATTTTGAATTGTATGCAGATTCATTCTTATGATTGATTGAAAGTAACATAACAAAAAAAAAACAAAAAAAATTTTTTTGTCGAATTTTATGTTGAAAAAACATGGTGCGCGTCATCAGTAAAAAAATCGTAGTTTCCAAAGTTATGGCGGGAATTTCGATATGAAAGCACATGCATTCTCAAGATTGATTGAGGAATAACATATTTTAAAAATATTTTGACAATAATTTTTTTAATTAAAAAAATTAATGTTTTAACACATTTATTTAAATTTTTTTAATTTTTTTTATAAAGTTATAGTATTTCTTAACAAAAATGATTAAATCGTTTTTCATCCTATCTCTTATAGTTTTTGAGATATTTCGTTTCAAAAAATTTCAAAAACGTCAAAAAAAACAAAGTGTGCGTTTATTAAAAGAATGGCCGATATATAAGAGAAAGCCATGCATGAAATTGAAGTAATTTTGAGAGCGTGAGAGCAAATCGATTATACATGCATTGTTAAATGAAATCATCAGTGACCTTTCAGACGATTAATAATGTTTCGCTTTCATATGTATATTTGTTGAGAACCCAAGAAAAACGTGAAACAAAGCAAAACCAAATTTCGTTTTTTGTTATGACCTTTATTTGTAAATCATATGATATTACACGTATCAGGCTTAAAAATTCTTACTCATCGGCTCCAAAGTCACTGATGATTGCATTTAGCTATGAATGAAACTAGTCCGACTAGCTTTAATACACTTTTTTACTGTTTTGCACTTTGCTTTGTGTAGTTTTTTGGGTGTTGACACACAATGTAACAATAAGCTTAGTAAAATAATTATACAATAATTCAATTTTTTAAATGGACCAAGGTATGTTTGTTTTGCATTGAAAAATTTAATAAGGGTATTCCTGAAAACTCGAAAAGCCTCGAAAACTCGAAAAGCCTCGAAAACATTTTCGAACCTCGAAAATAATTTGTATGAAAAAAAGTTTACGCAACTCTCGAAAACTTTCGAGGCATATTTGATGCGAAAGTAGCCTCGAAAGTTGGAAAATTAATAATTTGAGCGAGAAGAGCGCAATTGTTCTCAAAAAGATAGAAAAGTGTCAAAAACGAAAATTAAATTATGACGATTTTTCGATTTTCAAAACAAATTTTAATTCGCTACAAACTTGTTATTTTGATTAGGTTAAGCAATTTTATGTTTCTATTTTAAAAATATAGGTATAAGTTGATAAGTAATTTATTAAGCTATAATATTAATGTGAAAAAGTTTCAAATCGGTTCATCTATAATCAAGAAGAACGGTTTAAAATTAATCCAAAAAAATGATTTTTTTAACAAATTAAAGATTTTTATTTAATTTTTTTGATTGACAACTAAGACACATGTTGATTTCTCTCACACGAGTTAGGCAGTTTGAGGCAACAAAAGGCGTTTCTCATTCGTTTGCACGTTTGCATAGATTGGGGTGTCCCCTTACACAAGCTCGAAAACTTCCGAGGTTTCCATGCTTTCGAGTTTTCGCGTTTAGAGAAATACCCTTAATATATTTTGTATCAAAAAATTACTGAGCAAGACTTCGTTATTTTTTAAAAAGAAAATCATTAAACTTAACGAAGATCATCTAATAAATGAATTATTCATTTCAAAAAAAATATCTTTTTGGAGCCATATTTATATGCCTAACTTAACTCTGTTTATGAAATAATATAAAGAATTTCTGAAAATGGACTTAAATAATTTTGATATCTGTTATCAGAATTACTTGAATTATACTAATAAATTGCATTGAGTGTAATGAGAACAACAGCATTAACTAAAGCGTTTGTCAACCCATTTTCCGTGCACGGCATATGCAAACTTAAATGACAGTCATTCAACAAACGATATGTGACAAAAAGTCATATGCAAACGTAACTGATGTGCGCGACTTGCATTTTGCACTGTGACTTAAATTATGAATAAAGCAACACAAAAAAATAAAAATAAAACAACAATAAATGTTTTAATTTAAAAAGCGTAATGCAAAATAGTTGGAAATTGCATTTTGAATGAAAATTGATGGAATAAACGAAATATTGAAAAATATTGCGCTGTCATTAAAATTCTGCACATGCACAACAAAAATAACAACACCAGCAGCATTAAGAAGAGCAAACAACAATAAAAAACAACAAATATGAATGAATGAACGCTATACTTCTAGAGCTAATGTTGAATTCCGGATACGGAACCATCAGAATGATAGATCGATTGCATGCATATGAGTATGCGTTTGCGTTCTTCGAATGCACTTGAGCACATATATGAGTGTGTGTATTTCTATATATGTCAGCAATATGCAAGCACCCAGTAGACAAAATTAGGTGTAAGAAGCAATATTAGATAGAATAATTACTTACTCTACTTTTTATTTGAAATGACTCGTTTGAACAGACCCCTTTCGTAGTCGTTTTTATTTTAAGCGGAGAAAAGTAAGACTTCTATCGAAGAGCGATAACTAAGGCTTTTTTTGGAAGGAAATAAGTAAGCCTCTTGCGCTCGATTGCAAATCGAAGGAAGAAAAGTAAGCCAGCAGCGTCCGCTTACAAATAGAAAGTATAAAATTAGGCTTTCTTTGATGATTGCCGATACCATCCAAAACCTTACTTTTTGTATCAGATGCAGAATTTTAGATAAGAGTGAAGGCTAAGCAATCTTTATTTGTGACAAAATCTACATGAGCTAATTGAGAACTATAAAAGACAACACACAATGAAAACAAAAACTGAGAGCTGGTTTTGTGACCGAATTAGATGGCTAAATAATTTGAAACAAGCTGCGCTTGCTTGTTGGTATGTGTATTGTCACTGCTTGCTGTCGTGCTCCGGAAGAGGTCTTGCTCAATTACCTACTGGGTATTTTTGCACGCTGCGTTGACTTCAGTGTTGCGTGCTTGGCATGATAACTCGTAAACTGCAAATGCTGCATGGTTAGCTATTTGACAAACGTTAAATAGAGTGGCGGAGCGATTTAGTTTTGTGCAAATATTTGCAATTTTTATTTATTTCAAATCTTTTGCTGATATTCAGCTTTGCGTGATGATAGAAGAATAGTCAATTTTGTTGTGAAATGTTTTTTTTTTTTTTTTGGAATTGAAACTTTTAACTTTATATATATACTTTAGTATATACTGTTTGTATGTATTTTCAGCTTAAATTTCTTCGTAATTTGGTTTGTGCATATTAGAAGTTTTCCAGAGCTCTCTTAATACCATACAATTGGGATATATTCATTTTCTCCTTCCACTTGTAACGGAAGGAGGCGTTGTAGGTACAAAAAACTGCATATATTCTCGAGTAGCCTCACCAGCTGAGTCGATTCAGCCATGTCCGTCTGTCTGTCTGTGGAAATCACGATAAGGGAAAACTAAGCAAGATAATTGAATGAAATTCGGTACACAGGCTACAAATGCTTCTTGGGATGGAGAATGGGTGAAATCGGTTCAGGGACACGCCTACCGCCCATAATACTCAGTATTTCAAACGCTATATTGAGAGAGTCATTTGATGTAGTGTAAGCTAGTTTCTCAAGACAAGCACAAGCTAGTTTCTCAAGACAAAAACAAAACAAATATCCAACTTCGATGAGAGGGCGTGCCACTACCCATGCAAGCGAAACTTTCAAAAGACTATATGTACTGTGAAAACTATTTAAGGTGATTGAAACAGATTTCACACAAACAGTACGAAATGATTTGGAAATGATGTGAACAAGAATAAGGCAATTTTTAAAAAGTGGGCGTGGCATCATTCAAAGGAGTAACTTTAAAACGCATTATTAAGAGAATTATTCAAAGATATTAAACCAAAGTTCAAACACAAATATGTACAAGAAATGAATCGATCTATCATCAGACGAAATGTTGGCGATTTTCAAAAGGCGTGGCGTGACAATTCCCATACAAATCTCCATTTTTTTTTAAAAGAACTATCAACCTGAAAATTGTTGCTTTGAAAAATACCAAAGTTGTAAATATTACACCTTTTTCTCATGAGACCTCATAGATTGCTTACAATTTTTAGCTGTAGAACAAAATTTCAGGCATTGTATTTTGTTGTTGTTGTTGTTGTGAGTGTAATTTCGATGTTGATTTTGATAAAGTACACTGAAAATGCGCTATTTATACCTAAGGATGGGCTTGTCCAAATTGCGTTCAAATCGATTAAAATAATCGTATTCGATTCAAATTCGAGTTCCTCGAGGTTTCGAGTAATACGCACAAAAAACCATTACATTCAATTTCAGCATCAATTTTATCATATGATAGGTGTGGTCGCATTTCTGATGATACTCGATTATAAGTTATTGATTTGATAAAAAACATCAGAGTAGTTTCTTCGCGGCATGGATCACTACTGCGCTCATTGCTGATAGATAACATAATATGCGGAGCATATTGGCCGACTTTGACTTATTTGACATGCTTGAATTCATATATCTATGTATCGTAAAGTTAGTTGAGTAAAATATAGATCATTTTACGATTCAACGGTTCAGCTTGAAACTTTGCGTTCACATGACCAAAAACAGTCCTCAGAATCCAGAAGCTAAACTTTTTTATTTTTAGTTTACTTGCGTATACATCTAAGCATTTGGGCCATTTTTGAATAAAAAATTTGGCCTTGGCATTACTATGTTTCTTGTTTTTAAAATTTTCCGGTTTTTCGATTTCCTTATTTTTTTTTTTTCGGAGACGATAATACCTTCGATGATTTCTCGAAAAATCAATGGCTCTACTGTTCTTGTGTAATTTTCTATTCATGTTTTTGAATGTTTCTTTTCGCAAGAAAAATAATCCAACAACGAAATGTCAGCTTTGTAGCATTATTTTCTAAGAAAAAATGTCCCATAATCTAGTATTCCTTTTACAAGGCAAAAAAAAAACAATTTGCATTTGTTAAATTCATATATTCTCATGATTTTTGCTTCAACATTTTATACAAATGAAATTTTATTTTTAAAGCACGCACATTTGCATTTACATGAAATGCATTTTTCTTAAATTTTATTTGTATTTTTGTTGCGTTGTCTTCCAACACAGTTTTTACATGCGAAACATGTAACACAAAACACAAATGTTTGAGTTTGAAAAAAACGCTGTCAGAGGTTTTTCTTATTTTCTGTTGTTTTTTTATTCCAAGTGTGTCATGTAATGCTGCATTGTCAAAAAATATTTTTATTTTTCACTTTTTCAACATTTCTATCTACAATGCAATGCATGTGAGTATAAAATTAATTTTGTATGCGCATAGATTTTGTTGCATTAGTAAAATGAAAATTATTTAACTTACTATATTTTCATAACATAAAGTTTTCCTTAAAAATGATACAGCAAAATATTCTATTGAAAAATCACAACGCATGCAATTTCGTAATGTGAAATCTTGTGATATTTTATACGAAACAATAAAGTTGCTTTTATTTATGCAGCTTTTAATAGAGAGTTTATGGAATATCGAAAACAATACGACAATAAGGACAATTTATCATGCACTTAAGATTTATAGCATGCTTATTTTATACATAGCATATTTTCTACGCCAATTATCCTTGAAGTAATTTGATTTAATTTAATTTTGAACTCTATATAGCTGTTTCAAAGTAGTTTACAATTATTAAATATGTGAATTTTGTTACAGTTTTATTATAACTGAAGTATTTTTTTACACCGTTTCACCGTCACTCGATCACTTCTTTTGTCACTCCCAAAATTGGATGTCTCCACCCCAGGTCCGGTTGAACCTATCTACGGTATATGCCGAGAATATCAAGATTTCTTGATTCCGTAACGTCTACGCCATTCATATTGAGCGAAATAATCCATTTGTCTGTGAGGCAGCGGATAACATTAGATCTTGCAAGCGGAGATTATTTTGAGGTCGTTTAGATGCCATTCTTTGCACTCCACATAATTCACAATATGAAAGTTTTCAATGATTTCTATAACTTTAGAAGGTACAGAGCTTATAGCGATTATTCGGTATATTTTCAGGTTGCTGACACCCACTACTTCAAAGAAATTCAAATTAGTCTGGTCACAATTTATTTCGATATACAGCAGTAGCTGATTCATGGGAGTGTTGCGTTCATAGTAAAGCTGCTTGCCAAAAAATAGCTTTATTCACAGGGTGAAAGAAAATTTGGCCAATCGTTTAGAGAGTTTGAATATACACTGAAGACTGATTCTTCATTTCTGTAAGAAAGCTCAAAAACTTTTGCTACAATCGCGAAGAAACATTTTGCTCATTTGTTGTGGCTGGTACATAATTCCCCTGGAATTTCGAATATTGCTCCTAATGTAATGGGTTTATATATTTCGCATTTCTTTAGTAACATGCAAGAGATTTAATAGCTCTGGCTGGTAAATACAGTACCTTTACATTTTTTTTCCATTTGCATTTTTGGAATATATTATAATTTAATATTATATTTTTTATTGGGTCTTCTGTTAAGTGCGGTAAGTGCAAAAAATTACATCGAAAAATGCATTGAAAAAACAAAAATGGGCAACTAGCTGCTGAAACTAGTTTCAACCACTGCTACATGGTATCATCAGTAAGTTTTGTTTGCCGACAATTAAGAACTTTCAAGCATACTATATTTTCCTTTTTGCATTGACCAGTTAAGAATCATAGCACAAAATATGCCATAAGTTTACTTTCGGGGTGATGCATCAAAATTTTTTTTTTAGAAACATGGAGTTTTGCCACCTAAAACCGAATTAAAAAAAGAATTCAGTCTCTTATGGCTTCCGAGATAAAATTGTTCAAAATTTGAAAATATAATGTACCCCCCCCCGTTTGTATAAATAAATTTTTTAAATTTCTAATCTTGGATTCGTATTCAGCGACCCCAGAAACCTCCGTATACGAAATTTTGTGCTAATCGGTTGATTTTGAAGCAATACGTCCGCCATATTGAATCCACCATTTTGATTTTAAAAATTTTTTAAATATAGTTTCTGATTCGTAATCGGCATCTTCAACCACCCCCGTATAACAAATTTGGTACAAATCCGTCAACTTGATTTTGTCAAATCTGACCTCGGATTCGTGATCAGTGACTCTCAAGACCCCCGTATACCGAAATTGGTGCAAATCAGTTGACTTTAAAAAGCTTATTGAATTTTTGACCAGCTTTTTAGGACCTACAATTTGAGCTAAGAAACGGCTCGATCGGTTGAGAATTTTTATTTTTACAAGCTTTATTTTCTGGACACTCGATTTTTCTCCGGCTTCCGGCCGCCATTTTGAATTTCTGAACGGACCACACGGCTTAACGTGAATTGTTCCATATATATTTTTTGTATATAAACTTTGGGTAATTTTTAAGGAGCCTTTAACAAATAATTTCAAGTGAATTTCATTTGCGGTGTTTAGGATATTTTTAATTTTTTTTGCAACAATATTTTCAGCAATTTTGCCCACACCCCAAAAAAGTTGTCATGATGCTCCGTACAGACAATTTTTCATTGAGTAGCAAACCACTCATAGAAAAATTAGCAAAAATATTTCATACTCAATTTAAATATTACCAATGAGCCTGAAATTAAAAGAATAATCAACTCAACGCATGCAGCCTTACTTTAAAAGTTTTTAAATAAAAACAAAGACGCAACAAATACGAGTACGCCGCCCGCTGCAAAGATATGATGCGGCGCATAAGTTTTTCAAATTATGCGATACTTTTGAAGCGGAAACAACTTTGCTGATAGATAGAAGAGACACAGAAACAAGCATGTGGACAGACGACGCCACTCAAACAGTAGGGGTTGTTACGTCGAACAACAATTGAGATACATTTATCGTACACAGATACAAAAAAATAATAATGAATCCAAGTATCTTCTTCAGCTATAATTCTAATAATAATGATAATAAAAATACTAATTAGAAAACGGCTGCAAATTCATGCCTGGTAGCAGCTGATAAACGACAGCGGCAGCAGAGCTCTGAGCAGCAAAGAAGACACACTTTAAAACACACAAACGGATGGATGACTTAAAGACGAGACGAGAAATGAATTATGTATCATGTATCTGCGTATCTAATAGATACAAGCACTCGTACATGCTGTTGTCTGCTGGATCCCTGTGGTTTGGTTTTTTTTTGTTTGCATTTTTTTTTTTTTAATTAAATTTGATTTTATTTTTAGTTTGCACTATCGCCTTGCGACGAGCAGTCCCATTCATTGTCTCACTGTCTGGCATTCCGTTTCCGTGTAATCAAAGAAACCCTCATCAATCCACCTAATCATCCGTCGTACATTCTCAGCTAAGCAACGAGCAATTCAATCCAATCTGTGATCCAATTCAATGCGCCACCCAATTTATTCCAATTTATTCTTGAAGTTTTGGTGTCTCCAGTAACGCGTCTGCAGTAAAACGCTCGTGGTGTTTGCATTTCTTTCTGTTCCCTACAACTTTTTGATGAGAGTTTAGTGAATAAAGCCCTATGTGTTTCTTAGAGATGAATCAGTAGCCAAGATTTTTCGATATTTTTATATTTAAGAATGTGGAAAGTACTTATATTCTAATCGATATACAACAATATTGAAAGATTCCCACGACCAATGTATAAATTGATGGAAAAATGGAAAAATGTTTATATGTTATCACTAGCTGTTCCAATAAACGGCGTTTTGCACTTTCTGGTCCCGTTATAAGAAAGTCCTGGACAGAACAGGTCGTTGGAGCGCTTGGAGAATAGGCAAATGGACCGAAAAATAGCCGTGCCAATGATCAAGCGCTGAAAAATAAAAATTTTTTTAATGAAGAAAATGAATTGCTTAATGTTTAAAATTCAACAATGATAATGACAATTCAAACTTAAAGTCCGTACATTGTATTTCAAAAATCAAATTGGCTTTTTTTCATATGAGAGGCGTGTCTTCGCCCATTTTTTCGTTGAAACTTACTTTCGCCCGCACCTTTTACTTGTGTATCAAGTTTCATTCATCTGCGGCAAATATTTGATGACACATAATCAATATTATTTTTCTCTTCTATAGTGGGCGTAGCATCGCCCATTTTTTCTAAACAAATATATGATAAACATGATATATTTAACAATTCATATCCATCTGCTTAAAATAGTTGTTGAAGTATAAAATATTTCGGTTTTTTTTACATATAGGAGGCGTGGCACATCCCTTTTTTATTTAGCATCGTCCATTTTTTTCGAGTTTAAATTATGTAGTGGGTCTAGTGATTTTTCTGTAATTACGTGACCAATCGAAATCATTCGATTTTTACATAAGGAGATGTCGATTAATTACGTGAATCATAATAGGGGATGAGGGGGCCCGTAAAATCTCACCAAATCTCACCAAGGAGGAAGAGGGGGTCAAGGAAAACCTCACGTCAACTTTTTAATGCAGAGAATTTACTTGCATTATTATAGCAGATAACTGATTGTATCATATCAATTATTTAAAATTTATTATTTAAATCTCACTAGTCCCGCCAGATCTCATCAAATCTTACTATGGGTGGTCCGAATTTTCAAAAAAAAAACACCTCACGTAATTAATGGACGTCCCCTAACGAACTTTGACAAATCACTCGCTTATTTCCAAATCGCGACCTGTTGGATTTATTATGAAATTGAGTAAACTACAAGTTCTTTACATAAATCACTCCAGGAAGCCAATGGCAAAGGCAAATTTTTAATAGTAGGCGGAGTCACGCCTCTAATAGAAAAATTCGTTTGCACGGTTTTACTAATGAACCGATTTCGTTGAAATTCGATATGGCAACAGATTGACCTCTAAGCAAGTGTATTAAAGCTCCGATATCCTTTAGTGGGCATGGCACCGCCTCTAGTTAATAGGAAAATTTGCTGCCACGGGCATACTAATTGACTGACTCTGATGAAATCTCGTACAGAGGTATGTAGATTGAATCATAAGAAAAGGTATTTATATTTAAATGGGCGGTGCCACGCCATTACAGAAAAATGTTTTCAAATCTAAGCTAATAAACCGATTTTAAAGAAATTCGGTATAGATATAGATGGAAGCTTAAGAAAAGATTGGAGGTGGGGGTAGATATAGAGCAACATGATATCATGATTTTTATTTTTGGGAGCAATGACATTGAATCAGGTAAAATGGTACTGATTATATTATCACTATAATAGTTGAAATTCAAACAATGTGCGTACTTTGGGTTAAATATTAAAATATCATTAAGTTAAAAAATCAATTTAAATTTCTTACCAATATATCTACATAGAGTGAGGATGCTATTTACAACTGACTTAAATCACCAAACTGTGATTTTGACCGCTTAGTAACTTTTATCTCCCATCTAGCGTTTACATATTCTCATACTTTTTTTTCAAGAAAACCTAGTTAATGAGGCTATTATTTTTGGTCAGACCAAAGAATAAACAACCTGCACTATATAAGCTTGAGGTATTCGTTCACATTTAAGTAAACCAAGTAGAGCTCTAACGGCTACAATGAAGCTTTCGAATAAGGATTCATGGAACTCATAATTTTTTGGAAATCAGTAAGAGTGGTGTTAGTAATTACCTATAGAGGAGATGCCACTCCCAATTTTTCAGAGCCACCTTATTTTTGTTGAGCGCTTGTCAGTTGTACTTTAAGCTATCGTTTTCAATTTGGTAAATATCACAGCATTTTTATAAAACATTTTTCATATGAGAGCTACCACGCCCACTATTCTAATACCACGCTATTTTTTTCAATGCTTGCAGGCGAATCATTCGCTATCTTTTAACATGCGATATTGACATCTTATTATATCTCACATCAGTCAAGTTATTGCTCCATCTTACACTAAAGCAGATCGATTCTGGGCTTGAGCTTTGTCCAAACGGAATCGAAGAAAGTTGAACTCGTAATTGTTAAAAAAATGTTTGGATTATTATTTAACCAACAGCCCTTGCACAGTAGGGTGCAACATATAAAAGTTATTTCGACTATAAATACCCCACTGTACTTTTGTTCTCATGTAAATAGCGTAGTAATCTGTCTCACGTCTCTTTAAGTCATATTAAAGTGTTTTCATTGTTGTGTCACGTGATATCTGATTCCGATTTGATATAAAACTTTTCTATTTTTTTTTGTTGTTATTGTTGTATTCTCATTTCTTGTAGGTGCGTGCTGAACGCACGTAAATTTTTTGATTTGATTTGAAGAGCTGTCGTATTGTTTTTGTTTCTGATTATATTCTTTAGTTTTCGAGGGCATAAATTTAAATTTGGTTGCATTTATATGATTTCCTCCCAACTTTACTGTTGCTGTTGTTGATGTTGTTTTTTTTTTGTGTGGGAATTTCCCGCATCTTTCTAATATTTTAATTTTACTTTGTTTTTTTTTTCTTCTTCTTCAACGGTACTACACATATTTCTTCTTCGATTTCAAATTTACGTGTTCAGACCGCTGCAGCTGAGTGTTGAAATTGGATTTGCGTGTTTCATGTAATGCTTGAGCGCAGCTATGACAACAACAATCAAAATATAGGTTTTATACTATAACAAAAACAACAATAACAACAGAATATATCAACTTTAAACTGTAAAGTATAACAAGCGCGGAAAAAATATTGCTGTAATTTATAGCTCAAGTCGATTGGTCGTCGGCTGTTGTTTGCTAGAAAAAATTATAATTTCAATTAATTTTAATTAAAAAGCTACAGTCGTTTTCATTAAAAATGCATAAATATTAAAAATAAATTTATCATTTACAGAGGCAATTTAACAATTTAAATATATAAATATATATTTCATTTAATAAACAAGTTTATTTCGTAAAAGTTTATTTGGTTTTATTTATTTAGGGCTTTGATTCATTGAGTTCAAACGTTAATGTTGCGTTTAGGACTTTCAAAAGTTTTGGTCATTTGACATATTTATAAAGGCCCAAACGACAGTATAGTTTATGTGGGATATATATTTTTCAAAATAAATTTTAAAATTTTTAGAACTTTATGTTAATTGTTCACTACATAGTTAAGCCTTTAAAAAGATTTAGAATGCGTTGAGGGCTTATCAAAAATATTGATTTCTTTGTTTTCTTCTTAGTGCTGGTGAGAATTTTTACACGATTTATGAGCTCACCTTCAATATTTTTTTAGCTTTAAGCGTTGATTTTTGTTTTCTTTTCGACCCCACCATATTTTTTTTTTTTAGTAGATTGGCCACTGCCAGATAAAGTATGTACATATAAGCAACTGAAACTGACTTATGTGCTGCTTTTCGCTATGATTTTAACTTTTGTGGAAATCGTCACGCCTTCTTATGCCATTCCACTGATTTTTAATTCAGTAAAATCTTATGAAAACCTTGATCGCTATAAGTACATTAAGAAGCTCATGTTATTTCCCTAATATGGTTCCAGAAAATGTGTGCTTTAATGGGAGTTAACTGAGCGTGTTTAATATCTCTACTTTTTATTCCAGAGTAAGCTTGCAGCAACCAGCATGCTTGTAATATCTTTTAATAAAATTGTTCATGTGGCAACTAAAATCCATATTAAGTGTGCTTTGTTTGCATAGGAGGTGCTACGCCTATTATCCAAATTCCGTTAAAAAATACATACATAAACCTCCTTTAAAAAATTTTACAACGATTACTGATATAATTCTCTAAGGGGGGTAGGGGCAGTCAGAGGCGTGAAGAATAGAGAATTTTCAATAATTTTTTTTTGGTATTAATTTAATAAAAGTGATAATATGGCATCATTACATTATGTTTCAACTTGACTTAACGAAAGTTTAAAAAAAAATTAAACATAAAAAAAGTTATAGCAGGCTATGTTGGACCCTGTCCCATACAGAGTGTGCCATGCGGTGACCATCACAAATCGTTGGAAAATCATCTAAAATCAATCGGATATGAAAAATGAGTTATTTAAATAAATAATTTTTTTTTTTAAATCAACATAATGGCGGCCTCAGGAAATTTACCTCCAGATTTTCGGGACAAATAGGAACAATTGATTGTTAAAAAAAAATCGATTTTTAAAGAAAAAAAATCTTTCGATCAGGGAATAGCTTTTTATGTTTTTCAAAAAATGTGCAAATTTCATTGAAATTTATCAAGCGGTTTTCGAGTTACAGTGGTCACCAGTTCCGAAAACAGTTTTGAGAAAAACGACGCAAAACACATGAATTTCCGTATTCTAACTACCGAGAGCGGTTTGGTTATTGCCGAATAACTCCAAAAGTAACTGTCGGATTGACTTCAAAGTTTCAGGATATATTTTTAAGATATTATACTTTAAGAAAATGCAAACTAAATATATTTTCTAAAGTTTTTTTGCTTATGAAGGCATTTTCCTACAAAACTTTATTGAAAAACCACGTAATATAACATTTTATGCTTTTTGCCAAGCCTTATATCTAAACATAATACACAACTCGCTGAAAGGCAATGTCATTCAAAGTGTAAACCTTCGATTTTATTTTAATGATAATTTGGGATGCCATAAGAGGATTCCAATTCTTTTTGAAATCGAGAAAACGTGCCCCACCTCTCAAAACAGCCAAAAATTGATATATGATAAGTGAAAAAATAAGAGCATAAAGAGCTCGCCCCCTTATTTTTACTAAATCATTATTTTCTTAGTAGATTTTTAATGCTGACAACGAAATGGAATCGGAAATTGGGGGACGCATCTGCTTTTGGAGATATAAACATTGAAGTTGGAGAAAAAAATCATTGTAAGTTAGGAACCCATAAATCGCAGGGATGTCATTTGAAAGATAATATAATATTGTTTCATGAAATCCAAGATATAGTATTTTAAAAGTTATCTGTATAGGAAGTGCCACGCCTCTGATATTTTTCGAAATAAACAGTAGTTTAAAGAAACTTTTTGCAACAAACATACATATGTATGTATGTGTGACAAAGGGGAGAATCTTTAAATTGTTTGCCATACAGTTTCTTTCGCATATAAGACTAAAAGAATGCATTTGAATAATTAGCAGAGGTTTCATTTTATTCCTTTGAGCACTGCACAAATATAGTCCATATACTAGCTTAAAATGGAAGAAGCCATAATATATAATAACAATTTGACTGACCAAAGAGATTTCAAAAAATTAATGTTTTCACATACATACATATCAGCCAACGCATACAATTTAAGTGCACTCGTATAATCAATCTAACTTATTGTTAGTTTCCAATCTGGCATGAAAAAATACTTAAAAGTATTGTCGCAATCGTTAGAAAAATGTAAAGCTCAACACGTTTTTGAAGTTTCGTACGATATTAGTTGATTTGATGAGTATCAAATGACATTAGTTATCAGACATTTATCACAAAGCGTGTGATAAAAAGTAAAATTATTTATTTAAAAATTAATGCACGCACCATTAAATAATTACAATTAGTATGATTGTAGTCTTATCGTTAAAAATCAACTTATGGGCTGCAAAGCAGTATCTTAAGATATAGAGATTGTACATAGTTTGTATCGGCATTCAAGATCAACCATCGAATTACTGCAATATGTGCAAAATATAACTTCTTCAAAAACCACAAATCTTTGATAAGAAGCGCTGCTTTGAATATAAATAAATATAAAAATCATTTCATGTAAATCATGTTTGATGTCATCCATCAAACTTCCAAGAAACTTCACACATTTATATATGTATATTTATGATAATCACATCAGATATCCAATCAGTCCACAATAATCTAATCAAAATTATCAATTAAAAGTCAATAGCCGTTCATTTCAAATACCGGAATAACAATGACAACGGCAAACTACCGCTGTCAGCAAGATCTTATCTTTGAGCAACTTTTGTTTGTTCTTCCAAAACAAAAAAAAAAAAAAATTCATTCATGCATACTTGGAATCTTTACCATGCTTTTTTTATGACTAGCAATTTGGTTGTTTGACCAAAAATATTCCAACACTCATGCTCATAAATGCTCACATATTTCAAAGATATCAAACAGACCAAGCCACCACAGATACAAAATTTGTATCTTGCTCTCTCTTTTCAGATATCTAACAAAAATATTTGATGAAAAACCACAATATTTTGCTGGCTCTCTTTCAATTAAGTTTTTTTTGCGCTCTTTTTTGTTTTTGTTATTCATTTCAATGATATTCATATCTGAGTAGCTGAGAGTTAGCCGACTTTTGCCGCATAGCCAACCGTGGATCTTTTTCTTCAACAGCGCCGTCATGTTTTTTGCTGCGGTTGTTGTTGTTGTTGTTGTTAGTGGTGGCACTGTGTTTTTGTTTTTATATGTGTCTTCTGTTACAAATTTTAATTCGCGTCGAGCATTGAGGCACGTCACAACGTAACCCACACGTACGCGCGATGCACTCGTTCCGGATTCTATCGAGAATACGCGAGTCTTAAATTTCATAAGCGCGACATTCGACTACGCGGAATACGTGAGAATCGTTTGGATTTTTTTTTTTAAATTTCGGTGAAATTGAAAACTGTGCTAGTGCAAACTTTGGTTTTTGCTGCCAAAAAATTAAAAAAAAAAAAAAAACAAAAAAAAAAAAAACAAAATCAATGCATAACAAAAACTTCTGCATTTCCGTTTGAAATTTATCTGGTGTTTCTATTTCGAGTTGTAAAATTCGTGTTTGAGTGTTGAATTTCTTGTTCTGCTGTAATTATTTTTTCCAAACATTTTTTGCTAACGCCCCCTTTAAATGATCCAGCCAACCTCTTTTTCGATTTGTGTGTGTGTTTACCTAGTGTTCAATCCGTTGCACAGTGTTTGTTTTAGAGATTTTCCTAGGACAAAAGCCAAAATACATTTTCGTATTATGATGAGGGCAAATAATAAAGAAATTAATACATTAAATTTAAATTTTGAGTGATAAACTCAAAACGAATAGCTCTTAAATTATCCATCCTTAAGGAGGCTGTCGTCATCGCAGAAAGTACTAGAGAATGTTGTAGCTAAAAAGTACTCTAACAGACAAATTTTGATAATTGTTTTCCCGTAGGTGTTAACGTTTCCATGTAAAGTTTTTTTCTGAGTGTGCTTCTTTATAAGTTATATTATAAAAAAATCATCTAAATTTGGTGACTTTGACGTATAACATATGTTGTACAGGAGGAAGTCCTGAGCTAAAATATATCAGCAATATCACCAATTGAAAGAAAAATTCTGGAATAGTTTGTGATAAATTCAAAAAACTTCGGAAATTCAAATTTCGAAAAAAAAAATTGGAAAAATGTGTTTGGAAAATCAATATAAAAAAACTTTGAAATCAATTTTTGAAAATATATCATATTGGATTTTTCTTCTAGTTCCCTAGAAGCCCTGTAAGATACAAAGTGGAATCACGGTAATTTTTCAAGAAAAATATAGAAATGTACGATGGATTAAGTTAGGGTTATGCTCACCTCGTTGAGTAGTATTTTTGATTTGACTATCTGCGGGATACTCCAAGGGACAAGAAAAATATTCTTACAGCAACAAATTCCGCAAATCGCTCAGGTCGCATTAAGTGGTCAAATATTAAAAATGTCCACTACAATATTAACACTCCACCACTGCAGTTAAAATTGGAACAAAAACAAAAATTTTCGGAAATGGGACAAAAACTGTCCTTTGCAGGGTCCGGAGCTTAGATGTCCAAAAGTTATTTTCGACCTTTCCCTATCGATTAAAGAAAAAAAAAATTTCGAAAATTAGTCAAAAACGGTCTTTTCTAGGGTACGGAGTCACCCTAAGTGATGTCCAAAAGCTATTTACAACCTTTCCCAATCGATTAGAGCAAAAAAAAAATTTCCGAAAATGGATCAAAAATGGTGTTTTACAGTATCCGGATCCACCTTAAGTGATGTCTAAAATCCTGTTTCGAATTTTATGTATCAGTTGGAAAAAAAACTTTCCGATAATTGCTCAAAAACGGTCCTTTCCAGGGTCCGGAGCCAACCTAAGTGATGTTCAAAAGCCATTTTATATTTTTGAAAATGGCTCAGAGCCCTCAGTGAGCTACTTGTACTGAAATGGTCAGCAAACCACAAGCAACGATCAAACGAACAACTCAAAACGCGAAAAGTTCAGAGCTTACGAATTGTTCGAAACTCATGAGTTGCAATCGTATGATACGGACAACAAACGAACTGAGCATGAGTTGAGTCGAACTAATTGAGTTGTTCTCCTCGTTGCGTATGGCAAAAATGCGAACATGTTCGATCAGCTCGTTGCACAGCTTTAGTATTTAAGTAAATCGAAGTTTAATTTTCCAATATTGTTGTCCCCATATATTAACAAAATCAATCACCATGCAATCACACTGGGTCATGTGGCTAACGCAGCATGGCCATTTCAATCCTTATTGTGTTATTTCTCTTGTGTTTGGCTACAATTGCAGCTACACACCAGCTGTACTCTATACAAAAATCATCGTTTCGACCTTTTTTTCTTTTCCGTAGGCGTCATTCGGTCATTGATTTCTCTGTTATTCATCATCAAATTGTTTTGTGCTTTTGATTGTTGCTGTTGCTCTTGTTGTTCTTGTTATTCGGTAATGTTTACCTGCATTCATCTGTTTATTCGCATTCAAATTTTTGTTTACTTTTAAATAAAAAAAATGCTTTTTTATTGCTATTGCCTGCCTGTGTTGCCGTTTTCATATCATGAAAGAAAAACAAAAATATGAATTCTAAGAATTCAATGCGTTGTTTAATGATTTCAAAAAAAAAAAAAAAATAAAATGTTTTCTGAATGAAATGTAAAATAATTTTTATTACTCTACACAGCAGATTTTCATAAATTTTTGTACTGACGTTGTGTCGTGATCTTTGAAAAATATTTAAACGTTTTTTTAATTGTGTTTTCATAAGATTATTTCCGGGTAATTCAAAGAATTTAAGTAACTTAAAAACAACACAAATTTAAAAGTTTTAAAGAAACAAAAAAAAAAAAAAATAAATAAAATAAAACTAAAAGAAAGTTCAAATACAAGTGTAGCAAAACATCGAAAGGCAAAAACTTAAATAAAAATAACAAATTCATTCGAGTTAACATCAACAGCTACTGTGTTGCCACTCTTGCTCCTAATTGGATTATATCACTCACTGTCATTTGAAGGTAAATAAAAACTTTCTATTACAATATACCTACTCTTGTGCGGATTAAATTAATAAGTTAATAAGATTAAGTTAATAAGCATATGAGATATTTGCTTTTGTGAAGCAAAATTTTGGATTTATTACTGAAAAGAAGCAGTAACTGAAGGGCAATTTTTTATGTATCTACATACATATATATTCATAGTTATATTAAGTTTGAATCCAATCTACACAAATAATATTTTATGACATTTATTGTTTAAAAAATTTCCGGCATATAATCATCACAATCAGCTTTAATAAATCGCATGCGATTAGTCCATTTTTGGCGCACATGACGCCTTTTTTCGAAGCAATACGACGTTATGTTGATTTCCTTAACGTGAATTATTGCTGGATTATTAGCTTAAGCTAATGTGTTCTCATATTAACTCTTTCTCTCCAAGCACCGATATTTTCTTCAGTATATATAGTGCTTCGTCTTGTTACTCTTGCATCGAGTAGCGTATATATGTATTGTTGGGAATATATCAATACGTTATTACAGCCAATCGTCGTTGTCATATGCTGTCAGTGGTATGCATTTTAAGAGTTTCCATCTCAGAAATGTGCTTAACATTCCTAGAATTAATTGCAACTTCACAAAGCGGAGTTTGATGCTTCCCATAAAATACAACGCACTTTATCAACTCTTACAATTTTCGCTCAAGGTTAAAAACCATAAAAAAGGGCATAGATATGGTATCGAATTTATCGCAACTCGAGCACTGAGACTTGGAAAAATCAACAGACTAAAAAGATACTTAAAGCATACAAAATTTTAAGTTTATGTCACAAAAAACGTCATACAAATAAAGTGCGTTCTCAGACAAGTGCCTTGTGTAGAGTTCTTTCAAAGAGACTTAATGATGTCTTTTAAAAATCTTTGAAATGGGTTTTGAATTCCACGTCCCAACGATTCATAGTTCTGCATGCCATAAACTAGGCTATCTGTGATATTTCATTATACATGTTAAAGGAAAAGCATATTTTTCTCGCATTTGTCTTGGTAAAGCGCCTTAAAAAGTCAAAAAAATGGACAGTATAAAAGCAAGAGGTGCCATGTTTTTCAAGTAACTTTAATATCTACTGCATGCAGACACACACGAGACATGCCGCCTTAAGTCTTTATAAGCATTTGATTATGTCAAGTATAAAGACACATCTACAGAAATTCCTCTATCTTAAAAAAATGCTCAATGTTCGTAGAGGAAATGATTTCTGATCATAATTACAATAATTAATATATCAAATGGGATCTGATCGGTAATGCTGATTTATGGTTTCAGATCTGCTTGAGCAGGATATCAATGCAATAAAGTGGTACCTGCCATTCCAATCAGAAAATTAATCGTTCATGAAATAACTATGATCCCGGATTATTATACGACAGACACATCAAAACACTTGCTAGTATAGAGTTTTTCATAAAAGAAATTGACAAACTGAACCATTGGTCGCATTATTTGAGATAAGAGAAGTGAAAAAATAATTCAAAATTTGAAAAGCATTTTTTATACCAAAACTAATTTGCGAAAACTTTCTTCGCATTTAATTCTAGTTTTTTTATAATTTCCGAGCAAATGCTTTTGCCTTAGAGACAGCATTTTCTTCAAAATAAACTCCAACTACATATAGCGGTGGATTTCAAAAACAATTAATTTTGATAAAAATATGTTTTTTGATATATTTTTTTTATTTCACAAAAGGCTTATTTTCACATTGTAATTTAGCAATCATTAATATTATGTACAATAATAATCAATATATTATAAAGGTGGTATACATATATCTTATCTCTAGTCAATCAATCATATTAACTGAAGGGTTTGATAACAACCTTTATTTGCCCAAACTGATAACAACATATTAAGTTTCTTAAATATGTCATCGATGTCAAAAGTGTTAAAGTCAAAAATCCCGGCATTAAACTGCAAATAGACTTATCAATATGATTTTATCTTTAGCAAATGCTAACAAAAATTTAATTTAATGCAACAAAAAATAAAATGCTGTACGCTGCATTCGCGTTTGACCTTGCAATAACCTTTCACTTTCTAACCGCTAAATGTACATATATACATTGCATTAGAAAGAAAAATAAAAGTCTAATGAATGGCATCCACCGCAAAAGCCACACAAGTGATTTTCACTTAACGCAATAAAATGCTGTAGCTGCGTTAAACCCTCTTTTCACTTTCTTTTTATTAAAACTAAAATCCCTTGCATAGCAGTAAATGCAACAACTGCATGAACAACAACAAAAACAATATAGGGTAAAGCCATAGGTAGAGCCAACATAACCACCAAACCAAAACTAATCAACTGAACAGACAACAAAAGTAAACAAAATCAATGAGTTGTTGAATGAGAGGGAACTTAACGTACGTGCAACTTTACAAATCAATGAACTATCGAATAGAATGGTGCGTTGTTTTAGTTTGGTTTTACCACTACTGGCGTAACCAGCCAACCAAAGGTTTCCTCCCCCTTTGGGCATCCCTCGCAGTAATAGCAGCAACAATAAGTTGACATAAGTCCAACATCTATGCGGCATACAACATTGGATTTTTTTTTATTGAGTATAACATTGCTGCAGTTACGAGTATTTGAATGCGCAGCAAGGTTGCCATATTAATGCAATAAGTACAAGTTAGTACTCTAGAGCAGAGTTACAGCTGTCAAAAGTGTTCGCATTTTGACAGCATATTTTGTTTTTACGATTTGACAATTTTCTGTTCTACATAAAATGCTAGTGCAGAATTGAACAAAAACAGTAATTTAGATCAGACTCAATGAACACAGCCACAGAGTAGAATAGAGAAAATTAGATCCCAAACGGATTCGTTAAGGATCCGCTTCTTCGTATTATTTATCCGTATAATTCCGTTTCGGATCCGATTCGAATGCGAAATCGTGGGCAAGTTGCCTCCAAACAGCGGAAAGGATCGTCCGCGTTGTCGGATCCGTTTCGAACTCGGAACGGATTTCATATAAGGATCCGTTTCGTTGTTTTTGTAGATTCGCTTTTGTTAATAAAACGGATCCGTTTCGAATTCCGTTTCAATATATACAATATTGTCAAAAAATATCAATTAACATTTTTGACAGCAATTGCATGCTTTAGAGCAGCGATGGGCAAAATACAAAAAATTAGCCATTTGTAGCTACAACGGCTGCTTTAACTTACTCCATTTCGGATCTTTATCTTTTGCATTTTTCGAGGAAATTTCCTCCTACTTAATTTTTTTTTTCAAATGATAGTTTAGTATATGTAGCTGATAATCGAAATAAGCGTCAGCAGCCAGAATAGTGATGGGCCTGGTTGTGAGAGGCTGACAAAAAAAAATTTTGGGCAATAACTCGAAAAGTAATGTTGTAGAGGAGAAAAAAACATCGATTTCATGCCAGAAAAGTTCCCAAACGACAATATTTGGTGCCCTTTTCACCGTTTTAAAGTTTTCGGTAAATTCTTTAATTTTGAACAAAAATAGTTATTTTGGGCAATTTTCAGATTCAAACAAGTAATATTAAGATTGTCAATAAAATAAAAACCGTACTTTTTCGAAAATGGAAATGGTCATTAATAATTTTAAAACTATGAAAAGTGGGTCAAATCTTGTCATTGTACGAACGTATTGCTTTTTCGCTGACTTTCTGTGGGTTCTGAATGTTTTGTTTGCTTGACTTTGTCAGCGAAAAAGCTAAATGTGCGTTCAATGTTTTATACAGTATTGGCCAAAACTTAAGCACCCCCTTAGTACATTTTTTTTTATATGCTAATTTTTGTAGGAAAACAAAGTTATTAAATTATTTTGTTTCTTTTTTTAATTTATTTATATCATTGTTATTGATAAACAAAAAATTAAGAAATTCAGAATTTTATAAATAAAAAGTTAAAATCCAAAAAACATTTTAAGTCACAAATCTAATCGGACAAAACTCAAGCACCCCCTAATACTGTGTTTGAAAATTTTACTACGCTACTGCAATATTGCGGTACTAGCTAACGGTACACTCCAAAAATTCATGTTAAAGGCTGCTGCAGTGTTAAAAATCATAACTTGTTAGATTTCATGCGAAAAGTGTCATTATTTTAAAGTTTGCATTTAGACTAAAAGAATGAAACGAAATAAGTACTCAAGAGAATTTAAAATTAAAATAATCGATGATTGGAGGGGCGGCTTATCAAGACATCAGCTGAGTGAAAAATATTCGATCAACAGATCAATTATTTCTAGGCTGATTTCAAAGTTTTTGCAGACTGGTCGCACGTCTCCTACTCATTCTGGAGGAAGGCCACGTAAAACTTCGCGAAATGAAGACTCCTTAATTAAAAGGGAAATCCAAAAGGATCCTACAGCATCTTCTACACGGAAAAAACACCAACTCGAAATTATTGTAAATATTAATGAAAATATAAGAAAAATTAGTAGGTAATTTAGTAATTTAGAAACGGTTCGAGTGTCTATAAAAAATTACTAAGCGTAATATAAAAATTGCATCAAGCAGGCATTAATTTTTCGAATGCAAGTTTTTAATTTTTACAAAGTAGATTTTAAAATTTCTGCAATAATTTATTATATTTTAAAAGGACTGTACTATTTTTTAAAAATTACATTATAAAGTTTTTATGATGAAATAATAATAACTGAAATTTATTTTTAAATTTTTTGGTGTGTTGAACAAAATTAGGGCAGCCAGCGAGTTTCCGTTGCCGATTTCCCGACCCCGTCCCAATTCTGTTCAACACATTACTTCAAAGCCAATTAGTAAGAGTTTGGCAAGCCTTATATATTTATTTTTTTGCATGAGCATGTTGAGAACTCAAACAGAGTACAAATTAAACACAAAAGAGAAATAAATTCAATATAATAAAAATTAATAATCTTGAAATAATTTTTCTATAACTACTTTTTAAAAATTATAAAGCGGGAATCATATATTACAATATGAAATATATAAAAATTCTAATGTGGCAATTTATTAAAATTTAATAAATTCTTTGTAAAATTTCAAAGTTTTTAGGTGATAATTAAAATGAAGAAAATAATTTTTAATATGCACTTATTAAAAAATGTAAAATGAAAATATTTACAAACTAGAATAGAATTTTTAATAAGGATTTTCTATTTATTACTATAAAAAAGTAATATTTGTTTTCAGATTTTAATTTTTATAATCTCCTATTAATTTTTAATAAAATTTGAGTTGGTGTTTTTTCCGTGTAGTACAATAAGTAACATATTAGCTTTAAATGTTAGCGAAAGAACGATCCGAAGAAGAGCGGTAGAGGCCGGCTTATTCAGTCGACGACCAGCGAAAAAGCCTTTCATATCATCAAAAAACAGAAAGGCCAGGCTTGAATTCGCGAAGACCCATCTCAACTCATGTATATTTCTCATGATAAAAAGTTATTACGAAAATAACGGTAAAACAAAAGAATACAGAATGCAAGCACGATTTGCAGAAAGTAATTTGGATTGTTGCTTTTGTTATTTGTTTTGAAAATAATACCGTAGATTGGCTTGGCAATGATGAAAAATAAAAAATTGACATTTCGATTTTGGAAAAAAAATCTCCTGACCTCAAGCATTAAGCTCATGTCATTTCTCTTTCATATTAATGCAAATCCACAATAAAATTTAAAGCGTAAAAAAAATTGGGAATTTAGAAGAAATCAGCCTGGTTTTTTTTTATAAAAAGCGCTATAACTCCGCCAATTTTCAACAATTTTCAAAATTTCTTAAAGATTCTGACAGCGAATCAAAAGTTCTATTAGAATCAAAAGACAGAAATTAATTATTTTGATTTGAATTAAAATGCGACTATTTTGAAAAAATTTTCAGTGGTTTTTGAAGTTTTGACACTAAAACTCTAAATGGGCATAACTTCGTTAAAAATGTTTTTTAATAAAATTGGAGGAATATGTGTTTCCTTATATCCTCTGAAAAACAACATATATAATCGGCAACCAATTCCGAGATTTGAAGTTAGTCCGATTGCAAGGTTTGAAATGGGTTTGGTCATTGAAAAGACCATGTCATAATATTTTGCATTTCATTAACGAATGATGGCAACTCTAATATGTAGAGATTTTATTTTTCACCTAATGCATTCATACGTATGTGTTTTTTGTCCCTTCTAACGCATAAAGGTGGGTCGTGTGGGCGTTGTGATTTATTTGCTTTCTACATTAGTTTTTCAGCCAACATCATCTATTTCCTTATGTTACGAGTTTTTAGAAGTTTTTAGTTAATGGCATCAGATGCGTGACTGCCACAAAGCTTTTTTCCATCATTAAAGTTGCAGGTCGTTCATAAAATCTATGAAAATCAGGTTACATACTTTTAATGTTTATAGGATGTGTTAGACATCTTAAAGATTAATCGTTTTGTGTCATAAAATTTGTATTTTATCTACAGCGGCCTAAGTTTTGTTGTACACTAATTTTTCCCATATCTTTTTACTTTTAAATAGTTTTAAAAACAACTTTAAAAATAAATATATTAATTTGGTTAATTTCAGTAACATTTCAATGAATATGTTAATTTGTGTAACTTTAATTATTGCGTTTTGTTGTTTAATTAATTTATATTAATATGTATGTATGTATGTTCATCGCTGCGGCATTTATAAAGACATCGTACACTTAAAACGTCTCAATTTTTCATTCATTCAAACAAAACGTTCCCGATAACGTTATCATAAAAGGTCAAATATTTAATTGTTTTAATTATCTTTATGTAATATGATGATGATGTGTTAATTTGTGTTGCCTTTATTTTGTAGATGTAGACATATCATGGCTGCAAGCATTGAAACCTTCTATTAGTCTTTTTTTTGATAGTACATATGTTTGTATATACAAAAATGTACATATTTTCCATTTAGATTTATGTAAAATCTTAGGATATGCAAGAATTTATTAGGGTGCAAAATATTTGCATTTGACCTTTTTCCCATTTTGCATACTTTATCAAATATGTATCAATCTTAAAATGAACCCTTTAAAGTACACAGAAAAAATATTAATTTGTAGATTTCAAGTTATAGTAATAGCCGTGTTATTTTTTGACGCGGTTACAAGCTAAAAAAAATTTTTATATGAGAATGACAGTTCATTTAGTAGGCGATACTTATCGGGTAGCCGTGTCAAAAAAAGTACCTAATATAAGTACCAGCAGGGCCGGCAGAAGACGTGTCCTCGATGTAGAGTACTCGACACTGGAAAATTTTGCGGGTGTCAAATTACCTACCCGAACTATAAAAGAGACTTCATCAATATTTTTATATGCCGTCAAATTTATTTAAAAATATGTATGTATATAAATAAATCTTTTATATTTTAATTTGTAAAAGATCTTAGCAATTTAAAATGAATATAAATTGAATTTGAATATCAAGCAGCGAAAGAACGTTGGGTGACGCAGCATCGATAAGCCATATATTTAAGCTAGAGGGCCAGCTCTGTGCTCCCCATTTTTTTGGCTTTCGAGCCAATTACATTGTACGAGCCATCTGTACAGTCCGTGCAGAAAATGTTGAAAAATACAAGAGAGAGGGAAAAAACATGGAAACTGTGTAAAAATAGTTGGAATAGGTTAAAAAGGGTTGAAACGATTGAAAGATGTTGAAAAGCTCGAAAAAAGTTGAATGCGGTTGAAAAGTTGATAAACATTAGAAGAGGTTGAAAAAAATGAAATAGTTGAAATAGGCTGGTAACGTCGATGAAATATGGAAAACATTGAAATAAGTTGAAAGAGACTGACAATCACTATTGAAAACTCAATGAAGTTGAAAGAGGCTGAAAACGAAAAAATGTTGAATTGGTTAATAAATATTAAAGAAAGTCGTAAATGCCACGACTACAACTTTTTATTGACATGAGAGATACCACGCTCACTGATCCAATCCCGTAGAGCTCCATTTAATTTTGAAGCTTAGAGTAACCGATACTTATAGGTGCATAAAATTTTTGCAAAAATTACTCTCATATATATGTATATACTCAAATACACCATTAAACGTTTTTTGCTTGTATGGGAGTTGCCACGCCCACTGATATAATCATGTGAAAGCTTAGAGTAACCGACACTTATACCATAATTTTAAAAATTTTCATGAAAATCGCAGATGCCGTTTATGAGTAATATTGTGTCAAAATTTTTAAATGTTGAAAAGTCTCACGCTTACTTTTCCATATCCTGTCCACTTTTGGTACAGTTTTAAATATCTATGAGCTGCTTCCGTGATATGGCATTATGGCTGTGCCGCTTCTCTACAAGAGTCTTTGAAAACTTAAAACCTAGCCATTCTAAATTTTTTCATATACGCAACTCCCCAAGTTTCATCAGCTGTTTTCGAAATAGGTTTGGCCATACATACTTACATACATATAGTATGAGCGGTAAGCGTGTCCGTAAACCAAATTTCATTCATTTGCTTGGTTTTCCCTTAAAAGTGATTTCCACAGCCATACGTACATGACTAAATCGTCTCAGATGGTGACGCTGATCAAAAAAATATTTATACTTTTCCCTACCTACCGCACCCCCTTATATGGGTTACAAACGGAATGCCATAAAAACTTTGAAAACTGATTTTTTTAATTTTAACGCCAAACAGATGAGTCTTAGAAAGTTTGGTTATTTGAGGAAGTCCCTTTTAATTTATGAGAATTTGCCTAAGACCGAGTTAAAAAATTCTCAGTCGTCTGTCCTGTAGGTAAATTTTTTCCGAAAATTTGACTGCATAACCGGGTTTTAGAAGTGGTGCTGCTGAAGGGGTAGTGTAAATGAAAAAACTGTTTGTCTTTTTATAAGGAACGACTTTGCTTTAGACTTCAAACCTATCAAACGTGAAACAAATAAAGTTGTAGAAGAGCGCTTGTAACCGTGCCTATTAGCGGGTAATTTACCGTCATCTCGAAATGCTGACGTGTAGGCCAAAATCCGATGCAGATTCGAGTTCGACGACTCCAAATCATCTTAAATTGACATCAGTTGGTTTTCCTCGGAGTTTGACTGTACACAGTGTAATTAATAAATTATTTTCAATTGAAACTACAGTTCGTGGCAAAGACCGATATTCTTGTAAATTTACATTTCGATCAATGCTCTTTTATAAACAAACATGACATGAAAACAGTTGGATCAATTTAATCAAATAATGTTGGCATCACGTTTGATCAAGACAAAAAAAAATTTGAACGATTTCTAAATTTACAGGAATATCGGTCAAGCTGTAAGTTTAAATCAAACTTTTTTAAAAGAAAACTGTATATTTCAAATTTTGTTGGCAACTTTAAGTTGTATTTTTGAACTACTTAAGACTGCTGAAAATATCATATTCATTTACAATTGTTGCAGCTATAAAGTAGGCTGGACTTCCAAAAAGTTTACACCGACTATAAATTCATTTTATTTGCGAAAAGTCCAGGTGTCTTCACTGCTCCCAAATAATTTTGCGATAACAATTCGCACTAAATTTGAAATTATGTTCCAAATAAGGGTAACAATCGTCTAAGCTGCTTTAGCAATAAATGGCCTGAAGAGAGGAGTGATTTCTGAAAGTCTAGCAAGTGCTTAGAATATATGGGACCATTTTTCAAGTGTGTTTTTTTTAAAGTAATTCGAATTTGTATATATTGACATATAAAGTACTTAATTTCTCCTAAGGAAACAACGCCGAAAGTCTATTATTATAAATTTTCAATTTCAATTTCAAGGCTTTTATGTTTTGAGAAATTTTATTTCAATGATTTCAAATTCCTTAAAAATATTTATCATTGAATTTTAGTAGTTACAAAGAAAAAACCATCCGCTATTTCATTTTTAGTAGTACTTTCAATATGAGAGTACATTAATTTTGCGGCCTTACATTTTGCAATTTCATGCTTTTCTTGTAGCATAAAAGTTTTTGAACAAATATAAATAAATTTTTAGTGCTCAACATTATGTATCTACCTACTCCATGTAGTCGAAGTTGTGTAGAATTACTCATAAAAGTTATCATAAAATTGCCAGACATACAAATATGTATTTGTGGTATTGCACCTATAGCATAACTCTGTTTACCTGTGTTTATTTTAAAAGATGATTGAAAAAAAGTATGCTCTAAATTTAAAGGCGCCTGTTTTTTAGGGTGCTTCAAAATTTTTGAAAATTTTATCTTTATCACGTAATCTTAAATCTATATAGCAACTTACATAAATGAAAGCCACAAATTTTTGTGAGAATTCCAATAAGAAATTCTCTAAATTTTTTCCCTTTTTTTTCACATTCGTTTACATCAGCAACAAGCACAAACGTTTATATTATGATATTCTTTAATTATTCATTATTTACATTCCATAAAGTACACTGTCAATGAACTTTAATCCATTTAAATACTTTTCTCCGATTTTAAGATATTTTTATTGCTTAAGTTCTTGCGTTTTCAGAAAAAAAGGGCAAAGAAATCGTTGTGGTTTTATCCCCCTCTCTATTATTTTTCGTATTTTCCATTTTACAACAAACAAAACGTTTTGATCCTTTCTTGGGCAAGAGATTTTTCCATTGTTTTTCTCTTTGGCACCATTGAATTTTATACATTTTTTCACAACAAACTGTATACGGTATGGTTGAAATACTTTAGAATTTGCTGTTTTTATGGGGTTATTGCTACTATTTGGTGAAGGGCGTTTGGTGAAGACAACACACACAGGTGGTGCCAACTGTGAAAGTATTAAATTGAAATTTTATTTATTTAGCTTTTTGCATCCAGTTGTTGACACCTGATGGCATCATGTCGTTCACATTGCATTCGGCACTGGTGTTAGAAACTGTGGGATAAGCAAAAAAAAAAAAAAAAAAATGTAGGAAAAATGCTAACGTCAACAGTAAAATGTCTTCTGTCTCTGTGTTTGCTTTTGTGTCTGTGTTTGTTTAGGTACTTTACTTTTTTTTTATAAGGAAGCATTCTATTTTTAAATGGATTTCCGTATGCAAATGGAATTTCTGCAGTTTTCTTTTTTTGCAAAACAAATTAAGTGCTTTTCTTTAATTGACCACCGGAAGGTAGTAAAAAATGTTACAATTTGCTTTAGTACTCTACTCGTATATGAAGGCATTGAGTAAAAGTGCACTTTTAAAGAGCACAATTAAAAAGGACTTAGCTTAGCTAATTTTGTGCATTTTATTTGTTACAACTTGACGTATTTATTTTATTGCATAGTTTCGGGCAGTACTTACACCAACTTTAATAACTAAAATTTTATTCAAATTTTGCTATCCAGTTTGGTTCAAATATAACAAACCAAAAGAAAAATTATCGAAACTCCACTCTCTTAATACTTATTAAAAATGAATAAATATTAACGAAAAATTTAGTTTTTTTTTTAAAAAATTCCAATCTTTTTCAATTTCTTAACTAAAAATTTTTCAGTTCACTAATCTTTTAAGTTTTAGTCATATTAAAACAGGAGCACATTGAAAAAATTTCATCTTCAAAACAGCACAGTGACTGATGCTCAAAAAACTTATCAAAAATTTTTCTTATCTTATCTTTTTTTTTCATAATCGCTCCGAATATCAACAAATCCGATGTCGCCATTTTAATAATAAAATAATCAAAAGTCTTTAAGCAACCAGCAACAGTGTGGCGTTGTTGGTTTTTTAGAGAATTTTACCACACTTATGCCTGCTTCCAGCCCGCTGTACCTAGAAGCTTCCAGGTGACTCTTACAGTGGTGATGCACAGCCTTTTATTTTAACTTTCATAACGTCATATCTTGCAATCCAAGCAAGACATTCTAATGAATTTTTGTAAACTGTTACTGTTCATATATGCTTATTTTGAATTGTACTAAAAGAAGGTGGAGTTGTAAAAGTGGGCGTGGAAATTTTACCAACTAAAAAGTTTGATTAAATTTTTCTCAAAATAGGCAACTACGACTTTCATAAAAAATTTAAAGATGATGCCACTGCAAGAAGTCAATAATACATGCTAAATCATTATACTGGAAAAGCTCGTTGAAGGGCGTGGCATAGTCTGCAATATTTATAAACGTCATAATAAGAGAACTAACAACGATATCCTTATGATATTTAACATTGCAGATGTACTTGCAATGAGGTATCCAATTTGAACAAGTGGGTAACAATGGCTATGGGCGTGGCGTTTCCCATACAAGTAATCTACTTTAATAGTTATATTTAATGTACTATCGGAGCAATCCGGATAAAATTTGACACATAGATGTTGGTATATATGAACTGTCGACTTATCCTATCATTCTTTTGCATAAAATATAGTGAAATAATTCCACCACGTCATGGTTGTGTGAAAAGAAGAAACGCAGTTTTAGTCATAATCGAGATTATCCTGCGCTTACAGGAAATTTTGCAATTCATATCTGGTAGTGACATAAGTTAGTTGTAATCTACTTTTTATATTTTCTTTTTGACTTTATCCCATGGGTGTTTCTTTTAGACATCATTCAGGTTAAAAATTGTTCAAGAAAAGCAGCACTCAACTATTGAGATCAGAGACTGAAATAAAGAAGAAGATATTATTTCTGTCTGATATTATAAACACTTATTAGCTAAATTGTTTTGTATGGGATAATGGACATGTGAGATAACTATATAATATATAACTGCCTTAAAACTGCACTTTTTTTTAAATCGCAGCAAGAAAGTTTTAACGTTTTGGAATTATTTATTTATAACTTATAGCACTTTAATCGATATATTTTATTCAAGATAAAGTTTTATTTTAAAACAAACTCCATGTAAGCTGGTGTTAGTTACTATTTCGAAAATGATTATCTAGCTAACAGTTATTAGAAACAATATTAATTTCAAAAGTTTAATTTGATCCCAATGTAATTGCAATTTTACTTCAGAGTTGACATTTTCAATTCTCCACTGAGAAAAAGTTTTCTCATTAAGAGGCAAAACTGCACCCGGATAGTATTCAGCACTGTAAACAATATACAGTATGACTTTTATGCAATTTTACATTGTTCAAAGTATAACTAAAATCAATTGAGTTAAATTGAACGATATAGAACTTGAAGTGCATTGTTTTTGGTAAGTTTTATAATGGTTATTTTTTCTTTTCTATAACCAAAAAAGAATAGAAATACATAAAATCAACATAAAAAATCCACTAAAAGAACAACAACAGCAGGTGCTAACATTTTTATTGGCGCTTCGCATTCTAAAGATTTGCATTTTTGTTATATTTTTATTTAAAAACAAAAACAACGCCTACAACATTCACAAGCAATAAAAAAAAAGTTCCAAATTTACCTTCACCTTTCTTATGGCTCAGAGCACAACGCAACAGAGACGACACAGGCAGCCAGCAGCAACATTTGGTAGCCTCATAAAACTTATTGATGTGTAAAAATGGCAGCCAAAATAATCAATAAACGTACTACTTTGCATATTTATTTTATACTAAACACAACAAAAAAAAAAAAAAAAACAGAAACAAAAAATGGCAAGATTAAAAAACAAAACAACAGCTTTAAGTAACTTTGCAGGAAAAAAACGTAGTAAATAGTAAAAAAGTACCTTTTTTTTTTTTTTGCCTAAATAATGCAAAGCGGTGCGCGAGTACTCGCCTATTTATTTATGAGCGAGTATTACACATTTTATCACCTTATCAACAGTAATTTGCATAACTTTGAGGTTTTTTTCCCCCTTTATTTATTTTTTTTAATTTCATTTGTGTTCAAAGAACCCTATATTTTTTTTTCTGGCACATTTTTCTGGCATATTCACACCTTTTGATTTTTGGTGTGAACGCACGTTTGCAACCTTAAATGGATTTTTTGGCGTTGTTAAATATTTGTTGTTTTTATCTAAAATATGACATCATAAAGTTTAAGGTAATGTTAAAACAAATTTGGGAAGTAAGGTTGAATTGAGAAGTTATTTTCATTGAAAAAATAAAATATAAAATTAAACAACTTCATACAATTGAAATGTAGCTGCTGCCTGTGTGCGATGGTATAAGTTTCTTTAATCCTTTCCCACTTTGTGTTTCTTTCAATTAACACTGCTATATATTCTACTATTACTGAAGATATTGAATTTCATTTTCTTTTATGCGAATATCGAAAGATCAGGCATTGTTTATTTTTTATATAAATTCGCAATAATAATTTTTTCCAAGGAATTTCGAAAGTTGGAAAAATATTAATATTTAATGCCAAAATATTATTATTAAGCTTTGCTTAACCCTAGAAGATTCAACCAGGTCTGTGCAGACCTTTTGTATATAAATGTGTCTATAACTTTTTTGTTTTATGTGTAAGAGACGAATCCGCCTATGACTTCCTAGAAGCGGATATGGAGAACCTCTTGTTCCTAGCACTTAACACATTTGCACACAATTTTAGGACACCTGCCTATACAAATCCTTTATACGCAGACCTTGTTGTATCAGTTAGCGCCAAAAAATCTCTGGACCTCGCAGGGTTAAAACTGCCTATAATTTATGAATTTTATTTTAACGTTTACACTTATTACGTTTAACACTTATGTTGTTTACAAAAAATATTATTCTAAAATAAAACACAAATTTATGTCATCAGTATCTACCAGTAAAAATTAAAAATTATCCCGGAAGCCTCGTTTTCTGGTTAATAACATCATATTTCCAAACGCTTTGAACTTATTACAGAGTAATCGTTGAAGAGACGTAATTTTAAACTAATAGAAAAACGCAATATTTTTGTGGAAAAACTATTTTCGTTTTGGGGTCGAAAAAGTCAAAAAAATGTGGAAAAGATTCAAAAATGTTAAAAGAGGTTGAAAAAAATCGAAAAAGTCGCGAAAAAAGGCTGAAAGTGTGAAACAGTAAAAAACAAAGTCGTGAGAGGTTGAACAATTATAAAAAAGTTGAATAATGCTTAAAAGTCCAAAAAATTTGGAAAATGTTGAAAAAAATTTAAAGAAGTTGAAAAATTCGAAAAAGTTTGACAGAGGTTAAAAAAGTCGAAAATTATGAAGAGGTTCAAAAAGTTAAAAGAAATATGGCAAATATTGAAAAAAATTTAAAGCGGTTGAACCAGAAGCAAAATGTTGAAATAGGTTGAAAAATCGAAGAGCAGAAAAATGTTAAAAAAACCAAATATTTCCACGTCTACTTTTCCAATTCCGCCTAGCTTCCGCATAGCTTATTTTATCACAATAGCTTGTATAATTTGCGCATATGGTGCAAAAAGTAAAAAAAATTAGGGCGTTTGCACACCCACTGGTAGAATCTAGCCCGATTTTCATCCAGAAATAGCTTTTCATGAACAACATTCTTACAGCAAATTTTAGTATGTTTACTAAATACGTTAAAGTATTTTACTTACATGGGAGGTGCCACGCCTACTGGTTATATTTCGCCTATTTTCGATTCAGATATCTCTTATAGCAATTTCATACCACTTGCTGCAAAAGTTCACTTATAATTCGCTTATAACTTTTTTGTTAATATGGGTGGAGGTGTTTGAATAAGTCATAATTATTTTATATATAAAAATGTTCTTGAAATATATTTTTTTATATGTTATATGTTTATTTTAATTTTTTTATATGTGGTAATTCTATGTCAAGTGGAACCCTACACGAACATTGCAGTTTTGCAGATAAAAATTTTTAACCGCGCACAAAATTTTCGTTTAAATCATTTCCATTTTATTTCAATGACGTCAGAAACTTTTTTTTTTTTTTCGTTGAAAAGAAAAATTTTCATAAAAAGTTGCCATAAGTGAAAATTTCTTAAAATTGGTAAAAATGCACAATATATAACTTTATTATTTTATGGTGACATTATTTAAGCTGAAAAAAATATGTGACGTCATCGAAAAAAAATTTGTTGCAACAAGAAAATTCTTTTTTTTAATATTTTGAACTATTTTAAGAACTTTTTACTTGGTGCTGTTTTTACTAGAAATTGATTGGTTAGGAAAAAAACGTGTTTTCAGGTGTATTTGGGGTGATACATTTGACAAAAAAAGCCCGATGTATACATATATGTTTTTCTTTAAGCACTCCTAAGAATACATTTTGATTTAAATCCGTCATTACTTTAGAAAATATGAATTTTTTGTTAAAGGCGCACACCAGTTTTAGTTCCTAAATCATGATCAAGAGCTTTATAGCTCATGCCACCTTTTTTCGAAGACCTTGAAAAAAATATATATATACTTTCTTTATTTTCCTCAAAAACTTTGAAAAGTCTTTACCCTCAAAAAATAGGCAGACATAAAAATTAAAAGTCATTAATTGTTTTTAATTCAGCTTAAGTTAAACATTGACCATCAAACAAAGACCATCACCTTCTAATTTCGGCTCCCTTTGGCGCCTTAGACTGCAGCCTCCTCAGCCTATATGTACGTAAGTCAGCTGCCTAATCATGCTACATTCATGCAATAACAGATACATACTTAGGGCAGAAACAAGTTTTTAAACTTTGCGGATGAAAAGGTCATGTTTTGAAAAACTCACGTGACAATAGCTTTCCATTTACAAAAGTACCTTTTTTGAAAAAAAAAAATTAAATATTACTCATATGGTTTGTCAAATGTATAATTCAGCTGCAAAAAATCTAACATTTGAGGCGTCCAGTTGCAAGACCGGCCAAGTCCAAAAAAATCGTATTTTGAAATATTCTCATATATCAAAATCTAGACCATGCTTTATCTTTCTACTATGTTTTTAGATTAAAAAAAACTTTTAGCGGAAATATTACAGTTTTCAAATTTATTTTTGATGCATGGATTTCAAAACCGGCCTAGTCCATGAATTTGCTTTCAAAACCAAGTCCAACGCCTTGAAATCAAAACCAGAAAAGTTCAGTACATCGATATCAAAACCGGTCAAGTCCACTTTTTTTAAAATAAAATTTGTTGATTACTATGCCAAAACCAGCCAAGTCCATGTTCAATGGATAATAACCGATCAAGTCCAAAATTGTTTTCTCAATCACATAGGCAGATGATGTGTTTTGAGTGAGAAATTTTATAAGATATTATGTGTTAAATACGTTTTAATTTTTCAATGAATATATATGAAGATAAACGTTTTTCGTTGTTTATCCAAAAGTATGAAAAAGGCACTTGGCCGGGTTTGCAACTAGACGCCTCATTTGTTAAGATAAAAAGTCACAGAGGCGGTTTCTTAAGGTATGAAAAAAATATCGATATTTTTAATTTTTTGGAAATGATACAGCTGTTTGAAAAAAGTCTTTGATAAAATAACAACTCATCAATTCATAAAACGATATTCATTTTGCTGGTGAATTCAGATTCTGCATGCCAAGTAGTATATTGTACAAAAATGTAGTAGGAGAGCTGGCAGCCACTTTGAGTAACGTACTAGGTACAAAGCCAATATTTGTCTATGATTGTTGAGTACTTTTAATACTTAAATAAGAAAATCAAAATCTGGCAGCATTGGCGCGAAGGTACATCCTAAAATTTTCAAAATGCAAACTATTCATAAAAAAACATACACGCACAACTAAAACTTTGTGTATATGTAATTTAGTACTAGTAAGATAAGAAAATCAATATCTGGCAGAATTAGCGCGATCGCGAAGGTACACCCTAAACGTTTCGAAATGCAAAATATTTTGAAAAAAACATTATAACTGGAGAACGGCTGAAAAGATTTCCAAAATATAGATGTCATATGAAAGATAATTTAATAAGCTATGTATAATATTTGCTCACAAAATTTTGAAATTTTTAGGGTGTACCTTCGACAATTTTAGGGCGTACCTTCGCGACCGCGCCAATACTGGCAGATGTATATTTTCTTATTTTACTAGTACTTTGTTGCTCAAAGTGGCTGCCAGCTCTTAGACTAATGGTACTATAATGGATTATGGGTCAAAAGAAGGATATAAACTAATTCTAGAATTGTGCTTATACATCAAAATTTTAAGGAATTCAATTCATTTGATAAAATTTTGGGAGCATGTCCCATGTCAAAAAATGCGTTGGTGTGGGTTATAAAAACACAATATGCCTAACATGTTTTGTAAGGTAAAATGTACTCTTAAATTGAAAGTTTTAACTAACTAAAGCAGCACCAAAAACAAAACTCATAATGAAACTATACAAGTGATTTGATTTTATAAAGAACATTCAGCTTTGTTGAACAAAGAAAAATCTATTTCCATTGAGTGTATTGCCCTTTTAACAAAGAACACAAAGGCAAAAGACCCTTTGGCCATCCAATTGTACGCCCCCATGATTTCGAAACAATGAAACGTATAACCTTTCAAATTTCATACGTCTGTGACAATTTGGCAATATAGGGCTTTGATTTTAAACGCACGTGTCGGTAAACATAAAAGCTAAAAACCAACAAATAAAAAATAAAGACAAAGCGGAAAAAATAAAAAATAAAAATTTTTGATATAATATTGTGGATATGCGCATAAGAAGAAGGAAAGAATCAAAAGAAAAACGTAACATTTTACGTTGACATTCAATTTGATTATTTCGTTATTTTTATGTTTATCTTTATGTTGTTTTACTTATTTGGTATGTATGTTGAGACGCTGGGGAAAAATTGAAGAAACCCAACATTTATGTTTTTGTTTCGTTAACATGTAAAGGTATATAGGTACCCCAAAACAAAAAAAAACAAAAAGAATTTTTGTGGGGGTGTTACACTTTTATTATGTCATTTAAATAAATGAAGATTTTGTTTTTTTCTTTATTGATAATTTCAATAAAATATAAAGGTTAAGTAAATTTATATATTTCTAACAAACTGCAAGGGAGAGCTTTTAATTTTATGTCATTAAAACAGAGTTAAAAAAAATAAGGTCAGAGGTTCTGTTGGATTTACTTTATTGCGACATATTAAAGTTTTTATTTTATTTTATAACGTAAATGATGTAAAAGCTTTTCTTTTAATATAATTGAAAAAGTATGTTTGACTTGACAAGACGTTACATTTTAAGCATTGCAGCAAAACAGCTGTTTAAATATTATATACGACGTTTGTAGTTTTTTCTCTCTTTTGGTGTATTTTTATAGAGCGAGCTATGAAACATACATATGTGGGATTTTCCATCACATAAATATTTTTATTGATTTTTTTTTCTGCGTTATCTTTTTGTCGGTAATTTTTATGAATCATTTTTGATTCATCAAAAAATAGGAAAAATTCATTGTGCAATATTAAAATGATACCAACTGAACTTTTCGCGCAGGCACTATATTTATAGTTGTATTGTACTTTTTGGGAGTTTGAGCAGAGGTACTTTATTCCATTTTTTCCAAAAAGGAAGGTACATTTTTTCTGATCATCTTAGCCAGATCAGATGTCTAGGTAAAATTACAGTCACTTACCGGTAACTAGATACGTGGTGATGATTCCATATTTTGGAGGATATTCCTGCGAAATATTCGGCGAAATACCTTTCGGTTTCAATGCTTGGTGCTACGCATCTTCCAATCAAACTTTATTGCATGGTGAAGCATATTACTAAGCATAGTAAAACTGAAGTTTTGGGAGTTATTGTTGTTTTGAAATTGTTAGAGAATATAGTCTCCATCATCACTATTGAACTGTGTATTTAAAATTTTTTCAATTCCAATGAAAATATCAATAATGAAGTTAAAGGAGCAATTGAAAATATGAACTATTTTTTTTTCTTTTTCAATTAAGTACAATGATTTGATAAGAGCATAAAGTTAAACTCCATATTTAACTAGCGATGACACAAACCATCTGAATTAACAGAGCATTAGCAGAGAAATGTTAAGACGATGCTGGAGCAGAGTTTGATGGGAACAAAAAAAAAAGTTGTGCAGCGTAGCTCAATTTTTTTTATAGTTCATTTCTTTTTATTAAATCTTCTCTTAAGGACTTACAATAAGTATTAAAATCTTAAACTAAGTAGCATTATTATAGATTATTATTATGTATAATTAATATATAATTTAATAATGAACTTGTCTCCAGAAACAAAAAGTTAGCAGAGACTTATACTTCTTGTGTAGTAGGTTCAGCTTGCATGTGGCTCACGCGCAGCAAGTGTACTAAAGCGCATAACAATAACGATTGCGTCTCTCTTTATTCTTTGCCAACCGAGACGAGCGAGGTCCTGGTCTTGGCTTGATAGCTGAGATGGGCTAGGTCCCAGTCTATCCGAATGGGGGTTGCGAGTACCACAAAAACGATTTAGCTTGAGCTTGGACCCGGTTGACCACGTTGGGGGTACTTAGTGCCTTTTTTACCCCCAACGTGGTCGACCGGGACCAATTGGGCATACAAATTTGGTGAAAACAAAACAAGTTGTTTATTTTAAAGCGCAAATGATAGGATTTAACATTTTTCTGACTTTACTTCTAACATTTAAAATAAATATTTTTTTTTTGTTTCTTCTTGGGTTGACGATGAAATTGCCTTAGCTATGAGGACGATTTTCTGCTAGCGCTGCTTATAGTTACTAAACTTAATATATTTTTCATTTCATGTCACATTACTCCACAAAAAATTACTTTTATTCTTAAATAAATTTGAAAACTTTCTATAATGCTGTAGAAGTCATTAGAAGAGAAGTTGTGTATTTTTAATATTAATCTTTTAAATCATACATTTTATTGCCCTTAGTCACGTTGTTTTAAAACCATCATTATGCCATATAGAACAGAGAAAAAAATACCCAAATTATTCTTTAATCTCACTTTGTTACAGTGCATGCACAAAAAAAAAGAGAAAACTTTTTTATTCATTTCCTTACAAATGATATCAAAGCATTTGGTAGTACATTAGCACCCAATGAGAAAAATTGATTCAGTGCTGCAATATAGCTGAATCTTAGTGACTGCTCTGCGTGGTCTGTGTGTATAACTTTTCTTCGGAATCATTATAAATGGAAGACGTTTTTGTATGAGGAGAAAAAGTTCATTAAAAGAGCATATGCTACTCTTGTATCGGAACCAAATCTCCATATTCGAACTTGTTATTGATTACTGCTAATGGGAAATGAGGAAATGTTTTTGATAGATTTTGCCACGCTGAATATGAGCCTGGGCTCAAAACTCGTTCATTACCTATAGGTTTTGAGAAAATGGGGGTGGACACCCCCAAAAAAAGGCGTTTTTGGCAATTATTGGATAACTATGGGCAGTAAACTCTGAGCCTTACTAGCATCAAAAATGTTTGAAATGAAAGCTTGTCATTTCCTCATATGACTTCATCAAACTGGAACTTAAGCGCATCTAACTTAAGTCTTAAGAGCCCTCAGAGGGTTTGTTTGCATAGAATAAAATAGTTAATTGAAAATAATACATTGCTTTAAAACATCGTGTCATCTCTTTCCGTTGGGTTGAGTTTCCATTGAAATTTTTGTACGTTAAGCTACTTTAATCCGCTTGACAATTCTTCAGCAAACCATGACTAAAACTTCTTCCTTTAGCTGTAGAAAAAAGGTTGAAAAATGTTTTCCCATATATTTCCGTTTTTTTTTTATTTTTTGCTCTGCCATTTTGAATACAACACAAATTGAACCCAAACCTACAGGTGTTTTTTCCCGCACATACCCCCTTAATTTTTTTTTTTATTTCTGTACTTTTGCTTAATCTTAAAATCGTGAATTTGTTGCTTTCGTTATGGGTGAATTTTACAGTTGTGTTTTTTTTTTATTTCCTTAAGTAGGGTTTGGTTTTGACTAATACGGGCAGCACCTGTTACAGATATTTATATTTGTTGAAGTTGTATATGTGCTGTAAATGTTGCATGCATCTCTAGGGTTCTTTTTGTTAATTCAGAAGTTTAAAGTGAAATATGATTTATGAGTATACTACTGAATTGAGATTTCAATTTAATTTTGCAGTTAAAGAAGAAAAATTGAATTATTTTTGTTGCTTTAAGCAAAGTTTACTTTAATTTCCATTGAAATTCAATACAAATGTTTAATGTGTTGGATTTGTTAATGACATGTGCAAATAGTTTACAATACTTAGTGACTTTAAAATGAACAACAAGTTTTTGTAGCTATTTTACTTAGAATGTGGGTAGCATCATTATATATGTACTTGACTAAAGTCTACTTCAGTTCTTAGTAAAATCGTTTTCTTTGTTTATTTTTGTTAGAATTTAACAAAGGACGGTGTTTGTTCACATTACATATAAATAATGACATAATTTTTATTACCGTTATTTTCGATTTATAATCTATTGAGTATTCATTAATGAATATCTAACATATGACGATAGTTTTCCCATTAAAACAAACTGTTGCCGATAGGAAATTTGACGTAGAACACTATGCTGACATTAAAAACTTGATACAGGGTGGGAACAATTGTTAAAAATTGATTTAAGCATTTAAATTGTTTATAACAATATTAATTTGTTAATAATTTTTGAAGAAATTATTTTTTTATTTAAGTTAATTTTCTTAGCTTCACAATGAAGTTAATATTAATTTTATAGCCTTAACAGAACCGGAGTTATGAATTTTTGAAATGAGTCTCCAAGCCAAAAATCACGGAATTTAATAGTAATAATAGTTTGCCCATTAAGAACAATACGTTTTCGTTAGGAAATTTGACGTAGAACACTATGGTCATACTAAAAATTTCATTTGGGGAAATTCCTAAACATCAATTTAAACATTTAAATTGTTTATAACAATACTAAATTGTTAATAATTTTTAAAATATTTTTTTATTAAAGTTCATTTGCTTAGCTTTAAAATAAAAATAAATTCATTTTTTTAACTTTAATAGAACCGGAGCTATGAATTTTTGAATGTGAGCCTCCAAGTCAAAAATCACGAAATTCTCAAAATTTGAATTTGCTTTATTTTGAAAAAAAAAATTTTTTTAAAAAAATCTTCGAAATTGTATCTCTTCTTTTTCGATACAGAATCCATAAAAAAAATTTCAGTCAAATCAAAAATGTGTCGCTCAATTTTTGTCAAAATCCGTTCGGTTTGTAAAAGAACATCCCATATATAAAAAAGTTTTATTTGTTAACTCCGTCCTAATTGCAATACTGAAATAATTTCAAGAATATTTTTACAAATTCATGGAATTTCCATATCAAACAAAACACTACATACATATATATGTACCAATTTTAATTGTTGTGCTCCAAATTCTTCTACATTTGACGCATGAAATTACAAATTTTTTTTCGCAACAACAATGATATATGACCAGTATCTGTTTGGATCATAATTTTTTTAACAACGTATACGTTAAGCTCAATTGATTTTAATTACATTTTAACAAACATAACATCTCATTTCTGTTGTATTTACTCTAAGGAATAGTCCGCTGCGCATTTAATGCGATATGACCCAGTGAAAAATAGTGTAGGAAATAAAGTTTAGTAAAATAAATCACTGAAATAAAAAATAATCAAAATATTTCTTACAAGCTACCACCAATGCTTTATATAAAATGTTGGCCTTTATTTCTTATTGTTTTTGATACTATAATAACGGCACTCCAAAAAATAACGATTGCTCAAAGATTTTGATATACCTCGATACCAAGACGTCCTTGGCATATTAAGCTTTGAAAACCACAAATATTTTTACGGGCCAGTAAATAGATATAATTCAAGTTTTTTATTGGAAAATGCTTTTCTAAAATGTCCAATTTCAACAATTAACTGATGTGAATTTAACCCATTTTCTGCCGCGCTGCATGAAAGTTAAAATTTATAATTAAAAGTGATATTTCTAGACTAATTAGGACCCAAAAAACTCGAATCCGTTATCAAAAATGTTGTACCACTTTTGGTTTCGTCAGGAGAGACTGTTCGAAAAGTCGAACAATGGCGGTTGGGCACAATTCAACTTATATGTTGAATATGCATATTTTCTCCAGGTATTGGTCAAAGAAATTTATAAATTTAATAAAAACAATAAATAGGTTTTTATTATTTATTAGAAATGCTTTTTATTTGATTTTGTTACAATTATATTTTTTTTTCCTCCCAGTTGCTGTGGGCTGCGAAGCAATTTTTCATGTGCAAATGTACTTGATACTTTTTGCACATTCGCTGTGTAGGCTTATGTCATACTTTGCAACGTCTGGGTTTCCTCTCGGGCTACGCAATTATTAGGGGATATCCCGTAACACGGAGAAATGGATGGCATTATCGTGAAGGTAAATGCCCCCCATGAAACTATTATAATTGTGAATAAAAGCCAATAAGTAAATTGAAAAATAAAATTTTTTGACAGAAAATATTATAATATAATCACTTTCGTACTTTGCCAACCCACGAAGTACAGCAGAATTGTTTCTGAGTGAAAAATTTTCCAACAGATCGCTTACAAACACAAATTTTTTTGTGAGCTGTGTTTCCACCAACCGCCATTGTGCGACTTTTCGAACAGTCACTTTTGCGAGTCCGCCAATGTTTCCTAGTAGAAACAGGTCTTGTGTAAAGTCATTTTTTGACTATATTCGACCTTTATCTACAGAAAAAATTTACTTTTGGAAATGAATTATTTTTAATTATATATTACTTAACTTACTAAAAATAGGTCTGCCAATAAGGTATTTTTCAACCATTAGCTGTAGCCCACCACGGAAAAGGGGCGTGGCCAATATATTTTTTTTCTGAAAGCCAATTTATTTACTATAATACGCTGTATACCATTTACCAACTTTTATGGATTGACATAGAACAAAATTTCGGTGAAAATGAGCAAATTTGCTGTTCGAAAACTCGAACAGCGGCAGAAAATGGGTTAAGAACCATTTTAAAGGAAAGACACAGTTCGAACGGATTTAATCTAAGTAAAACAGATGTGTTTTTATTTTTATATAAAAAAGGAATAATTTGAAAAAAAAAATTTGGCATAGATAGATAAGTTTATGGTAGAGGATTACAAAACCTTGGCATTGCGATCTTATCTATAGTCATATATATTCACTTAATCTAGATTAATTCTATAAGCCTGGAGATGCTCAAAAATTTATGTTCACTTTTTGGGTTAGTTGATGCAAGAATTTTGTGGGTTGATTTTCTCTCCTGTTACGACAAAGCGCCGGGCACCCTAGTCTTTAATGCAAGGTGCGCCGGTGGAGTCAATAGAACTACTTACGGTTATTCCTGTTTAGATTTAGCAAGAATTGAGTTTCCGTGCCATCATATTTAGGGAACATGTATTTAGTGGATTCTTGCCCTACAGTATTTAGCCAGAATTTATGTGATTCACCTAAATTTTTAGTTCGAATAAGGTTATTGGAAAGATTATTGAAACTCCACAAAGAGATTTTGGTGCCATAAGACTTTTGAAGATAACCACAGTTTCAAGAGAATCAGCTAATTCATTACCCCCCCCCCCCATGCAGGATGTCTTAATTTACTTAGCTAACTTCGTAATCGCGAGACGGATCTTCAAGACTAGTTTTGATTTGATCATCGCTGAATTTGGGGAGACCACATACATAGCAGGCATTTCACGCGAAGCGGACAGGGGAAATAAAGTTCAAATTTCCAATTTCAGATATATTTGAATAAGTTGTACCTGTATATGTCCTCGACACAGAAACAAAATATTTTTAGAATGGCAACACTGGTTTACAAAATATGGGTCTTTGAAAATTTGAGAAATCGTATGCCATCAAATGCCATTATTCAGTTTAAAAAAAGTCTAGTAAAATGAATTAACCACTAGATTTTATACTTCATTTATTAGTCTTTTCAACCGCATAACTGGATTTTAAAAATAAATAAAAAATACACTGAAAAAAATGAGAAATATTTTTTTTTATCGTTTTTTACAAAGTTCGTCTAACAAAAAATTTTTTTTTAAGTGCATTGAAAAAATGCATATATTATCTGTATACTTCATGTCATGTAATGGGCCGCCCATCTGTTTTGGAGCTATATGCATTGCAATGCCGTTATGTAAGTCGTGCTAACTGAATCGAATCGGGTTCCAGAATTTTATGATACATACGTGGAGCTGCCGTTAAAAATGATTCATTTACTTAAATCCATGTTAAATATAAGCCATTAAATTCATACGGTTGCAACACTTCCGATACGATATTTTTCAGCTTTTTTCAGCTTTTCGATACTGTATGATATTTTCCGACTTTGAACGAATTTTTCGATACTTTTCAACTTCTTCGATGCTTCTTAAAACCATACAACAAACATGAATTTTTTGGTATTTTCTACGAGTGCAAACCTCAAATCTATCAAGTTTCACTTCTGGTATGTGGTATAATTATAACTTTTTTTCTGGGCTACTTAAACATAACGCTGGGGAAATACTTACATACATAAAACACAAATTATGTTTGAATTCTTTCTGTTTTACAATTAAATATGTGAAATTTAAATTAATGCCAATTTACTTACAGTTTATAATTTAACTTAAAATAAACAAATAAACAATAATATATTATACACATGTGTCCAACAGAGAAACCACATTACGCAAACAGCAGAGCAATGGCGGGCACAACATTAACTTCAGAGCAGCCACAGTAATTTAATAGCGCGACACGCAGTTGTGTTGTACTCATAAATTGGCAACATTGGACGCATTCCCATTTAAAAGTTTTTAATTTTTTGTTTTTTACATGCACCAACTTCGTATACTGTCACATGACTGACGTTCATTTCTCGACATTTGCAATTTCCACAACATCACTTCAATGCCGCCAGCTAGCCGCCAAACAGTAGAGTGTTGCATATTTTTTTTTATTGGAGTGCGTGGTAATATTTAATATGCTCGTACAGTATTACTGTGCTTATTTTTTTCTCACAGCAATGTCAGAAATGTTGGTCACTGGTGCTACAACAGCAACAGCAAAAACAGCAACAGCAACAACGCACTGCGGTTCAGGGTCAGTGTGACAAAAGTGGCGGCAGCAACATTGATAGTGTGTGGCATTTGTTATGATGATGTTCATGATGATGCTGCGACATATCATATAATGAAGTTGTATAAAATGATGCATAGTTTTTACTGTTTGCAATAACTTTGGCGTGTGAAAAGTTGTGCTTTTTAAGTTCTTTGACAGTTGACAACTGTCAGTGTCAAATGTCAAATTTGTGATTTCTTAATCACTGTTAGTAACTGCCCCAAAAAACAACTTAAACACAAATTATTAAGCTATTCAGAACACTTTATCTGCCAGCAATCAGCGCTGATTTCAATTTGTTCACAAAATGAAATCATCTTGACAATTCTGTGATTCAATGACACATATTAAATGTCAAGCTATAACATATTCATAAATCATTTATTGACAATCATCAAAATCATAACAACAATAAGAGTAAGACACATGGCAGGCAAAAGCCTTTGGGGGTAGGCAACAAAACAGCATTGACTGGCAATTGCGTGCATTCGTATGCTAACAAACTGCTGCATGACAAATAAGCATTTATTGATATATCAAGCACAGAAATAGAAATATCATATGAGTATTGTCAACAATATGTGTGCTGACAAAGCAAATTTCAACAAGTGGCAATTCAACACACAAAAACAACAATAAAAACAATAACAATAATAATAACAAGTAGAACTAGCAATTGTCATTCATCGCGACAACACATCACAATGAGTGTTGTTGTCATGTCAAATGAGTTCAAACTTCACATATTGATTGGGGTTTGAAAGTCACGAAACTCTGTATGGCATGAATATGGAATATGATTTTGTTTTCATGAGCTCTGCTACTAAAGAATTAACACAAATAACGACAGTGCATGGAGTGTACAATCAGAGAAATTGAGCAATGAAAAGTAAAAACATTAGTTTCATCTTAAGATGTTATCTTCTAAAGCAAACTTTTAGAATAAGCTGCTATAAATTGAACCAACGCAAGAATAGTCTTGAATAAGTTCTAATGAAATCTTTTGGAAATTCCACTGCAAACTATTTTACTTATTATATACAGATCATTTTTCAATGCTGATATCCTAGGTAGTGATAATAGTTCCCGTATGCATTACTTTTACACTAGTTCTAGGGTGGATTAAAGGTAATAAATTGGTGCACGATTGTACCTTCCTTGAACCTTAACATGAAAAATCGTCAGTAGACAACAATAAAAAGGGTTAGCAGTAGAGCTAGTAGTAGCTTTGGGAAACTGTTGCCTTAGTTCTGTATTACACACAAAATTTCGTATAAGAGTAATAATGATAAGTGATGAATGATATACTTACTACTTATTAAGAAAATTTTTAAACGGTCAGACAATTGAAAATATATTTTAACAGCGTTTTACATAAACATAGTGAAAGTTATGAAATCAACCAACAATTAAAATCGATGGAGTTTTGCAATATAAAAATTGTTTTAACGCCAGAATAACTATTTCTGTTCGAGAATTGCTTACAGTTTTGTAACTATAAAAGTTCGGTTTTGCGGATATGAAATCAATGGTATTCGATCTTCTCTAATTCCCAAACTTACTTTGTAAAACTTTTCAGGATCCCTAAAACAAACTCGTCTTATGGTCAGATGAAGCTACTTAAGGTGTAAATCCCAGCCAAACTGAACTAGTTTTCTTGACTAGGAGTCACAAACTTCCAACTATTGAACCACTTGTTAAAAGGCACTGGACTTGCTTTAAAAGGCAGTGCAAAGTATACTGGTCTGGTATTGGCTAGGAAACTAAGTTGGAAAATTATTGTTGAAGAGAGAGTTAGGAAAGACGAAGGCTATCACTTCATATTATTCACTGGCTCAATACAGCGTTCAGATGGCCAATTTTGTTAATGGACTGTGTTAAACAAGGTTACCTACTACAAACTATTGTATAAGGTTCAAAGGGCCGCTTCCATATGCATCAATGCTGTTCTTACGACTTCACCGTCTGGCGCTTTGGGAGTCCTCTTTCATCTCGTTCCCCTTGGGAGCTTGCTCCGGTATGAAACTCAGTTAAATTTTTTGCTGGTCCGAGACAAGAACAGCACTGTCGACTTTTATTATTGATTTGAGCTCTGTACCCTTCAACCTTGGACTATACTACGGGGAAAAGGAGTCATATTAGTTTTTACACGGATGGCTTCAAGCCTAATATGGTTATGGTATTTAAGTACTCTAAGGAATTGAAGTAAAAGATTGTTACAAGGTTTTCAGACTATTTTAACGTTTTTTGCAGAGGTTATAGCTATAGAAGAGTAGCATCTTGGCTGAGGCTAAATCTCGCACCTAAAAGGGACTCTGCTAAGCGCTCTTTAGAGCTGATATCTTGCACAAGACACAGTTCCTCGAATAGATTAAGTGTTCGGTCTTTTGATTTCCTGTCCCGCACTTTCTAGATCAAATCGTTTTTGGTTAGTTACTTAGTTTTATCACGAAATCTGGTTGGTTCAACGAGAGGGTATAGATCAACACTTGGTGGTCTACGCTGGTCAGTTCCTACTCTGACTGCCACTCATACCTAACCTCCTTTTCAGTTCTGAAATGTTTATTCAGCATAAACTCTATTTCGGCCTTTTTAAAATTCGTTAAATATTGATATGCCATAGTTTCGATTTTCTTGATAAAATATCTTTATCTAATATCAAAAAAAATATATATACTATCAATAAAATGGAAGGAGGCTGTTCTTGAACACCATGGAACATTGTACATATTTTGATTTTTAAGTCGAAGGCATACAATACCTGGCCGTCAAAACTGAAGTTCTCACTTGACCTTTAAAATTGATTTCAAGGTTAAAGACAAAGTTACTGTTATGTGACCACCAACTTTTAACCTTACGACATTGGCTCAAAACATTTATCACTATATTACTTAGTTTTAGAGATATTGGCCAGTCGTTATTAAAATGCGGTATACAGTACAAGTGAAATGGCTTTCTAACCTAATCTTACTTGATCTCGAAACATCTCGAACTTTGAAATAAATAAGAGTTCAAATAGCAATACTCAAATCAGGCAGTGTTCATTACTTATCATCTCTATTTATCTGCAGCCCATGTAACGAAAATTATAATAACTACTTTAGAATCTGTTATTTTAAAGTTTCATCTTATCTTTCCAAAAAGCCTGTGAAAAAATGTTTGGGCTATTGGAAAGCTCTGACTGATTAGATTCAAAAATATGGCCTTAATAAATCTAATAAAGCATTACTTTCTTTCAAATATTCTAATTTGTTTTGATGAACTCTTTGTTATATTTGAATAAATCATTTATTTATTTAAAATAACTATCACATAATTTTTTTTTTTCAATTTCATTGCAGGTAAGCTCGCTAATATCAAAATATCACTATGACATTAGATGTAAGTTTTCAAGAAATACATACATAGGTAATATGCACTCCTGACTTAAAGTGTTAAAAAAAGGCAAGCCACAGCAATGCGTTGCAGCGAAATCCACCCACTTGACTGATCTTGGCCAATAAATTATATCTTATCAACTGGCAATATAACAGCTGGAATCCATTAATCCACTCATATTTATAACGCAATGCGTCATACTTGAAACAACAAATGCGTCATCTTTACACAAGACACAAGGATATGTAGACATATCAAATTTATATACATTACCTACCATATAATTAGAGTTTGTAACTTCAAAATTCATATGAAAATATCATCATAAGTCCTTAGTAACATTAGGGTACAAAACACAACCTACACGACAATAAAGATAACAAAAAGCAATCATACATACACTCGTATGGTATAAATATACAGCGCTTAGTACGAGCATCCTTTGGAAAAAAATTTACATAAAAATTATGCAAATCAGTAGGGTAAAAAATAAACTGCTCCAAAATTCAATTCATTCATTCAATCCTTCTCTAAAGAAGAAGCTTCAGCTGTCATTTTGTATATTTTGGAAGCAACAGAAATACCGCATTAAAAGCAACCAAAATTTGTTGCTACAAAAGGTAGAGCAATTGAATTCTTCTACGAGAATAAGGGATTTATCAAAAAAATCCCACAATTTAAAAGGAGTATGTCAAAAGCTTTGTATTTGAAAAATTAAATTCTTAGGTAAAGATTCACTAACCGGAATTCGTGGCAAATGTCAATGGCAGGTGACAACAAAGAACATACCACACCCACGCGCTATTCTAAGTATCCAAACTCATACAAAATACTAAAAATGTCTTTTAAAAGTAAACTGGTAGTCTGGCAGCTTGATAAAGAAAAACATAACAATGGATTTTTTTCCAAGGTGCTAGCTATTTTAAGGTTATACTGAGTAGTACTAAGGTGAATTGAGAAAAAAATTGCTTATAACCAATCCTCTTCAGAGCAACCAATTCTGTTTTCGTTGCTGCTTGCTGCAATTGAATCACAATTGAGTATTGAACATCATTACCGCACACATGCAGAGTAAGCGAATATATCTACCCATTTTCTAAGACATCCGTGTACGAACTATTGTCAGATTTTTAATATAAAACTCATTCGCTGATGGGCTATTCCCAGTGAGACAGAAGCGCATTTTGCAAAAATATTCTTAAAATGTTTTGTAAGCCTAGATGTTAAGGACTTTACGAAAAATTTCTAATTGAAGATTTTGATCAAATCAGTCTTCCAAGTTCATGCCTCAAACTGTAGAGACCTTTCACTGAAATAACGTCAAATTGCATTATCTTGGTGGATAATTAAAGTCACAACATTTTGAAATTGCACCATTCCCGCAGTAGAAGCTTTTAGCTATCGACCTTTTTGCCATTAATTCATCAAGCTGTATGCGATTGCCTAAGAAAATTGGTTTAATTTTTCTCTAACTTTGGTGAGAAGGAACTTTGTTTTAAAAAATCCTGTTACCTTTTTTCACTGTGCAAAATCTTTTGGCCTATTGCATTTTAATTAGCATTTGCAGTTTGATTTTTATCTGAATAAAAAAAGAACAACAAAAAAAATCAAAGAGTTTTTGGCATGGAGTCAAATTCAGCTGCACTAGCTAGTACGTGCCCATCGTTGCTTCCCAGCACTTGTGTAAAATTTGAGTGGCGCATATTAATGTTGGATCTTTAGCTATTTTCTCATTGGGTTGAATGCCACTCTTTTGTTGCATATATGTATGTGGTTTTCTGTCACAATTCACAGATTTTTATTTCCTTGAAGAACATCCTTAACGACTGCTGCTTCTATTTCTGTAGTACCTATGTATCCACCTACTCATTGGTAAATTTAACGACAAATTTTTATTAGCAAATTTCTATAGCTCTCTTTTTATCTGTGCTGCCGCGTCATTTGTCAAATGACTGAGTTTTTGCTTGGCGCACTTTTTTTGCCACTTTTTCAATCTTTTTCTTTTGGTGTCTCTTCTTCCGATTCCTGTGGCACTTGATGAACCACTGTTGTACTAACGGGTGCGGTAGCATGCAAAGGCAACGAAGTGTTTGATGAAGCTGTCGCTCTTATCAGCTATTTGCTCTTCGTTGATTTGCAAGACGATAATTCGCATTTGTTCAATGACTTTTTACCTTTAACCCTAGAGCTTTCGGATGTCAAAGCATTGGATACTTTAAGGCATATTTCTTTTGATTCATAAAGAAACTTTATTGATTTTGAGCAAAATGTTTCTTTAATAATATTTACTGCTTTTATCATCTATCTCAACTCTCGTAATACTCAATCCTAAAACTGGTTTCATTAACCCCGTTGTTAGTTTGAGGGTTAATCAAAGTATTGATTTTGATTCCAATTTTGATTTGTGTCAAAAAAAATTATACTTTTATTTTTCTTTCATCTCGAATTTTCTATTGAATTACCGTTATATTTTCTTCCGTCGTTTTACCAACACTATGAGTACGAGCATTTTTATTGCCTTTGCTCCAATGTGTGTGCGCGTATTTTCAAAATTTCACTTTATATTGATTTTAATGTTATTTCTTTGTTCTTATATCCTCTCGAAAATGCTTGCTTTCAAATGGTTTATCCAAAGTGATTTCATTCGAGCACAATCCTTAATTGAATCATCAAATAATTTTAAGAATCATTTTAAAAGTCACTCAAGTGGCTTCTCATTGTCAAATTGATTTGTGTTGAAAAAGCAAAAATGGAATATGTAACTTTGATGTCTAATTTAGAGTGAAATTTGAAGTTGCCTACATTTATTCTTTTCAAATATTAAAGTAAAATATAAAATTATATACTGTCCAGAGTTCATAAATTTTAGTTTAAGGGTACGAAAATTGATATTAATTACAAAATTCTAGGAATGCTCTCCGGAGGAATGTGCAACCTTAAGCAGTAGTTTAGGGCGTAAAAGCGTCTTTGTCCAAAATAAATAACTACAAGGTATTGGCTAAAAATACAAACATTTTGAATGCATTATACTGGATTACACTTAACCTAGTCTTATTTAATTGAACAAAATATAAACAGCTTTAAATTAAAAGCTTTTTTACTTTTATGTTTAAAGTCACAAATTTTCTAAAAGTTTTTCTTTTAACTTTCATTTATGAAGCTGGGCTCCAGACCCTGAAAAGAACCATTTTGGAATTTTTTAAGGTGGATCAAAATATTTTTTTTTTGAACCAATCGTTCTATAAAACTCGAAAATGGCTATTTTCGACCTTTCTCTATCGATTGGTAAAAAAAATATATTTTGATCCACCCTAAAACTTTTTTTGCTCCAATCGATAGGGAATAGTCGAAAATGGCTTTTGGAAATCACTTAAGGTGGCTCCGGACCTTGAAATGGACCAAAAGGGTCGAAAGCGGTACTTTCCAGGGTCTGGAGCCACCTTAAGTGATATCCATGAGCCATTTTTAACCATTCCCTATCGATTGGAGTAATAACATTTTTTTTCCGAAAATTGGTCGAAAACAGTTCTTTCCAAGGTCCGCAACCACCCTAAGTGATGTTCAAAATCCTTTATCAATCTTTCCCTATCGATTGTCCTTTTCAGGATGCCAGCCACTCTAAATGACAAAAATGTTGAGTGGCTCACTGCAGTTCTCTGTACGACACCCATAATTTGAATATACATACATATGTATATCTAGGTTAGTGTCTCCAATGACACCGTAATTACGGTAGATCCACCGTAATCTAGCCCAATCTACCATCTACCGTAAACATCCATTACGGTATCGTATTCCACCGTAATTTCGCTTACGAATCAACAAGCGGATTTTTTTAGTTTTATTGCTCAGTGTGCTCTCTCTGCCCCACTCTAATGCAGAATGTGAGCGTATTTTCAGTCATGTCAACGACATTAAGACGAAAAAAAGAAATAAATTGTTGACCAAGCCAATAAAGGGCAATATTTTCGCCCAACAATCCATAAAAAGGATTGGCAAAAATTGTGTTGATTTTAGGCCAACCGGTGCCACGATCCAAAAAATTAAACTTTCCATGTATGAAAAAGATGTTGTCTTATTAGAAGATTCGGACTCAGAATAACTTCAAGTAGGTTTTTTCATTTAGATATATTCTGACTTATTGGCATATACAAAATCGTTTGTTGTTCACTATATCCCACATTGATCAAGCAGGTCCTTTAGAATGGTGAAAACTGGCGAAATATGTAAAATTCAACAACAAACGATTTTTTTATGCCTATAGGTCAGTATCGGGCACCAAATCATTGTCAATAAAAGACTGCACGAAATCCCACATTGATTGGCCAGGTACTTAGAAAGTTGAAAACTGGCGATAAAAGCAACATTCAACAACAAACGATTTTGTCTATGCCAATAAGTCAGAATCGGGCACTTTTCTCGATATTCCTCCAAAAGGATGTTTTTCCACTAATCTCTGCCTAACAGTACTGGAAGACACTTGCAGCCTCAGCTCAGTTGTTATTGTTGCAGAGCCCTTAAATGGGTCACGGGTTAAGCCTAATTTGATAAGATTGTCATATTTTTCGTAGTTTTACGTATTCTGACTTTTTTATATTGTGTTTTTATTAGTTTTAGAGCATTGTATACAACGTTTTGAGAACGACCAATCGATCGAGATACTTTTCGTTGGCTTTTTTTTCATTACGTAATTGGTTGATGATAGCGCAATCTTCTTTTGTAAAATGCTTGGTTCGGCCCATATTTGAACGTCCTAATATGATTTTTTTTCTTAATAAACAAATATATAACTGAAATTAATAAAAACAATACTCACAATATCTACTTTAATCACAAAATTAATAATTTAATTGCATTAAAGAGTTGACCCTATTGTTTTGTCCACGTGCTACTGCTGCTTTTCGTAATGTTGAGGGTATAAATAATTTACCGTTAGTTTTCAAGTTTCCAACCAATCATTTTCGAAGCTAGTAATACCTATGAATAATTCCCCCAAAGTTTTCGTACAAGGGTTGCCAAAAAATTTAATGTATATTTCTAAGTTATTGCTGACCCTATTGTTTTGTCCACAACTGTATGTGCATTTCCACAGAAATTAACAATTTAGCCGGCCACGTTTTCGATTTGTTTTTGGAGCACATCCTTCAGCCATGGTTTTTCTTGAAGTTATATTTTGAATTATTATTCCATTTTGAACTATTAAAATTCACAAATCTATTTTTTTAAATTGAATTTAAAGTAAGAAATACGTGTAACTTTTTGTTTTTAAAATTGAAATGTGTTATGTTGACAACTACATAGTCACAAAAATTAGTTTTTTTGATTCTGACCACTATATTGTTGTGATAGTGAATTTTATGAAAATTAATAAAATAGTTTTACATATTTAAATTTTATAAAGGTCACTTTTTATGTTTAATAAGGTGAAAAAACGAATTTTTCTAAAAAAGGCTTATTGTAGTGACCGAAAAAGCAGCCCTGATGAAGCAGTCAAATAAACTGCGAAACGTCGGCAAATAAAAAGAAAATTATTTTTTTGTAAACTCAAAAAAAGTTTTTTAAACTGTTTTTTATTTTATTTTTTCGGTCACAACACCGAAAAAAAAGACCGTACTAAATTTGAAGAACTGCCTTCCTCCGATTTAGTGTAAAAATTTTCCTTAATCTAAGTTATTTTTCCTCATATTGATGAAAATATCGTCACATTTAGTAATTGAGTCCTTTGAAATGAGTTCATGTTTCATTAAAGCAAGTCAACGCTCTTCCTCAAATATAGAGTTTGTGGTTTTAGTAAAACTTTCCTTTGAAATAGTAAATTTTTCTTTGGGAAGAATTTTTGAGGACAACTTGTTCCTCATTTGAGTAAAAACTTCCTCAATCTAATGGAATGTTTTGTTTAAGGAAAATCGTACTCAGTTTTAGTTAGTTTCTTCAAAAAATTTACTATAACGTAGGAAAATTTTCCTTAATAAATGAGTGGCAACACTCGCTGCTTTGCTCGCTGAAATTAATATCTATTCTTCTCGTAAGTATTCTGTTTTTGCCTATATATTTATAGTTCTCTACTTGTTTTTTAAATAAAAAAATTAAAAAAAAAAAATTTTGTCGTCGCCGGGATTTGAACCGAAGCTTCCCTGATCAGACAATGGTTGTTATATGCGCAGTTTAACAACATCATTTTAGTATGTCTTAAAAATGATGTCGGTGGCTGAGTTGGGTGAGATGAGCATCTTTGAACAGTGGCATGGCGCAGAACACAGGTTCAATTCTCTGATCGAGTGACAGGTAAAAAAAATTTAAGTTCTTCTTTGAAGTTTTAAAAACGTATTACAATTAAAATAAGAATGACTGACAATAATAAGTAACCACCAACAAATAAGAAAATAGAGGAAATAGAAAATTAACAAATTTTTTTTGAAATCAACGAATTTATTTTAAGTAAATTTCTTTCATTTAAGGATACCTTCATCCTTAGAAAAAGTAAAATTTTCCTCAGTTTTATAACCTTGTCCTCACATTGAGTAAACTTTTCCTTATTTCAAAGCAGCAACATTTATTTGTACTAAGGAATCCAATTTACTTATTTTGAGGAACTCATGGCTTTAGCTCGTATTGAAGGACATTTTTTCCTTACATTTAGGCATTTTTCCTTAAACGGAGTAAGTTTTTTTTTCGGTGAATGAGCCTTTTTTAGAAAAATTCGTTTTTTCACCTTATTAAAATAGTTTTACGTTAATTACATATAACATTTTGTTTTTATCCTGTACAAATATTCTGAGCAGTGTATAATAACACCATAATTTACACCGTAATTTTTAAACTGATGCACCGTAATTTACTTCAAAACACGGTAATTCAACCCTAGAAACACGGTAATCTAAAATTTTTAGTTGGAGACACTGATCTAGGTGTTCCAACTTATGTGTATATGCGTACACAAAAGCTTCGTAGACTTTGCAATGTGGCAAGTGACTTCATGGCCGTTTCAAGTGCGCTTACGCAGAAAAAGACTTTTGTAACTATTTGTCATACAAATTTTAACTTTATTGCCGTTCAATTTTTATGCTGTCTAACTTTTTCGTCGTCCGATTTTTTTGTCATTCAACTTTTTTCGTACAAAATTTTTGTCAACCAATTTTTTGGATCCCAAGTTTTTTATCGTTTTACTTTTTTGTCGTCAAAGTTTTAGCATTCCAACTTATTTATTGTCCAACTTTTTGTCGTCCAATTTTTTTAATGTCCAATTTTATTATACATACAATGAAATGCCAAATGATCCAAGGTCTTGCCTGTAGTGATATTAACAACAAATTTGTGACAACATAAATCGATTGGTGTGCTCAAAATGGTTCCTTTTTGGATTTGAAGCTTGGTGATATCCGAAATCAATTTTCAACCTTTCCTCAATGATTGTTTTCAAAGTGTTTCTCGTAAATGTGCTCAAAACGGTTTATTCCTTGGCGCGGGCCATGTTAGTTATGTTCAAAATCTATATTTGACCCATTTAGCATCAATTGGGGCATTGAAAACTTTTTTCCATAAATTCGGCCAAATCAACTGCTTGAATAGTCGGGGACAGCCGGAGACTTCGAAAATCCAAATTTGAGTTCCATAAAATTTATACATTAATCCGATGATTATCAAAATTCATTTTCGACCTTTTTCAACTGATTGGTGAAAAAATTCTTTTACATAAATAGGCTTTTAGTCGTGTTTATTTTACAACTACTTACGGCGATCAGAGAACCCCAAATTTTAAGATTTCTGTTTTTTTTTTTTGCCATAGTGCAGTGCAGTGAAATTTTTTACAAAAATGTCGTGTTTTCCGCAGCGAAAACTTAAGTCGTTTTTGCTTCTAGATTTTCTATAGAACTTTTGTTCGCCCTTATGTTTTTGATAATTCACATTTGCCTTAGTTTTCACCTTTTCACACTTTGCTTTGGAATAGAAATGATCTGAGAGCAAAAAAGCGTTAAGTGTTCGCTGAGTGAAAAACAAGCTGAATAGATATCTCGTTATTGCTCTGAGCTTTAGTTGCATATCCTGCCCACTTCATTCCTCTATCTTTATGAATTATTTTCACTTAGGGTATCGTCCGTGGGTATGTTGTGCTGAGATGACTCAGATTTAGTTTTCTTAATAAAATGAAAGAGATTCTTTGATTAACTTTAAGCTTCTGATCCATCGAAAAATTAATGGTATAACATGTAGCAAACTTAAAAGTTTGGAGCTGCAGAATATAAAAAACAAGCCGAATTTTTTTGTCGGGAACAAATGAATCTTAACTTCAGATGTATGTCGTGCTATAGGCTACTAAAATAAGAACTGATTTTTAATAGCTAATAAGTGAACTAATGAAAAGTAATATGCAAATGCATTTTGAAACTTTGTTTTTTTATAAAAAAATTTCTCTATTTAGTCTATACATAAAGCCGCCCCTGTGTAACAATTACATTTTCAAATTTCTTTTTTATACAGAACCTTTTCGTACATCATAATTTTTTTTTTAACTTAGAACCCAAATTAAATTTAATATAGCATATAGAAAAAATATGTAAATTTGGCTTCCGTAGCAAAAAAAAAAGAGTGTAAAGTCAACAAAAAACAACAAATGTGCTGCTTCCATACACAAAAGGTAACCACTACAGGTAATTTGGATTCAATCCACTCGTACTTGTACTTTATAACATACAAGGCAGCATAAAATATTTTGTAGGGGATGGTTGAATACCCCACGACTAAAGTTCATTGGTTGAGTGCGCTGACTGGCGCGCTGCATGCTCGGTTATTAACATCAAATTTAACCCCTTTAGTCTTTATCTTTGTTATTGTTGTGATATAAAAATTGGCTTTACCAGTTGTAAGTTAACCATTTTTTTTTTCAACCGTATAAATTGGAATATATTACATTGAAATATAAAAGCAGTATTTTTTTAACTTCAAAGCAATATACCGTCTTTTTTCTGACACAACGATACTGTGCACCAAATCATCATTTGTATATCATTAAAAGTTTTATCACGAACAGAAATATGTCACAAGTTCAAGCATTTTACAATGCATGAACTGAACCTATTTTTTACAACAAAAATTACAACAATAATGTACGATGTCTTGTAAACACCGGAAGTGTTGGTAATTGACATTTTATAGCGCGCATTTTCTTTGTTGATGTTACCATCAACTTATCACTGATATATCGTACAACAGTTGTGTGTATGTACGTAAAGTAACCTCTTTACATCCATCATAACTGAGTTGTGAGTGTGGGTGTATTTATATTTACTTTGCTTATGTTTGTTTATTTCTGTATAACGTTGTTGTTTCTGTCAACTTTTCTTTCGAAAAATACCCGTACGACACTTTTTTTACTGCACATAAATTGAGATTTGCAATCTACACTACGTTGCTGAAGACACAGCAATTTTTCATTTATTGGTCTTGTTTAATTTTTTTGCAAAACTTTTATATTTCATTTGACACACTCAAAGTTTTCCCTTGTTACTTTTAGACTAATTTTTGCAAGAATTTTTTTTTCATTTCCAATTTAATTTATGAGAGAAAGCTTAATATAGAAGTATGTATGTTGTTTCCAAGAATTTAAACTTTATTTTTAACTTGAAATTTATTTTTTTTTTTGCTTTATTTCCTTGTTACTATACTTTTTTGTATTGCAACGTCATCGGATTCATTCAACCAAAACCCATCTTACAGTAATCCACCTGCCATATAATTTATTGGCTATCCCACGCTGCTGTCATTCATGCTGTGGCCCATATTGGATCTGTGTTGTCTCATTTTAATGTCATCTCATCTGAATTTGACGTTAAACGTTTACGATTTATCCTTAGACTCTTGTAATCGTTACTTAGGAACTTCGTTGATTTAATAAAAGAAAATTGCTACTCAATATTGAGAGTTTTGTAGGGTAAAGCTTTCTTGTATAAAATTTGTAAGATAACTTTGTTGATTTCTACTTTGAGATGAAAACTTTAAGTAAGTACTTAATGTATTTTTGTTGTGAGCGCTTAACTAAAATCACTTACTAGCTGCTCAAGAGTAATAGCTAGTGATGAGAAAGTGCAAACCAACTGCTTTGTACTTATCCCATAGTCTAATTGCATATCCTGTTGGGTATTTTATAAGACGCTTTTTAGATTTTGATATGTCCGAGAATTTTATTACTTTTCTAAAAAGGGATTAGTGGTTAAAGACTCTGGCCTTCTTCCAAACACAATTTAAGCATTAATTGAAAAGCAAACTAGAAATCAGATCCGATACTGAAAATCCTTTTTTTAATTTTATCGTTTTTCTCAAAAATCAGTTGCGAAAGTTTTTTTACTCGAAAGTGTAAAAATTCTACTACGGCATAGGAGGACTGCAATGAAATTTTAGAAACCACTTTTACATCAGAATTTAAAGCTATCTACCCTATCAAATTCTTAATAAACTTTGCCCTGGAGTGTAGGTTTAGTAAGAGATGAAAAGTTTTGAAACATTAAACTTTTTTCGTACCAAAATTTAATGTTTTCGAAAGATCAAGTCATTAAAGTGACATAAATTATAAACAAATTTGCAACCAAAAGAGACAAGTGGGGGGGCAAAGCACCCTCTTGCCCATATGGTGGGTACGGGCCTGCATATATGAAGAAAAAGAATTTGTCTGCATCTGATCCTGGCTGCAGTAAGTAATCATTATATAATTTTAGGAAGTACTACAATGAATGTATTCCATCAACAGTAAAATGTCAGTGCTTGTGAAATTTAAATTTTAATAACAGTAATGCTCTCATATACATACATACATATACTATTCATTTCAATACCAATAAAAGTTGTTATAATAACATTTACTAAATGGCAGTAAAAAAAGTAAATATTATTCTTACTATAAATTTTTCATTGATTGCAGCTGCAACATATTCTATTGCATTCTTTTCAACTTAAAAAAAAAAATCCAACAATAAATTTCCTTTTAAAAAAATGAGTTCTTATTAAAAAATGATTTTATGTCTTTTCTCTGCTAAGCTGAACTTAACTTTGCTTAAGATGCATTTCAGATGCAGCGAAGCATTCATGCAGCATCCATCCAAATGCTGACTTGTGTGTATCCATTAGGTATTCTAAATAATGCAGACGATCAGAATGTGAGAGCATTTCAAAAGAGACTAAAGTATACGAAGAAAAAATCTGCATATGTTGCATAAAAAACAAAAGATTTCCACATAAGCGTAAAGTTTAGAAGAAGGAAATAAACAAACAAAAAAAAAATAGAAAATAAAAAACTGTCCGTAACATCCAACCCTAGCAGAGCTTGCCCCGTAACACGAATGTTGCAAATTTCAAAAGACAAATTCACAATAGACTCTGCGTCAAAGTTAAACTGTTGACTACGCCAGAGATTTCAAATGACAAAAGCAGCAACATCGATAGCAACAGCAACAAAGAAATGCACAACAGCAGCTACAACAATGTTGCTGCATTACGTGTCTTTGCATAAGATATAAAATATGTACTCGCATTTTATTTGTTTACATTTGAGTACACACGTCGTTTTCTTTTTCTTCTGTCATTTTTTCTTTTCTTTTTGGTCTTTTATTCTGCTTCTTCTTCGACAGTTTTGCTTTACACCAATTACTCAGTTTCACTTTTATTACAACTGTTGCTCGTTTGTCGATTTTGAAATTCTACACTACACGTTCAATTTGTAAGCGCCATACACTGAAAAAAAATAAAATATATTTTTGCGAAACATAAAGAGTTTAGCAACGTTTCTGTAGCTAGTTCTAAACTATTGTGCTCTAGTTTTTTAATAAAAAAATTTCGCTTAAGCTCCGTTCAAACTTCCATATGATTTTTCCAGCTGTTTTCTTATGTAAAAGTTTTTCTAAAATAAATCATAGATCAAAGTTATATGACATTTCAGTAAATTTCGCTTTAAGTAAGATTAACCTCGCCATGAATAATTTGGCGTGAGTGCTATAAATCGAATCGTAAAAATCGAGATAAAAATGACTTTGCTACAACTGCGATGTATCATGATTGCTAGACTTATAATATAAACCTGTAGTATCTTAAAAAAAAAATCTTACAAATTTAATTATTATTACTTCGTCTTTATAAAAATTAATGTAATATTTCTCCATCAATTGCACGGATTTTTTAAAAGTATTATAAAAATTGTAAAAAATGGCAAATTTGCAAAAAAAAATATTCCCAGATTTCCTTAATTTTTTTAAGTATTATGTGAAAAATTATGATTAACCAAAACACAAAATTCCAGCTGCATCTTCATACAACTTTTTTTATGAATTATTTTCTATTGCAATATTTGAGTGACAAAATATTTCAATTTCATAACACTTTACAAAGCCATACAATAGTCTTATCAATTGTAAAAATCTACACTGTAAGGAATGGTGCTCAAATTCAGAAAGGATGATCCTTATAAAGAACTGGAACAGGTTTGTGATATTTTTTCCCCTACTTCTCTTTTATTTATGAAAGATATAAAATCGAACGCTTTTCAAAAACAGAAGAGATAAAGCTTAAAAACGAGGTTTCTCTAATTAGTTAAAAACTATATGAGATATCTCTCAATTTGCAGAATTTTTGAGATCAGCATTGCCAAATACCCATTTTTATGATAAAACCTCAACCATATCTAACCTTCAGTGCTTGTAATCATAATTCCGATTTCTCAAATACATAAGAAATCAATATATAAGGGGAATCTCCATTATTTCGAGAAATAAATCTATTGTCATATTTGTTAAATCACAGAACGCTTTATTTCTGTATATTTTTAAAATATTTGTTGAATATCAACAAATTTTGGTAGGCGTGTCCTTAAGGCCACCCGGTAGCTTAGCACCCGTAAGTTTAAGGCATTTTGAAAAAAAATTTTGAAGATGAAGATAATGAACAACGATAATTAAACTTTGCAAAAAAGGAGACCCATTAACTCAGCATAGCAAAGTTAGCAAAATCAAATTTAACTTATGCCATAATTTAGTGCTTATTAAGTGCTAATTTAGTGCTGTAAAAAAAAATTTTGTGCTGTACGAATACAAAGCATATATGAAAATTTTTAGCAAAATCAAATTTAAACTATGCCATAATTTAGTGCCTATTAAGTGCTAATTTAGTGCTGAAAGAAAAAATTTAGTGCTGCACGAATTCTTGAAAAAATCAGGGTTTTTGCTAGCTGAATGAGAAGCTAGCAAAGCATATATGAAAATTTTTAGCAAAATCAAATTTTACCTATGCCATAATTTAGTGCTTATTAAGTGCTAATTTAGTGCTGTAAAAAAAAATTTAGTGCTGCACTAATTTTTGAGAAAATCCAATTTTTTTTTTATTTTGCTAGCTGCATGAGAAAGGTTAAGGTGAGGTACGTTAGAAATAGTTAGCAAAATCAAATTTAACCTATGCCATAATTTAGTGCTTAGTAAGTGCTAATTTAGTGCTGCAAGGAAAAATTTAGTGCTGCTTGATTTTTAAAAAAATCAAGGTGTTTGCTAGTTGAATGAGAAGCTAGCAAAGCATATATGAAAATTTTTAGAAAAATCAAATTTTACCTATGCCATAATTTAGTGCTTATTAAGTGCTAATTTAGTGCTGTAAAAAAAAATTTAGTGCTGCACTAATTTTTGAGAAAATCCAATTTTTTTTTTATTTTGCTAGCTGCATGAGAAAGGTTAAGGTGAGGTACGTTAGAAATAGTTAGCAAAATCAAATTTAACCTATGCCATAATTTAGTGCTTAGTAAGTGCTAATTTAGTGCTGCAAGGAAAAATTTAGTGCTGCTTGATTTTTAAAAAAATCAAGGTGTTTGCTAGTTGAATGAGAAGCTAGCAAAGCATATATGAAAATTTTTAGAAAAATCAAATTTTACCTATGCCATAATTTAGTGCTTATTAAGTGCTAATTTAGTGCTGTAAAAAAAAATTTAGAGCTGCACTAATTTTTGAGAAAATCCTATTTTTTTGATTTTGCTAGCTGCATGAGAAAGGTTAAGGTGAGGTACGTTAGAAATAGTTAGCAAAATCAAATTTAACCTATGCCATAATTTAGTGCTTAGTAAGTGCTAATTTAGTGCATGTACTAAGAACTTAAAAAAAATCGTTCGATTTTGATAAAAACTTTCATTTATACTTTGCTAGCTTCTCATTCAGCTAGCAAACACCATGATTTTTTTTAAAAATCATGCAGCACTAAATTTTTTCTTGCAGCACTAAATTAGCACTTACTAAACACTAAATTATGGCATAGGTTAAATTTGATATTGCTAACTATTTCTAACGTACCTCACCTTAACCTTTCTCATGCAGCTAGCAAAATCAAAAAAATAGGATTTTCTCAAAAATTAGTGCAGCACTAAATTTTTTTTTACTGCACTAAATTAGCACTTAATAAGCACTAAATTATGGCATAGGTAAAATTTGATTTTGCTAAAAATTTTCATATATGCTTTGCTAGCTTCTCATTCAGCTAGCAAAAACCCTGATTTTTTCAAGAATTCGTGCAGCACTAAATTTTTTCTTTCAGCACTAAATTAGCACTTAATAAGCACTAAATTATGGCATAGTTTTAATTTGATTTTGCTAAAAATTTTCATATATGCTTTGCTAGCTTCTCATTCAGCTAGCAAAAACCTTAATTTTTTCAAGAATTCGTGCAGCACTAAATTTTTTCTTTCAACACTAAATTAGCACTTAATAAGCACTAAATTTTGCTAACTTTGCTTTGCTGAGTTAATGGGTCTAAAAAAGGTACCTGAAAACCTGGTATCTGAAAAATAAAAAGTAAAGAAATTATTAATCTATATGAGTGTAGGTATGGCCCCTGCCTCAAAAACTAAAAAAAAAAGTTTTTGGCAAAATGGCGCGTTCTTGAAATTTAAATAGTTATAGAAGTTATTAATTTAGAAAATTTTTCGAGGCACGGGCCATAGCCACTGCAAATCTGTATAACATATTCAAGTTTGAGATTAATCTGATGAATGGTTTTTAGTTTTATCCCACTGAGCAGAAAAGTGGTTTCGAGATAAATGAGTTTAAGGATTTACGTATGATTAGTTTCGTACGCGGGCCAACCGTTCGCTACCTGCTATAAGGGCTGTATAACCTAAGATACTGTCAATACCATTACAAAAATTTAACAGTATATTCTAAAAAGATTGTAATCTCGAAATATTTAAAAAAAAACAAAATCGATCGGGTCGCCTTAATTTGAAAGTAACTTAAATTTTTATTTATTGTGCTAAACATAATATAAGTTAGAATCGATTGAAAAGATTTGGTTGGGTTGAATATATCATACAATACCGCTCAAATGCTTTGCAACTGAAATTACTTCTGAAGAAACATTATATTATTTCAGTGAAAAAATATCTTTGAATTTAATTTTATTTTAGTTTATTAACTTCACTTATTGCTGATTTTTTACCAAAAACAAAAATTTTATTCCTTTAGCTAACAACAACAAAAATTCAAGGTAAACAAAAGTAGCGAAAATTCAAGCGCTCAAAAAAAAGAAATAATGCATAACCAGCCTTATATTTGTTTCGCAATCGTTGATTCTAACGACTGCATGACATCTCCTGGATGTTAATTTACTTATGAGGCGAAATCGCGTTCCATTCTTTTTCTATCTCAGCTAATAGGTCATTACCACTTTTGAACATTTTCTTACCGATTATGCAATGTTCTCAATCGGGTTGAGATTGGGAGACTGCGCCGACCATGACATGATATCAACTTGTTTTACAACAATCCAAGATTTTACAAGCTTTAAACTATGATTTCGACCATTGTCATGTTGAAGTGTCCAAGGAGGTGGCATGTTTCACTCACAAAATGGGAGAATGATATTGCTTAAAATATTATTGTAGCTAACTGCTTTCATTTTGCCTTAAATGTGCTTAATGGGCCCAACGAGAAACAATTCCTAGCCATCACGTTCTGACCTTCGTGTTAAACTGTAGGTGTTCTGCATTTGGGATTGGACTTATTACACTGAAGTTGACGTACGAAAACTTACAATGTGATACACGAATGTTATATTTAGGTTTGTCTGACTATAATACAGTCTTCCTTGTTATTCCTCGGGGTATAAAATAGTTATTCCCCGTCAGCATATGTTCGAAATGTTCAAAACGAGAACCTCTTTAACACAATTTTTTAATACTTTCATTTTTAATCAAAACTGAATATCAATCATAATAAATACCATAGAGATTGAAATTTACTCAAATTTTAACCCATTTTACATTGTTTATATTATATGAGTATAAAAATAATGCCTTCGTAATACGGAGAAAGAGTTAGTTTTCTATGTTTCTATTAATGGTGCCACAACAACCTTTAGGGTTTCATTGCTATAAACTCAATTTTTGTCACCTACTTATACACTCAATCAATCCTTAATATTTCAATTTAATTTTTTAAATTAAAAATGTTGCTTCTCAATGGGAAAAGGGCGAAAATGGATTTTATCCTTAGGTTTCAGCCAACTTAGACCAAAATAAACACAAAATAGCTCAACAAAATGCCAAAAAAGCTATAATTGAATTGGCGCCAATTGACTGCCAAATAAGATGTAGGAAGTAAGACAAAAAGAAAAAATAACTAAAATTTGGGTAGCAACATTTCCATATTAATTTTTCGCTTGAACTTAATTAAGCTTAATAAGAGTGAAAATTGCCGAAAGCTCGAAATTTTCAACAAGAAAATAGAAACGAAAATGTAAGCCTTAAAGCCTACACACACGCTCAAGGGCACCAGCAACAGCTTTGCATCAACTTGATTACATAGCAATTATGATAAAAAATTACATTATAATTAGTTTTAATTACATAAAATTGGCGAAAAAGAAAACCCGAAAACAAAACAAACTTTATTTCTAACGAAAAAGGACTCTGGGGAATTTCAGTAAAAGTCTGTCTGTCTGTCAACTGCTGTCAATTTGAACATTTGACTAAAATGATTTAAGCGCAATTTTCATGTGTGCAAGGCGAAAAAAACTGTAGCACATTTATGCCATTAAAACCAACTGGCAACTAATTAATTAACTTTCTGGCTAAAGAACCTTATAAAAGTGCACGCAAAGCCTGCTGGCTTATACTCCGTTGTATGACTGACATGAACATCAGACATTGTTTGGTTTCTCTTTATCAAAAAACCATCAAATCAATATTTTGAGGTTATGACACGCAGGTCATGTTAAAAGAAATTCAACTCCAGACATCAGCTGACAAAGAAAAAAGAAGCGAAGAAGAAAAATATTAATATTTGAACGCCAACTTTGCGGAACATTTAATAGAGTAGGTCACAGACACAGACGACAACACCCAATAAAAAAAAAAAACCATCCGCATTTATTGTCTGCGAAACGGCATTAAGTGAAAAAAGAAATGTCAACAAAATGCAATGAAATATGAAAAAAAAAAATTCAATATAAATAAAAAATATTATGGAGTTACCTGTCAGCTGTGTTCTCACTTAACAAAAGAAATGAAGAAAATATCTGACAAAATCCACAGACATTTGGGGTAAGGAATGTAGGGGGACAAGTGACAATAGGATTTCTATAAACTTTTGTATTTGGACACAAAGTGGAAATGCATAAAAGTGATTTATTTCGCAAAACATCAAAGCTTTCAGACCTTAAATAAAGGGGCGTGGCAGTTAGAAATACATAATATTGCCCAGTATCAATTCTTGAAAATTTCTTTACGGAGAAAAGCAATTTGAATGACAAATGTTGCGGTCATCTAAATACTAAGGCATTGATTGAGTTGGTAGTCGATGACAGAAGGTCATCAATGTCAAGGACAAGAGTCGTCGCTAGGATGTATGTAACTACAATATAAAGAACGCCAGCTTTGATGGAATACACATTATAGCTAGTACCAGGAGACTGACCACTGCTCGGTTTTTCGTTTTGAGGTTGAAAAAATCGAAAAAATATGGAATTTGTTGAAAAAAGTTGACTAATATTGAATAAGTTGAAATATTTAAAAAACATTGAAAAGAGTTGAAAGCCAAAAATAAAATTAAGAAATTTGTAAGAGGTTGAAAAACGTCAAAAAAGGTTAAAAAAGTAGCATGGACAATGTTGAAATGGGTTGAAAAGGCGAAAAATGTTGGAAAGTTCGGAAAAAAATGGATCAGAAAAAAGTTGAGAGAGGTTGAAGCAGGTGAAAATGGCTGATAAAGTCGATAATATATGAAAAGAAAAGTGTTGAATAAGTTGTTGAAAGAGGTTGAAAATCTCCAAAAAAGTTGAAAATCCCGAAAAAAGTTGAACAATGTTGAAAAAGTCAATGTTGACAAAGTCGAAAAAATATGGAAAATTTTTTCAAAAATTGAAAGTGGTAGTAAAATGTTGAAAGAAGATGAATATTTCTAAAAAAGTTGAATGAGGTTGAATAAGCCGAATAAGCCGACAAAAGCTGATTAAGGTTGAAAAAGTCGGAAAAATATGTAAAATTTTAAAAAAATTAAAAAAGGTTGAAACAGTTGAAAGAAGATGAATATTTCTAAAAAAGTTGAATGAGGTTGAATAAGTCAAAAAAAATTGAATGAGTTTGAAGAAGTCGAAAAAAGCTGAATGAGTTTGACAAAGTTGGAAAAACATGGAAAATGTTAAAAACAGTTGAAAGAGGTTGGAAAATGTTGAACAGTTAAAAGAAATTAAATAACTTAAAAAAAAGTTGAATGAGGATAAACAATTTGAAATAAATTGAAGGAGGTTGAAAAACTCGAAAAAAGTTGGACATCTTTAAAAAAAAATTTAATGAGATTGAAAAAGTCCAAAAAAGGTGAATGAGGTTGACAAAGTCGGAAAAATATGGAAAATGTTAAAAAAATTGAAAGAGGTTGGAAAATGTTGAACAGTTAAAAGAAATTAAATAACTTAAAAAAAAGTTGAATGAGGATAAACAATTTGAAATAAATTGAAGGAGGTTGAAAAACTCGAAAAAAGTTGGACATCTTTAAAAAAAAATTTAATGAGACTGAAAAAGTCCAAAAAAGGTGAATAAGGTTGGAAAAACATGAAAGAGTTTGAAAGATTCGAAAAAAGTTGAAAGGAGTTGAAAATCTAAAAAAAAAAAATGAAACATCTAGGTAAATTCAGTTAAGTTGAAAGAGGTTGCAAAAATTGATTTGTGTTTAAGTAAATCACAAAATGACCCACTTACACCCATTTTGTTGTAATGGGAGGTACCACGCCCACTGATGCAATCCCGTCAAAGTCCATTTGATTTCAAAGTTTATTGTAACCGACATCTTTATACCAAATTTTAAAAAGATAACTCTCATAGTCCACTAAATATAACACAAAACATTTTTATGCTTGTATGGGAGGTGCCACGCTCATTGATTCAATCCCATCGAAATCCAATTAGTTTTAGGGCTTATAGTAACCGAAATCTCTATACCAAATTTTGTTAGGATTGCTCTTATAGCACACCAAATATAGCACAAAACGTTTTATGCTTGTATGGGAGGTGCCAAGCGCACTGATGCAATCCCGTTGAAATCCATTTAATTTCAAAGACTATAGTAACCGACATCTTAGCACCAAATTTTAAAAATATTGCTCTCATAGCACACTAAATATTACTTTAAACGTTTTTCGCTTGTATGGGAGGTGCCACGCCCACAGGTTCTAATACGCTCATTTTTGGTTATGAGATACCTTATAGCGAGGTTGTGCTTCGGAGGAACTAAGTGCTAGATTTCTGCAAGAGCTCTGAAGCTGTCACAATTTCTGTTCAGCCATTTCTGATACTCTATTCATCGAGAAAATTTCCATTATCGAACATTTTTACTGATTGAGAAAATATCCTGTAAGCAATGCTCAATGCTAAACTTTTTTTATATATATGTGTTTCTTATTCATTATCTTTCGCCTTTTTTCGAGAAATTTTGAAAACCAAAATCTATCCAAGGAGTACAACCAATATTTTTTTGTCCATATGCAAAGTGCTCCTTTCACAATTCATTATTTAAGGTTTGCTAGCTTAAACAGCTTTATCATATCATTGCTTAAAACAATTTCTGTGATAAAATGGAATATAAAAAAGAACGATCAAACTTCGAATTAATGTGAACCCTTTTCCCCATGCAATTCAACCCCAAAGCCATGCAATGGCATATAATATAGAAAGTGAAAATACCATGCATTTTAGCTGTCAACAGCAATGAAAACTTATAAGATAAAAAGCAAATAAAAAATAAAAAGAAATTATAATAAAACTTTATACCAACAGCAAGCAGTAAGTAAGTAGTTACAAGAACAAATTGCTTGACCAGTGAACAAGCCAGGAGTTGTTTATCTTTGCAAAAACAAAAGTGCTGCCAAGTTTACTTTTTTATTCAACAACGCTGGAATAAAGCCAACAAAGGACATTTCATTCGTTACAGCTCAGTAATATCTCTAAAACAATAGGAGAAGTGAGAGTAGCAGCAGTAAACGCTGAAAAGTGAAAAGTCTCACTCTATTGACAGAGACATTAAGCAAGAAATATTTGTGTTTGTCCCTGGTAATAAAATAAGAGAAAAACTTGGCAAAAGTAGCAAAAAAATTACACATAAAAATGAAGCAAAAAAAACTGCTTTAGGAGCATTTTTTTTTTTCTGTTAGACACACAGATAAATTATATTGTTTACATTGTTGTTGTAATATTTACAATTATACACTTTTTCTTATTACCCTTTGGCAGCTGACATTGAAATAAATGAACTAAATGCAATCAGTAGATAGAGGGAAGAAGAAGAGAAAAATAACGCATACTTTCTGACTTTTTTAAACAAACTATAAGAAATAAGTTTAAAGGGCGTTTGGGAATGTGACGTGGTAGACGCCATTATTATTTGTGACCTTTCAAGGACTTTTATTGTGAATATTTTGTGTTTTGCGTGAGTTTGTTAAGTTTAGTCAAATATTCATTATTGTGAGTATAGACCAGCGATGGGCAAAATACGCAAAAGGAGCCAATTGTGACTCTTTACAACAAAAACGTAATTTTTCTTAAGAGTCATAAGCAAAACAACAAACACTTGCCTGGCAGGTCAACTGCCGCGCCCATCTCTGATGTGAACAAAATATTAAAAAGGTTGTACAAATTATCACAGGGCAACGAATTTGCTTTTGTTATGAAAAACTGATTTTCAACCCGCCGATTTCAACGATTCTAATCAAAAAATTAATAAACATTTTTCCAAACTCTAATTGAAAATACTTTTTCTCATTTCTAATGGCTGAAGATATGGTTTATGTAAACTTAATTTGAAATATATGCCGCTTTAAAAGAGTTAAAGAGGACATTCAAGAGGAAAAGTTCAATATAAGGACATACAGACAACGTTACTTGAGATGCTAAATATTCAATTTTTACTAAACAATAACTCAAGGACTTAAGGAATAACGAAGTCTTAAGCTATTTCTTTATGATTTTCAAAGATGATGCAACATAGCCAAGTGAATTCAAGCTTATCAGCAACACCGGCTCGACTTGTAACAAAATGACCTATGGTAATACTACAGCAAATCGGAGAGCTCAAGTTTCAATTCCTTGCTTCATAAATTACTGTAGATTAAAGATACAGTAATAAATATTAAAATATTCCATCTGCAGCAACAACGCGCACTTTACGGATGATATAATTTAATTTCAGGACTTACTTAAAATGCCTTAAATGATAAATGACTTTATTATGAAAAGCAACACTGAACACAAAATTGTCAATGACAGTCAACGCATTTACGCGCGCTGTGCAGTGGCTTTTAACTGATTATAAAAATTAATTTAAAAAATAACAATGAATTCAATAACACAATACGTCAGTCAGGAAACCCGGTAGCCAGCCAACCAGCATGCAATCAACAGGATGTGCGTATGACGGCATGCGTCAGATGCCATCGCCAACAGAGTGTATTGGTGTGATACAGTTGTTTTATTGTGGTTGTGGTGATATTTTAAATAATTAAACATTTCATGTTTTTTTTTTACATAAATAAACTGACATGACATTTTCGTTGCAGTAAAATTATAAATAAATTAATACATATATGAAAGTTTTGAATAGCAGCAGCAAACAATATAAATGCATTAATATTTAATGTAACATCCTATGATATGCTAGTGTATACATTAAATTTCAACACAAAGTTTATTCAACTTTTTAATTTCATATCAACAATAAAGTTGCAACAAATGTCAAAAATTAGCTTTAAAAATTCTCAAATATTCCAGCGTGCAAAGGTTGTCTTTTTTTTTTTTTGTGTTCGCGCAACGCGCATAAATTTCCTCTTGATTATTTGTTTTTTTTTCATAAAGTTTATCAAACTTTATGGGAGAATTTAAATTTTTTTGATAGCAGATATTTAAATTTTTGTGGATAAGGCTAAAAAGTTACATATTCCTGCCCTATCTACGCCAAAAAAGTTTAGGTTTTTGCTTGTCAAGTTTATCTAAATATTTTTGTATATATTTTAATTTTTTTCGTTATTCTTTTGAAACAATTTTATGACAAAAGACTGTCGAAGTAAATACAAATATGATATAATAATACAGAAGAAGGAAAAATAAGAAAAATATGATTATCACACTAAGCAAACCGGAAACACAGAGTTTTAACTAGCTGAATTGTTCCCATTTTTGCTTTAAAAATTAGCGAAAAGCAGGCAGAGAGTAGCAGGGACAAATTATGTCACTCTGGCTCAGAAAAATGTGCAAAATTTACTCCAAATTCTTGATTCCCTTCGGAGAGCAAATATTTTTTTAAAAGAGGAAATAACCCTTCAACACTTAGTCTGTTAGCTGTCAAAGGTTAGACATAAGTTTGGATATGCGGATAGACATATTATTGGAAAGCATTTCATTAAATCTGACTCAATGATGAAAGTTATGGCTTCATAAAAGTTGAACTTCATTACACTTCATTTATTCAAGCCTTGCCGAAATGGCGTATTCCCTTTCCACATGAGAGTAGAAAGAAAACTTGGAAAATATAAAAATTAAGAAATATGATAGTTGTACTATCATGCCAGAATGTAAGAGCTCTGCATTGTAAGTGCTGTACATTACTACTATGTCACAAGGGCATATGTAAATAAAATAAGCTTTTTACTTCATAAGTTAAATAGCTTAGTAGGCCAATAGCTGTAGTAGCTAAAATCTATTATTATATATTATTATTATAAATCAAGTTCTTACGCACAACATCAATGCCAAGCAAACTAATTCTGATGCTTAGATAATTCTTCACAGTCAATATTCTCTTTCTGGATCACATGATGCATGCTCTTATTCTCAATGTAGTAGCTACAGGTAATATGCTCTGTGATTCAATTGATCCGAACATTGATACAGGACCTCAAATACGATGATAGGGCTGCTACCATAAAAAGAGATATTTTGAAATTTCGACTATTATGGCTACGTACAGCCCTCAGGCCAAGCATTCCAAGGCGTTTTTTTTTTTATTGTGGATTCAATTATACTACAGATTGTTGTGGATAAAAAGCTGCCCACTCTGGGTCTGGTGCTTGCTGTAATTGCTGATATACACGCAGTCATTAATCTCGTCTTCTCTTGCAGCAAGTCATTTTTTTCTTTCAAGTCATTTGGTCTAAAATCTTCGGTCGATAGAGCCTTTCAAGAAAATATCGTCAACAGGGTTATGTCTTTGAGCATAACTATACAATTCAGATTTTCTATATGAAATTTTGTTCTTCATAATTTTGAATAAGGAATTGTGCTCTCAAAAGACATCGGAACTTATTTGACATTCCTTAACAACAAGAATATTTAATGTGGAACTTCCAGAGAAGAATCTCGAGCAAAATATCTTTGTGGTTTAAATATGTTACAATGTTTTTACTTGGAGTACATTATATTTTTTTAGCTATTCAATAAATGTGGAATTTTATTGACCTAAACGCTAAAGATTACAGACCCATATTTATTTCTGATATTTGTAATACGATCGCCGAAGAAGTCCTGAAATAAAGCCATTATCATCCTTACAGCATGTGTAATGGCTTCATCCTGTTGGTAATTTATCACAGCTGGCTTCAAATTATTTTTCAATATCGTCAGTTTTATTTCGTATGAATATGGGCCAATGATCCATTCGGGCGATAAGTTGCATCAAACAGTACACTTAAGTGAAAGTAATTGTCACCCATGAACTGCTTTTGGATACACCTTAGCTCATATCTTGACAGTTGGTATGTATTTTTGGTGGTGTATCGGAATGGAAAATAATGTCTAAATATTTTTCTGAGCTTACTGTACATTTAAGTGTGTGATAACACCAACAAAAATACAAAAATTACACAAAACAATATGCAAAATAATAGAAAAAAGTGGCTAAAGCTAGTCATACTAGCTAAATGAAATTATCAGTGACCATTATGCTGATTAGTAAGAATTTCCAAGCCTTATTCAGTAGCGTACCTAGGATAGTGCACCGGGCGCAAGGCTTGAGGGGGCGGAAAAATGGTCGTGAAATATATTTCTCTTTGCTAGGGTGTTTGAGAGTCAGAAAATGAGGAGCTCTTTTTTTTTGAGTGATGAAATTAATAATCGACGTAGTAAATTTGAATGTGTTGGTGTTGGTGATAGAGTTTTTGAATGTGAAAAGTGAGAACCTTTTTTTTTTGCTTGTCAAAAATCGTAGAAAAACTCGCTCATCGACTCAAAGGTCACTGATGATTTCGATGAAACTTGTATGACTAGTTTTAGCCATTTTTATTTTTTTTTTCTTTATTTGTGTTTTTGGAACAATTTAAAATTTAAAATGTATTTTACAGAGCTTTTATGTTCAATAAAGAATTACAATCGCAAAATGCCTTATTTTTATTGTTTTTTTGGTAATTTTTTTTTGTGTTATCACACACTGTACTGATTAATTGGCTAATTTTACAAAATTTGATATTTTTCGTTTATATGTGGTGTGTTATTCGATATTATATTTCACAAGTCTCTTTTGCAAAATTCTGAGAAAAAAATTTTATAATAAATAACTTAAGACGAACTAAAACTATAAAGGTCATTATTTTCCTCTACTCTGTATTTAAGATATTTAATGAAATTCCAACTTAATGAGGCATAAAACATATATAATAAATTATGTCAAAGCTACTAATTTAGATGAAACTCAAACTAAATTATAACAACTCTTGTGCAACGTCATCTTGAGGACTAAAATCAATGTGAATGAAGTCACTTCAATTAGCAAATGAATTGCGCTACGTTGCTAATTAATAACTCGAGTTAGTCAAAGCAGCAGTAAACCTGCAATCCAGCAATTTAGTAGAAATATTCTCAACTAAATACAACTAATGTAACAGTAACTACATAAGCAGATACAACGAGTACCAACACACAAATTTATTGTGTTTACGTAATTAGGCTGATTACATACCAAACAGCGTTAAGAGGTAACGTGCCAGTAACGCATTAAAGTATGCAACGGCAAATGGCAACGATGATAGATGATGAAGCAACCTTTAACTCATTCTGTTCGAAATGGCACCATGGTATGGCATGGCATGGCATGGCATGACAACTAAAGTGGGCGTCATCGATGAAGGCTAACGTTGTATGAAGAATATAGAATTTTTATTAAAGGGTTGCACTAGAGAATGTAGAGAATAGAGGGCAATAACATGAGCTTGCAGCATAAGCATTGCAAATGCAATTAAAAAATATGATGCAGCACGCCAACTATATTGCGGAAAATTCGTCAAAACTGTAGAGAGAGAGAATAGCTAATGTTTGCAGATAAGATCTAATTAAAATAAATAATAATGAGAAGATTGCAATTGGATGCAGCAGCAGCGGTGCAATTTGATATGAGAAGATTAAAAGGAATTAATGCTCCTCTAGCATGACCTTCCAGGTAGCGAAAAAAATAGCAAAAGAAAAAAAAAATCTTTAATCATACAATCGCATTTTTCATTTTAAAGTTAAAAATTCCGATTAATGTCAAATTAAATCATTAAAATGAAAACCAAACTTTGCAACCACCCACCCACCGTCGCTTATACCTATAATCGAAAAAGTTTAAATGTCAAGGATTATAAATTTTTGGCGCGCAGTTTATTTCTTCAATCAAAAAAACAAAAAAAAACTTTCTAAAATAAATTTTACTTTTACCATGAAATTCATTTGTCAAAGTTGTGTACGAGAAAAAACAACTGCAAAAATCAACAAAATTACCTTCGACAAATACGCCCATTGACATGATGAATGAGTGTCCTGTCAAACCCACCCCCACCCAATTCACTCAAAAACTGTTGTGGTTTTACTAAAAATTTGCTAGCAGGCTTTACGTTTTTTTTTTTTTTTTTGATTTATTTGCTTTATTTTAGCCACTGCTTTATGTTGGCTCAAACGTATTTCACGCTTTGCTGACACAGTGTATTGACAAAGCTTTCTTCCTTTCTTGGTCTAAGTTGTTTGAGTTTTTTATTTTTTGTCAACTCATTGTCTTCACCTACTGCTTTGTTGTTGCGCTTTGATGGTGATGTTGATGATGATGATGTTGCTGGTGTGCTTGTTTTTGTTGTTGTTGTTATGGGCGTTGACCTTTACCACAAGTAACCATAAGTAACTCCTTAATCAGTTAAAGGCTATAAGTTGTTATAAGATTACTTTAAATGCTACGTAATGCTTACGTAATGAATGGCTTAGGAGCGCTTAAAATGACGTAGGTGATGTAAAGCTTTTTAGCATGAACTTAATGTGTAATTAAGGCTTATGACTGTTAAATTGGTTTTCAAAAGCACGAAAATTCTTTAAGTTGAATTGTTGAATTTAAATGAAATTATTTTTTTTTCGGGATTGGAATTCGAGCGCCTGGTGGGAACTGAACAATTTCTGTACGATTTTTGTGACATGCATTTTTAAGTTTTGTTGAACGAGCAAAAAAAAATCAACAAATTTTTTCCCAAAAAAGAAATCGAAATTTTACCATTTGAGAGAATTTCTTCCTTTCTACTAGGCAACTCTGGTTCTATCCTGTTTTCTACAGCACCAATTCGAGCGCCTGCTATAGTTCAGTTAAACCTAATCGGTATTTAAATGATGGCCAACAATCCCTGTTTTTAGTTCATTATGTACATACATATGTTATGTATAGTATGTTATTTTAAAATTATAAGGATAATTTATGGGGATGGCTTAAAATAATGAAATGATGGGACTTGGTTGTTTTTGTTTGTAGTGCTAGGTTTTTTTTTTGTGCTGTTAACTATTTTGGTAATGAAAGCAAAAAAACTTTAATATTTCGTTTTTTGTTATTTGATTTTTTTTTTGAGCCCTATTGCTAGATTTTCATGCCCACCGCTGATCTAAACACATCAAATGTTGTTATTACATTTGTCATATTAAAAAAATAACATTTTTCATTGGAATTAAATTTTCAGCTCCAAGACTCAATATTTCTACGTTTTTTTTTTCATTTTTGTCTATGAGTTTATAGCTATTAGCTTTCTTAGCAATTAAGCTTAAAACTTTAATTCAAGTAAAAAGCTGAATCAAAATTTATAAATTTCGCAAATAATTTCACATAAATTGAAGTCAAATTTTCGGCGATAGTTTGACTTTGCTTGATTTTTGTGCTGAATCCTCACAAACATTCGTCTTATTCGGCACAGGCTAGACTTATATTTTTTGCAAATCTGTACTATTTATATGAAAATGCTTGTATGGAAATGGTTTGTAACGCTTTGGCGCAAAATATACTGCACCAATTTTAATAATTTCTTTTTTAAAACAACATGTTTGTGCTTAAGAAATATATTGCATACTTACTTTCTTCTAAATTTAGATATCCTTGTTTTAGGATTAAGTTTTTGCAAAACCTCATACAAAAACGCTTGTTTTTTTGTTGTTTATGCTGCGTCTTGAATTCTGTATTGCTATTGTTGTTTTTTCTTTTCTTCTCACTTGTACCGTCTGTATTCGGTTTCGAAGTTCAAAGAACAAACTTTCTTTCAATTGTTTATTTTCATTTTTGCAGAAAAATATCTTATGGTTCTTAGCTTTCTCTTCAAATTTTATATAGTGAACTTTCCAATATCTTTTCTTATGACTTTTCGTCCGTAGCAATCAATTCGTTTAGCATACTAGATTTTCTTGGATTGCTTGCCAGCATTTTAGGGTTAATATAAAATATCCTCGATAGGTAGTTTATTAAAAGAAATATTCTGATTAGAGTCCTGTGAGTTTGAGGTAATTTCAAGAAAACAAAGGTCAACAGCTTTCCACTTACCATGTAGTTTTGTAGATCTTCACCATTTTCGTCAAAATCGTTTGCTATAAACAAATTAAAACTTATGTCTCAATCAATATTTACGCTATAGTTTGTTTTCTATTATTCTTTTAAAATTGCTAAATAATTCATTTATTTCTGTACATTCTTTAAATTACTCGTAGTTCCTACATTTTATGTAGTTCAAGTAAAAGTTCAAAACAAATAAATTCTTCTGGCTTCTGACCGTAAATCATTGTACAGACTGCCTTATAGGAGCCATCTGCATCACGAGGTTTCATATTATTCAATATAACTGAAGCTACATTATCCAAATTAATTTCCCACTAAAAAAGAAAAATAAATAAAGAAATTACAAAAAAATTAAATCTTAAACGAACCCCTTTTTCTGGTGGACAAGCGCGCTTATCTTCAGGTACACTGCTAGTAGCAGAGTACCAATGTTCCTTGGGATTATAAATGGAATCACAAAGATTTTCATATTTCAAATTAAATGCAGTATTGGTCCAGGCACCACGTGCTTTTTTGTACGTATTGGCTATTAGCTGCAGAAAGATAAAAAATTGCTTATAAGATTCCAGCATCAAAACAATAATTTTTTTTATCTTATAACCTGTATGGGGCGTTTTTTCGGTATATCCGCAATAAATTTTAGTGGACCAGAAAGATGTACATTATCGTCCGTTGTAAAGTCAAATTCCAATCTGGAGAGATCAAACCATTTGTCAATAAAGTTATTCGGATGTTCTGCACAGGGTGAAAAAATTTCTTCATTTACAAAATCCAGCTTATAGTCCGTGGCATCCTTGCAAAAAATATATATTTTTTTTGTTATTTTTTGCATTTATTTGCTCAAAAATATTAGTCTTACCACAATGACGTAGTATTGTAATAAGAGTAACGCGAATATTAACTTTATTTCTAACATTTTTATTTGAATTAATTAAAAAATAAATTTCTCTTTGAATTTAAGCTTTAAACTGCTACTTTTTTTATTCAGATAACATTATTTAAATACTTTTTCAATGAATGCTGTTAATTGCAGTTGTTTGACATTTCACATAAATCGATTTTATCGTAAATTTCATGTAATGCAAAGAACAAATATTGACGTTATCAGACTTTTGACATGTCCGCTATTACGCTAGAAATTGCTGTTAGTAAGATATTACATTTTACGAAATGTTCGAAAGCGTTTGTATTAGACTAAGTAACTGACTAGCAACTGATATAAATAGCTTAGCAATTTTTTGCTATGAAAAACCTCACGTGAGATAAAATTTTTTAATAGGTAATTTCCCGCAGTTAATTGTTAACGGGCAAACTACTTGCTTAGGTAAAACTAGTAGTATTGGAGCCGATGACCCTAAATTGCGATATGATTATATCGTGCGGCAGAGCTTGAAAGTCACGAAGCTCTAAGTAATATAAACAACACGGACAATATCTGCCATTGCGAGCCCTATAAAACTATAAAAAAAAGAACAATGAACAATTTTGTCGCGTCTGCCTAAAAAGTTTTTCACATAAATAGATAAATTCAAGAGGCAGACGTTTTTTTTTTGCTGCGTTTGAGAATAATTAAACTTTTTTCAAAATTTTATAATAAGTATATACCAATAAGTAGGTACCAACTTAAGTGACTTTATCGTCAGGCAGATAGCAATTATTATAAAGATAATGACGTAAAAAATGAGAAAACAAACTCTGCCACCTAGTTCTTGCTGAAATTAAAAATTGCGACATTACAAACATGTTAAAAAAATTGAGTACTAGATAATTTTATCTGGTCTGCTGCTTAGCTGACTGGTTCCGTTGCTTATAAAGAACGTAAATATAAAGAAGGCAGACGACTCTAGCGCTGCTTTTTCGAAGGCAGACGCTTTTAAGCATTTAAGGTGCATATTGTTAAAAATAAGTTGTATATCTACATATATAAAACAAATTTAAATTTGTTATACATTTGTTATGGCATTTCACGCCAAATCGACACCATTTGGCTTTTGCATCTCTGATTTTTGCTTAATTTTTTTTTTTTTTTGTCTTTTAGTATTGGTTGAGATTAACTTCCATAACTTTTTTTTTTAAATTTTTTTATTGCTTTATTTTTTCTACGAAATATCGCTTTAGTACAATAGCATTTCTGAAAAATTTAAATTTACGATTTCTCGGAAAAAAAAAAGAAAGAAGATTGAGTGAGTTTTGAAGGAAAAATTTTAAGCTTTTCAACTATATAAATAAATTTATTCAGAAAAATCTGGTGTACCTAGAACTAATATTCTAATTTGACCGAAATCGATTACTTTAACATACAACTCAAAAGGTTCGGAATAAGCAGAGACCTACACGTCTGCCTCTTGTATTTACAGCTTTAATATAATGTTTTTTTTTTTCATATTAACAATTGATATTATTTTACATGCGGCATGGTGGTCGTCTGCCATTTATATTTCGTTATCTATACCATGCACTTATCACAATATATCAGAGGCAGATGCGATAAAATTATTTATTAAAGGTTTTTTTTTTATTGCAACTTCAAAATTCATTTAAAATAAAGCGGCGATATATCTAATTCACATAGATATGAGCTACTTTGCATATCAACGGTAAAATCATATACCTAAAATCGATGTAAACCATTGCCGTTGGCCTATCCATGGTCATAGGAGTGTGTCATCAAAATGGTTGGTAACACTTAAAATTTATGTATATCTTCGAATAGGATTGCTTAAATTGGATTACTAAACATAAACTCAAGTACAAAAAAAACTGAAATTTTACAAAAATCTACAAATTTATAAAATGTGTAGAAAATTATACAAAAATAAAAAGGAGAAAAATGAACTGATCAGAGCTTATTAATATTCCTTTTGCTAAGGACTTTTTGAAATGATTAAAGATCACATTAAAATTCAGCTGATCAAGAACCACCTAGAACAGAACCCTATATCGGTGGGAATGAAATGACTTCATAGATCAAAGGGATTTTCCATTAAAATAAACGTCTGCTTTACATAGCGCTTCCAAGTGCATTTATTACTAAATTTTTACGTTTTTCCTAATACACTTATATTAATTAATTTATTTGTTTGCTTAAATAATCTGCTCTAGGTAAATTATTTAAAATTCAATTTCATGATGTTTTATTAATTTGGAACATTCATGACATCGAATTAAATTCATAACAATAATAATATATAACATGTATTTGAAATGCATCTGTTCGAATCAGATATTTGATTAATTTTCAACTGTTCAAAAAAATGTAGTAATGTAATTGATTTCAACACCGTTTTGATTTACTTCTTAAAAAATTTTTGAATAATATTCCTTATATTTTGCGCTTCAACTTGCTTCAAACAGAATTCTGTTCTGCGGACAGCTCATATAGTAAGAAAGTAAATGTAGTTACAAATACACTTTAGTTCGTAGAACTTTTCAATCAAAAGATATTGAATGCGGCCTACGGACCGTTTTCTATAAAGCTGAACTACCGAACAATGCGTTGAAATTATGAAAATTTTTCTACAAAAAACGGCGAATCTACCATAGCCACATCTCATGCACTAAGCTTGTCAAAATCATCCTACTAAGAGAACAATCTCAAACGTAGTCAAAAAATTTGAGGAAATTGAGACTTATGTTTCTGTCTTCCGTTTCGAAGTTAATAGTTATACCAAGTAAGACTATGAAGGCCATTGTGATATCAATAAACAAAGCCGAAGAATTTATTGCATTTCAGTCAGTATTACACACTAAATTCATTCATCTTATATCTCATTAATTTATCATATGTATATAATTAACTGTGTACTTTGCTCTTAAAAAACACAACAATTTATTAAATTTACTTAACAAATTTTTCAGCACCTTAAACAATCAAAATTTAATCAACATTCCGGTAATAAAACAAAAAAAAAATTTAATCAAATTAAAAACACCTTAAAGCGACAATTAAAAAAATATTTCTTAAATAGTGTATGTATTAATTTATGCTTCCTTTTGTTTTATTACGTTACTATGAGCATTTTTCAATGTCGACTTTATTGACCAACAGACATAGTTATTTTATTACCATGATTCTACAACTACAGAATTTTTATGTTCACAGGTTTTCTACTTTGTCTCAAAATGAATTGCTTTTGATGTTTTGCTATTTTTTTATAATTTTTATTACTGCGAACAAGCTAGGCGGTAATTAAAAATATATATATATATACCACTCATAAAACAATGAGCTGCAAAACAGTACAAAAAGTTTTTTGCTTGGGCTTTAGTTATTTTTCTAATTTTTTTTTACTTTTATTTTAATTTTTGTTTTTGTTAGAAAATATCATAATTTTTTTTTTAAGTAAAACCTCGAAGCCATTGACCGTATGCCGCTTTGTTAACATTACGATTTGGTTCGGCAATTAACTACAAATAAAACATGTTGTAAAGTCACTTAGCACACAGTTTTACATAATTATTAGGTGGCAACGCTGCACATAACGAGTGCTTATAAAATTACATAATTCTAACTGCCATAGAGTTACAAAAATAGTTTACAAAAAATGTTGGCATTCTGACACTAACCAACTTGTGGTAGTTTTTGCCATGGGTATAATAGCGCTCTGTCTGTTTCTGCCTTCAATTATGAAGTTGTTGGCACGCTTTCATTATGTTGTTCAATTATTATTAATTTTTCCTGGTTTCGTCACTTTTTGTGATGTTTTTTTTTTTATAATTATTGTTAATATGTGTAGTGGGTGGCCAAAACGTAACATTTCCATTTTGCAACTGTTTTGAAGGGTGAAAGAACGATTATTTTAAAACTGCGTACTTTGACAAAAGCAAGTGCTTTACTACAAAAGTGCGAATAAAATCTTTAATATCGATGACAAAACTACACTTGAATTTAATTTAATGAACTTATTTATTTACTATTATCCAGCATCATTTCATAGCAACTTTATTTTATACGATATATAAGTTTATGTCATTTGATGACACTTTAAAACTTTGCAACTACTCAATTACTGCATCTCAATCGATCGCTGCACTTCTTCCGTAACAACAAAACTTTTGTGATGGTGCGATTCTTTTATTTGTTTTTAGTTTTCAAATTGAACTGCATTGCATGTCATGCTTGGTGACACCCACTAACATTTATTGACCAACAGCAACTTCATCACCATTACCATCATCAGCATCGACATCAACATCATCGTAAAAATGCACTCAATGCAATGAATGTGCGGTACCAGGAACAAAAAAAAAAGAACGCGTCTCGCTGCGACGTTACTTTGGTATGTTATACGACACGTCACGACAGAATCCGTTGTTGCTCCGCGCTGACCATTTGACACACTTCAGTTGGTTCAAGAGCAAAAAACACAACAAAAAAATAGTAACAATCACAACAGCAACTACAACAACATAACAATAACAACGCGAAACAAGTGCACAGTAACAATGACCATCCAGTCATCAGGCAGGGCTTGCGTTGGTCAATGGCCAATGAATGTAGCAACGCACTGACATCAAATGTTGCTCCAAGCGAACAGTCGGATGCATTGCACAGTCAATCGAATAGAAGAAATTCCACTTAAAATCTATTCTACTCGAATTGGGATTTTCATAAATATGTTTGCTCCACTGTGACAGCAGTTGCTTAACAAAAGCGTTAGGGCAGGTAAAGAGTTACACGCATTCACAACCATGATTCCGCTTTAGTTGGTTGCATTAACAGCTGAATGAGTGAATAGGTGACGGACTGCTCGCAAGTCCAGTGGTGCTCTGATGGTGTTGAAAGTTGTTGTTCCAAGTCATGGCCATGTAGGTATTTGTTGCAGTTCGGCTCAGTTGGATGCTAAAGGGTTTTTCAATGATTTGAAGCAAATTATGTTGTTGTATACGTCATTTCGTTGCTATTTTTTTTTTTTACTTTTCAACTGTAATTGGAAGCCTAGCCATGACGCTTCAGTAAATTGTGATTTTTATGAAATGAATTGATTTCAATTGAATTGAATTGTATTGGATTGGATTGGATTGGATTGGATTGGATTGGATTTGATTGGATTGGATTGGATTGGATTGGATTGGATTGGATTGGATTGGATTGGATTGGATTGGATTGGATTGGATTGGATTGGATTGGATTGGATTGGATTGGATTGGATTGGATTGGATTGGATTGGATTGGATTGGATTGGATTGGATTGGATTGGATTGGATTGGATTGGATTGGATTGGATTGCATTGGATTGCATTGGATTGCATTGGATTGCATTGGATTGGATTGGATTGGATTGGATTGGATTGGATTGGATTGGATTGGATTGGATTGGATTGGATTGGATTGGATTGGATTGGATTGGATTGGATTGGATTGCATTGGATTGGATTGGATTGGATTGGATTGGATTGGATTGGATTGGATTGGATTGGATTGGATTGGATTGGATTGGATTGGATTGGATTGGATTGGATTGGATTGGATTGGATTGGATTGGATTGGATTGGATTGGATTGGATTGGATTGGATTGATTTGGATTGGGTTGGATTGGATTGGATTGGATTGGATTGGATTGGATTGGATTGGATTGGATTGGATTGGAGTGGATTTAATGGAATGGAATGGAAGAAAATGGATTGGAATGGAATTGAATTGTATTGAATGTCTATAAAGGAAAGATTAAACTAGTGTATCCGGATTTTGAGATGTTTTATCTGCTTTTTTTAATGGAAAAAAAAATATCCGACAATAGGATGGGCTTCTTTGTACACTCAAGATATTCATTTGTAAATTTGTCAAAAAATCACAGTTTCAAAGCTCAATATATCAAAAACCAAGCGAGAGACAAAAAGGGGAAGTCCATTAATTACGTGAGTTAAAATAGAGGGTAGGGGGTCAAGGAAAACTTCACTTCAACTTTTTAATGCATAGAATTTACATTAGAAACTATAATTTAAATCTCACGAGAGGGCGGAGAGAGGTTCCGCCAGATCTCATCAAATCTCACTAAGTGGAGGGGAGGAGTCCGAATTTTCAAAAAACACCTCACGTAATTAATGGAAGTCCCCTATCTCGCCAGAGTATTGAGTCATTGGAAATATTGTTGCCATAAGTGCATTTGTTATTTAGGTAATTGTTATTTGTTAGACACTTTCATCATTCGTGTGTAAAATTTGTCAAAATATTGACATGATGAAGTAATTGCTACATCAAATCTTTAATAAAAGTATTTTTCTTTTGTGCTCACATTATTGATATTGATACAAATTTATTAAGTCATAACTTTTTAGTCGGATGAGTTGTGATATTCATGCAGTTTTTTTTTTATTTCGTAAAATTCATCAATATATCATCTTCATTCTGCAACTCTATACAATTTTGTTTCCATTATATTGTTGAATCTAATTTTTTCGCTTATGTTAATTTTGTTTGTTTACTTAATTTTTGACTAACTTTCTCTTCATTTTGCTATTTACGATATTTCACATTTTTTCATAGTTTTCTCACGATTAATTTATTATTTTAATTTTTTCTTTTTTTTTTTAGCAAATTGTTTCACTCTCATATTTCTTATGTTTTTTTTTTCAACTATTAATTATATTTTTCCAACTCTTTACCAATTTCTGTTTGTGTTAACTTTCATTGTTTACTTTTGTTATTTAAATTGTTGACACAAAATTATAAATGATAATCACTTGATTAGTAGTCGCCAAGTTAGTAAAGCTGTCAAGATTTTCTTTACAAATTATTATTTATTATATCGTGCGTGTTAGCAGTGGCAGCTGTAAAAAATAATATTAACATACCATGGTAATGGGAATTACGTTGAAAATCGTGATAATTATTTAATTTGATTAAAAAAAACAAATGGCAAATTTTGACGAATTATTGGATTTCACTTAATTACAGAAATGTTGTGAAAACATGTTAGACGGAAATTGAAATTATCACGAAAATATTAAAATTAAAATTTACAATAATAAACATGAAACAATGAAATATTTGAAATTAAGTGTAGATTAGTAAGTACTAAAATACCACATCCTCTTAGAACTACTATAAGAGATCAGATGAAAGCATTTAATAAATTTAAAGTGACAATATCTCAGACATAGGTCAAAGTTATATAAAGTAATCTTAGTGAATAATTTTTCACTCACCGCTAGATTGCGCCACAATAATTTTAGAAAAGAACAAATATTTAAAATTAAAAGCTACTAAAAATGCATGTACCTTCAGTATAAATATCCAAAAAATGGAAAATTTCTGTACGTGCAATTTTTAATGCAAGAAATTACCAATGTGCTAAAAAGGTTAAAAATTGGCAAAGCAGTTCCTCCACTTAGCAACAACAAATCTTGCTTAATTTTCACATAAGATTGCTAATACCAACAAAAAAAAATAATAATAACAACAGCAATAGTTACAGCTGACTTTTAAGCCATGGTTAACACCAATGTAAATTATTGGCAATACAAAAAATTCACAAAAACTCACTGCTCATTGACTGAGCAGCAGAGTAATGCAATTTTTGTCGAACCGTTGCTATTGTCATTGAGTTTATGCTCTTTTGCTAGTACATACATATGTTTCTTTTGTTTTTGTTTTGTGTTTTTTGTTCATTTTGGTCTTTGTCTATTGGCATCAGCGAACAACACCAAACCATCAAACCAACCAAACAGCCAACAGCTCATGTGAGTGGTGCCAACTGGCGTTGTTGCGTTAGTTTTTCTTTTACTGCATACGAGTGCGGCTGAGTGGTAGCAATGATGATGACGACGTTAATAGCGATAATTTAATAAAAAATAAAAAAAAAATTAACAGAAATCTTTGAAAAAAAATTGATAGTAAATATTTGGATTGAAATTTAATAGTTTATGGCGCCAAGTGCCACAACAGTGCGTGTTAATTACAGTGTTGCCAAACTTAAATCTATGTAAAATATCTATGGTATGCAAAATGCAATAAAAATTTACATAGTTTTTCGCAAAATATTGTTGTAAATTTTTCAGTTTATGTGTTATAACAATTAATTTGCTTATACGCTATCGAATTTGATACGGTCGTTTGCGGCAAAGTTAAAAGTGCGCTATGATTTACAAGGGTTTGGTTTTTAATGCTTAATTAAATCGAAATTATTGTTGAAGCTGGTTTTTCTGTAGTTTTTTTTTCAGCAATTTTATATTATAAAAAGCTTAGCGAATGCTTAACTCGCTGTTCAACAATTTACACAGTGTCAATATGTGAACATTACACGATCTGGAAGTTGTTTTCAATTTTATAGCTAAATTGCGTTGAACTTATCAGTTAATCGTAATTTAATATTCAACACCTTAGTGGTGTTTACTGACCAATCAGTTACGTGTGAAATGCTACCACGCAGAGGGTGGTACGATGTCCAGCAGTCAACGCGCCGTTATTCAAAGGTAATTGCAAGAGCTTGGAATTTTATACAATATTAAAAATATATGTAATATGAATAGACAATAAAATTAAAATGAGTTAGTTGCGTGAAATACCCCGTTGTATGCTCTTAAATATCCTTAGCTTGAACAACGTAGTTGACTGAGTAGATTTTAGCATATAGAAGCAAAAAGTGATCAGATTAACTTATTTTATATGTGTGTATATAGGAAATTTTTTGTATAGCAAAACGGGGGGGGGGGGGGAATGGAGATGTGCCCTTTTGCTGGAACAAACTGGACATGTGCCTTTTTGTTCGAGCCTTTACACTTTTTTAAATGAACTATGTGCCCTTTTGTTCGACCATAAGCTTTTTTAAATAAAATATGTGCCCTATAAATATTCGAAGGTCATGTGCCTTTTTGCAAGAACATCTTCACTTTGCTATCAAAAAATATGGCATCTATTGCTTTTTTGAACTGGCTGAGATTGAAATTAGCTGAAGATTAATATAATGGACACGATTTCTTAAAAAAAGCAAAACGATCGACCATGGACATGTGGAGTTCTGTTCGCCCACTCTTCATTTACTATATCACTGCAGATTATCGAGATATTCTTACCTAAAAGTGCAAAAATCATCGTTTTCTGCTATTTTAGAGGTTATGTTAAATCTCAAATTGATTTTTTACAACAAAACTCTGAAAGTACTAGTCTTACACTAAAATTAATTTTCGATTGTTTCGATCTGACTTTGGCTCTCGATCAATTTAACACTGAAAAATCATCGTCAGTACATTCGACAAGTTTTCAGTACACTCGGTACATTTGCCGCATTTTTTGTACATTCGGCGAATTGTAAGTACATTTTCATCTTCGGTACATTTGGACAATTTATAATAATCATATTTTTTTAAGTAAATGAAAATAAACGCAATGTGCAGATTTATAATAATAAAACCCTTTTTTATAAGTAAATGAAAAAATTTAAAATAATCGCTTTTGTAATTTAATGTGAAATATATTTCATTTTGTTAGGGTTTTTGAGATGGGAAAAATCAGGATGTTTTTTTTTAGTAATATGCTTGGAAAAATTTCGTACATTTTAATAAAATTTAGTGTTCAAGACAAGAAAGTACATTTGGCCACTAAAAACTACATTTCAAGTTTCGGTCTCAATTCAGTACATTTTCACAAAACTCAAATGCCAACACATAACTATTCAATATTTAGTTAAATTATTTAAATTAAAACATATGCCGGGAGATATATTTTATCATTTCATTTTAACCATATTTAGTCAATTTACGTAAAACATGACTCATTCCTTTTGGATTATCAGCTGGAATCGAATGTCCGGCATGATTTATCCAAAACATGGTGAATTTTCTTGAGCTTTTTTCGTAACCTTCCAAGATGTTATTAACATTTATAGCAGAACGCGGAGCTGCATCGTACTCATTCTTATAGCTCCATTTCATTTTGTTAGTCCAATTCACTGTTCCAGCTGTAGCGCATATCAAATCTAGTTGTCCAGAGTTGACAGCAACTTCAACGTTAGTTTTCTCGAGAAGTTCCTCAACTTTAAAACAAAATTTAATCATATTAAGGCTTTAGAAATATAATACATATTCCAACTAACCTATGTGTACGGCTGGTTTCATGAAATCTTTTTCCAGTTTCATGTATGTCTTATCTTTTTGAGATCCCCATATCACATTTGATGGAATAGAAAGATTTTTACTCACAGGCCCCAACATTAATCCTTGTAATGTTGGATTATTCGTAAATTCTGAAATTAATAAAAATAAAAAGAAAATTGAACTTCTCGTACTAAGTCTCTTGGCTTGAAACTTCATGTCGTACGTAATGAATTGAAATTTTTCATGCTTTAGTAATCATTTACTCCTATTGGTTGTGCAATATTATAGAAATCAACACCTTTTGATTCATGCGCTGTTACCAGTGGCGTCAATTCGGTAGGGCTGGGGAGGGCATTGGCCCCCCCCAAGGATCTGATACTAGATATTATTCAATACAACAATTCAATAAAACCATCTAATAGTGGTGGAATTTTAATTCTTGCCCCCCCCCCCCAAGGTTTTGGTGAAGTGACGCTCCTGGCTGTTACATGCATAGTGATAACCGAATATTCGAAGGCTTCAGTCCACTTCTCAGACGCAACGAAGTCTGCGGTCTTATTAGCAGCTGCCATAATTTTATCATAACCATCATAGTCAACAAAACTCTTTTGAATTAAATGTTAAAATAATATTAAAAATATATCATGTATTTATAATGCAAATAAAATAAACTGTTTACTTACAGTATACAATAATAGAGGCGCCCATGCCAGTACTGAGTCAATTGGAGATGTCCATGGACTACCTAAGGCGACTGATTTTAAATTACTTTTCAATTCCAACCTCTGAACTGCATAATACAATTCGAGCGCAAATTCTGGTGCCATTTTACCACCATAACTTTTACTGAAAATGTGCAATGGAACCTTTTCAAATTCAGGATGATTTTTATAGAAACCTTTCAATAGAGAAACTAAGTCCCAGGCGATTTGTGTATTATTCGTTGTATAGTATTGATCGCTGTCAACATAACTGAATCCTGCTCCTACAGGATTATCAATGAAGAGAACATTCATATCCTTGACCCATGTGAAATTGCGATAATTTCCATAGATGTCAGGAGGACCGAATTCTTCGAAATTGCCAACGCCAGTTGATGAAACACCAGGACCACCTTGTAGCCAGATTGCTAATGGACGATCGGCTGTTGCAGTTGTGTAGTACAACCAATAGAACATGTGTGCACCCTTGCGTACATCAACATATCCCCAATCTTGTTCTCCAGGTCCATAGCCTTTTTTTAGCTAAAATAGGAAAAAAATAATTATAACTATTATTTTTGGTGATATCTCGAAAACGATTCTGTAACAGAATGCAAATATTTCTATTAATTTCTAGGAAATATCAATATTGAATCATTTTTCAAAGTTAAATCTCTCAAAGAATCGGAAAAATTTGGTAAAATTGTTTACAGATTTTGAAAGATAATGAACACTAGATAAAGTAATAAAGTTCTATGCAGCGTCTTAAGTTTAAGCCAATTATTAATGTCTGCATACCTTTTACGGCGATTAAGACTATTTGAAAAACAATAAGAGCAATAATAAGCACACGCGGCATTTTAGGAGAATTAAACAGCGTAAGTTGTTGTTTTTTAAAAGTTTACTGCTACTGAATTATCTCTAAATAAAGTGCTATTTGACGGTGATCTTTGCTTTTTAAAGAAAATTTTTATGCCCTACACTCAGTGTATATTCATTTGGTCTATTCGTTTGTAACGCATAAAGGAGGGTATGACAAGTAAAGAAAAGTATATGAATTCCTGATCAGCGTCATCACGTGAGTTTCGTCTCTAATTTTGAAGCCTGAAAATATGCGATTGTATTTTACGTAAATGAAAACAAAACAAAATCTGGCATATGCTTAATGAATAGTTAATCACAAATATTAGAACTGTACTAGCATACTTTTAGGCTTGGAAATTAGAGACGAAACGAGACGAATCGTGATACATAAAGAGGCCCTTGGTTTTGTTCATCTTTCTTGTGGATGTTACGATTACGGGAAAATCATGCGATTATAATTTGATGAAATATCGTACACCTTCAATCAAAACGCTATATGGAGAAGCTACTTATTTAGGTACATGTTCCATCTTGGCAACGTTTAGTAAAACCAAACGCAAGCGATGTGGCGAAAAAATACTCTTTCAATAAAAATTTTAGTGCTTCTATATGCATCACGATTCGTCTCATTTTGTCTCTAATTTTGAAGCCTAAAAATATGCGATTTTACGTAAATGAAAACGAAAAAAAATCTGGCCTGTGCTTAATGAATAGTTAATCACAAATATTAGAGCTGTACTAGCATACTTTTAGGCTTGGAAATTAGAGATGCAACGAGACGCATCGTGATACATAAAGAGTCCCTAAAACTTAAACTTATTGTTAGTGCGCGTTGTAGGGTATCAAATATTCGCTTATAAGTAATTTTAATTAAAATTTTTGCATTCTTTAAAAAAATTCTATTTAATATTATCAGATAACATTAATGATAAATCAAAAAATTCTCAAAAACATAATTCATAATAAATGTCACAGCGAATAAATCACTAAGAATAAATATAAAGTAATCTAAGAATTACAAACAATGTAAGGCTATAGGGAATTAAATATAATTAGTTCGTAACGATCGCGAGGGGTATGGAAATATTAAAAAAGTAACACACGTTCTTTGTAATTTTGCTAAAAAAAAGGGGAAAGACTTCAGAACATTTAGCTTTGCCACAAAACTTCAACTGCAACTCAGAGGCGCTATGAGAGGCCAAAAACTTACTTTAATACTCTGGGCCAGTGATGCAAGTGCTTCATTCAAAAATTTTCTACAATTCAAGGAAAATAATGAGTTTTTCCCTCAACAAGCCATCAAATTTTCCCATATGAATTCCCTTGAAAAATAAGGGAACTATGACCGAAAAAAACGTACATAAGGCCCAAAATGGTTTTGGGGATTATGACCATGGGGGTTATCCGGATATACTGAAGATTTTAGAATTCGACTGGGATAAATCCTTTGATGAATAATGCGAGGATGATGAATTTAAAATTTTTATGATGATGAAAGAAGTTTTGGACGCTTGTTTATATATATTTTAATTTTTTTCTACCCCCAAAATACTTCCAAACTGCCCAAAGTTGCTTATAAGCTACTTCATATATCTAGTGACCGAATTAGTCTAGAAAGCTAAAAACTTCCAAAATGACTTATAGAGGCCTATTAAGCCTGAAAATCAAGAGAAAACATTTTTCTGGCAGCTGGCTATGGGGCGGGGGCGAAAGGGTTAAAGCCAAACGAAATATCATTTGATGTAGAGAAACAGTGTAAGACCATCGGCATTTTCTCCGACAAAAATTTTCTACCATACAGTACTGGAATAATATTTTTTTCTTCAAAATTTCGTAAAATGTATGTAGGTTTTATTGGTACATTTGTATACTGAAAAATCATCGTCAGTATATTCGACAAGTTGTCAGTACATTTAGCACATTTTCAGTACATTTGGCGAATTTTCAGTACCTACTGTCTCTAAAAAGTATATTTCAAAGATCAATTCAGTACATTTTTACAAAATCCAAATGCCATCACTGGCGTACACAACTTTTCCTCATATGTTCAAATTAAATTTTTTGTTTCTTCCAAATGGCTGTAATTTTTTTTTGCGTATTTTATAGGTTATGCCATTACGTAATTTCCTTGCTATACTTTAAAAAAAAAAACAATTTTTTTTTAAATTTTTCTCTATTTTTACTTCTTTCTTTCTATTTTTGTTTCGCTTTTAGTTCTCTAATTCAAAAGCCATTAAAAATTCATTACCTTTACTTTATCTGCTTCGAGTATCGAATGCAATTTCTTACGTACGTACAACAACACCGCGAATAAACAGCAACCTACATTTTTTTTTTTTTAATTCCGGCAATAAAAACCCTCACGCTACCGCTAAGTGTATGCGATTAAATTAATTTTTTATCACTGTTATTCGCGCAATTGCTGTAGTTATTAAAGTGGCCGCCATCTACGTTAGTGGCGCATTTGTCGCCGTTGTCTTTGTCGCTGTGAATTTTGTTGTGTCTTCTTCTCAAGTCAACTTTGTTTCTATGAATTTTAAGCCACGTTAAATGCAGAAAAATACCTAAGAAACTGTTAGTTGGGTAATTTTAAAGGGCAAGGAGGAAAAAAATCTCATCACTGCGCGATGTTTACAAATTAACTACGTGTAATTTTTTTTATATTTAATTACAGCGCTGTTTTTTTTTATTTATTTAAACTTGTTGAGCTAAAATTAATTAAACTCGTACTCGTTGGCTGGTGTGTCTTCCTTCGACTTCTTTTGCTGGTTTTTTTTATGACCCATAAACATGGCAACAAATGTTATGGCATCATTGAACATTTTGCTATGAGTACAAATAGTAACTACCCTATGTTGAAGTTTGTTATTTTGACCACGAAACTACCTAACAAAGTTCAAAGTTGTTATGCTTGTTTTGTAAGGATTTATTATTTAAGAAGTAATGTATCACATCGTGTAGTTTGAGTTTTTAATAAAATGTATTTCGTTCTAAAAGAATCATAAAAGTTGTATGAACATTTTGATGAGAAATCAAAATAGTTGAAGTTCAGTTAAGGATTTTCATACTTAAAGTGCTTTAAGCAGCGAGTGTGGGATATTGAATTTCAAATGCCACGAAAGTTGTAGTTTCGTTTACACACCTGGATGCAGCTGCATCTGCTAATTTGCTAAAGTACAGTGACCTTGTAATTGAATATCTTACAACAATTTCAACAAAACAAAATTGATTTTCACTTAAGTAAAAAAAGAATAATAAATAAAACCCAACAATTTGCACGCAGCATTATTTTCACATGTAAATTAATAGTTTTAAACTGAAAAACTTTCACACACACGTAACTACTCACATACAGACACCTAGCCGGAAATTTATTTATTTATCGCTAGCAATATGTATTCGCATAGTATAGTGGGATTTATGCTTTATAGCGTAGTTAAAGCTTAACCTAGCCAACATGTATTTATAATTGGCTCATTGGACATTGGCCATTTGGGGTATGTAGTATGAAGACATGTTCCCCTCAGTTGCTATCTTTGAAAAGACTCAGCAAAGTATCTGTCTGAGGTCTTTAAAAGACAACTTACAAAGATTTTGAAAAGAGTGCTTTATCACACAAGTGTTTTGTGTAGAGATCCTAGACTTAAAGATGTCTTTTAAATATATTTTATAGAATAAAATTGCGAAAAGTATTTAATTATTTTATTATCAAATTTTATTTTTATTAAAGTTTTGTACGCCGGTCTCGAATTCGGCGTACAACAATCCATAGTCTTGCAGGCTATCTACTGGGCTATCTGTGATACATTATTTTATACGTTACAGGCGAATCATATTTTTGTTACATTTGTCTTGGTAAAGCGCTTTAAAAAGACAAAAATTAGCAGTACAAAGACATGAATTGATATATCTTTCAAGTGACTTTTATGTCTGTAGTATAAAGACACACGAGATCTGCCACCTGATGTCTTCATAAAAACTTTTTATCTATGGTATAAAGATAAGCATGAGACATATCACTTCTTGTCAGTATAGTGACACAGACAATACATGCCACCTTAAGGGGGCAGGTCCAGTCATGAATTTTGAGAAATCGAAATTTTTTTTTCATTTTCTTAAAGTATGCTATCTTAAAAATATATCCTGAAAATTTGAAGTCAATCCGACAATTACTTTTGGAGTTATTAGCAATAACCAAAGGACTCTCGGTGGTAAGAGTACCGAGCGTAAAACTTTAAACGCGTTTTCCTCAAAACTATGTTTTCGAAAACCGCTTGATAGATTTCAATGAAATTTACACAGTTTTTGGAAAACATAAAAATCTAGTGCCTGACCGAAGGATTTTGTTTTTTTTTTAAAAATCGATTTTTTATGAATAATTATTCATAAAAAACTGTTGGTTTTTTACCGAAAATCTGGAGGTAAATGTTCCTGAAGCCGCCATTTTGTTGATTTAAAAAAAAAACTATCAGACCCTAGACACTAGATTATTTATTTAGCTAACTAATTTTTCTTATCCGATTGATTTTAGATGATTTTCCAAGGATATGTGATGATCGCCGCAAGACACTATGTATGGGACAGGGTCCAACACAACCTGCTATAACTTTTTTTATTTTTAATATTTTTTTTTAAACTTTCGTCAAGTCAAGTTATGTAATAATTCCACATTGTCACTTTTATTAAATAAATGAAATTAATACCAAAAAAAAAATTATTGAAAATGCCCTAATTTTCACGGCCATGACTGGACCTGCCCCCTTAAGTCTTTATAATTATCCTATGAAAGTCATTTTTACGTATCTCTTTATTGGTTTTATATCTTGTAAAGCTTATATTTAATTACGATACCAAGCTATTTTAAAGACATCACTGCTTTGTATGCTTGTGCATGTGGGGCTCCCTTGTTCAATCCCGTCGAATTTCACATATTTTCAGAGACTATACTGATGACTCGCTTACCAAATTTTATTAAAATTGCTCTTTTAGTACACCAAATGTATTGTTTAGTTTGGAGATGCCACACCTATTCGGCTTATAGTAGGAATCGTTTCCTGAATGCTCTGAAAATAAAAAAAATAAAAAAAACACCGAAAACGAAAGCCTAGATGCGCGTCTAATTTTTTTTTTTGAAGTGATATTTACTTCACCATGGAAAAAATCCGGTCTAAAAACTATTAAAAAATAATTTTTTGTTTTCTTTTTGTGGCTTAGAAAAATTTTTAAGTACAAAACCTAAAAAAACCAATTTATTTAAATTGTTTTAATCATACTTTTTCATGGAAAAATTTAAAAAAAAAAAAATCAAAAAGAAATTCTTTTCGGCCTAAGACCCACACAAAAGAAAAAATAAATCATTTGACACTAATATTTGTTAGATTATTATTTAAGTTTTGATGAACTATTTTCCCGCTGAGTATTATCGCACATGAAATATGAGCATATAGTCAAAACAACAGCAACTTTTAAATTATAAAGTGAAAACGGGAATATGGAAATTGTTTTCCTCACAAAGCGCGCGTCAAAGTTAATTGCAAAATCAATAGTAAAAATAAAAAACAGCTCTGGTGTAGTACAAAAGGGGAGGATGGTTTCAGTTGGTGGTTGGCTAAGAAAATTGCGCCCATCTGATGACAACTAGCTTTGGTTTATTGTAAATGAATGAATGTTTTTTTTTATAGGATGAACGTTTAAAATGATGTAACTAAATAAAAGAAGTGACTTGTTTTGTTAACATTGCAATTATTATCATTAAACATTTTTACACATTTAAATCACACAAAGGTCGCCTGCTTGCGAATTGCTAAAGCGTCGTTTTTTCTCTTTTAAATAAAGAAATTTCAATTACACAATGAAAAAGTTGCTTAATCACTGGTACTAACATATGTATAGGCATTGTAATTTTTACATCAATTTAGTTTTTCCTTTCCCTGCGCCTAAGGTGATTGTTATTGTTCTCATTGAGTGGTGTCAACTGAATTGAAATTAAATTCTTTTCAAATATTTTTGTGAGTTTTGTCATTCAAAAACGATGGTGAATGGTTTCAATGGATTAATTTTATATGGTCTTTATATGTTATTTTTTTATTGATTTTTATTTTGAAGGCCTTAAAGACTTAGCTTGAAAGTTACTTTCGAAATATATAAAATAAAAATATGTCCTATCATATCTTAGCTTGTCGTGTAGAGTGGCCTAAATTTTTTGCAAAAATCTGCTATGCTACATATGTATATTCAAAGAGAAAATGAATGAATGTAAGAAGGCTTCACTGGGACTAACCGCCTTATTATCACTGCTTGCCTAAACTGATTAAAATTATAATAGTTAAGTCGATATTAGTCGTTTAGCTATCTGGGCATAAAATTACGAATCAGCATCACTGAGAGGGAAATTAACAATCAAATAAAATAAACTGACGCTTCTAACTAAAACTATGATATTGGTCTTTTTAGATCAAAAAAAATGTCGGTATTGGTGAAAAAAAAAAGATTGAAAAAAATCACCAAAACTGACTGATATTTTGAAATTTCCGGAGGGTTAAATTGCACAAAAAATATATGCTTTCTTCGACAATTTTTCTTAAAATCATTCAAACTTTACGATTTTCACCGAGCCAGAACGGTAATATTTTCTTACATCTAAATCGAGCAGCCTTAATGAATGTGTTTAAAATAAATGTAAATTTTCTTAAAATTTGTCTTAAAATTTCATGAAATCTTTGAGTAATTTTATTTTTGACATTAATTTTGAGCAATTTTTAAACCAAACTCACGAAAAAACGAAAAGGAAACTTCGGCAGAAATAAAAAAAAAAAATATTCAAATAAATAGAATAATCTCGAAGGACTTTACGATTAAAATTTATTAGGACGTAGATATTTAAAGAACTGGTTTCTAGCTGAATATGAGTACTGTACAGGAGGGTGGTCTATCTTCAGCACCGTTTGAGCTACAGGTTGTATAAAAAATTCCAGAACTTTCAAAGAAAAGTGTGTTGAGCACTTCTTCATTAATTGTCCTGCTTTTCTTAGGATTAGACTTTGATGATTGGGGGACCACTTCTATAATAATATGGCTGACTTCTGCAACACTGTACTGTATGTAATTCTCCCTATTATATTAAAGAATCCCAATGTGTGCGGGAGTAGCGTTTCTTTTTGAAAGTAATAAGTCAAATGAATCAGCTTACAATTTCTTTTACCGAATGAGCCAATACAAAATTTGGATGAGACCTTAGCAAGTAAGGAAAAATTATTTTTATTATTCTTATTGACTAAAAATCCTCGAAATTTCTATTGAGTTTCAAGTGAAACATCAACTTTTCTTTGTTATTTATAAAGTGCATTTACCACTTAAATTGATTCAATCTAACGGAAAATTTCTTATTTCCAAACATTCTAAATATATCAAATACACGTTGTAAAGTAGGCAATTTTCAGTCTTAAAAAAATGAGCCAATTAAATTTTATGTTTATTTACTTGTACCTTCCCAGCAAACATTTTTAATCGCGGAAGAATCATATATGAATTGAAACGATGGTTTAGATCCCGCGCGAGCTTATATTCCGATGCAATGTAATAGTTTTTTAGACAGAAACTATCCGAGACTAGCGATTCGTATAAGAACTACAAAGGAGAGTTTTAAGCGATTGTAGTTGAAGAGAAAAAAATACTATTTATTTCGTTATCGAACTCTGGAATTATTGTTTCATTTTAATCGCGTCATTTGCGCTGAGATTAAATAATTATTTTTTGTGTCATTTCATAATTTATACAACTATAAAAAAATTATTCCAGTAGAGTTTTAAGAGCACTAAAGTTTGATAGCGTAAATGGTGGAAGATTTAAAACTCTGCCAAATGTTTACTGGGATATTTTTCTTTTGCAAATTGCCTTACTCTTTCTTATGCTTTTCCTTTACGTTTCCTTTACTTGCAGGCACCAGTAACATTGTGTAATCTTGGTGTTGGCGCCACATTTGGTGAATCCATACTACATGATTTGCCGCGTGATAGCACCGTCGTTACAAAAACCACCTGCGAGCTGCTGCGTGTGGAGCAACAGGATTTTCGCTTAATTTGGGAGGTAGGTACAAAGTATTTGGTATTCTATTTATATATGTGAGTAGTACAAAGATATGTGTGTATGTGTGTTTGTAAATAAACGCACCAATTTAAATCTGTAGTAGTCAGCAAATAAAGACGACAAAATCTTTTGAATATGCGTTCGCATACGCTTTCAAACTGATTACCTCGTTTGCTTAGTACGCGCGTACTTAATTTAAGCTGCTGCCAGTCAAGCTGCTTTGAAGTGCTGCCTTTGTATTGCTGCTAATTTGATGAAGTTTTTTTTGGGTTTTATTCAATGCTTGTCAAACTGTGTTAATTATTTCAATTAAATTTTATTTACATTTCAATGTGGTTGCGGTAATTGACTTATTTAAGCTGCTAGAGTACATGCTATTGGCATATATGTCAATAGAAAAAATGTTAGTAGAGCTATTGAAACGTATCAAAAATGAAAAATAAAAATTCTGGAAATTTCTCATAAATAGAAATTTTTAAATTACGTAATAAAGTTATTACCCGAAACTTCCACACATTTAAAGTTGCTCTTTTTTAATTAAAGAATAATAAATTTAACAAATTTAGTCCTGTAAATATGTGAAATCTTTCTCGAAAGTGAATTGAAAATTCCCCAGTCTTGAGAAAAATTTTTCTTTTCGCTTCATATTCCTTTCTTTTTGACCATTTAAAAAAACAGAATTAGTTCTCCAAAGAATGTCAAAAGTAATGCTGTCCAAAAAACTTTGAACTTAATTTTTTCCCAATAGTTGGCGGTACCACGCCTCTAACAGTAAAATATATTTCTATGACTGAATTATTTTTGATGGAATTTGTGTAATTTTTTAACTAATTTTAGTCGAAAATAAATCCTCGATTTCAGACAGTGCACCCATCTGAAAAACTTTTCTATAACTCAAACTTGTCTGATTTAGACTTTTGAACAGAATGAGATGAACTTCAACATATTCTATCTTTTTTAAAATGACCTCTGCGCGAATTGACTGAAACTTTAGTATAATGTTACTTATATCCTTCGAATCAAAAGTCTGTATGGATGATGCTCAGACTTTTGCAGTGTTTTACCAAAGAAAGAATGCAATGGTTTTCGTTTTAAGAATGTGCCCACGTGTAGCTTTTAAGTTTATAATTCCATACATCCATTATATTTTATAATTTCTAATAACACGCAAAAACATTTAACATTTAAAAATTGTCACTAATAAGCAATCAATCCTCTATTTAGTCGTTACTGCAATTTCTACAATTAAAATCGTATTTATTTCTATTTAAAATCTAAATACATTAATGTATGATGTTATTGGCAAAAAAATTGACAGCAACATAACACAACACATACAATATGTACAAGGACAATATGTCCTAAATTAATCCATTAAAATATGCAGAATAAAGCTGTAAGCTCTCATTCAACAAAAATTCACGAAAATTGAATTTCAAATCAAAGGTCAACTATTAAATATTTAAAATTCAACTCCAAAAACAAACGAACGTATAAATTTTACAGCTGTAAATACATAAACATGGTTATACTCATGTATGTATGTATACTAATCTATTCAACGAATATACACAATACCTCGACAAGGACATTTATACTGACAGCATATGAATCATTATGTAAAAGTTGTTGACATTCATTAATTTGGTGGCAGCTTTTCTTTTTTACAAAAAAAAAAATGAATTTAAACTCACAAATCAGAAGCACACATTGTAAAAAAAAATAATGAAATTAAATGCAAACATTATGAAAAACTTTTGGCATTCATTGATTGATTGATCAGAGAAGATTTGAAAATATTTTTGTTCAATCGTAAGCTGATTTGCGATTTTCGATCAATACTTCAGTTTTTTAACAAATATTTTTTGAAACGTAGTTCTGTTCGGGATTCAGAAGGAAGAATCATGTTCTAAACATGGTTTGCCAACCGTTTTTAGGGCCCAAAAAATAATTTCCTATCTTTATTTCAATTTCATTACTGGTGTAATGTAATATGTTGATGTCCTTTTGAATAGCTAAACCCATAAAAACAAAAATGCTTCTTTTTAGATAAGAAATCTCAATCATCGACAATCTTTACAAATCCATGCATTTTTTAAGCAGACTAAAAATTCGATTTACTTTTGTGTGCTTTGCTTACCTTTTTGTAACATTTTTATCCTGCATATCGGAAAAGCTCACCTAAGCTAACCTCATCTAACCTCATCTAGGTATTTGATAAACTTTTGTGTGTGTTTGCTCTTTGAATGCGCTTCTTATGTGTATATGAATGTATGTTTCTGTGTGTAAGTCGATTTACCATGGAAGTCAGATAAAATATAAGTTTTTGTAGTTTACTTTAGATTTCTTTCATTTTTTAAATTTCTTTTTTTTCAGTGTACTAAGCAAACAATTTTTATAAAATGATATGAAATTTATTACATGTCAACAAATAATAGAGCAATAAGGAGTTTATTATTGTTGAATGAGTTTAATTTCTAAAATACGTAAAAAAATATGCAAGGTACATGTACATTAGGGTGTTTAATTTTTTTTAAAGGTTCTTCAAATTCAAACCTTAAACCGAAATTCGATTTATTATAAAAAAAAGTAATTCAAGAATTTTTTCAGATTTTTTTGAATTTACCACTCGCCAATTGCCATTTTAATAAAAAAACTCGCAACATCTTTTCCTTTATAATTTTTTTTCATGATTTCTAAACTAAATTTTTTCTTGTCTAAATATTAAAAAATAATTATATCTTTGGGTTAGGTATGGAAAAAAAAGTTTTTACCTATCTTCTAAGTGTGGAAATTGGAAGAAATGAACAAAAAATTGCCTAATTTTTGCTTTTTTTGCTATTTTACTTAAAAATATTAGGCAATTTTTTGTGCATTTCTTCCAATTTTCACACTTAGAAGATAAGTAAAAACCTTTTTTTCGATACCTAACCCAAAGATATTATTATTTTTTAATATTTAGAAAAGAAAAAATTTAGTTTAGAAGTCATGAAAAAAAATTATAAAGGAAAAAATGTGTTATGCGAGTTTTTTTATTAAAATGGCGATTGGCGAGTGGTAAATGACCTCAAAAAAATCTGAAAAAATTCATGAATTACTTTTTTTTTATAATAAATCGAATTTCGGTTTAAGGTTTGAATTTGGAGAACCTTTGAAAAAAAGTGAAACACCCTAATGTACATACGTATCTACTCACGAGAAATACCACTCATAAATTTGTTTTACAGACTTTCTTTAGGAGGGCAATAAAGTAAGGAAATCTTAAATCAAAAATATTTTTGAGCTTCATTTGAAGCTCCAGTTAGCATTATTTTAAGCCAGCGTTTTGAAGAATTTCAAGGGATAAATAAAGTACTAAAAGAAAAAAAAAAACAAAAGAAATCAAAGATGCAAAAGCAAAATGGTGTGCGAAAATTTTATGTTGAAAAAACATGGTGAGTGTCATAAGTAAAAAATTCGTGGTTTCCAAAGTTACGGCGGGAATTTCGATATGAAAGCACGTCATTCTCAGGATTGATTGAGGAATTACAAAAAAAAAAATTAAAAAAAAAACAAAAGATGTTATATTGAAAAATTTTGAGAAAAATTTTTTTAATTAAAAAAATTAATGTTTTAACAAATTTATTTAAATTTTTTTAACTTTTTTTATAAAGTTATAGTATTTCTTAACAAAAATGATTCAATAGTTTTTCATCCTATCCCTTATAGTTTTTGAGATATTTCGTTTCAAAAAATGTTCAAAAACGTCAAAAAAAAACAAAGTGTGCGTTTATTAAAAGAATGATCGAGAAATATCCTTAATAAGTACATATACACCTTAAGTGATCAAAAACGTCTGCCTTAGAAAAGGCAGCGCTAGAATCGTCTGCCTTTTTGTATTTTTATTTTTTTTTATAGGTAAAAGAACCAGTAGATAAGCCAAATGGCAGACGCGACAAAATGGTTTAGTAAAGGGTGTTTTTTTTAGAGGTTTGTTTTTCGAATAGAGATAAAACTGGGATTTTGTGGTCAAATCTGGCAACTCTAATGTCATTTATATTCAGTTTGGTTTGCCATTTCATCATGAACAGGTTGACGCATGAACAACGCGTCCAAATTGTGCAAATTTATTATAGTCACTAAAATTTCAACTTTATTTTCACTCAAAATTCACATGATTTTTGCAATTATGAAGTCAAGAAGGCCGCCTAGATCTTGTGATATCACACCTTAATTTTTTTTTTGGGGTTATGTGAAGCCAAAAGTATGCGTCGATAAGCCAGCTACGATTCAATACTTCGAAGCCAACATTACTCGCGTAATTCGCGATATACCTTGAAAATTGGACCTCCATTTTAGACTACGTCCGAGCTAGCCGTGGCGTTCATATGCCAGAAGTCATATTTAAATTATAATGCCAGAAGATTATCTTTCGAATAAAGTAATTTTCATGTCTATTTAAAAAATTCATCTTTGTTTTATTCCATTTTAAAGTTCTATACCTCTAAAAAAAACACCCTATACATGCTTGTAACATTGTGTGCGATCTACATATATAAGACTAATACTACAAATTATCCAGAACTTACTATTCTATTTTTTTGGTCATGGATATTATTTGTTTTATTTTTAATTTTTCTGACTGTGAATACTCATGGGGCATTCCACGCCAAATGAGCCGCCATTTTGCTTTTGCATCTCTGTTTTTTGTGTAATTTTTTTTTTTTCTTTTAGTTCTGTTTCAAACCTGCCTTCTTAATTTTTAAATTTTTTTTACTTAATTTAAAATTAACTTTTATTTGAAAATATAATATATGTATGTGTAAGTTCGGCACGATATCTGGAAAATTTAAATCTGTATATACAATGGGTGGCCAAATTATTGGGGACAGTACTGATATTTTTGTATTTTCTAGTTTAAAGTATTTTCTTGAGCAAATTATAGTAAGTATTTTTTATTTATTATAATATTCTATTTAGATAATAAAAATAACATATTCACATCCATTTATTTTTTCGTAAAATCAATATTTATGTATTCTGAAAATTTTATATAAATATTATTAATATTTGGTGATAGCACCCTTTGCTGCAATAACGGCTTGTACGCGTCGGGGCATGCTCTGTACACATTTTTTTTGGATGTTGTAGGAGTTCGGTGTTGTGATGTCATTCTCTGGTGAATGTTTCAATCAACTTCCGCGTGGTGGTAATCAATCCTTTCGCGATCGCCCGTTTGGAGTTTTCCCACATGTTCTCTATAAGTCAGGTGAGTTCGTCGCCAAGGCAAAACACCAATGTTTCTGTCTGCTAGAAATGCAGTAACACTCCTGGCTTTGTAGCTAGATACCGAGTTGTGCATAAAAACGTACGCTGGTCATCAGGGAACCAATCTTCGACCTGTGGGAGAAGGCGAGTCTCGAGTACTCGCTTGTACTGGTCCTGCTACATGGTCTTTTCCACAATGTGTAGACGTCCCATGCCTTTGGCTGAGATCTCAGATCACACCATGACGCTAGTCGAGTGTTTAATCCTAGAAAGCAGTCGGGGTGGAACTAATAACCAGGGCAACATCGGACAAACTTACTCTTGTCAACCAAAAGTTGGAATGTTGACTCGTCAGAGAGCATGTCTGTAAAGCACGATTAAAATATAAAAAAATTGTTATTCGTGAACTAAACTATTTTCAAATGTTGCATATACTCGATTCCAATCCACAACAGCCTTATTCAAGTATTGTTTGCGCCATAACAGTCGCTTTTTCTTCATGGCTTCAGTCAGGCTCGATTTTGTGAAAGACCGAGGAGCGGTCACGTTCTCTTTTGCCAAACGCCACCGGACAATCTGTTTGGAGACGTGAATTCCCCGTCGTTTATCTTCGAAGTCAGAAAAGCAATACTTGTCCTACGATTTAAGAGGCAGATGTCCCCATTTTTATGGTCGGTACGAGGTGTGGTAACTCTTTTTCTACCACATTCTCCTACGCAGTTTGCGTCCAGTGGCTCGTACTGATCTATTTTTTTTTTTTAATGTGGCAAACAGCCGACCTTGAAACACCTTCAAACGTTGCGATGTCTATCTGGGAATGTGAAGTGTGACAAATTGTCGTCTTTATTTCTCTACATTTTCTTGGAAACGTGTCTGAAGACTTGCCCATTCTAAAACGAAGCAATTTTGAGGTTATACCTCAGAACCGTTGTCCAAATATAAATTTATTCATGAAACTTAGTAAAACTAATTAAATAAGAAACACTATTTACATTTTGAATATTGCAGACAGGAAAAACTTACGAAAAATGATTTATATTCAAACTTTAAACGACTGCACTAAAAAAACAAGTTGTACCAAATGCGAAGTAAACTCACTTAACCGCGCCTATTTATTATATGACGCTCATACTAACATCGCCGCTTATCAAACACAACAATAAATAGTACCAGCTGCAAAAGGAAAGTAAAAAACTTTACGAAAACTAATTTACATGCTCAAAAAATTCGATTTAACTCGAAAATACAAAAATATGAGTACTGTCCCTAATAATTTGGCCACCCATTGTAATACTTATCAGCTAATTTCTTGTGCACATATTTTGCTGAAGCGTTCAGAAAAATTCAATTTAAAAATCAATTTAAATAGTTTTCTACTGCATATCTACATCAACTAAGATACACTCATATTGTGATTGATTCATTGACCTTGGTTATATCTTCTAACAGTTGCAGCCAAGATAAAATTGCTTGCTTCTATACGAGCCTGCTTAGTTTTCATATACATAACAATAAAAGCATTTGCATTTGCTGACATTTACGTGAAAAGCTTTCAAGAAGGCTATTCTTAGAACAGTAAAATTATTAGTTACAAAGAACTTATGCAAACCATTCAAATTAATCAATTATTTTAATGAGCACTAACAAATGCCGTATATTTTTTACTGCATGCATACCTACTCGTATCGAAAAGTGCAACATTTCTATCTTATAAAATGCCAACGCCCATAGTTGATATTGTAAGTAGTATAATCTGATGGAAAATCAATTCCTGCGCAAAATTGCAATTCACAAGTAGCTGGAACACTTGAAAATAAAATTGCTATTGGCAGCAATTCACTGAATTGTGTACTCATCAGTAATTTAAACTTCAATTGAAACCGTCAATACAAGTCACCACTTTAGCCCACGATAACCAATAGTAGGTGAGTACACCTAATTTTGTGCCTTAATTGACAACTCCATTTACTCTGCGTGGCTCTTCTCCTACAATTTTCTCATCAACGAGCTGTTGTTAACAGCAAATGGTTTTTGCAATTGTGGTGGCGTTTTAGCTGCCAACGTCTATCACCGTTACTACACCTCGTATTACAGCATCACAAATGCTGCACCAATTAGTGGCTGCAAGTGATTTTCAGAATTGTGGTTGCCAAAATTCATTATATTTCGATCTTCGATTGCATTTTGACGAACGTTGCAAACTCAATTACAAGAGTTTGATGATTTTTATTTGCATGAGCTGTGTTACGCACTAATGGCGGAATGAAAATTTGTGGTTTTTCATTTCGCAAAATGTATGGATGGAAGCTCAAACTCAAGTTATTTAATTAGTAACTGAATGTACACTCTGCGAAGGGAAAAAATTTGATTTAAAAATTATTTTCATTTGTACTCTAGCAATAGTAAATACCTCAATAAAATCTACATAAATACCTAAACTTTTTTTCATTTTTCTGTAAAAAAGAAGTTCAAAAGTTTAAATATACAAACCAAAACAACTTGCCATAAGGAATATTGACCTCAAAAGGTAGGCAAACTTTGCAACAGCACTTAAACACAACTTTCAAGTAGATGTCACGATGATTTGTTGCTGCAAAGTAGAACAACTCATCAAGTCAGGCAGCATTACACCCTTTTAAATAAAAAGAATGATTAAAATGGTGTCGTTTAAATTTGTGTCGTTTAAAATTTACATGAATCATGTAACTAAAAACAAAAGAAGTCTTTATATTGAGTAGGGTCAACATGTCGTATGAGTGACAAGCAATTTATTAATTGAAAAACTTTGCAAATTGCCTAGCAAATTATATGGAAAAACTTTAATGGCTACATTGTATATACTAAATTGATTTTTAATCTCATAGTTAAAAGATTAGGCTACTTGAATTAAGATGTGTTTAATTAAAAAGTTAAGACAATAAATATTTATCATATTATTTTTAATTTTTTAGAGTGAAAATCTCTTTAAGCTAAATTAATTATAAACAAAAAACATATTCAATTTACTATGCCTAAATTGACAAACAGAAATAAGCTTTTGTATTATTAGTTAATTGAATTATAATTAATTGTATTTATTGATATAATCGTAATTGCAATATGTATGTATGTACAGTTTGTGCATGTTTGTTTTTGATAAAATAAATAAATTATCATATTAATGACGCTTCAATAAACAGAAAATAAAATTAAGCAAAAAATGTGCAAACTACTACGAAATTTATTAAGAAAACAAAAATACTTTCAAACAAACTCTCGTTTACCGCCACATACAGACATGGATTAATACAATTGCACAAAAAACCCAAACAGAAATGTGCGCACGTAACTAACACCTCTGCGATAATTACACGCTTCGATTAATCTGTATAGGTCCTTTTTTCGTTTATTGTTTCTTTTATTATTTTAATTACACACGCATTATATTGAGAAGAAAAAAACAACAGACACCTTCATGAAATCTGATATATATATATGTATGTATATGTGCATGTATGTATTGGTACGCACGTATTTGAGGGTAAACATTTAACACAAAACAGAGAAAATTAAATTACCACATATGTACATACGTGTATGAGGAGTGGGTGATGAAAACGGAATGTGTCTTTCATTTCTTTGGGTAAATTAGAAGATTAAAGCTAAGTGAAAAGACACTTCGACCATTAATTTATTATTTTTTTTTTTTATAAAAAATTGCTAAAAATCCTTGTCGATTAACATTAATTTATTTTGTTAATTTGAAATCTTATTAGCGCTTATGAAATGTTTCGGGCAGATGGGTTCTGGAAAGTTAAAAAATCACGAATGCACAAAAACGGTTTCGGACCAGTGATGGCATTTGGGTTTTGTGAAAATGTACTGAATCGAGACTTCAAATGTACTTTTTAGAGCCCGAATGTACTTTTTTGTCTTGAACACCCAATTTTCCTACTATGCACCAAATTGTTATAAAATTTACTATCAAAAAAAAAAAAAAAAGGTCCTCACTTTTCCCATCTCAAAAACCCTAGCAAAATGAGATATATTTCACATTAAATTAATTATAAAATCTACACATTGCGCGACTATTTTCATTTACTAAGAAAAAACAAAAAAAAACGTAATTAATATAATATTATATACAGGTTATTACTATAACTCTATTCATTGCGGTTATTTTCATTTACTAAAAGACAAAAAAAAAACGTAAATATTATAATTTGTCCAAATGTACCGAAAATGTACTGAATATGTGTTAAAAATTTGGCGAATGTACTGAAAATATCCCAAATGTACCGAATGTACTGAAAACTTGTCGAATGTAATGACAATGAATTTTCAGGACGCAAATGTACCGAAAAAAGTACAAATGTACCGAAAATGCCATCACTGTTTCGGACCCGTTACGGATCCGTCAAAGCGGATTCCATTTTTTTTATGCTTCGACGGATCCGTTACGAACTAATTTTTTTTTTATTAAATCGGATCCGTTACGGACTCGTTTTTCTAAATAAAGCTGATGCGTGCCGTAATCGTTCTTTTTATGCTTCGACGGATCCGTCTCGGACTCGGAACGGACTTTATTAACGGATCCGTTCCGGATTCGTTTTTGTAAATGGAACGCATCCGTTCTGGATTCGTTTTTTGTTAATAAAACGGATCCGAGACGGATTCCGAAAAACCGGAATCCGAAAAACTGGAATCCGCTTTGTCGGTTCCGTCTCGGACTCTTTTTTGTAAATAAAACGGATCCGTTACGTACTCCTTTTTTTTTTAATAAAACGGATCCGTTCCTGATTCCGTTTTCGTGTGAAATTCCTCTCGAAATACCGGAATCCGCTTTGTTGGATCCGCTTCAAACTCGAAACTGACTTGATATACGGGTTCGCTCCGGATACGTTTTTTTTTAATAAAATTCGTTACGGATCCGTACGTGAAGTCCGTTCCGAGTTCGAAACAGATCTGCCAAAGCGGACGATCCATCACGCCCTTTCAAGGTGAATTGCATACGACAATCGAATCGAATCGGATCTGAATTGGAATCCGTTTCGGATAAATAATACGAAGAATCCGAATCGGATCCGAAACGAATCCGAAACTCTGGGAGGTCAGATTCTTATAATTCAAAATGATGGACCCAATATAGTGGATTGGGTTATTGAGTTTCCGCCACTTTGGATCTTGAATCTTAATAATCTGAACTCAGATTCGTGATCACTGACTCCCAAAACCTCTTTGCTTTTAGAAGCTTTTGACTAGACGAACATTTTAAGACCTCGTACGTCTTGATCGGTCGAACCAATTTTTGTGTGGGGTAGTGATCGCTTGTTTGTTTTTTTTTTTTTGTTGGAAAAGGTTTTGAAAAGATGCGCTGCAGAATGTTATTTTTTTCGAATATTAGGCAGCGCTACGCCTCCAACAGGGAAAAACGTTTCCACAGCTAAGCTAATGGACCGACCTTAACGATATTTGGTATGAAGGTACATTGTTACCTGAGTAAATACATTTGTTTTTAGTGGGCATTGCCACGCCCTCATTAGTAAATACGTTTTCACTGCTGAACTAATAAACCGATTTTGATGAAATTTGGTACAGAGATAGATTGAATCCAAATGAAGGGATAGAGATAGGGCAACATGATACTATGATTTTTATTTTTGGGAGTGATGATATTTGATCAGGAAAAAATTGTACTGAGTCTTGCAAAAGATGACAACTTGGGAGCATATGCCTTGTAATACGCTTGTTCCATAATTGCGCTAGTGTTATATTATATATCGAACACAAGGAACTATATTTTGCTCAACCAGTTTATCGAATGTATGGAAAATTTCTTTTTGAGATGCAGAAAATATTATTGGGCCTATATTGTAAAAAAAAATTAAGTCCGTCCTTGAAAATAATTTCGCACAAATTTTGCGAAACCTCAACAAAAGCCAGTAAGACCTTCGCATTACAATACAATTTTCATATTTGCGTTACTTTACAAAAACACACATTGCCACAACTATGATGAATAAATACACACACACACACACACACAAAAAAAGCGCCCAAACAAACAAACGTTAAGACACACGAACGGACAGACAGAGGCAATAAACAAATACAACCAAAAAGTCAATTTATTTTATTTTGTATTTATTATTGTTGCATGTACTTTCGTTTGTATGAATGAGTGAGTGTAAACGTGCCTGCGTAAATTGCGGTTTATTAGTATTAGTGTGAGTGTATACACTTATAAGTGCCTGCATGTGCTTGTATGTGTGGGTTTAATTGTAAGTTTATCTTAGGCAAACCAATGCTACACCCGCATATAACAAGTTAGTAGCACATAAATATTGGTTTGTACCCAGCAAAGATTCGTGACGCCAACGAGTTGGCATCTCAACAAAGGAACTGTGATTAAAAAGCATTCTATACAATTGACAACTTATTGGTCAGTAAGTTTCATTCATTGAATATTAATAATTTTCAAGGTTGTCCAAAGATGTTGGCAATCAATATTGTTTCATTTGAACAAATCATAGATAACTGCATCGGTTCGAATCCGAAATGTTTGCTGGGTATTGCCTTTGTTTGTATGCGTATATGTATGTATTTGCTCTACTTAAGTGTGTATTTGTGCTTTGTCTTTGTTTCTTGATTGCTATTGACTTAAGATTGTTTATTGTTATTTCATGGCAGATGTTGTTATCATGTTACCAACAATGCTTTTGCATACAATACAGACATACAAATGTATAGTAAATGTGGCCTAAATAATTTTCAATTGTATTATTTTTTTTATCAATTACTGCTATTAGTATTTGATTTAATTTTTCTTTTCATAGCCATAGTCTCAAATTACATATCCTACGTTAAATGCATTCATATAATCTTTTTCATTTTATGGAAAAAGTAAACCATGGAACACATTAGATGTTCCCATTTATTTAAAATATAATATTTTTTAATCAACCAATTTTGAAAAAAAAAATTATAAATTGTTAAAACTTCAACAGAATATCTTGAAAGAAGCCAACCATTGTGGTTTTCAAAAACAAAATTTAATTGGAAGTACATATTTGCGGTGGCAGTACTGACAGCAAAAAAACTTAAAACTTCTGCCTGCATGCAATATTGTTGGTAGTAAGTATTAAGAGATATTACTAGTAAAATTAAGCAGTTGTCTGTATGTAACTTGTAGATTTGTTTCTGTCTGTAGACACGTACATTAGAATGTCCGTAATTTCCTCCAAGTTTCTTAAACTTTTCTTTATTCGAAAATTATAAAAAAAATCTCTTAAATTTTCCAATATTTTGTTTGTTTTATTTATTCGTAATCTAAAGATTTAAAGAAAATACATCTTTATGTTTTATTTTAAGAAATTTTACGAATGAACTTGAAAATTGTATGTGGGCATTTCCACCAAAAGGTACACCATGACAAAAAAATTAAAAGTTATTAAAAAAACGTTATTTTCTGAAATTATCTAAGAAAAATATTCAAATTTAATTAATTCAAACAATTTACACTTGAATTCATTCACAACGGTGAGCAAACCGACTTCAAAATTGCACAAATGAAGTTTCTCTTTTTTGTAATTTTGAATAATATTTTGTCTTAAATATTTAAATATATAAGAGAGATGATATATGATAAAAGTCATTCCGAAAAATCTCTCTCCCAACAACAATTAGCTAAAAAAAATGCAAAGACATCAAACCAATCTCTATTAACCGTAAACTTTTAATTTGCTTTAGTTCATGTTCTAATGCCCCGTCCGCCATTAAAAAACATCATTTGTTCCCATTTCGTGGTTAAGAACAGTAGTAAATGTGCCAAAATTTTTGTCTAAACAGAGTTTTATGAATACAATTAAAAAAAGAAACCACGAGTGCAAAAATGTAAAATTTAAAATTTTTAGAGCTGTTTAAAGTTTGTCCCATCCGCAATCGTCAGTGTAAAACTTTTGTAATCTAGGCAGTTGAAAAACGGTTAGACCCCTTTTTAACTACCAAAACACAACATAATCGCTTAAATTCTTTTTTTCTCCAATGTTGTATAGAGAGGTAAGGCCCAATACCATTTTCTTCAATAGTAGGTGGTGCCACGCGCCTAACAGAAAAATACGTTTTCACAGCTAATCTAGTAAACATATTTTAATTAAATTTGGTTTGTATATATATTGAACCATAAAAAAGGTTATAAGAGACCCCAAGTCCTTTAAGTAGGCGTGGCACCGCCCAAAATAGGTTAAACGCAGCCACAGATTCGCTCCACCAATTATAATCCAATTTGGTATGGGGATAAGCTGATTCCTGATAAGAGAACTTTTTTTTTAGTGGGGCGATGTCACGCCCCTTATAGGAAAAAACGTTTAAACAGCAAAAATAAAAGTTTCATATTCTTTTAAGAAAAATGTTTTAAATTTAAATTAAATTAATTGAAATTGATCTCACTAATTTAATTCGACAGTGATTAATATTAAATTTGTTTTTTAATTACCATATAAGTCTCAAATACAAAAAATATATGAAAATTTACGAAGTAAACCGTAATGGAAAAATATGTCCCATTCGAATGTCCCGTCACGAATCATATTATACTTTGTAAGAAAAAAAAATAAAAAAAATTTTTCAATTAAACGAAATTTAATAAAAAGTACTATTATTCCATAACATTTTAAAATTAGTTGCGTTAAAAATGTTGGTAGGTTTCGCTGACTTATGCTTTTCTATAAATGGCCATGAAAAACACTTCCATTTTTTGTCCCATTCGAATCGCTCTTTTATTGCCTTTATCTTGGAACCGGTAGTAAGTCTGCCATCAAATTTACCACTATATATAGTGCTACCAAAGGGCTATTCCTTTAAGTAACAGAAGAAAAAAAAAGTGTTTACTTTGACTTTTATTCCACTTTAAAAGTGTATGGCTGTCCCATTCGACACCATGGAAATGCTCATATTTCGTATACTTTTTTGTTAAAATAATTGTGTATTGAATAAGCAATATTCCTGAATTTACTTTATTAAAATAATTAAAATTTGGATCGTCAATACCGAATTGCAACTTTCTATTTTTTTTTTTTAAGAGATATAGCGCCTTTTTATGTATCACGATTCGTCTTATTTCGTCTCTAATTTTTATGCCTGAAAATATAGGATTGTATTTTATATAAATGAAAACAATAAAGTCTAGCCTGTGCTTAATGACTAGTTAATTACAAATATAAGAATTGTACTAGCATACTTTTAGGCTTGGAAATTAGAGACGAAACTAGACGAATCGTGATACATAAAGAGGCCCTTTTCAAATTTAAAGATAAATAGATCATTTAAAAGGCTTAATATAGCACTTCAACTTTTATGGAGAATGTTAAGTTATAAGCCAGTATACACTTAGGCAAAAGCGAAGAAATCGTTGGCTCTTATTAATTCAAACAAAAAATCATATATTGACTTGATATCCTCAACTTTTCCATAAAAGTAACCGTTAACGAGTTTTTCGCGGTAACCCGTTTTTAGTGATCTTTGATCCCGTGTAACATCTCTAACGGCACACGTATCGATAAGGGCTTTTGAAATTTTGTTAGAACATTTTCAATCCCAAGAAGCTTGTTTGAAGATATGGCCTGTCTGCCAAATTAGATTCAATTATCTTGCTTGGTTTTCCCATAATCGTGATTTCCACAGGCAGACAAACGGATCACGGAACAAATGAATTCTACAGTGTTTTATTCATAAAAACAAAATTGACCTAACAGCCTGTTTTTCAATTAAGAAAAAACTATTTTCAATTTATAAAAATTTAAGTATATTGGTCAGATATTATTCGTATACAAACGGATATGATTAAATCGATCTGATCAAGAAAATATATGTTACGGCCAAACTAGTTTTTAGGATAAACTAGTTTTTTTTAGGCCAAACCAGTTGATTACTATGCATAAAAGTATGCATTTAAGTTTTAGTGCCAAAGCACGGTATAGCCAAGCAGGTGTTGGACATGCATACAATGAAAGTGAAAAGTTTTACTTTCTTACTTTGCTACAGCCTCAGTGTCCGCGCTATTTCATTAATATTTCATTGCCAATTTTTAAGGTTAACGGTAACTAGTTTGAACTAAAACTAGTTTGGCCGGTAACATATATAATTTCTATACTTGCGTTATAAACGGAATGACAAAGTGAATATACCATCTGTGTCGGGTATAAAGAAGGCCACTGACTCTTAAAAAAAATTGCTCCAACTTGGCTTCAGGCTTAAACTTTTTTATAGTTTTATGTATCATATAATTTAAAGACACAATTTTTTTTTTTTTTTAAAAAAAACTTTGTGAAATAACGTACAGTCTAATGTACATGTATTTACATTTGACTGACGTTGGCAGTATTTTACAGTTTAAGAAGAATTTACGAAGAACGAAAATAAACTTTGTTAAATTCTTTCGTTTCATTGCAATTTTCAATTTTTTTGCTTACATGATAGGCAAATTTAAATGAGAGATTTCAATGCATTGCAAGACTCTTAAAGCAACAAATTCAAAGGAATATTACTCACAATATATTGAGGGTAGGAAAAAAAGATATGAATTGTTCGGTTTTACGTTTTCAGCACATAAAACCTTTATTTTTTTTCCTAAAATTATTACTTATTATAATTCAAAATTTAACAATTTAATTATATACCGTATAATATTATCTCATCATGTTATAAAATGCGGCAGTCTAACAGAAAATGCCTAAAAATATGCAATATAAATAGTTTATTTTTTAAAAAATGCACCCATAATTTATGAATTTCAAAAGTTATGTGTTTTAATGCAGAAATGTATGTAGATAAATTTATTAAATCAAAAAATCATTACTTTGCTATAAGCCAAAATCCCATAGTTTTATTTACTCCTGTAGCCTGAGACGAGAAGTAGCAAAACTAAAAATTATAAGAGGATATGCAGTTTTTGAGCTCCCGCAAAAATATTGCGGACATTCCTAAACCGAATCAACTTGTTACTGAGTAACTTGCTGCACAAGAGTTTTGTAATATAAGTGTTTCAACTAACCGTAGAAGTACTCGTAGCTCTTATCAATTATTTTATCAACCCCTTCGTAGAACTAATTCTATGGCTACGGCTCTCTTTAATCGCATGACAACTTTTCTTAACAATTCTGCAGTTTGTTACATTAGCTTGTCAAAAGGTCAACTCAGTCGTAGTTTGAAACTAATTGCAGCTTGTTTGTCTTTTAATATTGGTGCGGTTCAAGCCCTACAGCATACAGGGTAAAACTCTTCTAACAATTATGCATTGAACAATGTATACTGATACCTACAGCGATTTTATTATAATTGAACATTAATTATTTTATCGAACTTACAGACATTAGCAAGCAGCGATATACTTCATTTATCATTGAAGAAGACACGCATCAGTCTAAAAGAAATTAATGCAATATATATTATATATTATATATTTATTCCAAAGTTACAGCTTTTTCTCCTTCTCTAAGTCTATTAATACTTCAAACTTTATCTCCAAATCGATTTGCATTGCTTTTGAATAATTTTAATTTTTTTTTTTAATAAAAATATACAACGATGAAAATAGAAATTTTAATGATACAAATCGATTTTTTCAGCTTTACTTTTGCTTCAGCAATAAAAATTCATATTTGAGAAATTTAAATTTTGCAAAAATTTTTTTCAAAAGTATCTGCCATCTATCTGACTTGAATTAATTGAAATAACCTACCTATCAAAGTACAAAATAAAATTAAAGTTCACATCAATTTCAAGTGCAATGTTTTCATCTTTGACATATAAGTCCTACTTTCTACCCTCATTGATAAGCCTAATTAATTAGAACGCCTTCATGAGATGTAATTTTTACAGTACAGCGCCTATCACTTCCGAAAATTCTCGTAGCAACAAAGAGAAACTGTGTTTAAAGCCCATTGCTTTAAATATGCGAAGAATTAATTATTTTGCAAAAATGTTTGAAAATTGAATATCAAAATTTCATGAATTTTAATGTTCTCAAAAAATTCAAACTAATGAATCTTTAACTCTTCTGTATAATGTATTCGAAGCGGAGCAAGAAAAATAACTTCAAAAAAGTCGTTATGTTTCTAAAAGTATATTGGTATTGAAAAGTATCGAAAAAGTCAATAAAAGCATCAAAAAATCGAAACACATTAGAGAGTTGACGAAAGTCGAAGTGTATCGAAATCAGAAAAAAATCAGATTAAAACGGAAAGAATAGTATCGAAAAATTCAAACAAACAAATACTAAAAAGCTCAACAAATGCCAAAAAGTATCGAGTAGTGTTATAATGATAGTGCTCAGTGCTAATTTACCTAATTAAATTTCATCGCTCCTATAATATCATGTTGTCCTATCTCTAACCTTCTTTAGGGTTCAATCTATCTCCATACCAAATTTCAACAAAATCGGTTCATTATTCCGTGGAAACGTGTTTGCCTGTTAGAGGAGTGGCTATACCTATTATTGGAAAAAATACATTTGCCGCTACTCCTCAATGCGAAAAAATCGATTTATTGTTGAATCGATATTTTAAATGTCGTCTTTTTGGCTATCGGCTTTTACTTAAAGCGACACTACATAATCGTTGAGAACGAGATATCGGTCAGAACTTTCCGTTCTCGTCCTCGGTCATTCGAGAAATATTGGCAATAACGAAGGCATCATAGTATTGGGGTTAGGACTGTGATCTCATAGCTCACATTACGTGGGTTCGATACTCGTAAGTTCAAAATATTTTTTATTGAAAATAAATGTCACTTTAAAACCTGCTTTTAAATATTTAAAGCCACTTTATCCTGCTTTTAAATTTAAAACGTGCTTTTAGAAAAAAAAAAGCATTTGAACTGACGAGATTCGAACCCACGTACTGTGAGCTATGAATTCACAGTCCTAACCCCTACGCCACGCTGCCTGCTTTATTGCTGCTTACAATAAAGTAGTGAATGTTTTTCTTTTTTTTATATGGTCACTCTGTATGTTCGATTTTCGGTAAAAACTAGGTTTTAACTTAGAGTGCTAACGCCAGCGTCACAATGGGGACACATTAGCAAGGCTTAGTGTTTTACGATTCTAGTGAACATCAAAGCCAGCGGAGACTTAAATGTTATGCAAACATTTCATAGTTTGAACTCCTTAGGATTAGGAATAGGTTCTGGGGAAAGTTTAAAAAAAAAAAATTAAAAAGAGCCCATTTTTGAGCTGTTAGCCATATTGCCCCACCAACGTGAAACCAACCGCTGCATGACATCTAAAATGTTATTGCAAATTTCCGGACTATGTACGTGTGTACCTGAACAGAGAATCTTTAGTAATTCCCCAAAGAAAATTTTCTGTGTACCGAAAGTTATAAAATCTCCACTTAATTACTTGGAAAACAAAATAAAAGCTTTGTTTACACGCTCCCAAATACATCAAGCTGCCTACATACCTGCAATTAATTAAATGATAAGGGTGACGCTTTTTTTTTGTTTTGTTGTTGTGTTTAATCACAACTCCCACTTATTGTGCACAGCACTTTGACTTTTTTGGCAAAGTAAATAAAAATTGCTATAGCACGTTATGCTTAGCTTCACTGATAAGAAGGCGAAAACAAATGAAGAAGAAACAAAAAGAAGAACAAAGAGGTTGAAGCAAGAAGGAATAGCGATGATTATTTTATCTTTTTTCTTAACACTTTTGTTTAGCGCCGTTTCTTCTAATTGCCCCTCTGCTTCATTGCACTGCGTCAACGGTTTCAATTTCACTTGTAACTTTTTTATTCTTTTCTGCGCGTTTCATTACAATATTCGCTATTCGAGCGCGTGCTGTGAACGTCGAACAGCTGTGATTTTATTTTCGTCTTTTTTGTATCTTTATACTTCTCGCGTTCAAGTGTTGTTTTTGTAACTTGACAGCAAAAGTGCAACGAAAAAAAAAATAAAAAAAAGTTTGTGATAAAAATTAAATTGCAAGAATAGCAAATCCCTGAAATGCATGAAAAATTGAAATTATAATAGAATTTGATAAAAATTGCATTAGTTTTTATTAAAAACCGTAAAAGAAAAGTAGTAACTAAAAGAAGTAACAACAAAAATGGCTAATGGCTTTCTGCGCCATGGTAATAGCAGAACAAATGGCAAAAATAATAGAAATCGTTGGACACAAATTATTGCAACTAACGACGATGATGATGTCTGTATTTTGCTCAAGTACAAAAAGCGCAGTTTATCAGCGGAAATGCTTCCATTTATTGGCGTCACATCCGCATCCGTTGGCGCCAACTCGTCGTGGCAAACAGCAGCGCCATCGGCAACAAAAACAGATCATTCGAATGTAATAATAAAATTTGTCAAATAAGTCATTACATTTTTAATGCTGTTGTCATAAGCAACCAGTAGGGAATGTGTCACCAATACAAAATGTTTCGTTTAAATTGGAAATTTAAGAATTTTCATGTTACCAAAGCTTTTGACGTTTTTTATGCACTCCCCCAATCTGTCACATTGTGTCACAAATCCACGTACCTCTTTCCCCCCGTGTGTTATGTTAAATTTTTAAATTTTAAATGGCACAATAATGTTTGTTTTATTCAATCAATCATTTTCTTTAATTAAAACGTGCGAAATACAAATTTTCTAGAAACAGGTAAAAACTTGACGATTAAAAATATATATACATATACATATACCGGGTGTCCCATTTTAACTTACACAGCTGAATAAGTCAAAAAATTGCCAGTCATTCAAAAAATGTTTCATATAAAAGTTGGTGGGTATCAAAGGGCTGATCCAGCCAAGGTTATTTGAAGGTCAGCTTTAGTTTTTGAAATGGAAACTCCTATTTATGACCTCGGATTCCGGAAGAGCACAAAATTCTACGATCAAATAGGTATTCATGTAAGAGGTCAAAGTGACCCCTGAAGGTCATTTCAAGGTCGAATTCCACTTTGGTGCCGAAAAGCTGCAGCCAGTTAAGGCAGCGGTCCAGCCAATGATTACTAGCTTTTCTGCACCAAGCGGGACCTCTAACTAGACTTTTGACTTATTCAGCTGTGTAAGTTAAAGTGGGACACCCTGTATGCTATCAATTTTCACTAATGGAACTTTATTTCATTAATTAATTTTTGTGACAGCACATTATCGAGAAATGTCACAATTTTTCACTGGGAAAAGGTCGAAAATGGATTTTGAAAGTGACAGAGAAGGACCCCGCTCCACCTAAAAGGGTGTTTCAGACCCATTTTTTGAAATAAAATTTTGCTGCACGAATAGATGGGAAAAGGCTTAAAATGGATTTTGGTAGTGACTGGGGAAGTCACCGACCCTCGGAACAAAATAGATTTTGAAGAAGGTCGTCAACTGATATCTTGTGTTAGGCTCACTCTTTTATCAGTAGAAAATATCTTAACTTTTCTGAGCGATGTCTCTGTAAGAATGCATCCTACAATATGAAAAGATGTTTATCTCTGATATACAGTAGACATAAATTCGAAAAGTAATCTCTTGTGAGTGTGATATATAGACCATAGATAGATAGATTTGTACCATCTTTGTTTCTAGAATAGTATGAGTGTAGCCCTACAGCATATTAATGTTTTATTAGACAAAATTCAATTTTTCGGCGCACTATGTATATTTGCCGCTGTGATTTTTTTTGTTTACCAATCAAAGAAAATAATTAAAGTAGAATTCTTTTATCTTGTCAGTTTGAAATTAAAATAAATGAATTTCAAATTCTCTTAAATGATTTTTAAGGCCATGTCTTCTTTAAATGGCAATCAATCAGTAATTTGTCAATTTTCTCACGTGCTACTTTTAAATAATGGTTAGTAATAAATTAAACTTTAAGCTTAGTAAATTATTAAGTCTCTCCAATAAAAATGCTAATTATGGATTTCTCACCTATGTATTTGATTTTGAACCATACATCATGCGAGTGTTTCCCTGAAATTTTAAAACTAAATTTTTTTTTTTTTATTTAGTATTGGTACTTTTTTAGCACTAATTTCGTTACCACTTGGTAGTTAACAGTAATTTTTTAAGCGATTTTCTATAACAAACTTTCTTATTTCAAAAATATATAGCGTTGTATGATATATTATATTTTCTTGAATACAGTTTTAACTATATTGTATTTCTTTGGAAAAGTCATGTCTGGATGTAGTGAACACTGTACATAGTGAACACCATGATATAGTGAACCAAAATTTTTACATTGAGTACTCTAAGTAGTGAACACCAAAATGTTAACATTAAGTACTCTTAATAGTGGACAACATTTTGAAAGCCACTTCAAGCAGAAAGCAATAAAACTACACAAAAAAGCTGGCCTTGCAAAAATTATTTCACTATATCCAGACACGACTGTATTTTGAATTTTTCAATATCGTCAATTGTAATGGCTTAAAGTTGAAAATGACTTTTCGACCTAAAATCTCTCAAAATTGCTTAAATTGTTGAAACCTTTGCTGTTATATTGGTTAAGAAAATTGACGTATAAACCTTATTTTGGTAACCTCATTCGATAAACAAAATTTGAGTAAAAATAATTTTTCGCAGTTTACTTCACTTTGACAATGTTTAGTTTCTTGATGGATTAGATCATGTTGTAGTTCTGAAAGGAATATTTAATTTCTTTCTTAATTACACTGTGCGGCAAATGGTAGGGGTCATTGATTGGTGGGGGTTCTGACTACCCGAAAAAGTTATATTGGATCGGACTAGTCGTTCTTGAGTTATGTCAAACGAAAGAGCCCCAAACGTGACAAATACACGGTTAGAAATCTTGGATTAGATTTTAATACAAGCGAAATATTACAACGATTTTTAATACAATTTTGATTAAATTGAATACTTTTCAATAGATTACAAAATTTTGTAATAAATTTTGTATTAAATTTTAATAAATAAGTATTATATTTGATTTTTAAACCATCCTGTATTATATTTTAATACTTCAATATTGAACTTTCATTTTACGTTGTTGTAAATATAAATAAACTTTTAGCCAACTAATAAATATCACTACGGTGGCTGATGTCATTAAGCTGCGCGTGCAACACTTGAATTCACTGGCAACACGGTTCGAATCCCAGTCAAAATGAAATTTTTTTTTTTAAAATTTAATAAAAACGAGTATTAAATTTTAATACAAAAAGGTATTAAAAATGAATTTTAATATTTAGGCAGTATTAAATTTTAATACTATTCTGGTGTAGTCATATTACATATATATATATGTATAGGTAAGCCCAAAAGTATTAAAATTTAATCCAAAATTTCTAACCGTGTAGTTGCTAACTTCAAATCGATATATATCGATTCCTAGACGTGAACCAGCGAAACGCCGGGACACGTATAACTTTTTTTTGACCGATATAAATTTTTTCGGTATTCAGAACCCCCACCGATTTTGGCTGTCGCACAGTGTTATTTATCAAAGACCTCTACAAAACAGTACCCATATTTTTGGTTCAAAATATTCTCCAGCAAAATATATTTTAAGACTAATAACCTCAGATAAAGTGAAATGGTTTTCATGGGAATTTACTTTTTTCTATATACTTTATTTATTGACTTCATAATGGAAATTATCTGTGCTCTGGCTTAAGCAAATTAAAAGTTCTTACAGTTAAAATCATATAATTTCTAATGGGTATACTGTAAGCATTTGTGCCATGTTTGTTTACTTTATCGATCAGCCCCCACCACATTAAATAGAGTTTTAATTTCCTGATACTGCACTTTTAATTAGTGTTTGCTTACTTTTTTTTTCTTCTTTGTAAATTGCTAATGAACTTTTGCTAAAATTCTTTGTTTTCTTTTTCTTTTCGTTTTTTTATTTGCAGAAAAATAAGGAGTTAATGAATGACATCATAACGAGTTGCAAACTAAAGAATGGTAAGTCAATTTGGAATTTTCAATTTTCGTTTTGTTGCCACTTTTTTTTGGTATTGTTATTGTTGCTACTTTTGACAATGAACTGAATTTTTTGTGCTTTTTTGCATTTCGATTTTCTTATCGATCCCGCGTCGCCATGCTGCCCGCCAGCAACTGATTGTTCACTTCTCGACATATACAATTCCAGAATTGTTTTCAATATTCATAAGATAATCAGAGTCTTATCAATATAGTTTTATTTACCTTTAAATAAAACGAGGTCAGTTTGTCATTGTTTTGCTATAAAATTTGCTATTTGACTTCCGTTGATTTTAATGGTAAATAACTAACGAATGATGAGCTTAAGTGCCAGACTTATCTATTACATTACAAATTTAAACCATTTAAACCTTTTTAGAGTTCATATTAAAATTTGCACTTTCAATAGCCAAACATTTGACACTTTAACATTTAGCACTGTTATCGAAAGCATTAAATTACGCTGATGTTTAATTAAAAAATCATGACATATTTTTAGGCATTTATTTCTGCAAAACTGATGAGCTGCTAATAATAAAATGATATCAAAACTTAAACGCATTAAAATGACAATTTATATTGCTGTTGATGGATTTTATTGAGCGTAAATTTACCGCATTTTTAAAATTTTTTAACCAAAAAAAAAACATAATTTTTTTATCTCTAATTTTTAAACGAAAAATTCGAAATGCTAATGAATTAATTGATTATGCATGCACGCATGCATGTTTACACAATCATGAACAATGTGTTGCAATGCACTCATTCCTAAATGTATGCAACAATTTTTTTTACATTGTAACTTAACTGATTTGTTTGTAAATACTAATGAATTTAAAATGGTATTATTTATTTATTTGTTTTTTTAATTTGTGTTTATTTTTCCTTAATCAGTTGACATTTTGTTTTCATTTAATTGGTTTATATTTTTTTGTTGCAGAAAACTATTTACATTAACATAATTATATTTTTATGGAAATTTTTAATTGTTTTAATTATTTTATGAATTTAATCTGTATGCCCTTCATTATTTTATCTTCAAAATCTTTTCAATAAACAAATGGGGTATTCGCAATTTATGTGTCAAGCGGAAGTAAGGAGGCATACTGCCCCCATAAGGGAGCGTTCAAGTATTATGCAACGTTTTTGGGGGGTTCGAAAAATGCGTTACGTTGCGAGTTAGAAATCTCTTGTATTATTTATTATTACCGCAAATGCGACTTAAACATAACTAAAGTATTTTAGCGACTTTCCAGTACTTTTCGTAACATAATTTTGTGACTTTTAGGTAAACATGGTCATTTGGGTGTTACGTAATGTTTAAGGAGGGGGGTCAAAATATTCAAAAATTCCGCTACGAAATACTTGAACGCTCCCTAAAAAAGAAAGACCTATTTCACAAAAGCAACATTTTACAGAAAACAATGGGAGGAAAGTCTACACCTGAAAAACTGGCGTTAGGGTCAACATAAATTTCATTATAACGAATTACATAATTAGATTTAGGACTGTCTAACATCATCAAATTTGCTTTTTAGAACGATTCGGGATCGCAAAAAAGCATTTAGAAAAATGTTGGAGTGAGGACTTTTTAACTTATCATGGCAATATAAAATCTCAAAGCATACCATATCTACGCCATTCATATCAAGCAGCTTTAACTAGCTTAGAACATATGACGGTTTTTGAACATTTTAAAAAGTCGTCAAACTTTTTTTAGACGTTTATGTAATATTTAATTATTAAAGGACTTAACCCCAAATAAAATGATGCAGGAAAAAACTTTATACGTTTCTCCTTTTGAAAATACTAATATCTTATAGGCTTGCAATGAAAAAAATAAAAATAATTAAAAAATAAGTTAATGCTCAATGCTCACAATTCTGAATTTTAGATAAAGCAAAAGTCGTCAATTTTACATTTTCGAAATCATCAAAACGTCAATTTCATATTCAAAAAGTCTACAAATCTACTTACCATATATTTGAATTCGATGTCAAATTGGTTCAAAAAGTTTACGAAATGAAAACGTACCGTTTTTCGCGACAGGCCTGACATATAAAACGATATGTCAAAATTCGAATTGTTTGAAGTAACCCAAGGGCTATGAAGTCTGTAGAAACGGTTGGGAACATAATGATTTTTGCATATAAAAGGAAAATTAGAGCCGAATTTTTAGATAGAGGCTACAGTGCAGACTCAAGGGGTGTTCGCGTTTGGAAATTCATAACTTCTGTAGTCGTCAAATTTTTCATAATATGATTTTTGGACGCTTTGAGAATTTTCATACATAACTCCCTCGAGATTTGTTCCCGAAATTGATAACCTGCTGTTGTTTTTCGATTTCGTTGTTTGAGCGCTACAAAGTTTTTTGTGCACTAGATCAAATGTACTTGTTTTCTCGTTCCGGCGTTTAGGCTATGGTTATGGGTTATGAAGGAAAGGCATAGAAACAGGGCACCCGAATATTTCTGAACAGGGTAACAATTCTCTTCGAGATGGCACTGGAAAGCTAAGTACTACTGATATCAATTTGTAGGTTTTTAAAAATTTCTCTAAATAAATTGCTAAGACCGAATTATTATCCAAGTTACATGTTTCATTTTCTAATGAAGTTTTTTGAAGTCACATGAGTGAGATCAATGGTTTTAAAAATGTAGTTTCAAATACTAACAACGTATTTCTTTATGGTATATGAACACACTGTTATTCAAATATATCTAAAATATCCTTAGAACCATTGATCTGACATGTTTGACTCTGGGCATTTTTTTTTTGGGAACTTAATACCCTTTTAAACTATTGTTAACTTTTTTTCGATAAAAGCAGTCCGCATGTGCACTAGGACGTATCACCGGTTACTAGCCAGTTTGAAAGCTTACCGTAAAACATTTTGAACCCATTTTTTTTTTTTTTTTAGTTAAAACAGATGTTCCTTATTGATCTTTTTCGATAGCTCTACCAGTTGATGGATGAAGATGATCTAAAATTTTCATTGTGTAAACTTAAGACTTCAATAATTTCTAGATTTTAATTATTATAGGTTGTATACGTTGAACAATGAACACCCTATGTACAACTCAAATTCCCAATAAATGGGAACTTTTAATGGACACTGTCACATATCAGCATGTGATTTTCTAAAATCTAACGCCAACTAAAGCCTTATATCTCTAACATTATGATGTTCTTACGCACTTTTCATATGACAAAACTTCAACGGCCTTTAGCGATCTTTACATGTTCAAAATTTTCTTGAGGTTGAATTTATTTTTACATATGTTACCGGCCAAAGTAGTTTTTAGGATGTGATTCATGAGATACGGCCAAAGGACTCCTACGTACCCTAACTTACCACTTATTACCCATACAATGAAATTGATAAGTTTTATTGTCTTACTTTGCTAATGTCTTAGGCTTCACAAGTCAGTGCTTTTGCATTAATATTTCATTACACAGTTTTGCGCGTACCGGTAGCTAGTTTGGCCTAGAACTAATTAGGCCGGTAACATTTTCAAAAAAATTATCATATGAATATCATAAAAAAAAAATTTAAAAAAAAACAACCTTGTTGCTAAACAGAATGTGTTATCATTGCAGCTATGGTATGACTCTCGTGCAACAAAGTCAACTAATTATATACATTTTTAATAGCATTTGTGACTTCATTAATGAAAGTTCTTCAAAATAAAGTTTTCAATTAAAAATATTTTAAAAATTAATCGACGTGAAATTTAGTATTTTCAATGTTTTTACCTGACTTAATAAAACTATTATATAAATTAATATGGAGTTATTGTAAGTCAAATTAATTAGAATTTTCTTTGTTACCATTGCACTTTGTACGTTAGAATTTTTGTTATTATTTAATATTCACTTTTATTTAAATTTTCAATAATAGAAACCTCAAAATTTCAAGTACACCAGCACTCATAAATAATGCATATTTTAATAGTACATCTACCACTCACTGTAGTCCAGCATGAATGCATTTTTAATTTGACCATCAGGAATTGTAGTGCACAAAAGTGCTGTGCAAATGAACAAACAAAACAACATCAGCAACAACAACAATAATAAATAACAAAACACAATTTCAATACCTTAGGGAAATTTACAAAATAACCTTAAAAAATTTGAAATGAAGTGAAACAGATAGAAACAAGTCAATAAAATAAAATATATTTTCTATTTTTTTTTAGGTTTTGGTTCTGGAGTCACACCTGCAGCCACATCACCAACAAAACGACCATTGAGTCCGGATCATCCCAACCCAGCGTTGCCCATAACAGAGGTAAGTAAGAAAATCTTAATGTTGCGTTTTGTGTAAACAAAACAAAATTGAGAAAAAATTTCCCAACACCACCGGAAAGTTTCTGACATCCGAAATTTTTAATTGAAAAGCTAAAAAAGTTCTCCAATTTTTCCATTTTAATTTAATTTTTATTTCCATCTGGTCATTGCATAGTTTGTTGTATGGCTTTTGAATTTAGATACATCAAAATTATCCTGAACAAAATTCATCGATTCCATGATCTCTTTTAGACTCCAAGCTACGGTAGTGTTTTTAAGTGAAGGTCGTTGCAATTTTTGAGCATCGGAATGGCTTAAGTACAACACCGCTTCTATGTGATATCCTTGTGTTTTCATAGAAAATCAGGTCGTTATCAAAGCTCTCAGTGCTGCCTCTCACAACTCTCTTGTTGTAAAGCATAATATAAAAAGGAAACCGCAAAAATCAGAGACCTTTGTACAGTCCAAGGAATGATACTACAGATTTCCAGCTTTCCATTTAAAAGTATATTTTTCGGAGACCTTCAAACCATCCATCCATCTCCAGAGAAGACCTCAGCGATTGACCTCGTTCCCGCCTTTACTAACAAAAATAACAAAAAATTATAAAATCTCTTAAAAAGAACAAAGCAGCGTGTGCAGACCGCTGAACTTATGTACCCTGTTCTTACACAAAGTTGGGAAGAAGAACGAATACCTGAAGACTCGGTCATATGAACTTTAGCTAATATACCAAAAAAGGGATGTCCTAAACAAGAACTGCAGGAACATAATGATAGTATTAATTCCGTCGAAAGTCTTGACAAAAATCCTCCTCAGCGGATAAATAGAACCACTTAAGCGAAAATAACGAGCAGAATTTCGCCCAAGCAGATCGTGTATTGAGCAAATTCATACCATTCGCATTATCAAGAGCAGATAAATGAGTGGCAGGCGTTGTTACATTTAACATTCATTGACGATAGTACTGCTTCTGATAGCATTGACCAGAATCGCATCTGAGAAGCATTGAATAAGCGAGCTACAGCACATAAGATCCTTAATATCATCAAAGCACAGTATGAAAGCTTCGAGTGAAGATTATCACATAACAGGAAACTTCTGGTCCTTTTGAGTCCATCTCACATGTGCGCCAAGGTTATTTGCTGTCACAAATCTTGTTACTGATAGAGCTGGAGAATACTCTCAGCATAGCTCTTAACTCTACAAATCGTAGCATTCAATGAAATGCCAGCAAACATCTAGAACACTTCGCTTATGCTGATTTCATATGACTCCTCGCCACCAAGCAGTCGGACCTGCAACAAAAAAACTCCTGCTATCAGAACTTCTTCGAAGGAAGTTGGTCTGAAAATCAACATAAATAAATATCATAGTCCGATCAAGATCCGATTTCCATTCAAATCAAAAAGCGAAAGTGAAAATAGATTGAGCACACGTTGCGGAACTCACCAACTGATATCAGCCGTCAAGTTTTGAAGTGGAAACTTTAGGATAACAGAAAACGCGGGTGTCCTAAATCATCGAGGATATGTTCGCTAGAGCAGGAAATATGTAAATCGGGAAAATGTTGGAGATAATGAATAGCTCTCGCTACTGATTGTACACATTGAAAGAGGAGGCACTTTGCTACATGCGGGAGAGGATAAAGGACATAAGAAGAAGCAACTCAAGATGCGTGAAAAACGCGACCTGCATCAAATTAGGTCGACGCTGGATTATTCTAGAGAAGCCGGAGTTAAATGGGTTGTAGGCATTATTACTGGGAACTATCGCTTTGACAAACGTGCAAGTCGTTTGAATGATTCCTTCAATGACTTCTGTAGACGCATTTGCTGCCAAGAGGAGAAAGAAAGTTTTGAACACCTCCACAGTAATTGTCCTTCTCTTTTTAGGAGTAGGTGTTGACAATTTGGGGGATGTTTTTCTATTATCTACTTGACTTAGTCAACGCTAGAATATGTAATCTCTTTCTTTTCACTTAAGAATACAGATGGGAGTAGCTGAGCATTCCATTTTGTTTATAAAATTAATCTGTAAGAATAATTTTAATTATACTTTCCTCATGAAAAATAGCGAAGAGTTGCTTAACCACAACGGAAATACGATGCCATGTGAAGATAATTTTCCTGGATAATTTTTACTTTCATTAATTTTGCTTATGATATTTCAAACAAATTTTGTGTGTTGTTCCATTATTTTTTTTTAATATCTTATTTTTTTTCTAGTGATTGCTGCAAAATACCGTAACTTAATGTAAAAGAATTTCTCCCAACCCAAATGAATACATCTCGCTCATTTTCACTTCTGGTAGCGCTCAAAACTTTTGTCGTTTATTTGTTTTCATCGGTTTTTGTACGTTATTTAGCAAGAAGCTTACGCATTCAAGTTTGAGCAATTAAACACCCCAGTCTCTTGATCTATGCACACTGCTCATTATCCTCATAGAACATTCTTATCAATTTCTTTAACATTCAACTTCGTCGATTGGTAAAATTTTGCAGTTACTACAAGCAACGCCATATTGTGGCATCAACAACGACAAAGTTTTAATTTCACCCAATTATAGATGAAGAAATAAAAAGTTTCAGCTCAATCTGCTCACACCTCACGCCCCCTATCATATCTTCTAGCCTCGCATTTAGACAAAACTAAATAAATGTCCTTGGGGTATGTAGCTGATAGCTTTTGCTGAAATTCTCTGTTATGAATATTACATTATGCACGAAACCATTTCCTTTTGTGTGGGAAGGCTACTAATGAGGGTTGCTTAGTGCTATCGAGTTGGGGGAATATCCTTTTATGAGCTTCAATTAAAATAGTTAAATTGCTTATAAAAAATTAAGAATTTTTTAAAAATTTAATATATTCAATTAAATATTAAGCTGTGGCTAAATTTTACCTAGTAAAATCTTTAAACTTTAGCGAGCTGCTTTTTAAAGAAATGATGTTTAAAAGTAAAGCTAAACGCATTAGTAAAATGGATATCTAAGATGTTTGAGCAAATATTTTTTGGAGAGATAAAGCAATCTGCACATATTTAATCAGCCATCTTAACCTAATGGTAAATAAAATGCAAACCACGAAGTTAGAAAAATTTTTGAAGTATTTTTTGAAATAAAACAGCTTAAAAGCTATGTTTGAAAGCCTATTTTTATAAGATGTTTTTCCTAGTTTAAACAAGAAGGCGATATTTGATACTCTTTCTATTCTATTGAAATATGACATTAGAGTTGATACCGAATTGGTGATGATCTATTGTTTCTCTTTTCATTGATGGGCTAGATAATGTTCATCAAAAGAGTGCCTGATCAAAATTTTTTGGTATGTGAAGTGATCAAACATAATTCTTAATGTGGAGTTTACGTATCTTAAAGGAATTTAGAAAACTTTTTAAAAGAAATGCCTTTTTTTGGCTGTAGACAAAATCCGACAAAAAATAGCTCAAAAAATATTCAGAAAAAATAGCTTGCTTAGATAGAAACAAAAAATTTGACCAAAAATTTGACCAAATAAATAATGGAAAATGGGTAAAATTAAAATCTAAAAAAAATACTCCTTTGACAATATCAGGATAGGTTTCAGTTTTTAAGCGTTATTGCCTTAGCAAAAGTCATCTTAAAGCTTAAGGAACATAAAGAGGGTTAAAAATGAGGTTAAATGAGATGTATTTCAGCTTACCTGTGATATGATATATCGAGCCCTAACCGCAACAATAACGTATGCACCATTTTTTCGAGAAATTTTTTTCAAATATATGCAAATATTAAACATTATTTAACCGAACTTACAGTCATTAAGCAAAGACCAATATTGTAAATTTTTACTTATTGATCAATGCTATTTTTCAACAAACATGACAAAGATAACAAATGGAACAATTTTAACCTGGTAATTGGTGACATGTTTCGGCTATTACCAATAGCCTCATCAGACCAGTTTGGTTAATTCTGTACATGGACTCGAACCAAATATGTTCTACAATGTCATTCACATCTATATGTACGTAAAATATTAAAAGTTAAATATAAATATTTACAAAGATATAGCACTTTCAATTACATCGTAAGAGCCACATGTGTTATTTCTTGACCGCAAAAATAACGTAAGCACCTCAAAAAAAAATTTTACAATATGGGGACGTCCATTAATTACGTGAGCTAAAATAGGGGGGAAAGGGGTCGGGCAAAATCTCACCAAGAGGGGGAGGGGGTCAAGAAAAACCTCACGTCAACTTTTTAATGCATAGAATTTACATATTTAAATCTCACGGGAGGGGGGGTGGTGTCCCGCCACATCTCAACAAATCTTACCAAGGGGAGGACGGGTCCATTCTGTTAGACCGAAAAATTAATATTTTTCAGAATTAAAAATCTCTTCTAGTAAATTTAATGATTTTAAATCTCTTTGCGATAAGAACAGTATTCCAAACCAATTCCATAATGAATACCTTAGCCTTCAGTCTTCCATAAATATAAAGGATTCGTTAAATCAAGCAGATGAAGAAGATTAAAAATTTTCATTTAATTTTTTTTTTAATTTTCAAATATTCTCATTGCTAAATACTTCGCCAAGAGTGACAGCGAGTGACAGCGAAAATAACTTATGCGCCATAAAAAGGTGAAAATGGCACAAAAGCAACTTAAAAACGCATCGATTAATTATATGACATCTAATATAGACTACATTTAATGTTTTAAAAAAATCCGCCATTCAAGTTTGAAAAAAAAATTAAAAAAACTCTCTCCTGTAAAATATGCTTTATGGTGCTTACGTTATTTTTGCGGTTAGGGCTCGATATTTCCCCTACACATTCAAATTTACTACATCGATTTATTATCATTCACTATACGTAAACAAAAAAGTTCCTCATTTTAGACTTTAAAAAACCATAGCAAAATGAAATATATTTCACGGCCATTTTGCCGGGGTGACTGTTCCCGCGGCGCCCCCCCCCCCCACACTTAGGTACGCTACTAAACAAATTAAATGAATAAGTCGCGTGAAAATGTTCAGCTTTAATTAATTTACATTTTCGTGAGAAAAACCAAATTGCTAATATCTCATTAACAGAAAATGCTTTCTTTTGATTATTTATTTTGTTATTATTTTGTTGGAATTATTGCTTTCATTCTTTCTTTATTTTCAAAACTACAAAAAAATATGATTATTGAATTATTGTTCACTGCAATTGCAACACATTTTCAACATCTTCAAAAATTAAGAGCTTTCATTGTCAATCAGCCACAGTGGCACTTATGTATGTACACTCTATGGGTGTGTTTCTTGAACTTAATATATTTTATGTATGTATGTATATTTTATTTACAAATCTTAGCTGAAAAAAAAGCGTTTTTTTGCAGCAAAATTGAATTTAAATGGAGCTGAAAACGGCTGATAATTTTTCCTCCGTGGAGAAAGTTTAGGATTTTTTCAGAGAGAGTTTCTTCGGACTAATCTTGAATACTTTTGAGAAATTGCTGTTCTACCTTAAAATTCCGCTCTTAGATACATCAATTATATATAAAAATATAAAAATAATATATAATATATAAAAATATCGTTTTCAGTCTTGATAGCCTCTAGTCTAACTGATCAAATTCCAATACAACAACTTAATTTCCAAACGCAAATTTCGTTAAAAAAAATTAATGGAAACGAATACCAATCTGCAAGTGAAAAAAAATTGAGCATTTTTCATCAAAATCAATACATTCGAAGGGTATAAAATTAATTTCATTGTTTATTAAAAAAAAAGTGCCAAAGCAGCCGTTACTGTAATATACTTTTTAAGATTTTTCATTTGATTCCAATACTTGTGTTTTTTGAATTTTTATGGTTAAAATTGCTAATAGCAAAGCTTAAATTTTTTTTAAATTTTTTATAGTAAAGAAAATTAGAGTGTTTCTCCCGCAAAATAAAAATCGAGTCAGTCTTTTACAACAATATACTAAACACTCTATGAGCACTTAACTGTCGCCTCACAAGTGGCCAATAACGCCGAACATGAACAAACTTACTACACCCATACATATGTACATATGTATATCAATATTGCAATACAGCTTCATTCATCTTGTTGCAACGTTGGCAACACTGACACGCCAGTAATAACAATGAAAATATTTATGTCCTGAAGAGGTGATTTTCGTTTCGTTTCGTTTCGTTTCTTTTTTCACTATCTTCTCTATGCGGCCTGGTGCAGTTTGCGTGCAGTAACTGCATTACCACAACTCCAACAAATATGAAGCACTATAACAATAAACCACATGCAACACTAAGCACTAGCCAAGCTTAGTGTTGCCAATAGCGCTGTTCCTTCATTTAAAGTCTTGTGAAAATATTTACACAACTGCTGCAGTTTCCAACAATTGAGTGGTGTGCGTGTGTCCTGTGTGTCTGTGTGTAAAAATAAAGTTGAGGAGGGTACACGCAATTGAAAATTTAATAAAGTTGAACTTATAAGGAAAATATTAGAAACTTAATGAAACTTACAAATAGTAGTAGAAGAATATTAAAGATAAGATGCAGTGAGGCTGAAAAATTCACTTCACCGAACACGTGCAACAAAATAAAAATAATTCATCAATTGCATCCCAAAGCGTCATAACTAATGAAGCATATTTATGAAGATATACAGGGTTTACTGATATTTCTTTGTCGAACTTTGGAATTCGATGAAATATATATAAATCGAGGGAAATTGCATAAAACATGGGGTGACTCTCAAACTTCTGCAAATATTCTTAAAAAGCTGACTTTTTAAAACTTCTTATGCTTTCATCTGTGAGTGCTTAGACCAAAGAAAAATTATTTGAAAATTATCATTAAATATACTTCTCATCGTCTAAGACGCTGAAAACCATTCGATCTCCAATTCTCATGAGATGTATTTTATGTGGCAAACTTGACAATTTTGCTGTCATCATTCTAGTATCCTTTTCATTCTTTTCGTTATCCTCCTTGCATTGCTATCGCTTTTTCTTCATTGTCATCTTTGTCTTAGGTTTCTGTGAAGTATTATTATCTGCCATCGTTTTTGTTATCGTTGTCACTGTTGTCTTCATTGACCTTATTGTTTTCACTGCCATTGTTAGCATAATTTTTTAAAGGAATAATTGTTACTATTTTCGATGTCGTTCTCTCATGTTGTCTACTTAGTTGTATAAGTCATCTTTAAAATATCCTCAGTCTTCTCAGTCTACTTATTAATGCTGGTCGTCTAGACCAGAGGTCGGCAGCGCCTAACTCTTTCCACTCTTTTACAACAACTTTGTATTGTTGTAATTCGCCTAATCGTTGACAGGCGCAACTGCACAAAAACAATTCAACCCTTGCATGTTGTTGCTTTGCTTGTCATTGTTGGTAAATACGTAGCGCTTGCGACTGCGCATAATTCTTGCTATGTTATGTTTGTAGTTGTTAAACTGGTGCGCTGCCGTGTGCGCTACCGGAATGCGCGTTGTTGCTTTTACATATGTGTTTTTTTATGTTAATAATCCCTTATTGCACCGTATCCAACGATTTGTTGTTGCTGTTGGTTTTTTGTTGTGATTGTAGTTGCACTCTTGAAATAAAATCCTTGCCGACCCCTGATCTAGACCAGTGGTGGACACGGAAATCTAGCAAAAGGGCACAACAACAAAATCAAACAACAACAAACTAAATTTAAAATTTTTTTTTTGCTTTCATTTCCAAATTCGCCAACAGCACAAAAAAAAACAAATTGCACTATAAACAAAAACAATTGCTACATTCGTCGAAACATAATGCAGCGCCGTCGCTAACGCCTGTGTGTGTTGTTTTTCTTTTCATTAGAACTCAACTCAACGCTGTGCCCCGATAGCGTTGAAATTCTGCGAACTGTTGGTTGCTTGTTTGTGTGTCGAATAAAGGAAACGGACATGAGGGCTGAAAGTGCCTATACTTGCCCATCGCTGGTCTAGTCTATAATATCGAATAGATCTCAGTTTTTTTCTTTTATAAATTTTTCTCATTGGATCATAACTTAGAGGGGAAGCAGAAGAAAGGTGCTAGTCATAACGTAAAACTAAGCGTTATATCCTGAAAATATTTTATCTCTTTGGTATGTTTGCAGAGTACTGTCTGTAGAGTGCATTTTCTAAATTATAAATAGACTTCCGAAAAGGTTTCAAAACAACTTCCCCTCTCCCTGCTTTGTCCATGTTAACGACCCCTTATGCCAACCATTTTAAAGCCCTAGTTGCACAACACTGGTGTTCGATCACAAACTGCCAAAAGATTTAAATTTTTGCTTTGACCTAAATTTTATAAATTTTGTAGGTAAATGGATGGTTATGACAAGAATTCGGAAAAATAATTAATTTGTGTCATTTTTTCCGTAGAATATGATAAAAATATATTTAAACTTAAACATTATTTAATCGAACTTACAGTCATTAAGCAAAGACCAATATTGTAAATTTTTACTTATTGATCAATGCAATTTTTCAACAAACATGACAAAGATAACAAATGGAACAATTTTAACATCTTTGTTATCTTTGTCATGTTTGTTGAAAAATTGCATTGATCAATAAGTAAAAATTTACAATATTGGTCTTTGCTTAATGACTGTAAGTTCGATTAAATAATGTTTAATTATAAAATAATCAGTCGCTAAAATCAACTTTCTTAAAATATATTTAAACTTTTTAGGTTAACCCTATAATTTTTGAATATTAAAATCAAAATTTAGGTAAATATGTCCTTTTTGAGATTTTTTTTTACATTATTTACAAGCTTGAACCTTCTGCTCTAAAGAGTATACAGTCAAGTACGGATAAGTGCAACACGGATAATTGCAAAAAACGCTTAAGTGCATCGTGTCTTGAGGCCATAAGCCTTTTGTACACTTTTTCATGAAAAAATGCACGGATAATTGCAACACGCATAAGTGAATAATTTTTTCCACCCTGAAAGTTGATTTTTAGTCGATCTTTCTATGCATAAATGCACAACCTACACTATTCAAAATTACATTGAATACAAAAATGAAGATTTCGATTTCGACAAACTAGAAGAAAAATTGTTTGAGGTAGGAACCAAAAACTTGATTTAAACAAAGGTTTCCGGCTTTTTCACCATATACGAGTATGATTTAATCTGAATCAGTTTCTTCACGTTGCTTCTCATCTACTTTATCTTCTCATCCAACTTTTTTTTAATTTCTCATTTTGTTATTTGATTAAGAAATTTTAATGTTTATTAAAATCAAAAGCAAATTAACCAAATGAACTGAGCTAAACATGTGATTTTCATTTTTTACTGAATTGATATTTTAAGATTTTTATAGAAAAGTCTATGTACATATAAAATACATGAAAACTTGTAAACATACAGTGTTGGAAAAAATAATAGAGACAAATGCATCAATTTGTTTATTATTGCATAATTTTTTCTGCTAAAATCTGTTTTTATTGGAATTGACTGTAAAGTATCGTTATCTAACAGGACTTAATTTAGCAATATTATTCAAGTATGAATGCGCACTCATTTTCCATGGAACCGCCATTGAATATCCTTTGGCTGGAAAAAATAATAGGGACAAAAGTTATTATTCAGAAAATTGAATACAGTTTTTTTAAATATTGCTTACATAACTCTTACACAGCGGTCGACTTTCAATACTGAACACGAGTATGGAATCAAAAGTTGGGTGGCGCATCTAGTTTCTGAGATATAGCCATCGGAAGTAAGGGATATAGCTTATATAAGCTCATAAAAATTTTAAATTTCTGCTATAGTTTTTGAAAGTTTTCGAAATATGACAATTTATCTAAATTTCAGGTCAACTTTTTTTAAAAAACCGTTATTTTTTTGGAAAAATTTTTATTTTATAAACATTTTTATTAATACATAAGAAAGTGCATTTTATGCCCTTTCAAATGGTATGCTATTCTGAGTTGGTTTTTCATGGCCAACCAGGTTTTTTAAGGATGGAAAAGTAACGAGCTCTAGAAATTTACTTGAAATATTGGATCGCTTAATTTTTCATAAAAATTTTTATTTTTTTGTGAAAAATACCACCGCAAACAAATATGTTATTGTTCTAATTGTTGTTATTGTTGATACTGTTTCTGTAGTTATTCTTTTTGTTGTTGTTGGAGTTCTTGCTTTTGTTTTTTCAATAAATCTCAAAATTTCAAGTGAATTTCTAAAGCTCATTAATTTCCATCCTTAAAAAATCTGGTTGGCCATGAAAAACCAACTCAGAATCGCACACCATTTAAAAGGGCATAAAATGCGCTTTCTTATGTATTGAAAAAAATGTTTATAAATAAAAATTTTTTCAAAAAAATAACGGTTTTTTAAAAAAAAGTTGACCTGAAATTTAGATAAATTGTCATATTTCGAAAACTTTCTAAAACTATAGCTGAAATTTCAAATTTTTATGAGCTTATATTATGGTTCATTAAATTATCTTTCATATGACATCAATATTTTTAAAGTCGATTCAGGGGTTCCCAAATTATGGCGATTTCATTAAAAGCTATATCCCTTACTTCCGATGACTATATCTCAGAAACTAGATGCGCCACTCAACTTTTGATTCCATACTCGTGTTCAGTATTGAAAGCCGACCACTGCATAAAAATTATTAAAGCAATATTTAAAACACTGTATTCATTTTTTTGAATACTAACTTTTGTCGCTATTATTTTTTCCAGCCAAAGGACATTCAATGGCGGTTCCTTGGAAAATGAGTGCGCATTCATACTTGAATAATATTGCTAAATTAAGTTCTGTTAGATAACGTTACTTTACAGTCAATTCCATTAAAAACAAATTTTAGCAGAAAAAATTATGCAATAATAAACAAATTAATGCGTTTGTCCCTATTATTTTTTCCAGCACTGTATATACATGAATTACACAGGCCGACAAAATCAAACGAAAGTCCAGACCAGACCAGACCTAGCATACTCGATGGTTTTTGATGCTCTGAATCCGAATCCGAGCTCAGAATTGCTCTTTTGCTCTCAAGTTTTTGAGATATCCTAACCTAAAAGTGCAAAAAACACGGTTTTTAGCTTTATGGATTAGAAGTTCTTTTACATCGCGAATAAATTTTTTTTTTCCAAAACTGGTTGCGGCATCTGAAAGTACTGCACTTTCCTTTCAAAACTCATTTTAAATTATGTCAATATCTTTTTTTTCTCCGAAATATCGTAACTTGAAATATATTAAAATGGCCTACATACAGATCTACATACACATATTGATCCAGTATGGCAGGATGAATAGAAAATTTTAATTTATGATATCTCGGTCTGTAAAAGAGATATCCACATAATTTAAAATTGGTTTTGAAGGGTAAGAGTAGTACTACATACGCCGCAACCAGTTTTGGAAAAATAAATTATTTCGCGATGTAAAATAACCTCAAATATAGCAAAAAACCGTGTATTTTGCACTTTTAGGTTAGGATATCTCGTAAACTTGACGTATAGGAGCAATTATGATTCGGATTCAGCGCATCAAATTCCTTCGGTAATGATAGGTCTGGTCTCTGGTTTATAAATTTGTCGACCTGTCTTATCAATGAAATAGAACTTAGCAAGTTTATTAAAACAGCTCATTTTATGTTTTTTCAGTAACTGCTCGTTCCTGTTTTCCTTTATGTACATTAGGGTGGTTCTTCAGAAAAAAATGGGGACGCCCCTCCAATCGGTTCAAAACAGAATAAAAACATTTAAAAAATTTATTTAAAATTTTTATCTTTAACCCTTACTCGTCCTATTTCAAAATGAAATTTGAGTTAAGTGAAAATCAAATACACGCCTTCTCAATCGCTTCGAAACAAGATAAAAAAGTTTAAAAAGTTAATTTAAAACTTTTATCTTTAACCCTTACTGACCCTTTTTCAATGTGAAATTTGATTTAAACAAAAATCCAATGCGACGCCCTCCCACTCGGTTCGAAACAGGATAAACAAATTTATTTAAAATTTTTATCTTTAACCCTTAGCCTATTTCAATGTGAAATTTGACTTCAGCAGCCATTTTTTTAAACTAACTTTTCTCAAGTGGCTTTTAATTTTAAGAAAGAATATATTCAAAAAAAGTTGCGGATATGGCTTTTCTAAAAATCATTATAACTCTTAAATAGATCTTATATATATTAATGTCACATGAAAGTAATTCTCCTCGCTATGGCAAGGCTTTGGTAGTGGATCAGTACTCGCAGCTGATAATTTCAGTACCCTCTGCTCGATAACTACTTTAATTTGATATATAATTTATTGCTGTAGCTATTTTAGGGTTCGTAATTGATTTTCACTTAAGTCAAATTTCATTTTGAAATAGGCCGAGTAAAGGTTAAAGATAAAAACTTTAAATAAATTCTTTAAATGTTTTTATCCTGCTTCGAACCGATTTGGGGGGCGTCGCATTTGATTTTCGCAAAAAACACAAATAAGAACCACCCTAAGGCATAGAGTCTAAGCAAACAGTCTAATGTCATCCACTGTATATTGGGATAAATGCACAAAATGTGTATTTATCTAATGTTTGCATAATTGCAATATTTGTGTACTTATCCGAGGTTTACATAAATGCAAAGAACGCTTAAGTGCACAAAAACTCGGGAAAAAACGGATGTGACTTATCCGTACTCTACTGTATTTCCTAATTAAAGAAAATTGTTACTTTTTGTATATTTTTAACATATTTTATTTTTCTTTATAGTCAGCGAGTCCTGCTATGAGCCGCATGGGCCGAGCGCTGCGTACGCTACTTGTTTCGGATAATTCAAGCTGTCTTAAGGATAGAAAAGTAAGTGAACATAATGTTTCTGCAGTTGGTTTGGCATGAATAAATTCTGGTTGGGATAGTGAAGACAAAAAAATAGTAGTGCTGCGAAGAACTATTGAATAAAACTAACGAACTTTTCGATAACTAATTAGTTTTAAATCATTCGATAGTTTTGAAATAATCACTTATGTATGAGTGGATTTCTCGAATGAATTAAGGATTTTTTCGGTATAAGAAAAAAGACTCTAAGAAATTGCTTTTGAGATAAAATAAATAACATACGAATGAATAAATTATTTAAAAAAAAAATCTTCCAATTGTCAAAATCGTTCAGTTTCTTTCAATAGTTGAAAACATTCGACATATTTTATTTAAATGATTTAATCAAAAAATATCATACGATAATCAAAATTAGACAGCTATTAACTATCGATAGTTGAAATTAGTGGTTAGGTCACATCACTAAAAAATAATAAAACTGCCAACAGCTGGCGTAACAACTTGTCCTAACTAATTACTGCAAGTTGTCCACCAAAAATGTCTTTGGCAAACGAAATGTAAATTACTGATGATATTCTCTCTGCATCTCTCATCCTTTTGTGTAACAGGTTGCTGGCAAATTTATACGTAAGTGCGCTCCTGGCACCGAAATAGTCGATTGGTTGGTTAATTTATCTCCAACTGTACATACACGCGCTCAAGCGGCTGGCATGTGGCAGGCGCTTTTAGAGGAAGGAGTTTTATCACATGGTGAGTTTTAATAATTAGGACATTTTGATGAAAGAAAATTGCGTAGCAAATTAAAATATATTAAATTTTGTATAATATAACATTTTGCGTGAATTTTTAAGCAATTTCAACCAGTCAAATTAAAACAAGTTTTAGTTTAATCTTATAGGAAAAATTAATTTGATTTAAAAATAATTTAATTTTTAAAAGTATTATGTAAATTTTTGTAAATTTTTCAACATTATTTTTAAAACAAATGGAACAGAACAGCATATCACTTACAGAAAGCTATTCATAAAAGTGAACTTATCTTAATTAAATATATTGGACCAATTTCTCCACGAAAAGTAGTTTAAAATGACTGAAAATTAAATTTTCAAAAAATATAAGAAAAAATAATTCAAGAACTTCATAATAATTTGAAATAAATTTCAGATCTAAAATGACCCAAAGCAAAGAATCTTCAGGTTATGTTCCTTTTAATTTAGAAAATTTTTAATTTAAAATTCAGTCTATTTTCTCACTAACAAAAAATTTGTAGCCGAATTTTCCATTTTTTCAGGCCGTTTTCTCTGGTTTGCAGGATTTGAATTGATAATGGTTTTCTAAACCTTTGTTTTTTTTTTCACGGTGCAAAAGTAGATTCTATCGGTGCAAGGAATTCATTACCTTTCTCTCTATATACCCTTACAAAATCAGACTATTTCCTATAATTCCATTTTCTTCTGATCTTTTAATGCAAAAATCTGATACTTTTCGCTGCCTCTTGCTATCTTCCGAAATAGTTAGAAGCTTTTTGATACTTTTTTAATGTTCTCCGTTATAATTTGATACCATAGTAATATGTTGCCTTCAGGGTAACCTGTCGTACAGAGGCAATTCCCGGACTTCTTAAAAAAAACTTCTCTCAAATGGTAAAAAAATTTTTGTTCTTGGGAAAAAGTCTATGATATATTTTTTTTTTCTTAGCAATATTAAAAAAATACTTCATAAATGGTAAAAACTTGAATTTTTGTCTGGCAAAAACTTTTCGACCTTTTTTTCCTCTTCAATAAAGAAAAGTTCTAAGTACATGTCAGAAAAATCATCCAATTCCAGGCTATTTCAAATATTTTTTAATTTCTGCCAAGCCCCTAGCTTTGACATGAAATTTCGCGCTTGCCCGAATCAATCCCGATCACTTGGTAGGCCTGGTTGTATTCCATCTCTGTATACGAGTGACAGACTCTTTGTCCTGACTGAATGAGAAAAAACACCGAGGCCAAACCAATTAATTGTCTTAAAGGCATGCAAAACTGAAATAATTCCCAGTTTGAAAATATAAACTCAAGAAGGTGTGGCCATTCCTCAGAATTGAATATATTTCATTGAAAAAATATGTTTCAAAGAAATATAATGAAATAACACTGATAAAAAGAGCTCACTTAATCCAAGGAATTGACTTCTTTCTGATTATTAAAAAAATTTTCTTAATAATAGTTATTTTTCTCGGTTTAAGGAGTTTTTCCTCCCACTAAGTAAATGGATCTTTTGAAAGTGGTAGGTGTTCCAAAAAAACAAGTTGAAACTATCCTTCAAACGTTAGATAATCCTTGTTAATAAAATGTTCCTTGTAAGGGGACGTCCATTAATTACGTGAGTCAAAATAGGGAGGGGGTCCGGCAAAATCTCACCAAGGAGGAGGAGGGGGTCCAGGAAAACCTCACCTCATCTTCTTAATGTATAGATATAAATCTCACCAAGGGGAGGGGGGTTCCGAATTTTCAAAAAAAAAACACCTCACGTAATTAATGGACGTCCCCTAAATAGTAATTTTTTATGGTGGATGAAGAAAAACCAATTTTTTGAATACAACCTATACTTAATTCAAATAAAAATTTCTTTGAGCTAAGGGGTTTTCTTTATAGAAAATTTTACTCAAAGTCACTAAACTCTTTCATTAATTAATTTGATTTCTTTTCATTTTTAAATACATTTACTTTAATATGTTTCAAATTCTTATTTTTTTCCGAATTTCTTAACATTTTTTTTCTTTCGTTCACTGTACCCAATAAAATGAAATTATTAGAAATTTCTGAACATTTGTTCAAGACTTAAGCTAATTTTAAGTCTTCATCTTTGATAAATAAAGATTTGCTATAAATTATTTATTATTAAAAATACATATTTCCTTGAGCCAGTAATTCAAGGTAAAACTTTAAATTGCTTACTTAAACATGAACAAGCATTGAAAAACAAAATGTTTGTTTTAAAATCCCTTAACACTGCATTACATACAGCTTTATTCATTTTTAACTTTGCCATTAATTTAAACATTGCATTTTTCACCCTTTTCAAAGTAAAGAAACACTTCATTTCTACTTTTAACGCATTTTTACTCCTTTTTTTTACTACTACGTAGCGTACTCTTTACAACTCAATGCTTTTTGCTTTTGCTCGAATGAAGTAATAAAAAAGCATATTAAAAATTTGTAATACTTTGTTTCCTGTTACACCTTAAAGCCCTTTGCGATTTTGGGTAGCAACAACTTAATGCTACGTTCTTATAACTTTGACGTTCTTTCCTTGTATATTCGTAAGGATTTTTAATTTTTTATTTTTTATAAAAATTTTCAGTTAACAAGGAGCAACCCTTCAAGGATAAATGCTTTTTATATCGATTTCGTGTTGATGAAGACGGTACCGCTGGCGGTTCACCGACAGCAGATGATATTAATGCAGCTAACGAGCATGTACGTGAAGCATTAGGAAATCTTTTTCAACGCGGACCGGACGCAACGTTGCGTATGATATTGCGTAAACCGTAAGTATGAATTATGACAGCGACTAAGTTAAGATGGAAATTATAATGCGAATAACAGCAACAGTTGCTATTTTGCGTTAAAAAAGTTTCAAAAAAAAGCAGATTGGAAAATATATGAATTAAAGGATGTTTCAATATATTAGTATAGAAAATGTTGAAGGAGTCGAAAAATTTTTGAAAAATCCAGAAATGTTTAAAATAGACAAAAAAAAAATACTAAAGATAAATGTTCAAAAAAGATGAAAAAGTAAAAAATCTAAAGTACTGAAAATGTCCAAATATCTTGAAATGTTATCGAATAGTATTGAAAAAATCGATACAATGTGAAAATATCGATTTTTTTCCATAAACGGCAGTAAAAACTTTTATTAAAATGCCTAAGACTATGCAATAAATTAAATGCAGAAAACTTTAAAAAATGTCTATTAAATAGTTAAAAAATTATATTGCATACTTATGAGCGACTTTTTCAACAATGTTGTTAGCATAAGCATTAAGACTTATCTCATCTTATGTCTTCAACGTTTCATCCAATTTTGCCAGAATTTGCTTTTATAATTTATGTCTTAACTTTATTTTTCCAGTTCACACGAACGCACCCCAGAGGAATTGGAGTTGGTTTTTGAAGAATTATTACACATCGCTGCACTCTCACATCTTTCGACGAGCATCAAACGTGAATTGGCGTCAATAATCGTTTTCGAGTCACACGCACAGGCTGGCACCATATGTAAGTAATTTGTTTGTACAAAATATGGCAAATCTTTATGTGCGCCATAAATTTCAGTCAGAATTCATTGTGTACTGACGTTTGCAACACTGGAACATAGCGAGTGCCTTAAACTATGCAATAAAATTTTTTTTTTTTTATGTTCAACTAATGACAATTTCAAATCATTTAGTATGTGGGTTAATTCTAGGCAATCTTATATGATAAAAGAGCGAATAACTTATGCGATGGTTTTGGCTTTTGTTTTTTTTTTATATACAGTCGTAATATCGTAAAATTCGTTATATCGAAGTGTTTTTTTATTAAAGAAACTGGCTTTTATTATCGCATATATTAACTCGTATAAACGTTAAATTAGATTTTGCAATACTTTTCTTACTGGCGATCACCTTTACTGGTAAAAAAAAAGTTATTTCAGTTCAACAGTTATTTTTTAATTAAACAATGTTCGTTATTAGGAACGGAAAACATTTTTAGCGTTCTTAATTTAGAGACATCAATGGAAAAGTCTCAATTTGAAAAACTGTTCATTAAAATGGAAATTCGTTATATCGTTATACGTTATATTGGAAGTCTACTGTATAGTGAAAAACACATATATTTTCTAGCTTTTTTCAGTGTATTTAATTGAATCTTCCGTTTTGGTTAATTACTTAGAGATATCAAACCATTACTTACTCCATTTATCTCGAAAAGCTTATGCAATTTCGCGTTAATGAGCTTCTCACCATTGGCAATATTGACACAATAATTACAATTTGAATTACACAACATGTGGTCAATCAATTGAATAATGAAATGTGGTAAGGCGTAATATGAGCGGCATATTATTGATACGACTGCAGCGCAATAATATGCAAAATACAAATTTTGACTTAATCAAATTTGAATAAAAGCAGCCAATACTTTTACCGCCACCACTCGATGCCAGTTGCATTTAATGCACTGAAATTGCGGCTAAAACTCCAATTTATGTTAAGTGGTTTTATCCTATATAATTTGTTGCAAATGGTTGGATGGATGGTTGGTATTCTGCATGGCTTATGTCAAATATATAAACTGGTTGCGATATTAACACGATTGACATTTATATGTTTTAAGTTTGAAGTTTTTAATAAAATATAAAAATATTTCAAATTGATTTTGAAGCGAACAAAAAATTAGTGTTATCGAACTCATCACCTAAATGCTGGCCATATATGTAGATGAGGCAATGTAGATCTTCTCAAATATCTAAATTTGCCTGTGAACTTTAACTCAATTATTCCACAGAATTATATTTAATGGATTTGATGCACCACGGAACTGAATACCTCATATAGCAATTATGCCTTAAGGATAATCAATTAAACCAAAATAAAACTTTAACAATAGCGAAAATTCTTTGTGTAGCAAATCTGCACATATACAACTACATATAATACAAAGTACGCCAGCAGCTCTATAAAAGCCAATTTAAATTTTCCACATCATCCACATTACAATTTTAATAACAATTATTTCTTAACCTCTTCCATCTAAAACTGTTCTTTTTCGCCCTCTCTCTCCCTCCTCGCACGCAGTATTCAATCAAGGTGACGAAGGACGTTCCTGGTATATTTTACTCAAGGGTTCCGTTGATGTTGTGATACACGGCAAAGGCACCGTTGCTACTTTAAAGACTGGTGATGATTTTGGCAAACTTGCTTTGATAAACGACGCACCCAGGTAAGTGCTGGTGACAGACACCAAACGATGACTGTCAGACAAAAAACAAATATTTCCCCCTATACATACACAAACACATAATATGCATGTAGTGCGGTAGCTGGTTTAACTAAAATTTTGCATGTAATTTAATTTAAATTTAATACGGGATGATATTTGAACTTGTGCTCTTTGTATGGGAGAATTTTTTAAAGGATGTATCCCATGTAGTTATAATGAAAATGCTTAAAACTGGCTTAGGAATATGTCAATAAGGTTGAAACTTTTTAGATGTGATTTGATTGCCCAAGGCTTCGGAGTCAAATAAGTTCCAATAATAGCAAGTCTAACTTCAGTCAGACTTTAAGAGCCTGGTCGGGACCCAACATTTATCATTTTAAAATTTATTTTAATCAAAATAAAAAATAAAATCAATAAAGTTGAAAATTATTATAATTAAAAAAATCAAAACTCAAATTAATTGAAGAATTTAAAAAAATATTGAAAAAAATTAAAAGCTGTTGAAACGGGAAAAAAGTTTAAAAATGTTGAATAAGGCTAAAAAACCGATAAGGTATAAAAAATGTTTAATAAATTTGAAAAACAAATTTAAAAAATCGAAATACACTACGCCCACTTTTTCAATTCCGCCTACTTTTGCTTGAATAAATTAAAGCCGTGATCGGCACCGCATACCAAATCTTATCAATATAATATGTGGGTATAGTATTCAATATATGCCATATTTAGTCTTAAAACTTAGAGCGGTGGTTACCCACTGCTACATTCCAATTCAATTTTGATCCAGAAAAAAGCTTTTCATGAACAACATTTTTACATCAAATATTAGAACGATTGCTCACATATTTCGAGAGATATGCCACTTAAGGTATTTTATTTGTATGGGAGGTGCCACACCCACTGCTGCCATTTTGCCCGCTTTGGACTCAGATATACCTTGCAGCAATTAAACCATCTACATTAAATTTCAAACCAATTGTTGCAATAGCTCATTTAAAATAGCACTAACAACTTTATTTTAGAATGGGAGCCGCCAGACCCACCGATGATAATTTAATTTCAAAGTTTATAGTAACCGACACCTCTACACGAAATTTTATGAAAATAACTGTCATCAATAACGTTAAACACATTTTGATTGTATGGCAGGTGCCACGCCCACAGGTACTACTGCGAAAAGTTTTTGAAATTACAGCAAATTCATCTGCCACATTAAACTTCATAACGATTATGTTGTCAGATCTCTTATTATAACGTTTCTATATATATTGAGGGCTGTGCCACACCCGTCAAAGAGCTTTTCCATTATACTGACTAAAGTTGTAAAATTTTTATGAAAATCGTAGTTGCCAATTTTTTGTTGTATAGAATCAAAGTTTTCAATTGTTGAAAAGTATCACGCCCACTTTCGCCTATTATTGGCACAATTAAAGATATATATGATCTTTATCAATTTGCCAAATTTCATCACAATATCTTGCACGGTTTACGAGATATGGCGTTGTAAATGTTAAAATCTAGGGCTATGCCACTCCCCTGTATAAGCCTTTCAAAACTTGTGACCTTGCTCAATCCTAATTTTGGTCACATTTGCACAAAACCACCAAGTCTCATCAAAATTGCTGCAAATTTTTTTGGTATATACATATGTATATGTATAGTATGGGCGGTAGGCGTGTCCGTGAACTGATTTCGCCCATTCTCAATCTCAAGAAGCTTCTAACTTCAAAGAAAGATATTATCAAAAGAATCAGTTTTGCTTAGAGCGACACCTTTGATAGAATTTTTGAAGCTTTAATATTCTCAAATCAATTCATTAGTTATACTAAATAAAATACGCTTTCTTGATTATATTCGGCTTATTAGTCAAAGAGCTAAGAGTTTTCATATGGCCGAAAAAATGTTGACTCAGTGATGCAAAAAAAATTTCACTTGAAAAATAAAATAAAAAATAACAATTATATTCATGGAAAAAAAAAAATCAAAAAATTATAAAATTGAAATTACTGCCCTGAGATTATGAGAAAAATTTAATAATTTCAAAAATGAGACTTTTTTTTAAACACTGCTTGTCCTTTATGTTTCCTACAATGTAATGAATATTTTATGTAAGCAAATATCGCATATAACTAAGCACAAAGCAGTGGATAACTAACAAAAATTGTGGTGTAACTTAAAAATAGCAAGCCAACGAAGTATGCTGCATTTTAACCAAGTTTTAGTTGGAGCGCTACCACAAAGTTTTGCCAAAGTCAAATACAACAAACTACTTCCGCTAATGAAAATGCACGAGTATTCGACGCGCAAAAACGTAAAACGATGGCAACATTGTAGCTTCTAAACTTGTGGTTCCTTTTTATCCTAACTATACAAAACATGAGTCAGTGTTTAAGTTGAAAGGCTATTACTGCTGCTGCGGTTCAATTTATCAAATTCATGTGCAGCATCAACAAAAAAAGGGCATGCAGTATGCAATATAATGTTGTTGTAATGAAAGAGTTAAAATATGAAAGCAAGGCTATTGCTCATTTATTTAAAGTTAAATGGAAATTTTGAAGTATTTTTTGTCTGATGATTTTTTTTAATTAAACTCTATTCATGTGAAAGTTGTTTTAAAAAAAATCAAAATTGATTTAATACTTTTAGTAAAAGTAGAATTAAAAAATTTTTTTTTTTTTGTTCTTAAAAAGTAACTTGTTTAGATCTAGATCTGAATTAGATCAGATTCTTTTAATTCAAATAATCGACAAAAGTCTACATACACCCCCAATTTCTGTTAGTATGATTATCCGAAAATATAATTGAAAAAAATTATATTTTCTTCAATATAAATTTAAGAAGTAAGTTATTTGAAAAGGCTTCTTTTAGTGCTCATACACCATAGGAATATTTTTTTTTTAATCAATTTTCACCTGTGTCATAGTAAAAATGGTTTTCCCATTTCAGATCGAACATGGCTATAAAAAATAAATGAAATTATCATTCAATCAGCTACGCACAAAAGTATGCAATTCAAAAGCACACTCGCCAATGTACATTTAGCGTTCATTAAAATAAAACGCCAAGCATTGCGTAAAAAATTTGAAACGTTTCTCCAAAACACTCGAATTTAATGGGTTTTATTTAATTTTATTACACTTGAAAATGAGAAAACGAACCAAAAATGGCCTACGTATATACCAACCATATCATAAAAAAATTCCATTCAACTAATTTTTTTTTTCAAGCTACAGTGCATCCAAAAAAAATATCTCAATGTACAGTGGGAGAGTTTTAGCCACAAATAGAGAGAAATATTTTAAGCTTTTTGTGTGTAATGCAAAGAAAGTTATTGAAAAAAAAATGATGTACTTTTTTAGTTCAGGTCGCTGAAGTTTATCAATGTGAGCCATTCTTTGCAGGTCGATTTACTTGAATGTCTTCATAATGACATAGAAATTTTTGATGTCTCTCCAATTGAAGCAGTCTTTCAATCACTTCTTTTGGAAGTTTGGCAACATTCCCGGTCATCTTAATGACTGGGAAAATTTACCGTTACGAAATTGTATTATATTTCAATATCATTTCGCTGGAAGTTTCCATATTTGTTATTCCATCGCTTAATTGATCACTGACAATCTTAAGGAAACTCCCATCAGTTTCTTTGACCAGAGAAAATTTTCGGTTCGAATATGAGCTCATAATTTGCTTAGCTATCCATATTCGTTAAAGCTATCCAACTTATGTTTTTTGGGGAATCTTTTAATAGTTGTATGAAAGGTAGACATGTTCTTTCTTAAGACTAACGCACATGTCTTGATATCATCAATACACTGGTGCCGATTTAAATTTAATTTTTACTATTTATGGCCATAACTTATACGAAGAGCATTCACTGTGCAACGCAGGGAATTGTATTGGGTTATATTCAATTATCAATTGCATTAATGAAGTTTGAATAAAAATGTGCAAACACTTAACAATTCACCGATACATACTTGCAAAAAAAATCAAAATTTAACAATTTAATTTATTATTTATATTCAGTGTTGGCAGCTAAATGCCTACTGTTTTGAAAATTTAAATGTTTACGTTAGTTGAATTTTATGTTTACAAATACACAAATTAAATTGAAATTTTCAATCTAATGAATTCAATAACAAATCGTTTTGCAAAAAGAGCGAAGAAAACTTCATCAATCCTATAGTAGTGATGTTTGTAGAAAAGAAATCAGAAAAAAATAAATAACCTATCATAAAATTGTCATCAAATAATTTATTCAATTTTTTTCAACTTAAGCCCATTACATTTTCTTTAAAATTTTTATACAAATAATCTCATTACATTGTAATACTTATTCCTAACAATTTAATTTAAGTCAGTACGTTATGGCCATATTACTAATTTCCTAACATGGTGTAATTGTTTTTGTAATTGTAGAGCTGCTACCATAGTATTAAAAGAAAATAACTGTCATCTGTTGCGGGTGGATAAGGAACATTTTAATCGCATCCTACGTGATGTTGAAGCTAACACACTAAGATTACAGGAACATGGCAAGGATGTGCTAGTATTGGAAAGGGTCGCTAAACAACGTGGACAGCATTCGGCATTTAAGTATGTTTTGCGCATGATATTACAAAACAGGGTGTTTCTTCATGGGTTTTACAATCAAATTTTTGAATTTTTGCAAGATAATATTCTTATGATTTTTTATAAAAAAGTAAACGTTATGTATTCTTTAAGATCTTTTTTGGAAAAATATCTTTTTTCAAAGTATCAAAATGAATTTCAAACGCATTGTTTTTGAAATGTATATGTGTGTCATATCGTAATTTTTGATAAAAAATACAAAATATTTTAAATTTAAAAAACAAAAACTATCGAATTTAAAAATTTAGTGTAAAACCAGTGAAAAATAATTCATAAATTAACTGGTACTCGTAGTAAATTCTTTCTCTCTTAAGCTAAAAAATTTTATTTAAATTACTAGGTATTATATTTAATATAATATTAAATTGGAACTTAATTAATCATATATTTTTAAAATTTTTACTAATCCAATCAAATGTTGAGATATTTTGATGAAGATATTTTGTTAAAATTTTCAAAAAATCTCTACATTTAACAGTTAATTAATTCTTACAATTAATTTTTGTTTATTTTTTTTCTTCTAAATTTCAGATATACCGTTATGTCGGGCACACCGTCAAAGATGTTAGAACATATGCTTGAAACTCGCCTTGGTAGTCAGGTGAGCGGCATGGATCCCTTTCTCGATGATTTTTTGCTCACACACATAGTCTTCATGCCAGTTGTACAGCTGGTGGATGAGTTGGCAAATTAATATCCTTTTCAAAAAAAAAAAAAAACTTTTACACCCACACACACACACAGACACACATGTATTAATTCACTAAAAGCTGCAACAACGTAAAAGTTGAATGCAACAAACTGCATTTCGTTCATTTGGCATGCAGCATGGTATCGCAATTGCGGCTACGACTCATAAAATTGTAACGCGTGCTATTCTAAAATAACAAATTGAATTTTCTTCAATATATACAACAACAATTTGATGCTCATATCCTTAAAATTTGCTATCCTTGCTGTATAGTAAACATGATTGAAAGTCAAGAACGATTTCTTACATAAACGATACTGCATAGAACGTGATAAAGTTTCTTAAATTAATTTTAAGTTATGGAAAGTTTTTCTTGTCCATATTTTGTTCCATCCATCTCTGTCTTAAAATGTTTTGTTCTGTAAAGTTTTAAAGGTTATTTGCTTCAAAAATAATATTGAATTTTTTTTTGCTTTATATATTATGAAACGAATTTCTCACTGGAATGAAGAGGATGCACTGCTTCGGCTGGTCAACGGCATATCTTCCCCGCATACTATATAAGGTTAAAAGTTTTCGGCGTAGCACCGAGAATTGTTGAAAAGGGGAACTCTTCAGTTTACAAACTTTTACTTAGAAAAAACAAAAAAAATTTAAAAATTCTTCGAATTTATATTATTAGTTGAATATTTGAGTCTGAATCTTTTGCAGCAGTTGATCTTTTCCAGCTAATTTGTATGACTTCGACATTGCCTTGAATTACGTTTGAAAGTTACCTTAACGTTGAACATTATGTACATAAAAACAATTAACAATTAACAATTATCATATGAAATTTGGTCGCGTTATGCGTCACAGAATTTTACTAATTGCAAGTACATAATTAAGTGTTACTCATACGACATGATAACCAAATAAATCAAAATGTTAATATCATATTGTTACAACGTATTAACGCAAAAACAAGCTTACACAGACAATTATTCTAGACCCCATTTTCGATTTGAAACTTCCAAATAGAGAAAAAACCAAAAAATAACCTATCAATGGATACTAATTCAGTGGAAAATTGCATAAAAAGCTTAGATAATAAAAATGACAGCAAGAAAATATCATAACAAAAACAAACAGATCATCAGACACAAGACGTCTGACATAAAAGATACAAATACATTTCCACACTGGGGCTAAGCCAAGCAAAAACAAAAACAAATATGTTAACAAGTGAGCACAAATAAGTTAGATGTCCAGAAGACTAATGAAAAAAACACGTGTGTTCAAGTGTTGGACAACAACATGAGTTGGCATTACTGAAAGCCACAATGAAAGCCATGAAAGCTAAAACCAAACAGAAGCACGTACTTGAACGTGTTTTGCATATTCAAATTCATGCTCGTATGGAATTTTTTTTTTCGGGACAAAAACTGTAGAATAGAAAAACATAGTAGCAAACAACAAAATAAGAAAAGATACAAAAAACTATAAAATTTCAATGTTTCAATTTCCTTTACTTTTTTTGTTTATGACCACAAAATAAAGGGAACATGGAATGATGATAGCAAAAGAAGTTCAAATTCAAGTTGCATATTTTATAAGCCACAATGACAACAAGCGGATGCTTAAATTGCAATATCTACATTTTACTTTTAAGTTGTGTTTTATTTAAAATTGCATTACAATTTGCACAACTGAAAATCAAAAGTTTGACCAAAATGACAAAACTAAAATTTTATTTTTATTATTACATTGAGCTTATTGTGTGATTTCTCCTTAACCGCTACTGCACTTTCCATTGTGATGCTGTAGATGGCGCTCAAACTGCTGAGGACCGTGAATATATAATCAACTTTAAGAAACGCGTCGTACAATTTATGCAAAAATGGGTAATGGCAGTGCGACATGCTGCCTTTGAGGAACCAAGTGTCTGTGATTTTATTGAGGTAAGGCTGAGAAAAGATAAAGCATTGTAAGAGTGATATTTTTACTTGTGTAATACATAGTATTTTAATGATATTTTAACAATGAGAGTGAGTAAGACATGATGTATTGTTGTTTTTCTTATTAAGGTTTCATTAATAATTTCTTCTAATGATATTTTTTAGTGCTATTATATCAATGATATCCTATCAATCACATCTCATCCACACATATTTTGCGTGTGATATTTTATTTTATTTTAATTTAATTTAATTTTATTTTATTTTATTTTATTTTATTTTATCTTAATATATTTTATTTTATTTTATTTTATTTTTATTTTTTTTTATATCACTAATTTCTTAGTGCAAGTATTTCCTAATTGATACATTATTGTGATAATTATTTTCAAGTGTCAATTTATCAATAATAATTTCTCTGTTATGATAATATCATGTAATTGGTTTAAGCAAAAACATTAAAATTTTTTTAGAAATATCACCTAAAAACAAAAAGAAAAGAAAATTCAACCAAAATCGAAGAAATTTGGCGTCCGAAATTGAAGAAATAATTTTTCAAATATACAGGATGGCTAGATATAACAGGGACAAAATTTGGTTGGGTTAAGTTGGGTTAATTACTGACAAAGCTTCCCTTAAGATCAGACCCAGAAACGAGACCATACTTTTTGGAAGGTTTTTCACGCGCTGAATCTGGCTCTGGCTTTCAAAATATCCTAACTTAAAAGTGCAAACGCAGTTTTTTGTTATAGTGGCGGTTATGTTTTAGTGTAGAATGAAACTTTTCGACATTACTCGACAAGACTTCTGAAAGTACCACTCATTGCCTTCAAAACCCCTTTGGATTCGTCTCAAAATACTTTTTCCTCTTTGAGATATTGCTTGTGGAATTGTGATTTTGCCAACCTTTTGCCGTCATCCATATGGTTCAAATGTTAAAAAGTTTCCTTACCAAGGCATTTTTCTGCATTGACTCTCACATAGATCTATCTTTGGAACAGATCACACATTAATTCAAGCCAGCTTACACCTCCTTGCCTCTTGCCAAAAATTAGAAGTAAATGGACAAATTTTTGATCAGTGTTAATATACATTGATTTTTATCACCAACAGTTTATTAGTGATATTTTAGCAACAATTGTGTTACATTGTTTTTTATAAGTAATTTTTTCTTTCTATTTTGTTTAGGATTTAGCTGCCGAAGTTGAAGCAGATCCTGACCTTAACGAAGAGACCAGCACCATACACAATGTGCTCACACAAATGGCGCGCTATCAAGAAGATCGGAATACGAATGCTGGTCAAAAATGGAAATTGCCACCGAATGGACAGCCCATCTGTCTGTTTAGCGGTAATACGACATCATCAAAAACTGTAATACGACCGGATGATGACAGTAAGTGAAAGTAAAAGGCAGACAGAGATATTCAAATACAAATACACACGAGCATACAAAATGAAAATGATGAAATCGTTGAATTGAATTTTAAGTATTCGCAAAGTGCTCTTTGATTGTGACATTTAACCACATTATGTTAACCATTTCCGTTTCCATTACATCAAATCAATAACGGTCAATTTAAGCACACACTTATGCTGCAATTAAACTTTGTGCATTTGGGTGTGCCGTTGCTAACGTGTGCTCTAAAGTGTTTAAACATTGATAAATACACACACACACATAGATACATTCATGCGTGTACAACATTCATTTCCTAACAAACAATTCGGTCATGCATTCATTCTAATTCGTTTCTTTATTTCCTTTCCATTATTTTCCACCATTGCCTTTATAGTTATTTTCCGCGTATATTGCGCCGACCACACCTACTGTACATTACGCTTTCCACTGCATACAACAGCGGAAATAATTAAAGCATGCGCTGCTGATAAGCTGCAATTGAATCGTGGTCCAGAGGATTTATGTTTGGTCGAGGTCAAATCGAATGGTGAACGTTCGAAATTTAAGGATAACGATGTCAGCATACCGACGGGCTTAAGCCTTAATGGACGGCTGTTTGTGTCGGTCAAGGATCATATGGATGCTTTGGTGAGTGTGAATTTGTAAGCCAAGCGATTTAGTGAGAAAAAAAAATTATTGTTAACATATACTGTAGTTTTTGGTTAATTTTATATGAATATCGTTACCAGCTCACGCGCTTATTTAATCATTTTATTTTTTTAATTAATAATATGTATCCATTTATAAGAGTAACTCGAAAAATTATACTCTTCGTTAATATTACTATGTTATGATCATAATTTTAGAATATGGAAGAATTTTATTACTCGAATCGATGGGAAAAGGTCGATAAAGTTTTTAATAACTTTTATTAATTAAAAATTTTAAAAGTTTTTTAGAAAAACTATTATGAAAAGTTATGTATGCATATGTTTTTTGAAAAAGTTTTTTGGAAAAACTTTTATTCAATAAAAGTTTATAAAGCGAATTTCTAAAAACTTTTATAACATAAAACAGTTTTGTACGAAACATGGATTTATCACAAAACTCCAGAGACCACGAAACAGTTGCAGCATTAAACTTCTCCTGAAAATTTTAAGCCGAATGAGGCCAAAAAATTATAGAGACAAGATGGTTGAGACTGTTTTTTTTTTAAATCACATGGAGTTATTCACATCCTTGAAAAGGGTAAAGTCATCTCCGCCACATATTATTCAAAACTGTTAAATGGCAAAGCAAAATGTGCTCTTTCATCAGGACAAGAAACTGGTGCAAAAACTCGCTGTCGCTATGGCAATTTACAAACTTATATTGCTCGGTAAAAAGACGTTTAGGTCAAATAAGAAGGCCATCGCATCATCGTATAATACAACTTATTGAGGTCATCAGAATAGGCCTCCTTTTTGATGACCTTAATAAATTATATTATACGAAAAGCATTAAAAAATTAGAGGAAGTGTATTTATTTAGTATTGTATTTTGCATTGATTTTTCAAGCCTTACTAATACGCAACAGCACTAATTTAAAATTTTTAATTTCTTTCTTTTACTTAAACACAGACACCGCTGCCTGAACAGGAGGGACCAACTGAAAGCATTGAAATCGACTTAGAACTTTTAAGTACCAAAGAACTTGCCTACCACATCACCTTATTCGATTGGGATCTCTTTTGGGCAGTACATGAATATGAATTACTTTATCATACTTTTGGACGACATCACTTTGGCAAGGTAAGTTTGAACGTAGTAGTAGTGGTATGACAATGTAACCACAATGTTTAAGTTAATTAAAGCACAACAGGTATTGTAACGTATAAGAATGTGTGAGTTTTATCAGCTGAGGTACAAAAACCACAGCTGCTGGCAACCACAATATTAGAAGTTTTAAAAGCTTTTCATCCTGACCAAGGAAGAAAAGTGCAAAACATTAACTTATTCATGATAGATGTCTAAAGGGTGTTTTAATTTGCCTTTTTGATTAAATATTAAATTAATGGCGAAAATCTTATAAAATAGTTATGAAATTTTTGCAAACTTCTATTTTAATAGATTTTATTTATTTTCCGTTAATATTGAAACATACCATACATTACAAATTAAATTAATATTTTGTTTCCCACTATTGTCATACAAATTTTAATTTTTATATTTGGGTATGTTCTACTTTTAACAATAGCCATTGATACACATAATGTAGACTATTTAACGCTTTACATACACTGCAGGCGACGATTTGACCCCGTTTGATCATAGCTTTCATTACCTAAGCTAACAAATCGCCTTAAGCTATGCAATAATAATTGTGCAATTTCATGCACAAATATTTGCTTTTCAAAAACCTTGTACCTCTTAAACTACCTTGTACCTCTTAAACTACATATGTTAAATTATTCCAATGAATTATGCAAAATTCAATCGTAGGTATATCATGCAATTAAAATGCAACGATGATACAACAATAAACGAGCACAATGAACAATAACAACATTATAACATAAATGTTCAATTAAGCTTAAAGGAAGTTTACATGCCAGTAAAACACTGAAAGCACTTTGGGGTTTCAAATATTGAACCCATTTGAATGAATGAATGACAGCCCTCCTCAAGTCTTCATGCTGTCAAAGGTTTGTAGTTGTTTCTTTTACCAATTTTGGTTTTGAAAACAACAAAGTACACAAATTAAAGTACATTAGGGAATTCAAGTGCAAATTTTTATATAATTATTCAAGCAAAGAGAATTCTAACAAATCTCCTATTATCAAATTTCTTAATGCAAAATTTTCCAGTAAAAATTATAGCTCAGATAGAAAGATATTTCGAAATGAGTGGTAGTGTGCTTATCGAACAATTTCTTCGATGAATTCGCAACTTCAATGTCAATTAGTATAATGTCGTTAGACTTTGTGGTAAAATGCATGCCTTCAAATTATACCCTGTATCCGCCTCTGCATGAGAACACAAGAGTTAGTTACTTCATTATGAAACTAAATCAATTCTCATCCAAAAGTTGCCTCTGCAAATGAATGCATACAAGTAAGCTGGCCATAAGCCCAGTACCAAGTAGAAGTTTTGGAGGACAAGGACGCACACCGAAGTAATTTTAAACGCTTCGTAATTGCTTAAATGTTCGGAGAGGGTTCGCATAATATAAAATTTAACATGCAGTCTTAGTTTGCTTTGTGGGCGTCATACTACCCTTAGAAGCAAAATGGGCGTGATTCTTATGGCATCGGATAGCTTAACACATTACGCATCTAATTAACTGCGCCAAATGCCGGTATCTTTGTTCAAACCTATAAGAAATCTCCTAAGAGAATTTCTTCTATCTCAAACAACTATCTCGAAACGAGTTTATTTTTTTAAATACGCCCATTTCACTTCTGAGGTCAGCATAGGTGATGTGAAAAATCATATTTTTTTCACAACTTGTTATGCGATCTACGTAGAGGCAGAGAGACCTTGCTAAAGCAAAAATTTCATAAGTGCGGAAAATATCGTCAACTGTCGAAGTCTGCGATTTATTCTGCCACTCGATCTTATTTATGAACTCCCACTCAAATGTGCGCTAGCGTCTATTTGAAACCAAAATTTGAAAATTTGATAACGAAAGATGTTGAAAAATTCGAAAAATGTTGATGAAGACGAAAAATATTGAAAATCTCACAAAAAAAGTCAGAAAATGTTGATGAAGGTAAAAAATGTTGAAAAAGTTGAACAATATTGAAAAAGTCAAAAAATGTTAGAAAACTATTAACAATGTTGAAAAACTCGGAAAATGTTAACTAAACCGAAAAATGTTAAAGAAATCGAACAATGTTGAAAATGTCGAAAGAGGTTGAAGAACGTCAAAAAATGTTGAAAAGTCAAAAAATGTTGAAAATGTCGAAAAATGTTAACGAAGTGTTAAAAAAGTCGAACAATATTAATGAAGACAAAAAATATTGAAAAACTCTTAAAAATGTTAAAAAATTCGAAAAATGATGCTTAAGGCGGAAAATGTTAAATGCTGAATTCGAAAAAATGTTGAAAAAGTCGGAAAATATTGATGAAGGCGAAAAATGTTAAAAAACTCTGAAAATGTTAGTTAAGCCGAAAAATGTTAAAGAAATGGAACAATGTTGAAAATGTCGAAAGAGGTTGAAAAACTTGAAAAAATGTAGAAAAGTCAAAAATATTGAAAATGTCGGAAAATGGTGCTTTAGGCGAAAAATGTTGAAAATATCGGAAAATGTTGATAAATTCCAAAAATGTTGACCAACACAAAAAATGTTGAAAATCTCGAAAATAGGTTGAAAATTTCGGAAAATATTGATGAAGGCGAAAAAAGTTGATAAACTGAAAAAAATGTTAAAATACTCGAAAATATTTTAAAAATGTCGATGAAAGTATAAAATGAAACACCACCGTTGGCGTTGCATCAGCATCAGCGTTCCCGTCAAGTATAGATTTTATCTCACACCCGCTATATAGACAGTTGCTCTTATTCCCTGTGAATATGTGACCTTCATTCCTAATCATTGAACACAAAATCTTTTTTGCTTCTTGCCATCTTAACTTAATTTTGCAATTACTTTTAACATTTCATATTATCTATCTAATTCTATTACAGATAACAGCCAATTTGGATGTGTTCCTGCGGCGTTTTAACGAACTGCAATATTGGATCGTTACAGAAATCGTCTCTTCACCCAGTATGAGCAAACGTGTGGGGCTGTTGCGAAAGTTCATTAAATTAGCAGCATAGTAAGTAAAAGTAACAGTTAACAATAATACGCTTAATTTAGCATAGAATGGGATGGGAGGGAATATAGTGGGAAGTTAGTGGCGCCAACAGGAGCACACGTACTGTACGTATACACATACATACATACATATTATATGTACGAGTGCATGAATGTTGCTCTTCGAAGTGCCAGCGCACGACTTGTGATTAAATTAAAAAGTTTTTCACACACACACACACACATTCTCAAGTATAGATAGAATGCTGACAATGCTGTTGATGCTGTTGGCACTGGCGCACTTTCACCAAATGAAGCATCAATTCAAATAAACTAACTACTCCGTATTGACTCTGCTGGCTTGAACAGTGTGATAGTTATTTAATTTATCAGTTATAAATTATGCCTTGAAATTAAGTTACATCTACTCTGTTTAAGTTGTTGAAAAATTTTTAAACCTTAGATCTCTTCTAGCCCAAAGAAATCATTTCTATAAAGCTTTCCTAAAAACTACATTACTAAAAGAAATGACTAGAAAAGAAAAGAATACTCCGTATATTGAATTTTCATATTATCCAAAAATATCGTTGTGTGTTAATTTATGGCAAAAATTATTCAGATATAGCCAAAATTTTATACTTCACCTATGCTCATTGACAAAGAAAAAATGGATATAAACCAAATCACTACCTTGCCACAAAATATCGACAAAATCGATTAATTCGTTTTCGAGCTAAACCGATTAGTACAATTAATGTGCTTACAGCGCTATCTATGGATAATTTATCAAAACACTAGTGACGTCATAAAAATCTCCAATACCTCACAATACATATGACATCTCATTTATCAAAATCGGTTCAGTAATAACTGAGATACGTCATAATAAAGATATCTAAAATACAAAATTTACTTGCTCTCAGTTCATGTTGGCCTGGTATTTTTCATTATTCATTGATATTTTTTTGAGCTCGCTGGCACTGCAAGGGTTGCACCAAAAATTAATTTTAGTCAATCAAGTACCAGGCGAACATAATCCAATAGTAAATAAGCGTGCGCAAATATGTATGCTACAAATTTTATTAGATTTTGTAAAAAAAAAATTGCAGCTTTTAGGCGCAAATATTGCAGCATTAGCACTGCTGCTATTAAGGGGTTTGAAATTCAAATTGCATCGTTTCTACTGCACCAATTTAGGCAAATGAGGTGTCATTATTTTTGGATTCTTTTAAGGATTTACACTTATGTAATAGAAATAAAAATAATTGATAAATAAATGCTGTAAAATGTCTGTATAAACTTTAAAAGTTGTTTTCTAATGTGCAGGCAAAATAAAATCATTTGAAATCAATTGAAGAGATAAGATAAGGTAAGAGCTTTTATAAGAATCAAATCATAAAGGTTAATATATTAGAAGAAAAATAAATTATATACGAGTAAATATTGATAAAACTTCAGAAATTTTAAAAAATATTAATGAATGCATCGCAGAGTAATGGTTTGGATTTCTGTAATTATATTCAAATTCGACCTTGAACATTATTTTCTCCTAACTATCATAAAACAATGTTAAAATATTTGAAATAAGATCTCCTTTCGGCATTTATCGTTTCGTAAACCTTTCAGAAATCTTTCACATCAAATCTTGCATAGTTACGTTTCAATACAAAAATAATACAGAAATATTGCATTTATTTTCGTTTTTCGTAAAATTTGCTCAGAAACAAATGTTTCGCTTATTCAAAAATTCAACCCACTGTAGAGCACTACATAAAATTCTAACACGTTTTTTTTATTCTCTTTCCAGCTGCAAGGAATATCAAAATCTCAATGCTTTCTTTGCCGTCGTCATGGGACTCTCCAATATGGCAGTGTCACGTTTACAACAGACATGGGATAAAATTCCATCAAAATTCCGTAAACTTTATCAAGAATTCGAGGCACTCATTGATCCCAGTCGTAATCATCGTGCATACCGCGTTTTCGTTGGGAAATTGCAACCACCAGTGATACCTTTTATGCCGCTACTGCTCAAGGATATGACATTCGCACATGAAGGCAACAAGACGAGCCTCGATGGTCTGGTGAATTTTGAGAAGATGCACATGATGGCGCAAACGATGCGCACAATACGCTTTTGTCGTTCCAGAAGTTTAGGTGAGTGTGAAAATATGTCGTGTTGGTATGTCTCACTCACCAGCTTGCTGCCATTAGCTGGTATGCTACGCAAAATGGTATATCCAATGGGTTAAGGGAAAATGCATTCGGGCTATAGATGTGATAACGTTGGATAATGACATCAACTTAATAGATATAAAGTGATAATCTATGTAGGACAGAGTTTGGCAGCTTGGGAAATGACATACATATCTATGCAATGATCTGACACTATGAACTGTGTACATGTAGTTAAGATAAGCATGTGATTGGCTATAAAAATTGTGATGCTTGCACCAAATTATGCAAACTGCTATGTTAAATTGTAGGAATTTGCACCTTTGCTTTATATTTGGTGCAAATATTTAAATCTATACTATTATACAAGGTGGGGCAAAAGTAATGTCATGTGCCATAATTTGCTATAATTTTTTAAAATGACGTCAAATATAATTGTGCTTTGAAATTTGTGCTGTAGACAGATAGAGAATAAGTTAATATCAAGCAATGAAGCTCACACAGCTGGGACAATGACGGATCGCCGATTTGAACTGGTCGGCCAGATTGCCAGATCTTCTTCCTTTGGCAGTTTTTGAATCTCGCGTTTACCACAACAAACTACAAACCTTGCAAGTCTCTAAAGCCAACGTTGAAGAAGAAGTCACCAATTCGGGAGATCCAGATGTTTTGCGAGCAACAATTCAAAATGTCTTAAAACGAACACAAACTTAATCAAATTTAATATCATCAATTTTACACATTAAAAAAAACATTCCGTGCAACAGAGCCCAATTTTTTCCATTTTTAGCAAAATGGCAGCCAATTCATATTATGACATGACATTACTTTTGTCCCATTGTCATTATTCAATATATTTTGTTCGTGATTCAAATAATATTATTAAATACTTCTTTCAATAAGAACACAACATACTTATGGATTTATCATTTTAGGTCTGGAACCACCATCACCAAAAAGTGAAGGCGAAGTACGCGCCTACATCAGCTGCTTACGCATCATTGACAATCAGCGCGTATTGACCGCAATGTCACAGAAAATCGAACCAACTAGAAAAAATATTTAAATATTAATTTAATTTAAATAGTTTTAAGGAAAATAAAAGTAATTACATATTAAAAATTTATATAAGTTGATAATTTATCAATATAACAAAGAAATTTATTGCCTATTCACACACTATATATTTACATATAAGTCATTTCAATTGGAAAAATATTTTATCATTTAAAATATTCAGAAATTAATTTATTTGTATATGTGATAAAGTTTTGTATAAAGCACACACACGCACACATTTTTATGTATGTGTGCGTATATGCGTCTATTAATTAAATCTCTGTTATTTCATATGCATAAGGCATTCATTACTATTGTAGAACATTTGTAAATATTGACATTGAAATTGTAGTCATAAGAATTCCCAAACCCAAAACATACAACAAACTAATGTACCACGCATACAAACATACATATATTTTTTTAACTCTGCATAAAATTCTAGACGTTATCCCAAATAGTTTAAGTATATTGTAGAAGTTTATAAAAAACACACACACACATAAAGAAATATTTAATTGTATAGCATTTTTAGCATATTGTAGTTTTAAATAAATTTAAATTTTATGCTTGCATTCTTTAGTAGTGAAAATTGTAATAAATAATTGAACCTAAAATTATGCAATACAAAATATGCTAGTAAGCCTTAAAAATGTTGAACTTTGTATTACATATTTTTAGGCTTTTTTATTTCTTACACTTAAACTTGTCAAAGTTTGCTAGTTTAAACTGATAAAAAGTTATTATTATATGTAAAGATACATTAAACGTTTGTATAAATTATATATCTATATGTAAGAAAAATCTTTAATAAATACTTTATTTAGAAAACGCATAAAATTTATATGTAAAACTACTAAAATATTTTGTTTTGCTTACTACTTTTCTTTATTTTTTATATGTGTATTTTTATTTAGCTGAAAATATTTTTAATAATTTCAGTTATTTATTTTTGTTAAAAGAAGCCGAAGGCTATTTGTAGTTTCCGTGTTATTGTACAGAACATCTTGGTATTACGTTTACCGAACAGGCAAGCGACTTGCTTAATTCGTAAAAAAATGCGTTATGACAAAATCGCCCAAAAATTCCATATAAATGAAGCCAAATCTGATTGTGAGTGATTATTTTTACCTTGAATAAATTACCTAATCTTCAACTTTCCCAGCTTCTTTAGTTAAGTTTGGTTGCAGTACTGTTTTGAAAAATTTTTCTGTTTCTATTGCAGCTAAGCCTAAAGAATCGTTGCAGAGACGAATGCAAAAACCAATTAGAGTCAAAATGTGGTTAAGATGTGGCCAAAAATTTTACGTGACAAAGTTTCTTAGTAAAAAAATCCTAACATATTTTTCTACTTTTGGCTTACTTTTCGAGTTATTGCACAAAATTTTTTTAAATTAAAAAATATACATACTTAATTTTTTGTTTTTATTTTTTTTTTGTTTTAATTTTTTTTTTTTTGTTTTATTTTTTTTTAATTATATTGTTTTAATAATATTTTTCTTTTTCTCTAAACAAATAAATACTGAAAAAACAAAATTAAGTAGAATCAAATAAAACCGAAGAAAAAAATACTGGTGAGGGACCCTTTTAGCAATTAAAATAAATGGAAACGCATTTTTGCGCATGTTTTCATAGCAAATAATGAATGTGTAAAATTAATTATAATAAATTAAATTAATTAATAAATACATAAAAATAATTAAATAATAAATGAATTGAATAAAAAAAAACTTACCCTAAAAATTTACTATAAAATTATAACTATTGCTGGGTCTCTTGTACACATGTAAAAAAAAACACCTTTAATACAAAAAAAAAAAACACCTTTAATACAAAAAAAAACTCTTTGAACATAATGATTATGCTGGTAAAACTTTCAAAGGTTTCTGCTTTATTTGTAAACACCAATCTTTTTGCTATTACTTTATATGTATGAATTTTTCAAATACTTGTTAAAGGAACACATAAACTTTGCAAGATAAAACCTTAAAAAATTAAAATACTAACAAAAAAAGCCTTTCAATACTTTATCTACAATTTAAAAAGGGAATAAATAATATATAATTACAAAATATATGAAAAGAAAAACAACAATCAAAATTTTATCCTTTGTAAAAAAATACAGTCGTCCAGTTAGTGAAGGAAGAATAAGAAATCCTATAGTTATGCTTAGGAGTATTTTAAATAAATTTATACCTTTACTCGTACTTTAGATTGTAGGAAAAATTAAATCCAAAATAGCTACAAATAATGTTTAATATAAACTCTTCTTAAAGTTTTATAAAATAATTTGAAAATTTGTGAAATATTTATTATTAGGGATTAGTTTTAGGGCATAAATTTAAAAATAAAATGAAAAATACATTAAGGTTGTGTGCTTATGCTACAATTTTGCCTAAAACTATGCAATTGGGAAGTGTATGAAAAGAGCGTTAGATACTTTATGTCAAAATTTGATAAAAATGTATTGCATAGCGCTAGGCGCTCGTTAAATGAATTTGTTTAGTATTTGTGCAGGCCACACTGATATAAAAAGGTACCAAAAAATTCTTTAAATTAATATATAGAAATAAACTTTGTAGCGTTAATAAATGTGATTAGAATTTGACAATCCACGTAATGCGATTTGAATAAATTTTTAATTTTTGAATTTTCAAATCCATAGCAAAAACTTTTTAAAAACAAAACAAAAAAACGAAAGTGAAAATGAAAATGAAAGTGAAAGTAAACGCAGTTTAAAATTAAATGCAATTATTGTTTTTAAACTAAATGTAAGAATTTTTTAAGCACACAGGCCACTTTGTTGCCATTGAATGTTTTTTTAGAACTTTTTAAGCCAAAAATGAGCTAGACATTCATCACCTTAAATAAATTCGCTCCCAATGGCCATTTTTATTTTCCCAGACCACTATCTCGATAACTAAAGTAAGACAAAAGTTATAAGGTTTTTAATTGAATGATGAACAAATAAGAGTGACCTTACCTTTGACCTTGGGGGAAAAAAAATCTCAAGGTCAAATTGTGGTCAATTTTTTAAATACAAATCTATGTTTTTTTTGTGCAGATTTGTATTTTATGGGAGAAGTTTATATGTTTTGTTTTTGTTGTTTTTTCTCTAGGAATTTCTAGAAGTTATTGATAAAAACAGCTTTGGTCAAAATAACTACTTTAATCAGTTTTCCTCTGAACTATCAACTTTCAGCCAAATATCGTACTGAGTAAAAAGTTCTTAATTCAGAAAATTATTATTTTTATTTTATTGTGACATTTTTTTTATATGTAGGTACATACATATAACGCTATTGATAAAACTAAAATGTTACAATAAAAAAACAAAATTCCGTTTAAAAAAAATGTACTGCCCCTAACATCGCAACGCTTTGGTAACCAATCATAACATTGGAAAGAATTGAAGTTTTTATTTGGGTACACATTTTTGAGTAGTTTCACTAACACTATTCCCCCCCTTAAAGAAATTTTTAAATTCATTTAGTAACATAATTGTTTTTTTTTTTTTTGTGAACGAGCTTAAAACCCCAATTAGGTCGTCGAATAATTTCGACAACCAAAGAGGGTGCAATGAAACCACTGAAAGATAGTTTTGGTCTTCAAATGAAAGTCACCACAGCCTACGGCACAATAAGTTTTCAATTCCAACGATTTTTTTCAATATTTCAATGGCAACAAAAGATATTCGTAAAATTTCAAACAGTACAATTAATATAAAAACATTTTCTTACAACAATCAAAATAACAGCAAAGAAAAACAATTGAGGAACTGTTAAAATTTATAAATGTTGATCTCTGAATGTTAACATTAGGTCTATTGAGTCAACAATAACAGCAGTACCAAAAAATGACGTTCGTATTAAAAAAAATTGAATTTTAAGTCTACTAAACTTATTTCAAAACAAATGAGAATTTCTTTATTAAACAAATTAAACAATAGCTTAAGCCGCCTAAATATATGCAAAGCATTCGTACAGTAAACAAAGCAAAGCTCACTGTAAGAAGAACTCCAATTAAGCTAAGAAAATGTTAATACAGCGATTACATACAAAACAGCAACATAACGAGATATAACAGCAATGAGAACAACAACAACAGCAACATATTAACACTGTTAAAATTTATATGTAGCAAATTTGTATTATTTTTTTTTCGCATTCAATATTTAATAAATTCTCAATTTAGCTAAATGTAATTTTAAACTTTTAACATTTAAAAAGCTGTTGTTTTTTTAAATGATAAGTAAAAAATTTATATTAGATTTATCAATTGTTATTGATATATTGCTAGAAAAACAAAAAAAAAAAGAAAATATTTTCTTTTTTCTTTTAAATAAAGTCAGTGTTACATAGAAATATTAATAAACAACAAAAAAGTTAACAGAGCTAATGAAGTTTTATTTTATGACATGAGTTGCTTTTTGATGGAACGAACTTTTTTAAGCACATATTTTTAATTATTTTGAAGTAATAATGAGATTGATACAAAAATTATGGTTCCAGATTCACTAAGTCTATACATGTATAAATTCACTTTGATTTTGTACAATTACATCAGAGCTAATGCACATTAGGATAGGGATAATTCATTAGTTAATTTGAATTAAGTCTGCTAATGCAAATTAACGCTGTCGTCTGTCTACGCTATAAGATTGTTTGGAATAATTGATCAGCACGAAGTTACCTATCCATAAATATCAATAATCCTTATTCTACTGCGTAATTAAAGTACAGAAAATAATGCAGAGTGAATACTCACCTACCGATTTTTTTATATAAGACATATTTGATGAATGAACATCTTTACTGGCGAGTATTAAAAAAAATCTATACTGGAGTGAATTGAAAATGTAACCCTAATACCAAAATCTAACACTTTTTCTGGTGTTATGACCCCATATATCGACAAAAAGATTTTAATGCACCAATCGATAAGCAAAATTCGAATAAGTTTTAGAATGACCAGGAGCTCTCCCGATTCTCTACAAGAGGTGTTCTGAGCCAATTTATGCACAAAAATTTCATTACTACAATCGATAGGTAAAGGTCGAAAACAGATTGAACATGACCAGGGGTGCTCCCCGATTTGAATATATTTTTTGACTTTTAAAGTTTTTTTGGACTTTTTCAACATTTTTTCTCCATTATCTGTACTAGCATATCGAAACATTATTCTTTGTTTATAATTATTTTACTGAGCCTCAACACCAAAAAAAAATACACTAAACAAAGATAAACTCAACAAAAATGGGCTAAAGCTAGTCATTGCAGTTTCAACTGTCGCTTAGCGTAATCATCAGTGACTTTTAAATTAAATTTCATTTGATAATAAGATTTTTGAGTTAGGTTTTAAACTTAACATCTTTTCAATTCTGTCCGCCAGAGCTTTCACTAAACTGTACTCATTTCAATGTTACTGTCGATATTGACACGATTTACGCTCTTGTTTCTTTCTTAAGCTCTTTAAAATTTTCTCGCTTGTCATAAACTTTTTTTCAAGTATCCATAATCATCGAATAATATGAATATTTAATTATGAATTTATTTATATTGATACAATACAACTATTATAGGAGACATAGTAACATAGTAACTGCAACTGACCTATGATGTCATATAAAATAAGCTCACATCGACGTCATTAAAGTCTGGAAATTCCCATAATTCGAAGCGAGGGAAACATAGCAAATGAAAACTGAAAACAAAATAAAACAGAACAAGAATAATGGATGGAGCATATATAATAACAAAATGTGATTCATTTTTTTAATATTGAAATTAGTACAACTATTCGTGAAGACCATACTCTTTGTAATAAACAAGTATTTCTTATAGAGAACATAAAAAACATTTTTAGTTAAAAGTTGAGTGAGCAACACACGAACGCGCAAAATCAATTAAACCGGTTGTATGTTAAAAACAACACTAGTCTCTCTCTATATAACAAACAGTACAGACGTTGCGGTCTGACGGTACTAGAAAAATTCTATAAAATTCAAGTATTTAGTCAAGAATAAAATAAAAATCAATTCAAGTGCAAGATAAGAAATTAAAAAAAAAACACAATGCCAAACTTTGCACCAAAAATTAAACTCAGTAACAGCCAGGAGATGCCCATATTGGGTTTTGGCACCTGGCGCTCATATGAATCGGACGCAGAACAGGCAGTCAAAGATTCCATAGACATTGGATATCGTCACATTGACACAGCATTCGTTTATGAAAATGAACACGAAGTTGGCAGCGCAATACGTAGCAAAATCAACGAAGGTGTCATCAAACGTGAAGATATCTTTGTTGTGACCAAACTTGGAGGTATTCACCATGAACCAAAGTTAGTAGAACACGCATGTCGTAAGAGTTTAAGCAATTTGGGCTTAAATTACATCGATCTATATCTGATGCACTTTCCTGTGGGGCAAGTATACACAGGTGATGCGAATGTTCATGGCTCAATGAATCTATCAGATGTTGACTATATAGATACATGGCGTGCTATGGAACAACTTGTTGATCATGGTCTAGTGCATGGCATTGGACTGTCAAACTTTAATGCTGAACAGACAGAGCGAGTTTTAAAAAATTGTCGCATCAAACCATTAGTCAATCAAGTCGAATGTCATCCAGGTTTCAATCAGAAACGTTTAATTGAATTCTCACGTGAACGTGGTATTGTGATAACAGCCTATTGCCCTTTGGCGCGACCTCAACCAGCTCATCAATGGCCACCATTTATATATGACGCCACAGCACAGCGTTTGGCACAAAAGTATGGAAAGACGACAGCGCAAGTTTGTCTGCGATATCTAATACAACTGGGTACAATACCCATACCAAAATCTGTATCGAAAAAACGCATAGCAGAGAATTTCGATGTTTTTGATTTTCAATTGAGTGCAGAAGACATGAAAATTTTGGATCAGTATAACACTAATAAACGTATAGTGCCTTTTAGCGGTATGAGTCGGCATAAGTATTTCCCTTTCAATACAGAGTTTTAAGTGAAAAAGTTGTTTTTGTACATTGTGTAGTTTAAGTAAATGAATAATAAAATTGTTGTAATCAAAGATTAAATTTAAATTTTTTAATAGAGATAAGATAATAATAATAGAGATAAGTCAAGTTGCATAGAACTACTCTTAACAACTACTTCCAAGTTACACAAAACAAGGATTTTTTCGCACTAATTTTCAATATTTTAGCTATAACTTGTTGGTCAAGCGCAATCAAGCAAGATATTTTTTCAACAAATTTAGCGCAGTGTGAAAGGAATAGCATTACTGCCACGCTCTGCATCCCTTTAATATTGTAATGAACTAGATAAAAAAACTTTAATAGATGATTAAAAATGTATGTAATTGGAACAACCAGCGCCGCCGAATTGGTGGTGTAAAATGTACACTTACTCCTGAGGAGGCTTCTTTTAGTAAAATCTTCTTCGGACATTATATCGATGTTTTTTCATCTGCTCTACAACATTGGTTTTAACATATTTTTCTACATGTGGCTTACTTCCCGAGATATTGTGCAAAACTTTTTTGTCAGTGTCTCACAACCAGACCCACCACTATTATTCTGGCAACTGACGCTTATTTCCATTATCAGTCTATTTTAAAATATCAATTGCAAAAAAATTAAGCGGAAGGAAATGACCTTGAAAATTACAACGTTGCCTCCCAGACTATTAGCAGATAGGACTTAGCACATTATATAAACGAGTAATTGTTTTGATAGTATCGCCCTGCTTTTATATTCCCATACTAATGCAAGGAACAGGAATTGGAATCACCAATGACCAAGCTTGCAATAATAACGAATTATATTTTTTTTTTTCAATTTCTTGATTGGAATTAATTTTTACATGGAACAAAACAATCAAAACACATGAATTATATGAAGAAAGCGATAAATATAAACGAATTCTTAGCCTGTTGGCTCAGAAGTGCACTTGCATTTCTATTTTCCTCAAGCTGCTGACCTGAATATCCCTAAATTTGGAATATCGGGACGTATATGGCCCGCAGAGATATATCTTACGGCTTGCAACTCACCATAAATCATTTTCACACACATCTGCAATTGGTTTTAATAGATCTGCACTCCTGTGACACATTAAGGAAAAAATACAATGTTAATATGTATACAAAAAATCAATAGATTTTGTTATGTTTTGGCCCGCAGTAAAATTTTGTAATGAAAATTTGGCTCCCCGCTTAAAAAATTTGTGCACCCCTGCTCTATAGCTTAACCTCATTCCTACTCTTCTGTCAGCCTTTTTAATGTTCACACGCTCCGTATCAAAGAGTTATCCCCTAGTTTTGGCTCTTTAAAAAAAATACACTTGATCCATAGGTTCCAATCATAAAATAGCTTTCCTCGGAATTTCTAATTTTTAATTTTTGCCTGCTTTATTAACTGAACTATAAAACCTAAAACTTTATCAATCAAAACAAAGTATTTGTTGATATCTACATGCAATTGAGAAACATTGTGAAATAACAATCACCTTTACAATGGAAATATGTGAGCGAATATTAATAGCAGAGAGAATATAAATGCAGCGTCAAATAAAAACTCAAGTAGTTTCTATACAATCGCCGATAAAGGCGCTAGAGTGTGACGGTACTCAAAAAAGTTTAAAATTTTTAAAGTTTATTCATAACTCAATTGCAATAATATAATAAGTTTAATCAAATCCCAAGAAATATAATTAATTTCACAACAAGTACTATAATAAATTTGAAAAAGGTTCACAACATAATGTCAATCTTAGCACCAACAATTAAACTCAGTAACGGTCAAGAGATACCCATACTGGGTCTCGGCACATGGCGCTCTTATGAATGTGACGCAGAACAGGCAGTCAAAGATGCCATAGACATTGGATATCGTTTCATTGACACAGCTTTCGTTGATAATAATGAACACGAAGTTGGTAGCGCAATACGCAGTAAAATCGATGAAGGGGTCATCAAACGTGAAGACATCTTTGTTGTTTCGAAGCTTAGGGGTATTCATAATGAACCAAAGCTGATAGAAAATGCATGTCGTAAGAGTTTAAACAATTTGTGCTTGAAATACATTGATCTATATCTCATGCACTATCCTCCGCGTCGAGTCTTCGTAAGACTGCAAAATGATGACTATTTCAATACTTGGCGGGCAATGGAACAACTCGTTGATCAGGGACTAGTGCGTGGCATTGGATTATCGAATTTTAGTTATGTATGGCTAGAACTTATTTTGAAAAACTGTCGCATCAAACCATTGGTCAATCAAGTTGAATGTCATCCAGGTTTCAATCAAAAATCTTTCATTAAGTTTTCACGTGAACATGGTATTGTGACCATGTCAAATTGTCCCTTAGCACGTTCTAAAGCTGCCTGGAACTTTCCAGAATTTTTATATGGTGCCAATATACGTAGTATAGCAAAAAAGTACGGAAAGACCACAGCACAAGTATGTCTAAGATACCTAATACAACAGGGAACGATACCCATACCGAGGTCAGTTTCGAAAGAACGTATGGCGGAAAACTTTGATGTTTTTAATTTTGAGTTGAGTGTGGAAGATATGATGACAATGGATACGTATGACACAGGAATACCTTTTAATGTGTACAAATTGGGCACTGCAGGGGTCATGACGCCTCCTGATTGTTAAAGTTATTAAAAAAAATTTGACAAAATCTTAAAATTAGAATTTTTGAGTTAACGCCGAATATCTCTATAAATCGAATATCATCGACTTATTCGATTATATTGTTTTGATAGAAAATAATTTTACAAAATTTGTTTTATTAAAAACTCCATACTATTTTAAAGTTTTTAAGGTTTTTTTTTGTTATTGTAAGTCTCATAAATTTTGTTACATTAAGAAGAAATTTTTCGTTTTAAGAATTATTTATTACGATATTTATTGTTTTTTAATTTATTAAAAACTATGTAACTTGGAATATTTATCTATTCGTTTGTCATTAGGTCTAATCAAGTGGATTTTGGCGTATAAATTCCCTAAAACTAAAAGTTTTTAGATTGAAAAAGAGTTATTATTTTTCACATCAGTACAGTTCTTATAAATAAATTATTTTGTAATAGTTATTTAACTTTGAACTAGCTTTAAATAAAAATTTTGATTAAGTAAAACAAGAAATTCTCAATATATTGGCTCACACTAATTTTTCAATAACCCTTCAAAAAAGTTTTAACTACGCTTAAAATTTTATATATTTTTGGTGCTCGACTTCTCTGCCAAAAATATAGTAACCGTAAGTATAGCGAGTCACCGAGCACTTATTTTTTTTTTAATTACTTTACACTCTGTACCCGTACTTATTTCAAATATTCTCACGATTTTTCAGAAGAATTTTTTTTATCAGTTTACATAATTTTATCTTTAAAGTACATAAAATAGTGCACAAAAGAGTAAAACCTAAAATTTAAAAATGTATTGCCTCATATCTCAAAAACTATACAAGATATTGTGATGAAAGATGGACGCAAGCCATGAATATACTCTACAAAAACTTAGCGGAATTCTAGAAGTGGTATTTTCTGCAAGAGGAAATTTTACTTAATATTGTTCAAAAATGACTCTAACCATTTTGATTCAAGCCTTCGATTAAAACCTTATATTAATATAAGCCAAATGCTCATTAAAAACTTTCAATAAAAACCTTATTTTTTCGAAAATGGAGATGGTTATTAAAAATTTTAAAACTAAGAAAAGTGGGCCTAATCTTGTCATCTTGCCTAATCATTACATGTATTTCAACATATTGACGTAAACGAATCATCATTTATCTGGAAACGCGTTTTATTTTTTTAGATACGTTCTTTCCGCTTCTTAGGGCAGTATAGTTTCCAAAGTTTTTTCTTCAAATCGAAAGACATCACGAAAGATTTTTTGGTCAAATGGTTCTTGAGAAAAATGCTGTAGTAAAATTCCTTATTATTAATTAAGTTTTATTGAACTTACAGTCATTACCACACAAAAATATTTATGTAAACTTACAAATTGGTCATTGCATTTTCTAAAACAAAAATGACAAGAAAACAGATGGATTAGTTTTACTTGGAAATTTTTTACATGTCTCAGCTATTTACATGTATGGTTCAAATGAGCATGTTAATGATTGTAACAATTAATTTTTGTGATGGAACAAACTACCAAACTTCAGCACAAACACTAAGCTAATAATATAAAGCTAAAATATAGAAGCTAAAATATAAATTTAAAAACTAATTAATTTCTTACATTTACTAAATATTTGTGTTAGGAGAAACATTTTGTTTGTTAAGTACGTATGTATGTACGTATGTATGTATTTGAAGATTACAAATTTCTATCTCGATCAAACATAAATATTGTTAAAATTGTTACCTTCTTTCCATATCAAGTACATAATATTAGTATATTACATAATTACATTACATTAATTATTATATTCAAATATAAACATTGGTCGCGTTTAAGATACGACAAAACTAAAATGTTAAAATCAAACGGTAAAGATTTCAATTCTGAACTGCTAGCACAATGGATGCGAGACGCGAATGCGAGAAAAAAAGAGCTTTTTAACAAACGTTTTTTTTAATACTTTTATCTTACATCCAAACACAATGAAGAAGTTGCGGGAATAGTTGATTGTCAATTTCGAAACGAAATAAGACTATTTCTTTATATATTTCAGTGTAAATTGGATTTTCTTCTCTCTCTTCTCTTCTCTTGCTCGATATAATTTTACTCGCTTTTAAGCTTTGGAAAAAATAGAATTTGTTCAATTTTTCTGCGATAAATTTCGTAGTGTCAATTTTATACTCACTATTAACGTATCGGAAAATCTGAACGAAATCGCACGTCTCAGTTATGTTAAGCTACTGAGTTTCGGTTAACAATAGCTCGGTTCATCATGCGTGTATCATTGCGTATAATCTTGTGTTATTCTGAAACAGGCGTTAGCTAATGCACGTTGAAAAAACGCTCGTGTGAATCGAGCCAAACGAGTAAGAAAAATTTTTCGAATTCAATATGGCAAAAAAGCACACGCGTACTCTCGAAAAAACTTGATTCAAATACCCTCTCTCTACGTGATTGCATGCCGTGCCTTCACTTTCACTAAGTTAAATTAAAAATGATTTTGTAAAAAAAACTTAATGGCTGCTGCCTCAGCTGCAGCCCATTCGTTTGGAGTGAATAAAAGAATTTAAAAACTATCACAATGGACGCACCCCACTGTCATTCACATGCACTGCGTATTTTGTTTTGATCATCGTACTTAGACTCCGTTATATTTGTGATAATACGCAAAATGTCAAAAAACAGCAAAAAATCTGCAGTGTTTTGAGGTGTGACAGAACGGCAACTGAAAAAAAAGTTCACCAAATACACATAAAATTGTGTACAAATCAAATACAAAACGTAGAAAAATCGCTGCAAATAAAATGTGGCAATATTAAAATCAAATTAGAGTGGATAATGTGCAATTTAAATAAAATAAATTAAGAATTTCCAAATGCGTGTGCGTTAAAAGTTTTGGAGCGGCGAAATTGCGGCTGACCCAAGAACATCAACGGAGGAATCAAAATTACATTCAAAGTAAAAAAGTCAACAGCACCAATTAGAAGTAAAAGTCTCACAATAGAATTCAACGATAAATACGACGTACGCGCGTTATTTTTAGTTCAAGGTCAGTCGTCGTAGGAGCTCCGCCGCCGTATAAAATTGAAGTTGTCCGTAGGAAGTTGGCTTTTATTGTCGTCCCGTGCTTAATTCACAACAACATGGCTGGTGACATGTCCACCACCGGCTGTGGTGCACTTAAAAGGTCCTCCAAATCGAAAACGAATGCTGATAAGGATATGCTATCTGTAAATGGACGCAGCGGCAGTGAATATGGAAATGGCAATGTGGGCAAAAGCTTAGCACCGCCACCGCAAAATACGCGCGGTGGGTTACGCGTCTATAAAATTGTGATCCTTGGTGATGGCGGTGTTGGGAAATCAGGTACAAATTTATATTTTCTTCTCTATTGACTTTTTAGAAATAATCAATAAAGTAATGAACTAAGCTCTGTAGTAAAAGCAAGTGATAGTGCCAATTATGCGGTGTGCATTTAGCGGTTTCTTTTTGCAAAAAGAATGGAATAAGGAAAGTTGTCCACGCTTATCCACAAAAATAGACATTTACGAACCCTCTAGTTTTACTGAAGAAATAAAAGAAAGTCTCAAAATGGATTTCGAATGTATCAAACTGATATTTTAATAGGGTGTAGATTGAAATTAATGGTTTTTGTTTTTAACTAGTCGTAGGTATAAGGGTAGAAATAAATTACATGTTTTTCAATACTTCTCTTCATCTGTCGCTCTAACAACTATATAACGGAACTTTATTTATTTACCGTTTCTTATTTTACGGCTTATATTAGCATTCTGCTATATTTTGACCTTTTAAAATGTTTTTGATACAAAAAATCATTTTACTTTAACATTTATTTATTTTATTTGTTAACATTATTATAAAGGAGGATCCAATAAGGGTTTCACCATATGGATAGTAAATAAAAAATTATTACATTGTAATGATTTATATTTCTTTATTGCTATGCTTGTTCATCGACAGCAATTATGTATGTGTAAAAAATAAACCGGCCAAATGTTGAGCACGGCTTCGGCGGTTGAATCAGGTTGGTACAACTGATTTTTCAAGTTTATTGTTGACATCCTGGCATAATAACTCTTCTTTCCCACCAATATGCCTGATTATCTCGTCCTTTAGCTCTTGAATTATTGCTGACTTATTGGAATATACCTTACTTTTGAAATAACCCCAAAGAACGAAGTCAAAGGATGTCAAATTGCACGATCTCGGTGGAAAATTGACTTCGCTGTTTCGCGAAATAATTCGTCACGGGAACTTTCCCCATTCACAGTAATTGAATTACCGGCACTACTTTCACAAATAATTAAACGGTCCAATATTTCCTCCATCTCAAAATGGCCTGTACGAACACGCACTGATGATTTCACATCTGCATTGCGATTTCGAAAAATCAATTTTGTCAAATATCTCATAAACGACTGACCTTACATTTTCTGTAGAATTCATTAAATTATCTTTGAGTTTTACTCAAAACAATTTCTGTAAAGTTGAAGGTTAACAATTTAAAGAGTAATAATTATCGGAATAATTGCAGTATACTGAATCGACTTTAAAATTTTTGTCAATCCCAATGAAAAGTTAAATCTGAACTGATCGTTTAGTGATGGAAAATTGTTTTTTTAAGAGAGATAATTTGCTGATCTAGATTAAGTTTTAACAACAGATACTAAGCTGATATTGATGCACAAAATTACAAACATTTTCTATGGTTCTCAGATAAAAGTTGTAGGATATTTCTGTTTGTTGCATTACAAGTCAATTTTTCACATTCTAAGGCAATTATTTCTATGTCTCTTTACAGCTGTAACGCTGCAATTTGTGAGCCATAGCTTTCTGGACTATCATGATCCAACAATTGGTAAAATATGATGTTTAGTTCTCATAACAACACTTAGTTCATATTACTTTCCTTTTTTTTTTAATAAACAGAGGATTCATATCAACAACAAGCTGTAATAGATGGTGAAGCAGCGCTACTCGACATTCTGGACACTGCCGGTCAAGTCGAATTTACTGCAATGCGTGATCAATATATGCGTTGTGGAGAAGGTTTTATCATATGCTATTCTGTCACAGATCGGCATAGTTTTCAGGAGGCTTTAGAATATCGTAAATTAATCTCACGCGTACGTTTATCTGAGGATATTCCGTTGGTGTTAATTGCAAATAAAGTGGATTTGGAATCTCATCGCAAGGTGGTTTTGATAAAAAAAAATGTATATTTTTCATTGTAATTTTACAATTAAACTCTTAGGTCACCACGGAAGAAGGCAAAAATTTGGCATCACAATTCGGCTGCCCATTCTTTGAGACATCAGCTGCATTGCGTCACTACATCGATGAAGCTTTTTATACATTAGTACGCGAAATACGTCGTAAGGAGAAGCAAAAGGTTTGTGCAATAAATAATCAGTAAATTTTGAGTTTTTAAAATTTTTGCCTATTAACAGGCGCTGGGTAATGGCACCAGCTCCGAGAAATTGAACTCACGTCGACGCAGTCGCTGGTGGCGTATACGTTCGATATTTGCTTTAGTATTTCGACGACGTAGAAACTTAAACTAAATCAGCTGCAGTACCATAACAATACAGTTTTAAATATTTCGTAGCATGATCCTATAAAGAGTACTGATTACATGGCACAATAACCACAAAAAACAACAACAGCAACACTAGAAATAAGTATATAAAGTTTTTAGCAGCAACTTTCATTGTTTTTATATATCTAGGTTTTTTTATTAGAAAACAAAAAGAAATAATTGAAAAATTGGTCTTACGCTAAGCAAGCGTTCTCCGAGCTGTGCTTCGCGGTGCCCTAAAGTTTTCTATTATTTCAAGTTGATATATTTAAATAGGGCTCTGTCGGATTACAGTACGCTGTATTAGGAGCAACTGTTTATTTATAAAAATATGTATTTTATGCTTTGACTTTACATTTGTCTGTATTCTGGGAAGAAGTGACCGATTTTATTATTAAAATAACACTCTTTTTTCACATGATACAATCATTCAGGACTGAAAGTAATCATGTCGAATATCATTCACGTGAGGAATGTTTCCTGCCGTCCAACAGAAAACTTTAAACGTTTTAAAATTACAAACTTTTTCGGATTTCGGATTTTTACTCAAAAGTTGGCAACAGACCCTTTTGCGTCTTAGAAAAGGAGTAATTTGAAATTTAAATTGTTATAATTTTTTTCTGAAAGCTTCAAAGAAGCCAAAAGGTCTTAGAAGAGTAATAGCTTAAATTCACATGACATAAAGTAAGAAAAAAAGATATTTACATTTTTTACTTTTATTTTTAAGCATGCTTAGTACTTATTTAGGCATGAACAACAAATATTTTATCTCTTGTTGTTGAAGAGCCAAAAGAGTCAATTTAATGTATAGTTTTATTGTTTCATCGACTTGCCAGAATATGTCAGAGAATTATTTTTTTACACAATTTATTTTTTGTCCGAACCTTAATACTCTCAACACAAAATGTAACTTCAAAACGCAGTGAACTAAAACGCAACTTAAAATCAAAAAATATGTAACAAGTAGTAAACTACATCATCCTACTAGTAAATTTTAGTTACTACATACTATAAATGATTTATTCCTTAGATAAATTATTACCATTTCAGTTTCAATTTTTTAAACAATCAAATTTATATGTATTAGAAAAATTTTACGAAATAGCATCTAAGATGCCAAATAATACCTACAGTTTTTGGTAAATAGTGAAAAGTTGATGACCTTAACAAAGTGTGTCATAATATATCATATCTTCCTAGATATGTAGAGAGAAACATGAAATATGTGACAATCTTAACATTTAAAAGAGCACCACATTGTAAGACAAATGTGTTTTAGATTTATTTCATCTCAAATGAAATCTGGCATTCTGCATTGTAATTTTTAAATTGAACCTAATTTTCTAAATATGACTTAATGCTTAAACGGCTATGTGCTTATATATTGATTAAGCAATGAAAGGCTTTTTACAACTTTGAGCTAAATTGACGCATATAAGGAAATGTTAAACTTAATTCAACTCTTATTACAGATCAAAAAAACCTTTTCGTTGCGGTAAAGAATTCGCTCGAAAAGATTACCTGACCAACCGTTTACGCACGCACTATGGCAAAAACCCCAACGCATTGTAATAAACGCTTTACCCAACGCAGTGCGCTTATGCGACATATTACCGACATGTTACCGATGTACGAGTTTTGACCACGGTGGCAATGTCGCATCGCTAAACATTAATGACTACGCATATCCTTTTGAATGACATATTTTAAGTATATAGGTCATAGCTCTTAGAATATTTGCCAAAACTACCATTATTTTCTCTCGCACAATCACCTTGACTGTTAACTCTCTGCTATTTACTCGTAAATGTTATATCTATCTAAGCTAACGTAGTAGTGAATTATGTTGAAAGCAAAACAGTAATTACTACCTTTAAAAAATAAAATATTAAATGCAATATAATAAGGGATCAAAGTCAAAAATAGTTGCTCGCTCTCTTTCTTTACTTAAACAAATAAAATTCTCTTGTTAAAAAACAACAACGGTTATAATTTGTTTTTTTTTTGTGTTTTCGTTAACAAACAAAAAAAGAAACATTAAACGATAATAACTAACATTGCTTTAAGTACCTTGGTAACAAGTTGAAAAATTCAGTTTTAACGTACATACCTATACCTACACTGTTAAACAATAAAATTGTTTAGTAGTCTAAAAAATAAAATAAAAATTACTAGCAACATAAAAAAAGTAACTATTGTTAAGCTTTAAATTATTAATATTTGTATTTAATGTATGTATTTATTTTTTACTTATGTTTATTAATATTTATATTTTATTTAATTGTCCGTGATATTTGTTGTTATATGTAGGTGTTCCACGTGCAAATAGCCTCAATGAAAAATATTATAGTTTTGGATAAAACATCTAATTTATACCTATTTATAATGACAGTTTCTAAGTAAAAATTAATATTTGTGTTCACTTCTTATTTCACATTAATTTAATTAATTAAGTACAATTCTTATAGACCAGCCAAAAGTTTTATTTAACTCTACATAATTCGTTAACTAAACATGAAAAGTTTACTTTTACCTTTAAAGCTTTAAATTCAAATTATTAATAATTTTCGCTAACTGAGCATATTTGATCCTGGAATACCGTGTATATTATATTTTATTGTTGTTAAAAGCAACACAAAAAATGTGTTGTAAATTAATACTAAAAAATGTAAGTTAAAAGTTTTACTTTGAAACAAGAAAAGTATAAAGCGCAAACCATTGCAAATTTATTTAACCACGCCCACTTGTGAACAGTTCCTTCAAATAATATACTATGATTATATTTACACGCGATTATTTTGTAACATTTTCTTTTAATTTTTTTTATAAAACTTGTATATTATTATTATCTTTTGTTAAGTATTTTTGTTATATGATTGTTTTAATTTTTTTAATTTGCAATTAGTTTTAAATGCAACCATTATTGCAGAAAAAATACAATAAATGTTTAAATCTTATAATAAGTAATCAAAATTACTAATACATACAATATAAAAATGTTAAAAAAAATTGAGCAGACTAAAAATTATTGTTTATAAATTGAGAAGATTTTTCATGAGAAAAAACATAATCAAAAAAAAATCTTCTGAAAGTAAAAATGTAAATCACTGTGTACACCCTTATATAAAACATTTCAAAAATATATTAACAAAAACAACCTAAATACATATCTGCATTTTTATTCATGAACTTAAATATAAAGTACGTAGGTACATAGTTACTTATTTCATAAGCAATACTGTGATCTTCTGTTTTAAAAGGGTGTATCTAAATGAAAAGTAATTTATTCAACTTTTAACAGTATTTTATTTAAGTTTTTGCGGTTTAATACTCACATATGTACATATACAGGCCCGGATTTAGAAATTTGCCGCCCCTAGGCAGTTGCAAAAATTGGCGGCCCCCCCTCAAAACTGCTTCAATGGTGAAATAATTTTGTACGAAAAGTTTTTCAATCAATAAAATTCACCTTTTCTTGATTTCCAACTAAGTACATAGGTTTCTAGAGCACAATACAATATTTTTGGTATTTTATGAGGTTATTTTAATGATTGCTGCGTAAAAGCTAGATTTATATATCAATGCAATATATATTTTTTATTCTAATTATATGATCATTTTGATAAGACGCCAATCTATAAGTCAGCTGGTGAATGAAGCGAATAAATAAATGACAACAATACATTCTAGATCATTATGAGCTCTCGAAGTTTCTTCTTCAATTGATTCGGAATTTGTTTTTTTAAGAATGTAATTAACCTTGGAGTTTATGCTAAGACTTCTTCATTTTTCTATCGCCCGTTTGCGGTATTCAGTCCCGCTGAATCTTTTACGGTTGTCACTCCTGACAAAACGCAGCGTTGAATGTTAACAAACTGTCTACAATAAATTAGTAATTTCGTTAATAATCGATCACCAATGTTCAGTTATAATAGCATTTTCACTTATAATGTTGGTACGTGTGCCAACTAAATAGGCGGGAAATTCAATTCCCACGAATAAAAAAATTTTTCAAATTTTCCGCCCTACGCACGTGCCTACTCTGCCTGTATGGTAAATCCGGGCTTGTACATATATGTACATTGAAATTTTTTTTTTCAAAAATTCTGCTGTGAGGAGAGCTTATAATATTAATATTTACTGGTGGCTCATCGAGCTGTTTAGTTTTCCATACGATTTATATGGGAAATAATGCTTAATTTTAGACAGTTTCATCTATATCTCTTTGGAAGGAATATAAAAAAGTATTTTAAGTTTTTTCGTGAAGTTAATATTTTGGAGCCTTACTCTGTAATGTGCGCTTCACATTTCAAAGTACAATTTATTCGAATACGATTGGATTTTGTTTGCTACCCTCAAAAAATGTTTGCGTCGAGACGGTTCAGTTTTGAGAAACTTAGCCCGTAAGTGTCAAAAAACGAATTTTTGCGGGTGACCAGTAAATATGTACCTACTCTTTCAACAATACCCTACCCAGCAGTATTTTTTTCTTTCACCGTTGAAAAGATTTTATTTACTGAACAAATAAAAAAGTTGTCTTGATATCTTTTTGTGTACTGTTAGTTTTTTTTACATTCATTAGTTATACAAACAGTATAAGATATCAAATTATAACGTACGTGGAGTGATATCAGTAAGCGTATCGCCAAATTTTTAAATGCAATTATAATCAAATTTTTAAAGCATTTTCAGCAATTGAACAAATGCAAAATATTGAAATGATATACATACAGTGCACTCTGTATGAGACATTCTGAACTTTATGGATCAAATAGTAGCTAACGCCGCTTAAAGTTTCTTTGAAATTGAATCGTTAACTACAACATAAAAGTTTTGCCAACAGTGCCTCATATGAAAAAAAAATAAATTAAAAACAATTTTTTCTTAAAAAGGAGATAGGTGCCACACCGTTGTCGAACCACGTCTACATTTTTCGTATGGCTGGAAATGCGAACCATATATGTAAATATGTATCGACGTACACCCGAAGAGTGGTTTTTTTTTTTTGGGTTGGTCTCATTGGCATGTTTAGTATTGGACCTAACGAAAATTCTTCCAAAATTTCAGCTTCCCCTTTAAGCAACATTCACTTCTAGAAATGCTATAGCAGCTAAATGATCTTCGAAAATTACACTTTGGAGCAGAATATTTTATGTGATACATTCTGCGTAAAAAACATCGAGGAAGGCGCAAATTCGCTGAAGAAACTGAAAGCTATTTCTCAGTCAGTTCATGACAAATTTATGGAGGACTGGATCCAGCGCTAGAGTAGTTGTATTGCAAACGGCGTGACCTACGTTGTAGTCGTCAAAATTAATGTTAATGCATAATTTTCGTTTGCTTTATTGGTTTCACAATGCGATCGTCTTCAACAGAACGTTCGACCTTTGGATACGTTTCTGTAATAACCAGAAACTCGGAAACTAGTAAGCTCCCTCTTCATTCACAAGTCCAGGCACAGGTATGTGCTTCGTGTTCATATACATAACGTTATGCAGTGGAATGAAATGGTTTCATCGCTTAAGAGAATTCCATAAAGATGTTAAACACAGCTGCAGGGACAGCAAAATAACTGAAATTCTGGAAATTTCACCATGTTGAATCAAAAGTTACAACGGCATACATAAGAGTCCGAGCAGTTAGCTAGATATTGCTTGAAGAGATAACAGCAGTCATCTCAACTGAAAATATTTTGAAGGCTTACTTATTAAAATGTCTTAAAAGGATAACTTTATCCTTTGCAAAATTGTAGAATTTTGGTCTTCTTCTTCATTGAGCTAATCCTGTAAGTACTAACGCATTCAAAACAAACTGGAGAGATCGCGGCGATAAATGATATTCGAAAAATTTTTCATAAGATCCCATTATTAGAATAAACGTGTCTCACTCCGTCATTTAATCTCAAAGACTTTTCAAAAATGGCGTTTTTTCATTAAAGTTGATGTGATAACTAAATTCGGAGGTTAGGATCAGTTTCACCATGAAAAATATGATATATTCCATAAAAACATGATCTAGTCTCCATGATTAGAGCATCTCGCATTTTAGAAAAACTAAGTTTTTTTGATATTGTGTTTTCCGACATTCCTTTATTAATAAAAACACCATTGTTTATGTTTTTTTTTCGTTTTGTTTTGTTTTTATTTTATATAATATGTATGTATTAGTAAAATATTTATTGTAAGGAATACTATGCGGCATGCATAATAGACACAAGAAAATAATAAAAAAACGAACACCAACCTTATTACACAAATAATTTAAAAAAAAAAATAAAGGAACAGGGAGAAAGAAAATAAGAGAAGTTTGAGAAAATTTCTTGTTTTTGTGTTTCTTTTTTTTGTATTTTTTTTTAGTTTTTGTAATATAAAAAATAAAACAGAAATAACAAATACATTGATAAAATATTGTTTAAATTTTAAATCCAAAGCATTTTTTTTTAAATGTTCATTTTTTTCTTTCTTTTTAAGTTTATCTTTTCTTATGATTTTTATTTTTTTATATAAAATATGGTAAAAATGTAAACTGCACAGAGAGGAGAAAATTATAGGGGTTGTATAAGGGAGTTCATAGAAGTGTAAATATATGTGTGTTGCCAGCAAAGCCATTGACATTTTTCAAGTTATCATTCTAAATTACAAAACTAATGGTTTTTTTTTTAAATAAACAGAATTACAAATACAATAATAAATTTGCAATAAAACTAAGCATATTTTGTTTGTTTGTGTGTGTATGTTGTTTTTGTTGCAGTTAATGTTTTTTGTCAATTTAAATTTTAGAGCCAATGTATATTTTGACTAATTAATACTAAACAAGTGCCTTAAAGTATGATATTAAAGTGATTTTAATTTTTACAAGAGTTGTGAGTTAAAAATAACACTGCTAATAATTACATAATTTAAGGCACTAAATTAGTTTGAAGAAGTCAGAAGAGTTCGCATAGGCTCTTAAATAACAAAGTTTAACGTTTATTATTTTTTCATTTTTGTATAGTAATAAAAAAATCTTTATTATGGAATTGGAAAATACTTTTTGCGTTTTGTAGTAATTATTTTATAGTTTAGTGGCATTATATTTATGTATATAAATTATCATTACATTTTATTTTAATATTTATCATCATTTTTGTAGTAGTTGTTACTGTTGTTGTATTGTAAAATAGTTAAAATAAACATTTAAAAATATTCAAGACTTCAACCATTTTTCTCTTTATTGTTATTTTACAAAAACTTTATTTGCTCGCAATTTGTTGTTGTATTTGTATTTACGCCCTCTCAGTTTGATATTCTCTATAGTTTATAATTGCATTTTTACCTTAAATACGACGGTTTTGTTTTTTTTACGAATATTATGTTTTATTAATGTTTGTTATCGGTTTTCGCTTATTTTGTATGTGGTGTTTGGATATACATATGTAAAACTATTAGTGTTTGTGTTTTTCGCCCAAAGTATTTTCATGACATTTAGAAATATTTTCGCTGAATTTGTTGTTGTTTTAAATATTTACTCGCATAATTTAAAAAAAAAATATTCTTTAAAGTAAAATAAGATTGAAATTTTATTATGTAATCAAATCCGCATTTTGAATGATACCCGGTTTTGAATTGGAGAAGGAAGTAAATAGGGAAAAGTGGTGTTTCTTTTTTTTTTTTTTGTTTTGTTTTTGAAGAATTGTGTGTATGTGTTTTTGTGGTGGTGGTAGTTTGGTTTGCTCTTTTAGAGCAAAAGGCATTTGGTCTTCTTCCTCTTTTTGACTTGCAATGCAGCCCTAGTGGCCGTTTCAAATACATCTCGAACACCTTCCTTAGATTTGGCTGAACATTCCAAATATGCAAAGGCATTGATTTTTTCAGCCATTGCGCGACCTTCTTGTGGCTTTACTGGTTCTTGTTTCATTTTGGCTAAATCCTGCACGATAAAAGAAAGCAATGAGTTTAATATACAATAGCTTTAGGAAAAATAAAATGACAAAAGGTAATTATTTAGAAGTGGGCCATTTTTAACCATTGGGTTATTTTCTGGTATCTAAAAATAGGTAGATCAAGGTAGATTTTAAAAACATATGAAATTTTAATTTAAAAGCACTGTGGCTAGCGAAGCCGGTGTTGAATATACTATAGGAGTTAATCATTGAGCCGCAACCAAAGGCTCATCCTTACATTTATCTAGAATTACTGTGGCTACTAAGAAGCTGGATGTAATTAGCGGCCTTCGACCGCGGTTTAGGATTTACATTTTGGAATTCAAGGAATTTAAAAAAAAAATTTCGAGGTACTTTCTAGTACTTAAAAATAGTAAATTCATATTTAAAAACATAGTTCCCCTTCATTAACTTGCTATTTTTATGTACTAGAGCGTACTCCGATGGTTAAAAATGTTTGGAAGCCGATTATGGCTGGAGCCTACTACTATATAATTACCGGTAAAACACTTACCCGAATTGTATTGGGATCATTTCTTAAATCTTTCTTATTTCCAACTAAGATAATGGGAACATTAGGACAGAAATGTTTGACCTAAAATTTAAAGATAAAACATTTGTATATAATTGAATATAATTTCATTTAAATAATTAAACACACAAACCTCTGGGGTCCACTTCTCAGGAATATTTTCTAATGAATCAGGTGAATCCACTGAGAAACACATCAGTATAACATCTGTATCTGGATAACTCAGTGGTCGAAGTCTATCGTAATCTTCTTGACCAGCCGTATCCCATAAGGCCAACTCGACCTGGAAGAAAAAATTTTAAAAATTAATAAGTAAATAATAGGACAAATTTAAACCATGTGGTTTATGGACGCTCCCTTAAGAAATTCTATGCTTATAATTAAATAGTTCTTGATATAGTGTAAAAAAAAAAAGGAAAAATAAACAGAATTAAGTCTTATCGTGCGTCAGTTTTTTAATATCACAGCAATCTTTGCTTCAAATATAATAGTAGTTTTAGTTAATTGTCATCAATGTTCTTTTGTATCTCAATTATGAGATTCTCTTATGCAATCCATCCAAATAAAGATTAAGTCTTTAATGTAGTCTGTACAAACTGCAACAATTGTTATTTGTACTAAATATTAGTATTTAATTTTTACTTAATTTAATTTCCAGACTAAGAGAACTGCATTAAAAGTTCAGTGAAAATAAGTGCAAGGATGTAAAGTGGAATAAACTGATACGAAATAAAGTGAATAGAAATATCATGAGGTGAAGTAACGTAATATGATACAAGGTTAACTGAAGTAAAGTGAAAGTAAAAATTTTAATCTATTTGGAGCATGAACTTTTCTATTTTATAAAAATAACTATGGTGTCCTAAAACAGTATATAAAAATTACTCTTATTGGAGCCATAAAAGATTTATCTGCCCCATTAACACGCAATATTGAAAAGGAGAACAAAATACTGGAGCTTGGAGTAATAGCTCCTCCTATTTAATTGCTCCAGGGATCATTCCTTTATAACTGGGTAACAATGCAAACAAAGTTTTGCGTATGAGCTAAGTTTAAACTTTAACTTTGCCACCTAAGATACAGATGAAGTCGCTTAAATTCTTATTACCTCCAGAGACTGATCCGGCTTTTAATTTATTTATCGTCTATATATAGAGCAAAAGTCACTACATATTTACATTTCAAGTTTTTGAGTTATGCGGTTTTTAATATATGAATCATCAAAAATTCAATATGGCCGGAACAAATTTTTTGAATTTACTGCTTAAAAGCATACAAAAACATGGAAATGTATTTAGTGACTTTTTGTTCTACAGAAACTATTTTTCAGGAAACACTTGCTTCTTCTAGGTCAAGTTAATTCATCTAAAGCCCGTAACCAATTTTCATTCAGTGGGTAAGATAAATTGATAATCATTAATTGAACATAATTTGATCAAATTTTACAGCCATTAGCAGAAACCCATATGAACTTACACAAATCGGTCAATATTTTTGAAACAATATCGGTTTCTACTAATGACTAAAATTCGATCAAATTATGCTCAATTAATTAATAATATTTAGTCGACAAAAAACAAATAGATTCTAAATTAATATTCTATTTTACAATAAAAAAATCACGAAAGATTTACTTTCTACAGTATATCCAACATTGGGTTCGCTGCCCACAGTACTACCGCATTAAAACTTGGGTAAGTCAGTACTACTCAAAAATTATTTTTATCATAAGAAATACAACTGTTTAAACATTTTAAGTTTTTATTTAGAGAATTTTTTAAAACTAGTTTGTTCTAACAAAGATGAACAGTTTGGTATGAAACTAGTTTTTCTTAAATAATACTTGGTGGTTTATTGCAAGTAAAAAATTAGAGTATGGATAAGAAAACTACACTATATTAAGGTACTTTCGGTGGAAAATGCAAAAAAAAAAAAATTTCTTGACTTTAAATCGCGACATTTCTGAACTGAAAATGATACTACTAAAATAAGTACGTGAGCTTGAATAATGTTTGTTCGTAAGTTATTGAATTATCTTTGTTTAAAAGTACTATTCTCAAGAAGCTATGTTAAACACCTTCTTACTCAGAGAGCGTTAAGATAGGCCCCTTTTCTCCCATACAATATTTTATAGCTTATGTGGTACTTACAGTTTAGTATTTATTATAAAAACGTTATTTGGATATTTTTGAATTAATTTTTATATAGTATTTCCACATAAAAGACAGCGTAGTACAATGTAAATATTTCGAAAAAAGTTTTAGAAAATAGCTAAAGTATATATACTTCAGTTAAAACTTTACATTAATGATATCATCATTTTCCTAAAAAACTAAAAACATACTTAGTTCCCTACCATTCGTTTATGAAATAAGTGCCATTTATTCATCCAGAAAAATAAAGCAAAATTTTCTTAACGTTTGTCTTACATAATTAAAATGCATACAAATTGCTATTTTTAAATTACAAAATCTTTTAATTGAAACGACATTCATTATCATTTAACAAACTCAGGGCTGATAACTTCATAAGAACATACTATATTTAATAGAAAATCGCGTAATTAAAAACTTGCACCAACAAGCCGTGATTAATAACTTAACTAACCTACCTATTGCCAAATCATGTTTTTAACGAAACAAAAAAAGCGAGGGGAATTCACTTCTTGTTGAATGAATAGACATAACGCAACGCGAGTAGGAAATGCCAAACCTATTAATCAGTATTTATAGATTTCAAAGTATTCGCTGAAAAATGGTTATAAATTTCGTGCTCTAACCAAAATGGCAATTTAAAAAAATAACAACAGGCAACAATGCAATTCCAAAAAAAAAACGAAATAAAACCTTTTCCAACTTAAACTTCATACAAAAAAAAGTAGTAAATAATTTTAAGCGAATGAGAAGGAAACGCTTATCGCTAAATAGAAAGAAAGAAAATATGACGAGTGCTAAAATAATAAATAATAAAACAAATATACATATAATAAATTGCAAACAACACTAAATTCTTTGGAAAAATGTATGATAAAAAATAAAAGAAAACATTATGTAAACATTTTGAAAGATTCGGAATGAAATGGAATTATAACAAACACGACGACGACGGCAATGATGAAGGGAAAACAACAAATTGGGGAAAACAGCAAAATCACAGAAAAAATACACATTCAAAGTACATACAACAAACAACGCAATATTAAAATGTGTAATGAAGAAGGTGATAAATAAAATAAACAAAAATTTAAGTCAAAACTAAAATATTTAGCGGCAGGAAATTTTGTAAAAGTTTAAGAAAATAAATCAAAAATTTTTAAATAAAGAAAAAACAGCAAACAAAAAAACAAAAAAAAAAAATAGGAAAAATGGCTCATTAAAAGATACCTTTCGGAATTAAAAATTTTTCTAGGAACATTTATAAAAATACAAAGTACATATATAATATTTTAGCCTATTATTTCAGATAAGACGAAATAAAACTTTATTGAAGAGGACAAGTTTTGTGCAATCGGTTTCCTCCTATATTATTTCAAGTAGCTCTTGAAATAGATATTGATACACAATCCCTGCCTATAATTAATACAATATTATTATTACTAAATATGAATTTCACAATTAAAATAATAAAATGAACTTAAAGCTTAATGCACTAACGACTAAGGCCTTCGGCCAAAATTTGTATATGTACATAGCTATGTGTAATGTATAGCTCATTGGTGGAGGACACTTAAACCAAATTTTTTTTTAATATTATTTCTTTCAATGTATTATACAGTGAATTAATTGTTTCTCATAATCAAATCAATAAGTCAAAGAACAAACAAAAAAGTACTCATAAAGGGAACAGATTTTGTAAAGAAAATATAATATTAAAGGGGCGCCAAAAAAAATACCGAAAAAACAAGTGTTTGGATACCAAATGCAACCTATTTTGAATATGTCGGGCTAAATACTATTAAACGTGGTCCTCATGGGAAGAAAATAAAAATTAATGCAAGACCGGTGTGGTCGTTATTGACCCTTCTTTACAACAATAAAGTGGTATAGAATTTATGGAGCAAAATGAACGTGCGCGTGAGTCACACAACATCACACTTTAATGTACGAGCGTTCGCTCATACACAGATACACACCAGTACATACCAGATAGTACAACGACGATAGTGCAAAAGTTTGGGGGAGTATAAATGAAGTAAAGATGTGATTGCTGTTGTTGTAGAAGTAGAGGCAGAAGAGTCTACAAACAAAAATATAAAAAGAAATAATAAGCTCATGCACGATCACTCGTCTTGCTTCAGGGTGGCTGGCGGCTGACAGAAAAAGAAAAAAAAAATTACAAACCTTACATACTGAGACTCGCAAATCTTGTTTGCTAAAAAGTAGATTTCTTTTTTATAATTTAAAGTAACAGACAAAAAAAAAATAAGTGAAATATTTTTAAAAAACGTAATCTTCTCAACGTTTTCCTACATTATTTGGTAATATTATTTGCATAATAAAACAAAAACTGGCAAGCTCTATTCTATTTTGATGACTAAATTTGTAATTTTACTGACTTTTAGTATGTACAGAACAATTAAAATTTTTTTTGCGTATGGTTCATCAGACAAGTTTTCACCAACAATTGGTACCCTATTGAAAGAATTTTTTCTAGGGCTGCAAATTTTATTAAAAAAAATTATACCAAATTATTCTTAATATACTTTACATGAGGGGAGGACACGAGGGTGCGGTCGCCCCGAGCGCAAGGCTGGGGGGGAGGCGGAATATGGTCGTAAAGTATATTTCATTGTGCTTGGGTTTTTGAAAGTTAAAAATTAGGACCTTTTGTTTTTTTTTTAGTAAATGAAAATAAATTGATGTAGTAAATTTTCAAAGTTTAAGTGAAATATTTCTCATTATGCTAGTTTTTGAATGTGTGAAAAGTGAGGACCTTTAGTTTTTTGGTGAGGTAAATGAAATTTTTGTTAAAAAACACGAACACGGTAGGAGCGGCAAATTATTTTTTTCCTGGGTGCCCGATGTGCACGGTACGCCTCTGACATTAAGCAGATGTTAAGGTTAAACTATGCAGTAAAATCTTTTAATAAAATCAACTGTCTTTAAGGAATATTTGATCTGTTATAAAAAATTGAATGCAACATGGCCGTCTTTCTATATGTTTGTCCTTTATACATTCCCAGCAGTTTTAGCGCTATACGAATGGGTTTTATATTTTGGGTTGCTATCATCAAACGTTATCAAAACAAATTAAATTAGCATTTTATATAAGAAAAAATTCTTTGGTTTTGCTCAAAATTAATTTTGACAGCTGCGTTGATCAAGGCGTTAATTTCCCGGATGAGCTAAAAACTATCTGAATTGATAAAATTAAATTCTATTAATGCCGAAACTACTTTAGTTCAGATGGATGTTGACTAATTCCACGGAAGGATTTTGTTAATCGACAAAGGTAAATGCCGTGATCAAAGCAGCTGTAAGACCAATTTTAGACAAATAGGTACAACCCGTTTACCAACCGAAGACTTTTTTTGATGTTTTTCGAGGAATATACTAAGGAAACCGATTACACCAAAAATTTTCCGCTGAGATGGATTTTCCAGCTTGATAATGGCCCAAAACATTGATCTCAACTTGTCAAATCTTGGCTAGACACACAATCCACCAAGGTTCTGAAGTGGCCAACTCAAATGAAGAGAAGTGCCATAAAATGACTCCAGACCAGTGTGCACGCCTGGTAGGCACAGTTATGAAACAAAATGATTATCCTACTCATTATTAAGCTAAACTAATAAAAAAAATAGGAATCACACAAAAAATTCAATAATTTCAATTACTTTCTTTCAGATGACTTAATTATATGAGAACAGCATATATGGCCTTTATTGACGTTTTTGCATTTTTAGGGATAAAACCAAAATATTTATTTTAATTTTTTTGCTGTATTATAAAAATGAATAATATAAGAATAAGAAAAAAATTAAGAAATAAATTTTAACAAAAGTGTTGCGTAGCATACGAATGACTTAATTATGTGAGCACAAGTGTATACCATATACACTTTTTAACATGACTATTTAGTTAGTTACTGATCGTCTGAACACAATGCCACCAGCTGAAGCTCAGTTGGTGAAAAAGGGAGCACAAATCGAATTCAAGTGGTCATATTTGATCGAGCGTTTTTTAATCAAAAACCTTGCAGTGGATTCATGTCAGGGTTGCCAAGTCCGGAAATTCATGTTAAAGCCGGGGCCTGGTAGGAATTGAAAAATTTCTGAAAAAGCCCTGAATTGGATTATTTTTGTTGCATGTACTTAAATTTTACACACACAAAAATATAATTTTTTAGTATTGGCGGACTAAAAACAAGTTTTTTTTCGATTATATCAATTATTTTTGGATATTGCCGACCAAAAAAAAAAAAAGGTCAACTTTTTCCCAGTAAAAAATTTGTACTCTATTTTACGGAATAACTGTTTAATTTTGGGAAGACTTTGAATTCCTTGTTTTCTATTTTCATTTTGAGCAGGGAAACGAATTTTGTCCCTGCCCACCAAGTGAGGGTCATTGTATTCAGACGATCAAGAACTAACTAAAAAGGCATATGTATTAGAAAATTACGGAAATTTTCCAAACATTTAATTATAGCGGTGTTCACTCTTTTGAACACAAACGTACTTTCACGTAGTTTTTTAATCAACATAAGATATCCAAAGTAACTAAAAGGCTCATATTTGAATGCTTTTAAAATTATTATTCAAATGATTGGAATTGGTTAAGGGCTCCGACTATTTTTCTCCACTTTTTAACAAAGAATTTATCTCCATTTTTTCAAAATTCAAAATAAAAGTGAATATATAGTGATGAAATACAAACAAATAGCCTGAATTGTAGTAGTTCACAACATACCTTTTAACTTTCAAAAGACCCTTTAGCTTGCGTAAATCGTAACTTTTTTAAGCAGAATTAAATGTAATATATTATGTTGAGTGTAATTTCGGTGTAGATGTGCTAAAGTACACTTCTTACACCGAAGGATGAACACCGCTTGTTCATTTTGTTGTTGAGTGCAACTTCGGTGTAGATTCTATACACTAATTTCACTCAAGAGTTAACACTTATAATTTACAGTAAAACCAGGTTAATTAACTCACGGATGATTTCTTTGCACGGTTAATCGCCTTGATATCGGAAACCCCGTGAATTTTTCTTAGTTGTTCATTCTAAATTTCACGTTTAATTAACTACTTAACGCTTAATTAACTATGTACTTCGGTTTAGTACCTCAAATTTTCTAACCCCAAATGTAGATTTGCGTCAAATTTCATTCGTTTATTTACCCAATGCACAAAATGTAAAAACATCAAAATTATTAAATGATAACATACAATTGTATAGTGTGTATTCGCGTAATGTAAGTAGCAACCGCGATGTACATACATATCGGTCATTCTTTTAATAACTGCACACTTTGTTTTTTTTTGACGTTTTTGAACATTTTTTGAAACGAAATTTCTCAAAAACTATCAACTATAGTTTCTTTTATATGTACTTATTAATTTTTTTTTTCAAGCTATAGAACACATAGTGTGTACTTATATGGTCAGATTAATTAGCTCTTTGAGGTATTTAAGCGTGCAACGATAATTACCTGTATGAAGAGCTAAACAGAATTGGGACGTGCAATATCGTCCAAATTTTTCCTATACGTTTGTAGTGAGTAAAAAATTGACACTAGCAAAATTTATCACAGAGAAATAAAACAGATTCTATTTTTTGGTGCGATTTGACACATAAGATAAATCCCACGTCCCAATTCTGTTTTTTAGCCTGACGCATTAAAGCGTGTACGCTTAAATGTGTTTCACGGATTAATACCTTAAAACTATGAAAATTTTGGTGAGGTAATTAACCGAGTTTTACTGTATTTATAAATTCAACACAAATGCATTGCAGATTTCTACCTGCAGCAAGTTAAAAGCACTAACGGGGGAGATTACGATTTCCGTGGCGCCTCGATTTTTTTTATTTTTTCGATAAAACACGTCAAAATAAATCGAACATGTTAAATTAAAAAAAAGGCATATCTCGTTTAGTTTTCGAGTTATCGATACTTAAAATTTTTTTTTGATAATATCGTTAGTGCCAAAATTTCAATGCCGCCGCAATTTATGGATGATTTTCAATAGAACAGCTCGAAATAAATCGAAAATGTTAAATAAAAAAAATCGATACCTAGTTTGGTTTTCGAAATATCGATACTTAAACATTTGATTTTGATGGTTTTTGAATGCAATTTAAGGACGATTTTCAATAGAACCGAAGCCGCCGCGAAGCCGGTGTTGGATTTTTGGGAGTTTTAAATCCATTTATGTAAAATTACTGTGGCTAGCAAACAAGGTGTTAGATATATTATAGACTGATCATTCATAAAGACGTGCACAATCAAACAAAATTCCCGGTAAATAAAATATAGCATCCCTGGTTTTGCTTATTATTTTGCTGTCTCCCTTAACAAAACGTCATTTCTTTTGATAAATGACAGCATAGGAATATTTTTCCACTGATGAACGCATCAATATCGAAATAAAGAGAAAAAGGTAAAGCTGACGAGGGGAAAAGTCAAGAAATGCAAAATATGACTGACGTACGGAAAAAGCTAATGCGAAAATATGATATATTGCTATGACGGATCAAAATCAAAAATGCAATAAAAACAAATGAAATAAAAAATAGCGAAGGAAAAAATTTAACGCAGTTTTTGGCAATGAGATATGAACAGACAAAAATGCGTTTTAGATAACAAGATGAATTGCAAAGTGGGGCGGAGGGGTAAGATTTCCTTTAAATTTCTACTCATTTGAGGAAAATTATATTTTAGCACTTACCTGTTTGCCATCGACTTCGATGTCTGCGACATAGTTCTCGAAGACTGTTGGAACGTAGACTTCGGGGAATTGATCTTTGCTAAACACAATCAAAAGACAAGTTTTACCACAGGCACCGTCACCGACAATCACCAACTTCTTGCGAATCGTCGTCATTTCTGCGGCAAAACGATGTGGAAACGAACAAAGACGTTTACAGCGCACAAACCAGCACCAGCGGAGTGTGCCAGGAAGCAAAACAAAACGCCAAAATTATGAAAGAAAAAATAAAAAAAAATTGTGTTAAATTTATGTTTTTGCCTTAAATATTAAACACAATTTCAAAAGCAAGAAATATTCATCCGAAAAAATTTCACTGCAGCAGCTTCCGTGGGCTACGCTTACTCTGCCGAAAAGGCAGTACAATAACTCAGCTAATGCACGTAGCTTTTCAAATTGAATTGGTATTGAAATTTAAAGTACGTGCTTTTATATTCTTTAAATTTCATTTTATCAATTTGTGGAAAATTTTCTTTTTTTAACGAGTTTTTTTTTCCCAAATCAACATTGTCGTTTTCCACTTACAATTTTTTTTTTCGCTCGATCACTCGCCACAAGAAAATTTTACTTTATTTCTTCGCAGAAATAAATGGCACAATTGTACAATAAATAAAAAAATTTAATTCGCAACGCGTTTCACTCGGTTTTAGTTTATCGCCGTGTAAAAGTTTTTATTTTTCAATTAAAAAATGTGAATTCTTTTGTAAAATTTTTTTCTTCCTTCTTTCTAAATTGAATTTTCTTTCTCATGGAAGAAGTGTCTTCGGTACAGCGATGATGAACAACGCCTTTAAATTTTTATATGACTGTGCCAGACGACGACAACAGCGAGAAGACGACGACGATGATGTTATTACGAAGACGTATGCGTAGCAAGACGAACGTATGAAAGAGACCAACGCTTTGCTGTTCATTGTTTAATTCATTGGTAAGAGAGAAGTACATATAGTTACGTTTTTTGAAATGGCGGCGCTATATGACGGACTTTCCGTGAGCTGTGTTGAGTTGGTGCAAAATATTTGTTTAAATGACAGCAAATGCTAAAACACAGCTTCCTTCATTTAGAGTCTACGCACACATTCCAACGGAGTTGTCCTACTTTTGGTAACGCCACCTAAACGCATAAGCTACATATTAAAATAATTACTTTAAAATTTAATTTTAAGGCTCGTTTCACATGACTGATATTTCAATGCCTGTTAGCTAACACGCGATACAGCGTAGCGAAAAACTATATGCAATGAGCCACATCATCAACGCGTGTGCCTTAGACTAAATGTTTCCAGTTAAAGAACGAAATAAACTGAACATACCCTCCTACTTCTGAACGTGAATTTGATTATTTTATATTTACTGAACGTAGCTCAGAAGCAACTCTATCAAAATTCGGCTCCTTTTTGATAATGATGCTTCTATTAGCTAATTTTGACATTAGACTGCCTAAATATTTTATGGGAAAGAAGCTTTTGGTATCGCATCAACCTTTAAACTGAACATGAACGAAATTATTTACGAATCAAATAATATTTTTTTATATGGCAACATTGTCTAACGGTATTAAAACGATGGTGCGGTTTGTTATTTCTTTTGCAATTCAAGTCACACGTTTTCTGAATTTTTAAATATTTTTTGTTAAATATATAGAACAAAAAAAAAACACTGAACTAAAATTTGTGATAAATTAATGTAAGATGGAAAAGAAAAAACACGCAAATGCAAAATCAAAAATTGATGAAGCAGAGAAACTGAGAAGACGACTGCAAAGTCTATTTGACAAAAACAATACCAACCCGAAAAATAAAAGATCGGAATTAAAATCAATGTCAAGTAATGAAGGAGCCGCAGATAAAAAATACGGGGACAATAATTCAAAACCAAAGGAAAATAACAAATGCTCAAACCAGCAGGGGCCATTGAGAGCTAATGGAGAAGGGCCAAAACAAGTACCCTCTCGCAAGAAAAACACAAATGCAAAAAATCAAAATGTAAAGGGTCCACTGAAACCTAACCAGCAAGAAGAAGAACTCTGTATCAAGAAGCCTACAAATAATGGCAAAACGACATCTAACCATCCACAGTTTAATGGAGTTAGTAAAAAAAATATCGAGCCACAAAATAAAACTTCACCTAAATTGGATAGGGGCATTAAATTATCCTCTAAGAAAAGCGCAAAAGCATCAACAAAACCATTGGAACAGCAAAAAGCCAGTAACAAACAGGTGAATTTCAATAAACGCAAGGCCCCGCTAGCAGAAGCTCTGACAATAAAAAAGAAAAAAACTAAGCTAACGCCATTTCAGGAGGTGCACAATTTAGACACTTCAGGTGAGGAGGTAGATCAACGTTCTGAAAGTTCAGCTGCGTCACGCGATGACGATGATTCTTCATCATCTATGCAAGACCTTAGTAATTTGCCTGGCTTTGTAGGCTACTCGCAACTTGATAAACATGGTAGTAACGATGATAACGTTTATGAAGACAATGACAGATACTTTAGTTCGCAACATAATTATGATGAATCCTGCAGCGAAGATGACTGTAGCTTTGAGGACTCGGAGGAGGAAGAGGAAGAAAACTATTCCGATTATGATGAAGATGATTATGAGGAGGAAGAAAACAGTTGCGAATACTCGTCTGATATGGATATCTATAGTACAGAATCCGATGACATAGATTATCAATTGCCAGAGGATGTTCCAGAAGACCTAATTATACACCAAGGTATTTTGGAGTTTTTAGTGCAAAAGTACGCAAATTTATTTCTCTTTTAGGTACCGCTGTGAAACGTAACGTTGAATCCAGCGAAAATATTAGATTCGATATGGACAGTGAAAATATGCAGGTGATTGAGCTGAAAGAGCAGCATTTGTCTGTTAAAACTGTTGAACAACCAAAAGCTTACGAAAGATCGGAACTAATAAAATTGAGTGAAACAGTGCGGAAAAGTAAACTGACGCTTATAAACTATCAAGATAGAAGGAAACCACGAAACGGTAGTGTAGATAATGAAGTAATCAGTAACGATACAGAGTGTCCACAATTAGTACCCATTGTAGACAAAGATGGATTTCAGCTGTATAGCAAAGAGTTGGTTCAAGATAGTGTCGAGTCATTTAGTAGTGATTATGAAGAGGTAACCGATTCAGATGATTTTTCCTTTAATGATGAGGATGTAAATGTTAAATATCTGCCAGATCAGGTATGGACCAACACTCATGACGACGAAGAGGATGAGTGTAGCAATGATGAGGATTCAAATGTAGCACCAGTTCAAATGGAAGCAGATGTAATAGTCGCCGAAGATATCTCATGCGTTATGAGTTTAAGTGATAACAAGGAAAATGATGAGAGCAACGGAGCTGATGTTTTACTCTCTGAAAAACTGTCTAAAGATTTGGAAGCAGCTTTTAAAGGTGCAATAATAACAGCAAATGTTGGAAATAAATTGACGGAGAAAATGCCAATAGAGAATATAACCCAAAATTTTGATATAAAAATTACCCAAAATGCTGTTTTTCAAGAAAACACTCAGTCCCAATTACAACCAGAGTTAGATAAGATTCAATCTATGTCTGCAGCTCAAGACAGTTCCCAATTAAGTAGCTACACATCTTCCACTGTTACTCCATCATGTTCTTTTTTTTGCAATGCCGTCGACTCTAATCATGTTCTGGTGCAGCTATGCGATCCAATTTATATATACGGCACCGTAAAGCTAATTTTAATTGCTGGTACAATTGAAATTAATGGATATACACCATGCCCGGGAGAAGAACTAGAAATTTTTTCTCCACGTGGCTTATCTACAGTTGAAGTCAATCCAAAACCACAAACGCATACAACACAGGCACACATTGCCGTTGAGCTTAAACGCCTCCAATCGTATTTTGTAAAAGCAGAATTACAAAAAATTTCAGAAACGTATAAGCTGCAAGAAAATGCGCTCATCATATTGAAACGTAATGAACAACGCAAACAACTCACCAATAATTTTAAAAAATACATGAGTGAGAATCTTTTTCCAAATATGAATTCTATACAGATGGAGCGTCCACATTATGCTAGCGAATTTCTATTACAATGTATCGTCAATATACAAAGCGATAAAGCACTGCGAATACCAGCACAATGGTCAGCATTAAAATTGGAAGCTCAATCCCGTCTCATGATTATAGGTGGTAAGGCGGTAGGCAAGTCGACTTTGCTGCGCTACCTAGTCAATCGAAACTTGGCACAGTGTCCTAGCATACTCCTCATTGATTTGGATATTGGACAGCCAGAACTTTTTGTACCGCAAACTATAAATGCAACATTGCTAACGAAGCCGTTGCTTGGTCCAGGCTTTATGTTAAATTTGCAACCAGCTCAAGCATTTGCCATTGGACACTCCAATATTGTGCTATGTCCACATTTGTATTTACACGCAGTTAAGCAGCTGTTGCACTGGTGCCGTACGCAAACCCAATATTCACATTTGCCCTGGCTCATTAACACTATGGGTTACAACAAGGGCTTCGGTGCTGAATTAATTGCTGTTGTCTGTGAGCTGCTTTCACTTACCGATGTAGTACAATTGCAAAGCAACAAAGATATTAATAATTTTGATTATTTAATGGAACCTCATGTTGCGGCAGCGCTGCCACGAAATATATTTAGTGGCGTTGAGTTTCATATTAACCCTGAAGCACGCTTAGCTTCTTATGCTTATCGTCTGCATGTCATAAATTCCGCCGTTATGCAAGAGAGTCGTTATCAACGTGAATGGGATATGAGTGCTAAGGATCTACGTTATGCCATAATGTTGTCACGTCTAAGTGATATACTCGTTAGCAGTGGCAACGCTGAATGGCTAACAGACTGCAGACCACTTAGGTAGCTTAATTTAATTATTAGCGTTATGGTTTAATGTTTATAATTTTTTCTCGTAGCACATCTCTGGACAGTCTAAAAATTGTAAATTTACTTGCTGGTGAATATACACGAGATCAGCTACTGAAGGCTATAGAAGCAAATTTGGTTTACCTTTGCCACCAGAAAGAAAACTCAGATCTTTTAAAATGCCTAGGAATTGGTATGTATTTCATATATAAGACAATATTAAAATTATGTGATGAAAATCATATCTCGAAGGTATAAGTAGTTTATGTTCTAAAACTACAGTTATTAAGCTCGTCGAGACGATCGTCTCGATATGCGATAGCAAAAAGTCACCTCAACGACCTGAAGACAAGTTTCCAATGTTTGAATGTAGATTAATGGTTAAAATCTTATTTTTCAGGTATTGTACGTGCCATTGACCATCATGTAAATCAAATCTATATTCTACCAGCTGTTGCTCACACCATTATGTCTGATGTTAATTGTCTTGCAATTGGTGAAATGCCTTTGCCGACATCAATGTTTACAAACCAAGGGCCAAAAGTAAAAAATACAGCACCTTTTGTTTATAATACAGTAGCTGCTAATACTTCTAAATCAATCAAACAAATCTATCATCGTTCAGCGACGTTCTTGGGTGGGAAACAAAAAACTTAATTTTAAGCTTCGGAACTTTATTTTTTGTTTTATTTTATAATTAAAGTTGAAATAAACTATTTTGTGTTTTTGTAAAGAATAGACTGCAAATTATATACATTTTATATTCAGTAACAAGTACATTTTTTTCTTCTATTTCTTACGCGTAATTTCGCTGTTTTTTTTAACTCTAATGCGATATTACATGTCGACCCTTAAGTATCCTCCGCATTAAAACACGTCGTCCCTCTGGTGTTGACATACGTGTTTCCCAGCCGTGTACGTTGATGCGTTTTACTTCGCGGGGCTTAGGAAAGTGGCAACGTACTTTAGTTTTAATAATATCTCGATTGAATATGTGGGCCTCACGAGAGACCATCAGTTGCGCAGTGCCAAAAGCAGCCGTCAATGTTCTACAAATAAAAAGATGACATGAAAAATTTGTGATTTTTTCAATTATTCAAGTAAACGTACCTTTGCAATATATTTTTAAACATATTTTCTTACAGGTTAATATTTTTCGGGCTATTTTTCACTGTAGCAGATCCTCACCAGGTTTTTACAAATTTAATAACAGCTGATTGTTGTCATTTATGGTGATGTTCACTGTTACGCAGACTAAAGACCAGCGACCACTGGCACATTGCATATAATTGCCACACCATCATCGCTCGTTTTTTCAACGCGCGTTGCAACACACATTAGTTCTATTAACGCTGGAAATTGCCGGTTTAAATTTTGCCATTAGCCGTGTTTTTTTGACGCGGTTACCCACTAAAAAAACTTTTGTATGAGAATCACGCCTAATTTAGCCGACGATATTTATCGCCGACTAATTTCTCAAAAAAAAACTTTTTTTAAGCGGGTTACCCTGTCACAAAAACGGCTATTATTGTGCTAATGGCTATAATTTTCGATCAAACGATATTGCGATTTGTGCGAGGCGCACTCAAAGTCTCATGTAGGAAACGACGTTACACATCTCAGCCGTTATAATATTGTCCATGTGAACAATACTATAAAGACCTCAGTAAAAGTATTAAGAACTAAAGAGAATTTGGACGTGCAATATCAGATTTTTCCTGTACGTTTGTAGTGAGTAAAAAATTAACACTAGCCAAATTTATCGCAGAGAAATAGAACAGATTCTATTTTTTTTTGCGATTTCACACATAAGATAAAATACACGTCCAAATTCTGTTTTTAGCTTTAGGTTGGCAATGATACGGCAGTCATCTGCTGAACACACCTGCAGGCTCACACCCGCAACTGTCAAATAAATACAAATTTAATTCAAGGGCGTCGATGTTTACTGCTTCTATGTTTTATTCCGCAATGTATTAATTTTCATAAAAATTTAAATAAAAATTGAGGAAAGTGCTGTAAATAATAATAAAGTGTATAAATCAAACAAATGATTAAAGTGGAAAAGAAAACATTGAGCTATTTCTGAAAATATTGCAAAAAAGTTCATCAACGTCTACTGTTACAACTTACAACTACAAGGAACTAGTGGCGGCGAAAGTGATAAAACGGGAAATACGAAAACACGGTTTTCGTGAGAGACAAGAAGCAATGTGAATATACAACACAAGAAAAACAATTTCGTAGAAGCATAAAACGCAACGCCGCAAACTGCATGACAGCAGCTGTCATTTGTACAATAGTTGTTGGTGTATTGTGTTTGTTTGCTCTCAGTTGCTGCTCTGTTCTTGTTTTTCAGTCTTTTGTTGCTCCCAATTATCAGATAGCTCCACATTCAAGCGCGAGCGGGTGCTCCAACAACTTCATTTTCGGACGGTGAAATTTTTTGTTTTTGGTTTATCTAGTTATACCAAAATTTTGTAGTGTTGAAGGGGTGTAGTTGAAAAAAAATAAAGAAAAAACAGGAAAAATTGTAAGGAAAAAGTGAAAATAAATAAGAAAAAGGTTTCCTTTGAAAACCATTAAGTGAAGAAATAAACGTGAAAAAGTAAGCAGTAAATTGCATTAAATTTAAAAATACAAAATTTGCAAAAAGCGGAAAAGTGAAATTGAAATAAAAAAATCAAGGAAAGCACCGCAGTTAACAGAATTTTCCTTTTTTAATTTGCAATTTCCACGCAGGAATTAGAAAGTAGCAGCACGGTTTTATTGGATAAATTTTGGGTTATTTGTTACTTTGCTCGTACAGGAAATCGAGCAGGGACCTTAAGGTGAGTACGTTTGTTCATTTGTCTCCGCTGCTGTATCCCCACCCCTACCATAGTCAGTCTCAAGCGGTGCAGCAGGAAACATTTGGATCAAATGATGAAAAATTGAAAACTAAACGAAGCGTTAACGCCGTATTTTGGGGGCCCAACCTTGCACCGGTCCCATTCTACAAAACGTTAAGTTTACTTGTTAAATTTTCATGTAGCAGCGGCGCCGCCATTCATGCAGCTTCTTAAAAAAAAACACAAGAAATCGATTTTTTGTGCTTTCGCTTATGCGGCACAAATATAGCAAACAACAACAACAACAGCAACAACTAAAATAACAAAAAAGTAAATAAATAAAAAAGTCAAGTGAAAATACCCGGAAAAGTAAAAAAAGCGCACCAAAATATTAAAAGCCTTCAACAAAGTTCTTGTTCTAGTTGTTTTTTTTCTGTTCTCGTTGTTGTTGGCTTTTACATTTGTGTTGCTGCTGTTGTTGTTGTACGCACCACGCATTGGCTGAAATGAACACAACAACAAAGAGTTAAATAAACTGTGTGTTGTACTCTACTGCTGCTGCTGCTTTTCCTGCTTTTAGTTCTTCTGGTTTTTGTTGTTGTTCTCCATAGTCGGCTGGCTGGCGAGCAAGCATCCGTCGAAACCGTCGTCATTCATCGTCGTTTTGTGTCCCTTACTCCCTCTCGTAGTACTTACTCATCCCATTCTTCTATCATCCCATCCAATACCATTCGAAACTCTACTCCACAAAGAGTCTTTTTTCGGTCCCTGCGCTATGGGGTTTCCTGCTTTTGATGTTGATTTTATTTCATTTTATTTTATTTGCAACAACAACAACAAAAGCAACAGCAGTAGCTGCCAGGCCCCAGTGTTTGAAAATGCAAAAATAAAACCAGATTTTCGCAAAATTATCCCTTAATTTTATTTAAGAGCATCATCATCTTTCGTTCTAACTTAATTTCATTGTTGTCGCGTAGGCGTGTGTGTGTAACATTTTTATGAATTTTTTAAATCCAACAGGATGTTAACAACTTTCATGTGAGTTTTTCACTTTTTCACACTTGCTGGCGCTTATGTGCAAAATGAACCCTTTTAATTTTTTATAATGACCTGAAAACGCAATAGCTTTATAAGCTTTACTTTACACTACATATGTTTATACTTCCCTAATTCGATCATCAAGTTGGGGGTACGGTTTGCCACAGTTTAAAAAATGACAAAACAAATTCTGCGGCCGATTTATTAGCAGTGGAAATTGCATTAACTAATAGTATCGGTCGAATTGACTGAATTTAGTAAATTAACAGTTTAATAACTGTTGAAGCTATACTGTACAGCAGACTGTCCTTATTAAAAAAAAATATTGGATTTTGCCTATTATCTATCGAGTTCTAAAAAAAGGCTGTAAAATACTAAAAGAAATTTATCCACGATTTTTTTATAAGAAACTTTTGCTCTCAGTGTATTTAACATTGTAAAAGTTTAGAAAGTTGTGAATGAAAAACGTTAAACCATTTTTTCTTAAAGTTATACTCTTTAAAAAATTTATATTTTAAGGACATTAAAAAATTTTGATTTATATACTATATAGTATGTAGGTATATCGATAGTATATCGAGTAGTTTCACAGTCTGACCCAAAAATGTAAAAAAAAAATTGTTCAGTTTTACTTACTCCGTCAGCTTTCCGACAAATCCAAAAATGCCGTCATCGGGGTTTTAAAAATTCTAGTGAAAATTGAATATAGAAAATCATACGAATAAATCTAGCCCGGTATGACAAGTTTCTTCTAACCGGAAGTAACTATTTTGTATTAAATTATTAAAAAATATTTTTTGTAGTTATCGCGGAAATTGATTTCGACTGGAGTATTTTTAGGAAATATCATGCTCTTTCAGAAAAATCTTTTATGACAACCTATACTCTACCGGAAATGATTCATACGGTATGACAGTCATTAGGTATGACTCATAACTAATTATTAAAAAAAAAACTAGAACCGTAATTTCCGATTTCAATAGTTATCGGTTTCCTCGCTCAACGTATTTATAGGAAATTTCTCAGGAGCAGAGTATCACCTAGAACGTTATCTTAAATAACTAAAGAAAATCGGAGTTGCTGTCTACACTCTGTTTAATTAAAAATAAAACGAAATTCTATGAAAATCTTTGAAATGTGCCTTAATTTTTATAAAACTATTTATTTCTTTTAGTTAAATCATATAAGATTTAAAAGGGGATAAGTAAAGATAATTTTTATATAATAATAAGTTAGTTAGTAAAGAAAATGTATGTTCTTCGTTTGAACCTTAATGTCGTAGTCGGAAAATATCTCCAAAAATGAAATAGAAAAAAAGCAAACCAGATGTGAAAACCCAATTACATTCATTATAAATTTTACTTATTTTTTTAATTAGTTTTCAGTAAGCAGCGGCTTCAGAAAGTGCACTGTGCGACGTTAGTAGTTAAGTATCTATATTAATGACTTTTTGGTCACAATTGTTTTGAATGTACGTAAATCAAATTTAAGCCCGAAGCATTTATCCTAATTTATCTTTAAAATATTGGTCGTACAAATACAAATTATTACTTAAATTGTTTAAAAAAAACAAATTGGTTAAAAAAGTTATAATTTTTTTGGCATTGGCTGTATTGTGTTTAACACTATTTGTAAATTAAATTAATTAGTCAGTGTTCTTGGTTTTAAATTTTTTCATTTTGTTTCTAATAACTAAACTAAAATAAATTTCAAAAGAATATTTGCACAATCTGTTATACGGCAACATATACGAGCACATATATAATAAAAACATTACTTATATACATACAAACATACATTAAATACTTACAACAACGGTTTATGTTTTTTTTATAGACTTATGGGTTTTATAGACTTCAATTTTAGATTAAATTTAATGACTTTATTTTGTCTTCAAAACCATGTTGGCTTTACGTAATATTATGAGGCCATAAAAGATTTTACTATTTGGTATATGATATTCTTTCTTTTTTTTTTCAATAAACAAAACAAAACTTAACTCAACTTAAGAAAAATATTATTAAGGCAATATTTAATTCCTTGTTGTTGATTGTGTTTTAAAACAAATAGCAAAAATTTAAAAAAACTAAATAAGTAAATTATATTTCTACCCCCGAAGTATTGTATACTCCCTATACTAATGACTTTCCCAGAGAAATTTAGCACCCTTGTTTTGAAATTATCATCAACCCCTATCTTGTTAAGGTGTGTTTTTGTTTGTACCACAGTGATGCACATTTCATGAAAATGATCTTGCAATTTTCGCTTTGTTTTTTCTCAATACCTTTACATGTGTACAGATTTTATACGACAGTAATCATATGCCCTAGAAATTTGATCTCTTTTAGGATACAGATAGTGTCGAATACATATAATGGATAATGGGTGCATGCTGTTTTATTCTATTAATTCATTTTGAGAAAAAAAAAAACAAACTGCACATCTTCACAAGTTTCCCCTAAGGTAATAAATCAGGCTTGGCGTAGTGAAAAAATTTTAAATTTGAAAAAAACATCAAGCTAGGGATGAAATAAATTCCGTTAAACTTAAGGGGCTAGTAAATATGACCTCTTCAAATGAACCTTTACGATGTAATAATTTTATGGTTAAGTGTTTAAGTCACGTTCAAAGATTAAACTAAGGATTGTTTGAACAAAAGAACACAAAAAAATCCCATTTATTTGTTTTGTGTTTTTTCGTTGGAACAAAAAAATTTATTTATTTATTAATTATTTAAATGAGCTTGATTGAAACACAAAAAAATTACAGGAACAAAATATATATATTATGCATAGTTTGCAAATTGCCCCAGTCTAAAAAAAAAATGTCCGGTAGTGCTGAAAATTGTGCTAATTGTTGTCGTATTGGATGATACTTCTCACACCAACAATTAATTCACTTGGAAATTTATGGACTGAGATGGAGGGGCTACATTTTTTGGACTTTTCTTGCAAAACTCTATTTTCAAAAGCTTTGTAACTTTTTTCCGAATGCATAAAAAAAATTTCTCATCAAACGTTTTGAATAGAGTTTTCTACTAAATTTCAGTGAGTTGTAACTATGTATTTAAAAAAAAAAAATCTGAAATTCAATTTTGAAAATCAAAAATTAATTTAATTTTCAATAATTTCAAAAGAAATTTTTTTTCATAAAAGATTACCAATTTTCAGAGTGGTAAATCCATTAAAGTTTGAGCAAATGACCGATGAGTAACCAGATATTATAATTTATCACTTAACCTTAAAACTACTGAACATAAAAGCTCTGTAAAATACATATTGAATTTTACATTGTTCCAAAAACACAAATTAAAAAAAAAGCAAACCAAATATATCAAATCTCTGAACAATAACAAATTACTAACCGGTGTTTTAACAGATGTATGGGAAGGATAGGTTTAATATTTGATAATTGCGCTATTAACTAATTCAATATTTTTATAAAAAAAAATATTTCAATTTTACTTTCAACCGATAAATTCACATTTTTACTTTTTGAGTTAATAGTTATAACTAATTGTTGATAAGAAATAAATAAACTTCTTCTCCTCACGTTAAGTGTTTCATGCTAATTATGAAAATTGTTACTATTCCTCATATAAATTTCATTTATGTAATTTAAACAAAAATCTTATAAATCTTGTTACCCACTGTCGATTTATAAAAAAAAATATCAATTTCTTCAAATTTGTAGACTGACAAGGAAGGCTTAAGATAACAAAATATTTTAAAGCATTTCACCGTATGTAAAGGAAGATAAAGAATGTTTAAAATAGCTGCAATATAGGGCAAAACACAGTAGTGTCAAGTAGGTATGTTAATACTTGTGACAAAATATATTTTCGTAGCTTTAGCTTAAAATTTTACATGAACTTTTGAAGAATTTCACAAAAAATGCATGTCGCAGTAACAAGGGCCTTAAGAATGAATGAATCAATGTTGTGATAAATAACACAGCCACCTAAAAATTTTCTTTTTGTTATGTACTTGCGACAGATGTTTTTCCCTTTGTATTATTGTCTCCTAAATGCGAATAAGCAAACTATTTGTTCAGACTGGCTCTGTATTTTCAGATATTAAACCCTTAAGTGTCAAAAGTGTAATTTGCGCCCATGATCAGTAAACTTTCCAGAATATAAATTTTTTTAAAAATTTTTGTTTATTGAATCTTCTTTCAAACTAAAAATAATTTTTTGAATCTTAACTAACTACTGGAATAAAAGGTCTTTAAAATGATACGCCTGAACTTTGACAGTTGATTATGGTTATGTTTGACTTAACACCGTTGTCACATTGCTGCCTTGGAAAATTGTATGAGTCGTCAACGCTATATATTAGTGAAAATTTACGAAATTCACAAAAATTTCAGCTATCAAGATAGTGGAATTAAAAGTCCTTAAAATTTTTTATTTGGACTAGCGTTTGGTCCATAACTTATGCAGATTGTTAATGTATAGATTAATGACCTAGAGGACTACATTATTGAAACATCTTGCTGAAATCCAGCCCTTCTTATGCTGAAAGGCCAACCAATCATTTGAAGCAGTGACAGGTTCATGGTTTCGTGGACACTACCGCAATTGCTGTCGGTTGCGTGTTAAAGACGATCTATGTGGTTCCCGGCTTGGCACGAGGTGAGATCGCGTAGATCGCGGTCTCCATCGTGGTTGTCTTTACCATAATTGCCGAAACGATCTAGATCTCAGTTTCTCATGTAAAAGAGACTCAATTAATTGTCAAGTCTAAGTTTGGAGTTTTTGCTCCCGAACCAATATGGATGAAAGTCATTATTCATTATAAATTTTGATCGCAGAAACTTTCAAGTTCGTTAGGAATTTGCGATATTCCATCTTAAATTGTCTGTGTAACAAAGTCACACAAAATAGAACAAACCGATTGATCATGTATGAAACAGGTTGTTCAATAAGTTCTCGGAGCCCAAATGGTTAATATGTTCTGTCCAATGTGAATCTGTTCCTTCAAAAATAATGGTTTGTAAGTGGACTGGTTTGTTTAAAAGTGGTCGTACAAGCCTTGAAGACGATTCACGTGACGGATGTCCAAAAATGGCATCAACACCGGGAATCGTCACAAAAATACACTACATACTACACAGTTCTGGAAGATCGTCGATTGACCGAGAGATATTTAGTAGAAACACTAGGCATTTCAATAGTCACAGTAAGCAATATTTTACGTAATTTTTTGGGTTTTAAAAAGCTGTGCAACAACAATGCAACAAAAACACATTCGAGAATCATCGCTAAAATTAGTAAATTAATGTAAGAATTGTTACAACCCTATTCGCCAGACATAGATCCCTTTGACTTATCGCTTTTCTCATGCCTCAAAAATTTTTTCGCGGAAAACGATTTTCATCAAATAAAGAAGTAACAGCTGCTGTATAGAAAAATTTTGCAGATCTTCCGGAAAACCACAGTGGTCGTATTCATAAATTGAAGGATCGTTGGAATAAGTGTAAAGGAAATTGTACTAAAAATTAATGTCATTTTTACAACTATAAACTAGTTTTTTCATTTCGGTTCTTTGAACTTTTTGAACAACCTTTTAAAAAGGAAAAAAAAGAAAAAAAATATTGATTATTTATTGTTATTATTCCTTTAAAGAGCTTGATTTCATAATTTTTCTGTCCCCTTAAAACCTTCATGTACTAATTACTGTTCAATTGCATGACCTCAAACTTTCATGGATAGCTTTTGAGATAATTATCGAGTCTGACATTACTGACATTTAATCGCCTGTATCTTCAAAAAATTTCAACCCTTTCGTATAACTTTGTGATATTTCATTTCCTGAGACGATAGGACGCTTGTCTGCGACAAAACACAATATTATTGAATTGACCCTGTTTCTTTACCTCATATATATGATATATTGAAAATAGTACACATATGACATTAAAAATTTGACAAATGACGCAATAATCCAAAAGCTATAAAGATACTCGTACGTTTTTTCCTTTCTTTCCCGTTTTTGTATTCAAATTTCTATATCAACACATATTTTGAAAAGTTTAAAAATAGTGCATTTGTCTCATAAATTTTGGAAATCTCTGTTGTTACATGCATCTACTAAACTTTTCTCCATAAATAAATTTATTGCTCGATGTTCTTGTGCATTTTTATTTCACATGCACTTTTCACTTTCCAACACTAAAATCGTGTATCATTTTTGAGTGGCACTATGTTCGATCGCTTATGTTGATTCGGTCACTGTCGGTCGCTTTGCCTATTCGTCCGTCCTGCTTTCTGTCAGACGCTGAGTCATACAGTCCATGTAGCGGCAAGCAAGCAGCCAGCGTCTGTTGCTTTACTGCAGCCTCGTTGCTGCTCATGGGTACATGAAATATATTTTTATATAAAAAGGAAAAAAAAAAAATTGAGAACAAAATGAGATTTTCATAAAAATAAAAATTAAAAAAAAAAAAATAAATTTTTCAAAAAATTTACACATTTGGCAGATGCAATGCAGTGTTGGTGGCAGTGCCAGCATTCAATGCTGCATTTTACGCATTGTCGTGGCTTAGGATCGCGCACGGACGTGATATTCCTCCAGCCTCCAACTGTGTGTCTTTTAGCGCTTCTTTCTTTTTCTTTATATATTTTAATTTCCATCCATATGTTAAAATGCTTATTCTTTAGTGTTGTTGTTGTTTTTGTTGTTGTTTTTATTATTGCTATTGCTCTGTCGTTTGTTGGTTAGTTAAATCGTTTGTTTGGCTGCATTTCAATTTGATCTCGGTCGTGGTTGCGGTCGTTGCTCGTTTTGCGCTGCTGCTGTTGCTGCTGGTCCAAATTGTCGCAGACAAAAACAACAACATTATGGCAGTGAAATGGATGCCACACACTTATTTGGGCTCCACTCCTCCAACGCGCGTATGTCACGTACAGTGGAGTTAATTGTTATCAAGAAGGCTAGAAAGATGGGAGAAAAAAATGTGTGTGTACATGTTTTCATCAGATTGAAAACGTGAAAAAAATGTTGTGCGGTTGGAACTTCATGCGATGTGTTTGCGATCTAGTTAAAATAGAGTTTTGGTCTTCCATTTCCTTTCGAATAAAATACATTAGTGATATTCACACCAACTTCGTTAATTCGTTAGTCTCTATTCGCTACTTTTTTATGTGCGATTTGTTTTTATAAAATTATTGGAATAACGAGTAACTAGGTGACATGCCTGATAGGTGGTAACATAGCAAACAGCGTTTGCAGTCAACTATTGAATAATTTTAAAATTTGCTCCATTTTTTTGTGGCATTTTCGTGGCTTAATTTATAAATTCGATGTAGTTTTATGATTCAAAACACAAAATCAGCTGTTTAATGAAACATAATAACAATAGGGTCTTCGCAGCTAAAAGCCTTACCGAATTACATACTAACGAAGGCAAATACCGCTATTGATTGATGTTCACCGCTTCACGTCTAATAATTCTCTGTTAATTACTCAAGATTTATGCAGGAAATTTTGACGAATTCATTTTATGATTATTATATAGGGTGATTCATTTACAACTTTTTCTTTTAATTTTAAATAAAGCACTTAAAATAGAATTGGAATCTTTATTATGACCCGAAAAAACAATCTCTAACATTTTCTTTTTAAAGATAATTTCATTCAACGTTGGTCGCGACTACGCCATAGCTGTTCCATACGGAAGGTCTAATTTTCGAGTTATATCGCGAATTACGTGTGTAATGTTGGCTTCCAAGTGTTGAATCGTAGCTGACTTATCGACGAAGACTTTTGACTTCACATAATCCTAAAGAAAACAATCCAGGTTTAATATCACATGATCTCGGCGGCCTTCTTGACTTCAAAATTGCAAAAATCATGTGAATTTTGAGTGAATATAAAGTTGGAATTTTAGTTGGAACTTTACTGAATAAAAATAAGATGACAGCATGACACCAGTCACGCGTGATCAGTCAAAAAAAAAAAAAAAAAAAATTAAAAAAAAAACCCTGTATGAATCACCCTATATATAAGTTGAAAGCATTTTGAGATACTCTGTTAATAAATATATGAAATTTTGATATTTGAAAACACCGCGGAGAAGTGGTTATTTTCAAACGATCTTGGACAAAGCGCAGTAAATAATGCTTGAAAATCGTAATACGTAACTGATCGAAAGTAAACGAAACATTTTGACGAGACGTCTTATTCCATAAGATCCGAACTTTGAACCGTCACTACTCGGCATAACAGCTGTTTCGCCGGCACTAACCTAACTAGCTAACGTAAAATTTTGGGTTAAATTTCAAAAACAGACGTAACGAGTGCAAACATTCGTTTAGTTACTATCGTCTCGCCACGTCTATTTTGGTTTAGGCTTTAGGTAAATCTTTGTCTCAAACTCAACGAATATATTCGACCAAGAGTTGCATTCGTCCCGTTTGCTTTTTCTTTTATCCTGTTGCGGTGTTCATATACCAGAAATCATACTCAAATCGTAAATGTCATAAAATTATTTATCGAATAAAGCCAAAACTCAAGTCATTCGGAAAATTTGTGTGTGTTTTATTTCAATTCGAAACTACGATACTCTTAAAAACATCTGATACCAATAAAAAATAAATTTTCCGAAAGAAAGAAGGAAACTAAATAATTTTAAATAAAATTTTCTTCAAGAAGAAATATTTATTTGAATTAAGAAAATGTTGAACTCAATTTTTGTCCTGCTTTGAACTTGTCTTAATAGAAAAATAACTCAGTTTAAAGGACTCAACGCAAGTAAAAATTTCATGAAATAAGAAAAAAATACTTAAAAATACCAAAACGAAAGTAATTAATTGTTTAAATCAAGCTAAGCCTTCTTCTCAGTGTAAGCAAAAGGTTACACTATTCACAAAAAAAGATTTTGTAAGAATCGGTCTCTTCATTAAAACAATCAATTAAAATTAGTCATTCCGACCATTTCACTTGGGGTCACTGTGCTCAAGTTAGGAGTGCAACTTTGCCATACCCCCTTTAGGGCAACATCCCGCTCCTACTTCATTTGTACCATTCCTTTTTTTTTATCACCATCTCTTTTCTACTTTCAAACAATGAGTATTTCTTTGTATGTATGGAATTTGTGCGTTTTAATGAAATAACGATTCATAATTGTTTTCGCTGTAAGTCAAGTCTTTGGCCTCGCCTTGCTGGCACTGCTGCCGCGACCGTCGCCGCTGATGCAACGCTGCAGTCGTTGTCAGTGTGCCAGCACTTTCAAAGTGTTTTTAAGTTCAAGCCTTAGCGTCATTTGAAGAGTTGCTCCTCGTTGAATTTGGAGTTGAAATTGAAGTGGATTTTTTTTACTTAAATGTTTCGTTCCTCTTCATTAAATTTATTATTCATTGCTCTTTAACGTTACAGTTTAAGCGATACATTTATATCGTTTTTTTTTGCTTATCGTTTTTTATTTTCTAATTTCTATTATTATTTTTATTAGTATTGTTATTTTTATTATTAATAGATAAATAGATTTGTAATCAAATAAAGAAAATACTTACTTCATTTAGCTTGAATTTCCTATTTTCTCGAGTGAAATCGATCCACAATTTGATTTAATTTTTTTCATATTTATTATCTCAACTTTTTTCATTTTTTTTTTCAAAACTCAATAACAGCTTTGTTATTTTGCTTTTATTGTTGTTGTTAGTGTCATTGAAAATAAGGGTTCTCCAATTTCATGGAGTGTTGTCGGCATCCGTTGTTTCGTCTCTCTCTCTTGTTTAAATTTCATTTGATTGAATTTAGTTTCAATGGGTTGACGGCATTAATGGTGGTGGCGGCAAGTCAAAAAAAAAAAAATGCGACGCTCATTCGCTTGCCCACTCGCTGTGCTCTTGGTTAATTGGTATTGTTTTGTAATTAAGCGTCAAGCTCTGTCCTTAATTAAGTTTGATAAATCAATGCATTAGTGTGTAGGGTGGTCAGAAAGCGCGTGAAAATAAAAAAATAATACCTTAACTAATATAAAATAAGTAAATAGAAAAACCCCAGAAGATATAAATCAGTCGTAATATTGGTCATACCAATCGTGATGTTTTTACTTAAATTTTAGTTTGAAAATTTGTCTAATACCTGTAGTATATCTTAATCATTTAATTGGTTTAAGTGAGTCATCTTCATACCACTCCTAAGTTTATTGTTTTTTTTTTGTTGTCTTGTGAATAAATTTTCGCTATGTCGCTATGTATATCTCAGCTTTCGTAGTTTATTATTAGTTTAATGAATGTACAGAACCTAATATTAGCCATTCCGAATAGAATGTTTTTCCAAAATTTTTTAATATCTCGACGTGTGACAAAAATATTCCGAACAATTTTATAAAATATTTTTTTTTTGCTATACATATGTAAATACATAATAAATAAGTTATAAGTAGTGAAACTTTGGAGAATTTACTTAGTTAACCATAAAATATGGGTGTCAATTTATATTCCCGACCTCTTCGTAGTCATTGCGACGGCCATTTAAATAAATAAACAAAAAAACAGGAAATTAACAAATGATGACTTTCTGAGTTTATTAACATTCTAAATGTACATTATATTTTAGGACGCATCGAAAAAAATAGCAGGCTAAGCTGGAGAAGAATTTACGTGGATTAATGTAATAATATTTATGATGTCAAAGTTTTACCCGGGAGACAAAATAGTAAAGAAATATATAGCTGTTTTTTAAGATGGTCCTCGTCATCATTATATTCAGCATGTTCATTGCTGCTTCCATCACTCCACTGAAAAAACGATATAATTATGTATATCGTGATTTGGTTATAAATATTAATGATATACTTGATGCAGGTGAAATAATTATTTGATATTAACCGGGTCTTAGGTGTTCTATTTCACCCATTAGAACACTTTTGATTCTCCTGAAGGTCCTTTTTGGCTTAAAAGACGTGTCTGTTGCTCGTAACTTTTATTTTTTCACAGAATGAATACCCGAATTTACTCAAAAAATAAAGATTGCTTTCTTGCAAAAAATTGAAAATTATAAGCGCTGACCATAAATTTACGAGACTTTGGAATCTCAATTAAGTTGTCGCAAATATATATATATTTTTTTATTTGAACATAGAATGTATAGCATATCCTATTAGGAAATTGCTGTTTTGTGAAAAATGTGCAGAGTGCGACCTTAAATTCTGTTAAATCTAATTTTTAAACTCAGTTTTTAATTATTTTATCTTTTACATAACATCACAATATATTCGCTCATGTACTGCAAATAAAAAGTATATTCTCTTGAAAGCAACACAAATGTTTGTATAAATTTCATTACATACTCTATTGCGAGGGGTGTATCGTAAAAAGAGAAGAAAAAAAGTCAATGGGTTTTTGTCTAATTTAATCTATAAAACCGACGTAAAAACCACTTAAATACCCATAGTACTCATAGAAATAAAAGAGTTCAATACAATTTGTTTGAGAGTGTGTTTGTGCCTATGTGCATGTGTGTGTTCCTGACGTCAATTAAAACCAATAATGGGTCGTAAGGTCGGCAACGGTATCGCCAGAGTCATCATCATCGTATGTAATAATGATCAACTTCATTATCATAGTCATCATCTTCATTCGTATGTAGTGCTGCGGCTTTCAACCACTACGCGTCTATGTACATGGGCACCGCTTAAAATTTTTTTTTTATTTTATTTTAACTTCATCATATTATTGAATAAAACATCATTGAATTTCCTCTTTGTTTTCAACTCTTTTTTTTTTGCTTTTTTTAATTTTAATAGTGAAAATCTACCCATATATTCCGTTCGTTTTTCAATTGATTCCTTTTCCTTTCACTCTTCAGATTTGTATTGTTGATTAATTGTATAATTAATCATTGATTATAAATATTTTACTCTCGTACTTAAAGCAAGTGTTGCGCTTACAACTTTGATGTTATCTTTCCTGTAAGTGATTTTGTTTTTTTGTTTTATTAATTAAAGTTTTTTTTTAATATTAAACGCTAATTGGTACATATTAATAACTGAAATGTTTGCAGTATTTTATTTTATTTTAACAAATTACGGAAGTTATTTCTGAACTTAAATTGAAGTAGACCTTATTTCCACTCTACTATACTACTCAACAGCGTAATTAGATTCTCGAGTGTAAAAATTATACTTTCGTTTATTTTACAAATGAGTAGGTAGTGTTTTTTCTAAAACAACACTATTCAATTTTTGATTTTTTTCAAAATGTTAGAAAGCTTATTTTTTATAGAACCAGTACATAACACCCACTAAAAAACTTGTTTGAAAAACTTGTACACAAAAATGGAATACATATGGTTGTTTTGATGCGGTACAGATGGGAATAGTGTTGTTTTAAAAACATTATTTTTTATAAGTTAAATATATTTTCTGAATCAATTTATTTTACTCGTGTACACTGAATGAATAATTTAAATATTTTCAAAGTAAAACTACATATAGCGCATATGTTTACATTAAAATATAACCAGTGTAAGGTTGAGTTAGGTTAAAAGGGTCGCTATGGCAAGTTTCATTCGGAGGCCGTTTACCCATTGTGGTACCCTACATATACATATATTATATTCCCCTCCTTCTCCTCAAATTATCTTAATGAATGGGGGCGAACCACCCAAAAGCCTTGTTGAAGTTGATAATGCTGGTGAGCTTTAACTCGGCTAGTTCCTCACAACCAAAAAAGAATGCATAGCAAAAATGTTTGGTTTGTTTGCTCGTTAGTCCCGGACATTCGCAGAGTAGGTGTCTCATCCTCTTCTTCATCTCTTGAGTATAAACAATATCACTGGTCTACAAATTTCAACTTTCGGTTTGCTAATGGAAAGCGACTGGGTGTTTTGAATTGATTTCATTGAACACGAATCTGGGCTCTATCTATCATAAATTTTGAGATAAGGCTTTTTTGACCACTTTTGGACAGCCGTGAGAGAGAGAACACAGAGTCCTAGAACCTTCCAAAATGTCTCAAATGAAATTCGTAAAATTTCAAAGAACTTCAATGTGCTTATCAATCTATTCCATTGCTGAGTAAGCGTTGTAGTAAGCATGTTGCAAAAAGTTAAAACAAAATTTTTTTATTATTTTTTTGTGGTTTCTCTTTAAAAACTTATCAGCATTTCTTAAAATTTCTTAAAAAATGAGACAATAAAATATGAGACTAGATTTTTGCAACCTCATGAATCGTTGACTATGCGCTAGCTGATTCTGCCAGCATTTGTACTTTTGCGCAATGTATAAGAGCGCATTAGAGCTTGTCAGCATTTTTTGATATATCATTTCAACTTCCGTCAGAGTGTATAAAATTAACATGTTAAATTTTTTTCTACAAAACTAAGTTTGCAAATCTTTATTCATTTTGGTCCAGATTCCTCAAAGTTGCAATTAGGAAACACGAGCTCTAGAGCTGTATGTGTATGCGATTGTGTAAAATACATACTATCAATGTATAGTTAGTTGTTTTCTCCTAATTACACTGTAGGAACATTTTTGAAAAATTTTAATTGACTAACGCAAACAAAATTTGATTTCATCAAAACATTTTAAACAATTTAGTGAATTCGAATCTGGTTAGTTTTTGAGATACCTGCATAGAATAGTGTGTAAATAAACAATTTTTAGTACATTTTAAATTAAATTCTACTTTATTCACATTAGGAGCCGTTTTTCGCTACCATCCCCAGTAGCAAAAAAAGGTTTTATAACTTCTTTTAAAGTCCTTCTTAAGACAGGTAGAAAGATAATATCTTAAGTATATTTATAAATTCTTTATAGGGGCTTATAAGAGCTATTTGGCTTATGAAGTATAAAGACATTTTCCCCTCTTTATTATCTTTGAAGAGACTTGGTAAAATATCTCTCTAAGGTCTTACAAAGATTTAAAAAAGATTTGCGTAAAAAGCGTCTTGCTTAAAAACTTTAAAGATGCAATAGAGACTTTATATGTAAATTATAGACTTTATTATATATAATTTTATTTTATTATCCAATCTAATTTTTATTTACGTTTGGTATGCCGATCTCGAACTCATATCTCAACGATACATTGTCCTGCACACTAACTACTAGGCTATCTGTGATATACTATTTTATACGTTAAAGACGAATCATATTTTCAAAATGGACAATAGAAGGACTAGAAGCGGTATGTCTTAAGTATAAAGACACACACGAAACATGCCGTCTGTGTAAGCATTTTATTGTGTACAGTATGAAGGCACATACGAGACACTAGACTAGACTACTGATGCTTTTATAACTAAATACTATAATTTTGAGCAGAAATAGCTATTTTGGCCGAAAAATATGATTTTCAGATCTGAACGAGAAATGTTAATTTCAAACTTTCAATAAAAACCTTATTTTTTCGAAAATGGAGATGATCGTTAAAAATTTCAAAACTATGAAAAATGGATCAGATCTGGTCAAATCGAAATTTTTCTGATATATATAGGTAATTATACTTAGAAGTTAACTTTGTTTGTTTAAAATTAAAAGATTTTGATCAAAATCGTAAATTACATTTAAGTTTTACGTTTATAATAAATTTTATCTGAAAAACTATAGCTTTTTCTTATTGCGACAACAACGGTCGGAATTAGGTGCTTCAGTGGATGGGAACAGACAAAATAATCACAGGCCGGTCGGTAAATGGTGAACGTTGTGTTTTTTGTATCAATTTTTTAAAAACAAAATTTAGTAATAAAAACTTTCATTTAAATTATTGTTAACTTATTTTCCCACGGTAAACATCTATAACAATAAATAGGTTAATTTTAGTGAAATTACATGACATATTTATGTATCTTTTAGAAGATTCAAACAGACGCGCCGATAAGTGGTCGTTAAGTGGTGCCTTTGCGTTAATCAGCCTATTATGAACTTTAAAAATGCATATTAAAAACATTTTTACGTCTCTCTTTTTTATGGTTTTATATCATACTCTAGCGAAATATTGCAAAACCAAAAATTTCGCTACAAAGGCAAAGTATCTTTTTAAATACGATACCAATCTATTTTAAAGACATTACTGCTTTGTAAGCTGGATTATTGTTTTGGTAACTGTTCCGTTTGCTACTAGAGATGGAACATATTTTGATCTGTGACGTATCAAATTACTTATCATTGGGACTCAAAGAAATTTATTTATGAAAAATTTAACAGTTCCTTTAAAAAGTAATATTTTTCAAAAAACTAGGTCAATAGCAACGTTCATTATCAATATTTATTAAAAAAAAACTTTTGGTTTGGGTACCTTAACTCTATTACTGACAGAAAGTACTCAGTGGCCCATCCTCAAACTTTGTTTTGCCAGCATATTTATTATTGGATGTATAAATATATGTACATGATGTCGTATAAGTTATATTTATTTTTCAATTTTTGTTGTAACTCTATCAGTTGCATTATGAAATTTTTCTGTCTAAATAATTCTTTGTATTCATTTGCAGCATTATTTTTTTATTATAGAAATTATTTCAGTTCGTTAACATCAATAAATTTTCATTAATTGACTTAATTATTACAATTTAACTTAAGCCCTTATTTAAGTGATCCCTTAATGTGTGTCACGAGTAGTTTTTCTCACAAAATGTTTGATAGTAAAATATTTTTTAGAAATATTATAACAATGACTTGTGTTGTAATTGTGCATTTGGCGTGAAAATAGTTCTTCATATTTAAGGGTGCTCAAAATTAAAGAAGTCACTTGAAAGTTTTCAAATTGAACACAATAAGTTTTTATTGTTATTTTTTTTTTTCAGAGACGAAACTTTAAATAAAAATCGTTGGCGCATTCTGCAGAGCACTTCACTTTTTTCGCTTTTGAGATTCATTAACTTTTTTTTTTATTTGGATAGAACAAAAAGTTTTAGCATTAAAACCTTTTTGGAAGATTTTTCTTCTATTTTTTTTGGCAATTTTTCTATTAATTTTGAGTGCAATTTTCCTTTTGTTTTGCAATAAGTGAAAATGATAAATTGCTTGGTAACGAAAACAAAATTTCAGAAAAGATTCGCCTAAAAATTTTTCTGTTAAAAGAAAATTAGATTTTGGGCATTATTTCATAAGAAAATATCGCCCAAAACTTTGATATTCTTATTAATTTTAACTGATTTCTTCTGAGAAAAAAATCACCCAATCATCGACGTATTACTTAGAAAAAGACGTTTTTTAAAGCTAATTTTTTCTAGAATTTATTAAATTTTTTTTTATCAATTTTGGGGTAATTTTTTCTAAGAAAAAATTGTGCCTGTAAAGCTCCAAAAATATTTTTTAGACATCCCCTAAAAATTGTCCAGATAAACTCTGAAAATATTACGTTATCTAATAAAGGTGGCGTCGCTAAGAAAGATAAACTATACCTAAAAAATAAACTTTTTTAAGGAAAAAAATATGAGGCCAATTACTTTTCACAGTTGGTATCTTGTTATGAGTATCCTAAAAGTCAACACTTGATTAATGTACTTAATTGCAATACAACAATTTACGAGTCATCATTACATTGTCTGTAATTGAAACTTATTGTTGCTCTCCATAATAACTATGCCATGTACGAGTGCGTATGGGCTCATTTAAGCTTAAAGTTTGTTCATCACTTTAAATAAAATATTATCATAAGTTTTAAGTAAAGAAAGAAGTTAGTCATCATCAAAGTTGACCACAAATATTGGTTGCATTTCCGAAAATATCTTATCATACATTGTTTGCATGACAAATCTTTGATGCGTAATAGAAATAATTTTTGTTTTATTTATTTAACTAATTAATCACCTTCTTCTTACTCTCGAGAGCTCATACTTTTTATAAAAAAAAAAAAGTTCCCTAGATATGATGTATGTTTAATCATAAGATTTCTTTTGTAAGAATTTATTTTTAGAGTTTCGTCAGCGCATCGCTCTTTTTGTTGCAAGAAACCAAAGAAATACCCTTTGCTTTGTAACCAAACCAACCGAAGATTTCTTTCTATTCATAAAATTTCTTCAAATACATTTTCATCATATTAAATTAAAGAGCTAACACATTTTGTTTTTTTTTTTAGTTTAAAAATCAATTTTATTTCGCTTGAGGAATTAAAGAAGAATAAAAAGAGCACCAAAAAAGTACCCTCATCTTGTATTCAAAGAAGTTAATGCATTGAATTTAATTAGTTCAACATGCGAAAAAATTTAGAACCCTTTTCAATTAACGATCCAACGGAGCAAAAGCTGCTAGCGCGAACGCGAGTGTGAACGCAAACTCATTCTTATGCGTATCCAGTTCGCTGCCCAACTTGTTAAACAATCTGCAACGCATCTGTTAAATTCATTCATTTCTCCAACATCACGCCCCAAGAAGTTATGTGCCTAACTTTGTTTTGTTGCTTGCTGCTGCCATATGTTGACTATCTAGCGAGCTACATAGCTGTTGGGTTGTATTACTTGTTGGGCGGCTGCCTTAGTGCGCTTGGACGCGTCACTAAGCCAGTCGTTGGCCGGCTAACCAGCGAACTCATGCGATGCCATGCCGCTGTTTTAATTGTTTGTTTGTTCGATTGTTTTAATTTTTGTTGTTGCCTTTGGTTTGTGTGAGAGTATTTTTTGGTTTTTGTTTTTGTATATTGTGTTATCCTAGTGAGAAACTAATCCAATTTTTTTTGGGGGCTCTAAACTCCGTAATAACCCTGAAATAACGCTCGTTTCTTAATGAGATGGCTCAGCACTTTAACATTCACCTCATCTGAAGCCTGGTCTTAAGGACTTAAAGATATTGATGACAATTGTAAAGCTAATGAACTTGCTAGGTAGGTGGATTACTTCAGTTTCCTTATGATAAGGAAGGTGTGTCATACCCTTTGCAAGATGTTGTAAAAAATCTAACGAAAAATGATCAACATGCAATCTAGCAAGCCATAATTGGTCGGAATGGTATGCTAAGCGCTCTCCGGAACTGCTAACTCGTACTAGACTTGTTGGTTTGAATTTCTTGAGGTCTACTTTTCAAAACTTATATTTAGCTCAAAGAAGCATTTCAACTTTCAGTCATCTTCTTTCAAAGTTATGCTTCTAAAACGAATTTTATTTGATAAATCAAATGCTTGATATATGCTAAACACTTTTGTACAGTGCCCGAATATATTCTTTTCAAAACGTTTACGACTATCGCGGTGCTGATATGGTGAAAAAGTACGCAATATACTTAGCTCACATTTTCTTCAGTTGTTTTCATTCACTGTCATGTGAATTATATGTATTACTTCAAACTATCATCACTACCCAAGTGGTGGCGAGAGAGTCTTTGCGTCAACTTTGTTATCTAGATTTTTCAAAATATTTTTTATTTTTGGTTTGAAAAAATGACCCAAAAAAAGCACTTTCGGGATTTCCTTTTCTGGCACCAGTGATGTCTCCATTCCACGCTCGTTCTTGCCCATCGCTTAAAAAACAAAAAAAAAAAAAAATTGGCCCACAACAGGTACTTCCAGAGCTGTACCTGGTGATTTCTAAAATCTTTCGAAGTTTCTCCATCGTTTGATGATGTCTTAAATTCACTTGAGAGTTGCCCCATAGATTTGTGCCATTCCGGGTTGCCTCTACTAACATCTAAAATCTAAGTTTTGACAAAGTGATCTCAAAGTGGAACATTCAATACCAATTCAATACCAATTCCAATACCATATCTGATGTTAACCAAAATTCATTTTTGACCTTAACTCATTCATTGGTTCAAAGAGCCACGCTCGTTTTACTTTTTGAAACGTTTCGACCCTTTTTCTTTAAAACTCTGCTTTTTCTAGGTTTTTTAAAATTTTTATTTTGCCCAATTTTTCCAACGTTCTAATAGAAATATATTCAAGTTACCTAGGTAAGTAAGATAAAAAGTGGACAGTATGCTTACTATTACCAACTTATTTCTAAATGGGGTTTAGCCAATGTGTATATTGCATTAAGCAAGAAACTTTTGCATTTCATACTCTCGTACTCTCTCTATTCATTGCTACTGTTCTGCCGCATTTCTTCTCACTCTCCCGGATTAAATTAATGATAGATGAACAAATCGTTGCTCCAAATTCAAAATAATTATTGCCTAATCGTGCGTTAATTTATTTTCGTTTTATTTTATGGGACAATCTTTCTTTTAATGCGGTGTTTTTTTTCTTTTTTGTTATTGTTATTCCTATCTCTTTTTCTCAAGCGCTTATCTCTCGCTTGCACGCTTCGTTCCAGCTCATTGATAGCGTTGCCGCCAATGACTCTACTCTATAACTCTTGGATACGTCAACTATAACTTAATTCTTGTTACAAATTCCATTGCTGCTGTTGGACTTGTTTTTATGTATCGTTTCCCCTGGCCTTTCATTATCATATCGGCGATTTTCCTGCGCTATGTCCCATATTGTTACTACTGCTGTCCGAATGCTTTTTGGAATTTCGTCATTCCCAGCTGTTAGCTGTTGGTTGTTGGCTGTTTGCCACCGTCGCCATTGGGTTTTTGTTGTTTTTTGTGCTTTTCGGGTTTCTGTTTGAATTTTTCTGTTCCGTCTATGCATAGAATGCTTCATTTTTTTTTTGTTGCTGTAGTTGATTAAATTTTCAAACTTTTTCCCCTTTCACCCATTTTATAGTGCATGCTCGTTTTGTTGTTGTTTGGCTGACCAACCACCCTTTTTCTAACTTAATTCAGTTGTTTCGGTTAAGGTTTCGTCAATTGCGCAAAGTGCGGGTTCAAAGATGTTGAACGTTGCGGTTGTGAATGATTGTCATTTGTTGTTGTTGTGCATTTTGTAAAGGTTTGACTTTGATGTTTAGGAACTTAGTCAGTTTGTATCACTTAATTCATCATTAATGGTGGTGTTATTTTTGAAACCATTTAATGTGGTATTATTGTATGTATCATTTATTTTGAAACAGCTGTTATTTTTAATACCTCAAATGGGTTTGAAATAAGCGCTACAGTAAACTTTAGTTTAATTTGAAAGATTATAGGAATACGTTTCCTAGAAAAACCTCAGTCACTTTAATATTGGTTTATCGAATGATTAATAAAACGTTCACAACATCTCTAAAATGCCTTAGATACCTTTCGAACAACTGTGATATCACCGGAATGACCACAATGGCAAAGATACGTCTACTGAAATTGCTTTGAAAGTATATGCTGTAGCTACTGAAAAATTTAAGGATCTAAAAAAAACAGCACCCACTGAAGGTTAGAAACCGTTTTGAAAAAACTTGAGTGTTGAGTGCTGTCATATCTCACTGTGCACATGTTTAGATGCTGACGCATAGTTGGACCTCAGCTACGGTCTAAGTTAATGCATTTTAAGCTAGTAGTCAACGCCAAAACTAATTTTTACAACAAAGGCCTGAGAGCCTTGCCCGAGGGTAACCGTTTTGAAAGAAAGTGACCGCAGCCTTTATAGACTATTTATTGACTATTTGCTCCTCAGTTATTAAAAACATTCGAAGGGTAAACGATTTTGGAGTGAAGGGAATGGTAAGAAATGAAGTTGGATGTAGAGAAGAATTTCGAATGCAAAGACGGAGAATATTTATGTAATGAGACTAAAGCATTATATTATAAATGTGGAACAGGTTTTAAGTTAGGGATTAAATATATTGAAAAATAAAAATCATTACAATTTTTTTTAAATTTTTTTCTTGCTTCATGCTTAGAGCTTCTCAGCCACCCCTTGTAGCATAGGGATATTAAAATTTTGAAATTTCAATACTGTTCTACTTTCGCCAAATTTTTCAAATACTATTCTGATTTTTTTTATTTACATATGTATATCGAGTTTTATTGAATTTTTGGATAGTTTTCGATGCTATCCGATATTTCTTAGAAATTATCGATTCATTCCAGGCTTGAACTATTACGAACATTTTCGATAAAATTAATCTTATTATTTTCGACTTTGACTGACTTTCTTTATTATTCGATATTTTTTTTTTTGATTTTTATTAATTCTTTCGATAATATTCGACTTTTTAGGACTTAATTGAACATTCTCGATACTATTCGAAGTTTAGAATTTAATTTGTAGAAATGTGACTTATCACAAAGTAAAATCAACTAAAACTTAGGTAGTTTTTCTTCGTTTATAGTATAAAATATACTGCTTTCCATCAACATACCAATGGGGGACGAGGGGGCGGTTACCCTGGGCCGAACGGTTTTGTTGGCGGTAAAATGGTCCTTGCAATTGTTAAAGTTTTCCTTAACATCCCCTGTGCAAACATTTACAAAAAAAGAAGAGAAATATCAAAAAAAGCCGTGTACGTGCAAATCATCCTTTTCTTAAGGAAAACTTTCCTTTGGTACTGTAAAATTTTCCTATACTGCTATTGAGGAACCTAACTTATTGTAAACCTTTCCTTAGTTTAAGCAAATATTTTCTTGAATTAAAAAAAAATTCTATTCAATGAATTATTTTACTTTCATTTAACCACAAATTCACTTGTCCCAAAAAAAAAATTTTTTAATGCAAGGAAAAAGAAAGAAAATGTTACTAAAATTTTAGTATAACATTTGCATTTAATATTAGTAATTTTTTCTAAGGAATAGGTCTTTTTTCGGTTTATTTTCTACAAAATAAAGATGACGTACCACAGAATCATTAGTAATTGAGTCTTATTGAAATACCATTACGTGCTCACATCACGCCACGGGTGTTTGCATTTATTAATTTTATTTTTACCGAATTATGATGTATAATTACGGTGAACATATTTTTGGGAGTGACATCAGTGACAACAAAAATGTTGACATTCATATCATTTGTGATGTAGATTCTGAGCCAAAAAGATTCAGTAATATTCACCTTAGTCCTTAAGATCTTAACGTTAAAATTGAGATCTTGAATTTAGGGACACCCTTTTTATATAGAAAAATAATGTGCACTTTCCATTTTTGGTTGAAGAAATTTCGGGCACATGCTGCTAAAATACAGAACGGATGGTCGCCATATACAAAGGCCAAACTAGTTTATTCGAATCGTATTAGGATGAACTAGTTTGGCCTAGGATGATTTTAATATGTTAGATAAAATGTGCGGCCTTCGGCGGCGGCTCAGAGTTTACATCCTCCAATATGTTCAATGTCGGCTTAGAGGCGGCCTTTTCCTGACTTTTCGCTATAGTATGTCCAACACGGGCTTCGCTAACACACCGGTGTTGGACATATTGGAGGATGTAAGCTCTGAACTGCTGCCGAAGTTTACCCACTTATCCTAACATACTATAGTTTCAAGAAATTCGGATGTTATGCCGTTAAAGTAAATTATTATCCTACTCTAAACTGGTTCTTCCTAACACGCTTCGGATGATCTAGTTTGACCTAGGAAAAACTAGTTTTTCCTAAAAAGCCGCAATATAAAGCTTAAAGACATCAATTTCATTGTATGCTTGGCAAGTGGGAGGTCTTCAGTCATGGTTCTGGACTTATAACTCTTAGTATGCCTAACTTCAGACTCGCTAGCCACAGCACTTTTGTATTAAAATTTCGTTGCATACCTTCAGGAATTAAGGTCAACTGTTTTGGTTTACGAACTATTTTCCCTAAAAACTAGTTTTTCCTAACAACTATTTTGGGCAATGTTATTGCACCAATCGTATACATGGTAAAAATAACCAAATCAGATATGTATTTTTTCAATCCGCGGCTGCCTATTCGGCCCCTCCTGGTACGCTACTGCCAGATACATACATTTAAAGAAGCATACTCTTTTCTTAATGTATGTAGAGTACATATTTGTCATATTATGGTGTTAATTGTTAGTGCACATTTAGTTCATTTTCAAGCCATTTTTGCTTGAAAGGTCGATAAATTGTGGATTTTCATTTATTTCAAATATTTAACTTCAAATGCAATCAATTCTGTGTGGCAGAATGTGTAAAAAAAATTGAGCAACGTAATTTACCAACACTGTCGGTGGCGGCGGTCGGCAATGCAGTCTCGTCGCTGTCGTTGGTCGCGCATAATGTGTCATGGCAATTAATAAACGGGGCGCTATTCGTACATAAGTAAGCGCAAAGACGCGTTAATAAAATTTCTGCTGCTGCCGCTGCCTGCTGTTGTCCCTTACATTTTACCCCAACCTACTGCCGCTCCCGTCATTATCCAGCCAGCTCCAGTTACTGGTTGCTGCGCGAATAGATGAGATAAGAAGTTTGAGTTTGTTTTAATTTCAGTTCTTGTTTCGGGTTACGCTTTATTTGTTATTGATGTCGTCGTCGCCGTAGTTGTCGTCGCAAATTGGGGAGTTTTTATTATGAATTCGTCGTTTGTTGTTGGTGTTTTCATTTTTCCAATTTAATTTTTTGTTTTCAGCAAGTACGAGTACCAGAACAGCGAGTATGTAAACATAAATTTTTTTTTGTTTTGTTGTGTTTTCCTTTTCATTATTTATTTCCACATATTTTTTTGCTGACGCTATATCTGCGGAATTTTATCGGCCAAATACAGTTGCAATGGTAGTGTGTCGAGTCGATACCTACGACTACTGGGAGATCGGGCGACGAAATGAAGATATTGAGAAAATATCGCGGCAAAGAGCGAGCGAGCAGAAGATCGAATGAGCCAGTAATAAATTGCTTCGGTTGTGGTTTTAAAATTTTTTGCACAATTTTATGCATTTTTTGCTAAATTTAGCCAAATCGCTAAATAAAAATTTATTCGCATTTTGTGCAACAGCAATGACGAGTCTCAAAAGGTGTGGTGAAATTTGCTATTTTTATTACACAAACCGAACACAAAAAAAAAGTGTGTGTGGCGGTGCACTGTTCTGTTGTGTTTTGCATGTGAAGTTATTTGAATATCTTTTCGCGGATATCTATGTATGTGCTCGTACTCGAGTATCTTTGAGATACGCGACGGTACGCAGAACCTGCATTGCATTCTAATTCATTTTTCTGCTGTCTTACACAAATATGAGTATGTATTTCTGTTCTGCTCTTTTCGATTCTACGCGTATACTGTCCCGTCCCGTCCCGTCCCGATGTTCTGCTTCTTTTTTTTTTTTGCTTACGGGGTGAGTCAACTCTTTGAAATGTGCGTTTATATTTGAGTTTATTAAGTCAATATTTATATCATCATAATTTTGAGTATTACGTTTGATGCAGTATTTTTTTTTTGCAATAAAGTTAGATTAGGCCTGTCTAGTTTGTTTGGGTTTATTTTCGCAAGTAGGTTTTCTTTTACTGCAGAAAGTTGGTTGGTTCAATGATTCTTAAATTTATGTCGCATTGATTTATAAATAGTTAAAGCAAGTGTATAGTTATTTACAAAGAAATTTGCTAAGCAGAAGGCGATAACAGTTAAATCGGTAAGAGCAGAATGCCTATATTTAGAAAAGACAGTAAGTTAGGTTATTATTGTAGTGACACATTACGACAATTCTCTGTTCGGCTGGGTCGAAGTTTTTTATCTCTTAAATCTCTTCAACAGCAAAATTATTTTGACATACATACCCTAAACTCACATTACTGTCGCTTAAAGCGTTAGGGCTGTTGATTGTTTTTTGGAATCTTGATAGCACCTTCAGTAAATCTGAATCTATATTTTTTTCATATTTTTTCCTTTCAGTGAGAAATATACCACCCCTAGACCCCAACCTTGAGACGCTTATCGAACGACTAACTTGAAGCCCGTATAGTATTTTGGTTAATATTGTTCCATGCTCGGGTTAAGTCCTTATTCAGCTACTCCGTAATCATGTGTTTTTTGGCACATGCCTTAGCCAGCAAAATGTCTCAAGCACAATAGCTCAGCGGATTTAGGTTGGAAGAGAAACGCGGTCAAACTTCGTGTTAATGAACGATAGAACGTCTTAAAGTAATTTTTCCGTTCTTCTGGCTTAATGCGCCGAGTCCTGCTGGAATGTCCAGCGCTCGGAATCGAAATGTTTGCGTGCCCATGGAAGCTGGCCAAGCTTCAACACTTTTTTCCAATAAATTTGTTGATTTATTTTGAAATTACCTCATTGCGGCCCATCGGTAGAAAAACGAGTGCAGACTTGCAATTTTCGATCACTGCCGCCCATAGCATAATTTGTTCAGCTCCTTGCCGTCGAGTAACTGGTTATTCGTCTGAATGGTTGCTGGATCATTTTATTTGTTGACAAACTGTTCGATGCAGAAATTGAGCATCTCGTTTTTGCGACTCATGCGAATCTTTTCTCTCGATCTCTTGAAGCACTGGTGTCGTTGCAATGCGGAAAGATCCTGCGACTTGAATTTTTTGAAAGTTTGATATCCAGATTACGGTTTACGCTTCGATGGCTTACTTCAATCTTTTTTGCCAATCATTTGCGCAAAATATCGACGTTTACTCGTCCAGTTGCAGTGCATCGTTTTAATGCGGCCGGTCTCCTTGAAATTTTTGACGGTATGGCTGCTGAAAACATGAGTCATCTTTTGGCAGCTGACGACGTATCTCGACGTTTTTTTTGCCTTTCAAATGAAGGTCAATCACTAAATTTGTTTTAATTTCCAAATGCTTGCAGTTATTATCATTTGTCTTTGTTGGAGAGGAAAAATCTAAAATGGACAAATCCCAGCATTGGTAAATGTCATAAAAATATAAATATTTTGTTTGAGTAGCGAGTGTTTGTAGGGCAAGTTTTATCTTTGTTGCAAAAATGTATTTATTATTTTTACAAAAAAAATAAGCTAAAAACACAGCTGGGACGTGCGATTTACCAACTGTGTCAAATCGCACAAAAAAATAGAATTTGTTCTATTTCTTTGCGATAAATTTTCTAGTATCAATTTTGTTCTCACTACTAACGTATAGGAAAAATTCGACGATATTGCACGTCCAAACTGTGTTTAGCTTCATATACTCGTACTTGCTTCCAGTATGTCTCCCTTATATTGAGAAAAGATCTCTTTCTAGTTGTGGAAATTTAGTATTTCGACTGTTCTTACCGCGCAGTCGTCTACAACTCTGTATATTTCACATACTCGCAGTGTCGTCCTTTTATCACCGTTTCATGCCAACTAAACTTTTGAAATGAATTGCAGAATTTTCATTGCGTGCCTTTCTTTCCTTTTTAATTTCCGAATTTCTATTATTTGTTTTGAATGTTTTTCCTTCTAACTTCCGGAACAATTCACTTTAAAAATATTCTTGCGTTTGATGCATTGCAGTCAGATTGCAAACTCAACCAGCCAATCGGATATAGACTGAAGCGATAAGCTGACACAAAAAGCTTGAATCGTCGTCTTAAATTTTTGACCATAATAACCCAATATTTATGTAATTTACTGCTAGATTTTTTCACCTTTTTTTCGTATTTAGAAAAGAAGGCGTTACATAACTTTTTGATATATTCGATACTGGCCAACCATTCGTTATAATTTTCGGCGGAAGCAATTACAGTTTAATTAATTTTATTCTTATGCGGAATACCCTTAATGTTTGGGGCAGTTTCGCATTCCCCAAAATGTTGTGTATCAATTTGAAACCATATGTCATACATATTTGGACCATTTGTAAATGTATTATAATGCTAAAACTGATATAAAAATTTTTCGAATTTTTAAATTACAGGTTACAGCTGAATGTATGCAAAACAAACGTACATATTTCAAAAAGGTATTAATTCATACTTTTGTTTTTTCAATTCCAAAAAAAAAAAAATCAAAACCTGTTTATTGTTTCTTATGCAAATATTTTCTTTACTTTATGTATTTTGGATGCAAAACTTGCTCTTAAATTTTGTCTCCATGCTGAAATCCTGGGCACTAGGTCTCTGGTTATATGAAACTTGTTTATTTTGTTTTGTTTGTTGTTTTTTTTTCGGCTTGATTGGTTTTTATGTTCGCTATTAAGTTTTGCATGTAAAATTTTTTACATTCCGATATTTTATACACGAATTTTCATACATCGTTGTTTTTGTTTTTGTGTTTTTTTTGCTTTACAATATAAAATTCATTTTCCATGCATAACCAGTTTTCTTTTAAAGATTGCAAAGTATTTTTTAAAGTTTTTTTTTTTTTTTTGCTGTTGATACTCTCTCACCTACAATCTGGCGCTCTTCATCGCTCTATTCCGTAGAGTAGATTTTTTTGTTTTTGTATTTTTCAGAATTGTTTCTTTATTGTTTTTGCTGAGGTTTTCATTATAAGTAGGAAGTATTGAGACCGGGCACACAAGGTAACTGCGACTACGACGGTATGGCAAGGTGAGGCTCACATAAGCAGTTTTCAACTCTTGACTGACGGTTTGCTTCGTTGCATTTTAAGTTCAGGCTTTGTTTATTTTTTTTTTTTTTTTGTAGTCGATGTTGTTGGCGCATAGAATGAGTAATAAGCCCCGTAAGTGTAGTTTTCTAGAAGAAGCCTAAGAAAAAGAAGAAGTAGATGAAAATGAAAATGAAGAAAAAAAGAAGTAGTTAGTAATGGTAGCGGCAACCCAAGATGTTTGTTGTTTGAAGTCATCATCATAGTCATCGTCGTCTAAGTTATCGTCGTACGTGGGTTAAATGTAGAGTTTACCTTTTTAGGAAAAATAAAACAACAAAAAAAAAACTTAATGAAAGCAGATGATTATTCAGTATTGATAATAGTGCGATAATAGTGACATGTCTTTTTAAGTGTGGCAAATGCATTTAAAAAACTTATAAATGCATTTTATTGTATTTTTTTAATGATCTGAAATAAGAAAAAAATTCATCGATGATAATAATGAATCAATTACTGAAGTTGAGTCATATTATGTTGTTCTCGTTTAGATTATAGAACTACGCCTAAACGTTTAAATGCTATAAATTCTTTGAGTATATAAACGTAAAAAAAATGTGTGGGTAGTACCTGGCATTTAAAGTTGGATTAGAAATGGACATAGGACATTAAAGACGCCCGCGCGACTACGTTTACGATTTTTGACAATAATTTTCAATTCCTTGTAGTAAACCATGCTTCTCCAATTTTTAAATGAATAGTTTCGTCTTAAATGGGTTCTGACTTTGGAAAAATGTCTTGTATAATATAATAAAAAATATATAAAAATGGCCTTACCTTATACGTGCTTCCATAAGTATTTTTCCATTTTTTGTTTTAAGTCAACGTTTAAAATGCTACACTGAGATAAATAAGTACTTAACTTAATGCAACCAAATTTCACACAAATTGGTTTCAACTAGCACCAGAAAAAAAGGAAATTGCATTTTAACAAGAGGGCGTGGGACCCCCAAAATGGGGGAATCGCATATTCCGCATCACGTAAATGTGGTACACCTTATTTGGCACCAAACAGTAGATACTTATAAAACCATCGCACCGGTAAAATAGAAAATTTATAATCGCTTTTGCGTTTAGATTTTTAATGAGATTCTGTTTCACTACAAAGTTTTCAAGATATACACGCATTGATTACAATTTTATGTTATTTTTTCAATTTTTTTCTCTATTTAAAAGCGAAAATTTCCAGCCAATACTTTATATAGGATTTGATGAGGATGAGCTATACGTTTGTTTGGGGCTGAGCTTAGGTTACAAATAAAAATACTTTGTTGTGCTTACGTTACGTTATATTTTATAGTTCAATTATGATTTGCTGCGTAGCATAATATAACGCTGTTGCATAACTAATTTTGTTTATTTCATAATTTTAATTAAAATTTTTCCAATAATTTTTTATTAACTAAATGGTTGCTTATTTATGTTTTGTTATAACATTAAGCTAACATTGTAGACAACATAAAATTAACATAAAATAAATATTAATTTTACAATGTTTATGATTTATACAATTGTTTGTTTACAACAATGTGTTTATTTATGACTTTTACACCATAAGGGGACAATATTTTTTTATTCTATGAAATATTGAATTGAATGTGTCAATATTTTTTATCGAGAGAATATAGTGTATATATGTAGTTAAAAAGCTCAATTTACTTTTACCATCATTATGATAACCAAGTAGGATTCTATATGGGCTAATACAATTTCTTTGTGTAACTAGTGTATAGCAAAATTTCATTAAAATATAATGAAAAATCGATATTTTAAAAATTATCCAGATACGAAATAAAAAAATAAACCAAAAGTAGCAAAAAAAAGAACACGTAAAAATCTTTTGGAAAGAGTTATTAAACTTGTGAAAACTTAAATTATTTATAACATATGTCCAACGAATATCCATATGTGTCCAAGCTTTTTTTGTTCAATTTTAGTTGGGAAAATTATAGAAACAAATTTCTTGGAAGCATGAAAAATTTAAACTAGGCCTCTAAAATTTAGAAATTGAATAACTATGACTTTTCACTCTATTTTTTATCGTTTTTCCACCTTTAGTTTAAAAGATATTCAACAATTAATTTCTGAAAAAATAGGAACTTAGCCACCAAAAAAAGGGGGGAAAATACTACCGAATGCCCATATTTATCCAACGGCTGTCCATTGAATGTCCATACTTGTCTAACGAAATTCCATATTTGACCATCAAATATCCATATTTGTTCACCGAATGTCCATGTTTGCTCAACGAATGTCCATATTTGTCCATCGAATGTTCATATTTTTCCAAAGAATGTCCATATTTGTTTGATGAATGTCCATATTTGTCCAACGAATGTCCATATTTGTCCAACAAATGTTCATATTTGTCCATCAAATGTCCATATCTGTCCATCAAATGTCCATATTTGTCCATCAAATGTCCATATTTGTCCAACGAATGTCCATATTTGTCCAACGAATGTCCATATTTGTCCAACGAATGTTTATATTTGTCCATCAAATGTCCATATTTGTCCAACGAATGCCCATATTTGTCCAACGAATGTCCATATTTGTCCAACGAATGTCCATATTTGTCCAACGAATGTTTATATTTGTCCATCAAATGTTCATATTTGTCCAACGAATATCCATATTTGTCCAATGAATGTTCATATTTGTCCATCAAATGTCCATGTTTGTCCATTGAATGCCCATATTTGTCCAACGAATGCCCATATTTGTCTATCGAATGTCCATATTTGTCCAACGAATGTCCATATTTGTCCAACGAATGTTTATATTTGTCCATCAAATGTCCATATTTGTCCAACGAATGTCCATATCTGTCCATCCAATGTCCATATTTGTCTATCGAATGTCCACATTTGTCCATCGAATGTCCATATTTGTCCAACGAATGTCCATATTTTTCCAGCGAATGTCCATATTTGTTCAAGGAATGCCCAATTTGTCCATTGAAAAGATTAAGAGAAACAAAAAAAAAATCCAAGAAACTTTGTGTAATTTAATTCAAAAACCAAATGTTTTGTCATTTTCAAAAGACTTTTCGGGGGGAAATGCCCTCAAGCATGGTAATTATGAACACAATATTTTCGGTTCTTATGACAAAAAAAAAATGACTTGCCTTTAGCTTAATTATGCTGCTCCTACATACTCGCATGCATATGTTAAATAAACAATTACTAGTAATTATTGAGTAAGCACTCAGCAATTGTCAAACATTGAGATATTCATAATTATGATATTTGATATATCAATATAACGCTTTTTTCATTTATTTTGCTTCATGAAAAGCAGAGGCGTTTCTTCAGATGGAGTTAAAATGGTTGTATCATTTTTATTTATTTTCGTATGCTTAAGCTTTCATTCTACCCAACTTAAAGTTTTATTTTGCCTTTCTTTGCTCTAAAAAATTCCACAATCAGCAGCCCCCTTGAACACTTGAATCATATTTCTTACTAAGCTACTGGAATAGACATCAGTCACTTACTCACGTACTTTACTCGTTTCTCCTTAAGTGGGTGACAAACAGTTCAATGTTTTACCAACTTTGTTTTTGTCATCACTTAATGTCTGTCCAATCGTTTGTATCTAGCTCTGTCCTCGAATCAATGCCACTGTAAAATTTTGCAAATATTATTTTTTTTGGTTTAGCTGACATCATAATTTTTTCTCTTCATTTTTTTTTTATTTTAATTTTAATTTGTCTCGTATTTGATTTTCTGTCAAAGTGTTTAACAACGGAAATTGACTGCAAAAAGCAACCGTTTGCGTTCGCGCGCTCTATACAATACATCGTCATGTTAACGCATCCGGTTTGGTAAAAATTAATTGATATGTTCTTAATGCTTGAAAGTAGAAAAAATGAAGAAAAAAAAAAAATAAAAATGTGAAAACGTTTAAATACCCGTACATAAATACAAATTGTTAACAGCAAACGATTTATGGTCAAGTGGTGGCGGCGTCTTGCAAGACTTTAATTGGAATTTTTATGCAAATTAAACCATTATTGTGTTGACAGTTTTGTGCTGACACGCAAGGTTTTAACGCATTTACAGAAATATGGGCTACTTATGCCGAAAATAACTATTAAACAAAATTTGCCGCTTAAAAATCAATTAATAATAAATAGTTTTCACTTTGAATATAAACAATTTTATGGGTTGGTAGGGTAACTTAAATAATGTCAACGTACGATTGGTATTTGTTGAAAATTAGGTTATTTAATTTTAATCAAAAAGGTACTCGTATCTACTTGACATCGTTCGTTGCTGCAGTTTATTATCAATCAATTAAAGTTAAGTATTTCTTTTTTCCAAACTCATTCGTTTTATAATCGACAGTTTTTATTTCACACTTTTATGCATCAAGATTAATGCTATGTTTACAAATGCATTAGAGTTATCAGTCTTATGCTCTTTACGTGATTGTATGCTTACAAAAATAAAGTTATGTTAACGATTCATTCTGGCCTTAAATGAATAAAAGTACATACTTAGATGTTTTTTTTTTCATACTGCTTATAGAAATCATAAATTAAATTGTATACTATAGCTACAGGATCTTAATTAGGAATATAGAAAATGTTGAATTTTATAAAGTTCGTAGAAAATATGATTTTAACAGGCAACATTTTCCGTAAGTAGCTGTTTTTGCAAAACATTTTTGGAAGGGCAAAAACAACTGCTCCCAACTGCTCCCAACTGCTCCAACTCTTTGGGATATTTTCATTTATAGTTGAACTTAAAAAATGTGTACAACAAATTCAAAAAAAAATGTTATACTTAAGCAGTTTCGTAGAGCTCCTCGTCACTGTAGTATCTTGTCTGAAACGAAAAAAATGGAAAATATTTTTAATTTTCATATAATTTTCTTCTGGGCGAACTCAGAAAGCCTTAAAAAAAATTAAAAATTGAAGTCTTTGAAGGTTTGAAAAAAGGGTTTTTTTTTGCAAAAAAAAAAATCACTTTAACCCGCTATAAAAGTCGTTAAAAATACTTTTTTACAATCCTTTAAGTTCAAATAGAAGAAAACGTAATAGTAAATAAAAAAAAAAACTGAAAAATTGTAAAAATAAAAATTAAAGAACATGATAAACTTTTCAATTTAAAGAAGAATTTCTGTAGATCAAACACTTCACTCCAGCCGAAATACTTTGAATTAGTCTCTGTAACTTTGTATACATATTCTTGAATAGCTTAGGTATTGATTTAAACAATAAAACAAAATAAGATTTTTCGAACCTCATAATCAGGATCCCCCCTTAATACAAAAAATTACTCGGTCAATACCAAAATAATGGTTAATCCAAAAATAGCGCATTAATCATGGTTATCATTATCGCTTAAAAAAAGTGTCATAATGATTTCGAAAGTATTTTTTCAAGCTGAACATGAATCTGAACTCAGATATTAAGCACTCATTACGTCAAGTTTTTTGGAAGAAATACCGTTGAAATCCATAAAAATAATGGTTTTTGCCATTTGTTACAAAAATAGCACGAGAAGCTAAAATTTTGTCTAATATTGAATATTGATGTATCAAAATACAAGTATATATCATAAGCCAGAATATAGCTGCGTTTTATTCGCCATCCTCTGCTAGATATCTTTAGCTAGCAACGGTAATTGTGTAGGAAAACAAAAACAAAATCGTAGACTTAGCGACTAAAATTATAGTTGCTAAGTATACAAGCAATTTTCTTAAATGCCCAGTTTTTGTCTATTGTGATTTTGTATTTTGTCAATTTTGTCAATTATGAAGTTTGAAATTAAAAAAAAAATATTGAATTTTACGAAAAAAAAATTTGAATTTAACGGAAAACATTCATTTTCTTTTTCTTTTTTTAAATTCAATTCCATTAATTTTTCAAAACAGTAAAAACACATTTGTGTAAACACCAGGATAACCTGGCAAGGCACAACTATTTCCCCAGGACACAATGGCAGCCAATTAATTTTTCAAAACAGCAAAAACACAAATAAATGACATATCTGACGTAGCCAGTGCTACCCAGTCAGCTCTAAGGCAACTTAGCAACTTGTCGTCTTATTCGTACATAGATAGCGACTTGACCTTATATCAATTTTGAGATAAGGGATGTCTTTATATTGTGGTATAGTACTTTACTTCGAAAACATGATTTACTTCGCCCCTGGAAGTTTGGAAAGATCAGATGGATTTCGAATATAAGGTGCATTTTGTGCAAGAGTGAATGAAACAAAATTTATTTTGTCACCTTCAAAGTAAGCCACACCGCTTGAAATATAACTACGTCAGCGATTGATTCGACCCTGCATATATTTTTGGTAGGCTGATTGAGGGATAGCCTTCAGCACATTCAGAGAATTGTCCACTTTGACAAGGTTCTTTTGGGCTTCGGCTCTTTTTTGAGGCGCCATTTCAACCAATGTCCTTTTTTATTTTAAAAAAGTTTGAGTCCATAGATGCTCCAAAAATTGTGTTTTTGACGACCAGTTTTCATTGTTCTTTTTGGACAAAATTAAGCTCTTTTGGCACAAGTCGAGTGGCGACGCGTTTCTTGCTTAAAATGTCAGAATATTTGAAGCGAAGTTATGTAAATTAAATATTAATCTTTTGTCTTAACTCGCTAACACTTATGTGACGATTAATTCACTAATTCCGCATCTGCACCATGGATAAAATAATAATTGCCGTAAACTGTCGTGATTTCGCTTAGTTATGCTTTTCATGATATACTAGATTTGGTTGGTACGCGCTCTGCTGCATAGTTTTGCTTGTGTTATCAGATCTATGTGTCAAGTTGAAGTAAAATCTTGAAAAATTAACTCTCATCTTAAAATATTTTTCAAAGTGAAGTTTCGATAGTTATAGCAAATCGATTTTAGTGAAAAATTTTGTTTGTATATGTTTTAGTGTCTTTTTTCGATAAAAGCTATGCAAAAAAAGATTAAACTTTTTTGACTTAAACCGGCAAGAGGTCCCTGAGAACCTTTTTACCTTTTTTCACCTGGCAGCTGAATGAAGGTAAATATCCACATTCACATAATTTGATTCTTGTTCTATAACAAATATTTAATAGGAAAAAAATTCCCTACACTATACGTTCAAATTTACTACTTTGCCAGTTAGAGGGTTAAAATTGCAGAGCACTTAACAGTATGAGTAACAAAAATAGTTCGGTACAGTGCTGTTAACATACAGAAAGAAATCGCGCTCATTTTTTTTTTAATAATAAATTATGAATACTTTTTACACATAGCAGTACAACTTAGTATAAAATGTTTACGCTTATCGCAGTCTGAAAGCTTCAAAACTCGCGTGCCGCCAGACATTTGAAAATACGTGAATCACCCTCCGCAGAATTTTCATTACATTTTTGTTCCTCTGTGATAATTAAGCACAACAGGTCGTATAAGTGATTTTCACAAATTTACTATAATTAAACGAGCTAAAATTGTATGAACACAATAGTGCGCGTCTTTAATTAAAAATTCATATTTTCGAAATTATGTCAGGAATTTCGAACTGAAAGAAAATTCATTCTTAGACGTGAATGAAGAATAACATTAAAATTAAAAAAAGTGCTATGTCAAACATATTTTGGGCAAAATTTTTATAAATCCAAAAATTCAAGTTTTTAAACTTATATTGTTTTTTTTTTATAAAATTATAGCATTTCTAGACAAAAACGATATTAAGATATTCTATTTCCCATAGTTTTTGAGATGTTCTTCTGAAATGTCTAACTTTTTTGGTTTTTTTTTCTTTGGTTTTTAAGTTTTTGCCAGTTTTTTTAAACATCTCCAGAGCCACCCTGATTTAAAAAATTTTTTGTTATTTTCAGTATCAGAAAATTATTATTTAAAAATTCAAATTTATGATCTCAATAAAACAAACACGATTATAATAAGTCTTGCCAAATAGAGCTTAATGAGTTTTATAAATACTCAAACTTTCCAAATATAATATATAATTGTGAAAATAAAAACTGATTTGTATTCTACCAGCGATAGTTCAGTTAATAAATTTATTACTTTTTCCATCTTTTTCATTTCATATGCCTATTGTGTTGACGAACAAATTTTGAATTTAATATTTACTTAGAATTTGGCATGTGTCAGTCGTGATCAAATTTAAAAAATTGATATGTATAACATCACTAATAAGGTAGTTGCCGCTTTCTATTAGAAGAATCGCGTAATAATTAAATCAATAAAGATAGAGCGCATATTCATGAATTTATACAGGCTGTCTGTAACAAAAGTATGTATGTCTGGAAATGTGTTTAACTTTAGTTAGTTATAATGCATTTCGTCATTGCGGCTAAAAATCCAATTTTGCTGATAACAAAAACAAAAATTTGATAATTTTGCCATTTTGAAACACTCGCCAATTTTTCTGTTTTGCACTTTACGTTTTATATTCCATGAAACAAAAAATTTTCCAAATAGCTATCGTAGTTATATGATCAAATTGTTTTCTATTTTTGAGCACATAACTTTTTTCTTCAACGATGTTTTTCATCTCTACATAATTCTTCAAGAACCGCACAATGATTCCGAAGACTGCTTTGAGTGGCAGATAGTAGGAACATTATTCCCAACATATTTTATTTCCATAAACATAATACTCCAAATATCATAAGAATATATACATTTTTTTTAGTTTTAGTTTTAGCCGAATATTTAAGAAGAAAAGAGTAATGAATTTTTCGACAACACTCTTTTTTTCGGAATGGATTGATGATAGAGCATACCTTGATATAAAGATTTCCTTATGAAATCAACCAAAGTATCAATTTATTAAATATACCGACCGACTTTTATCAGCCTGTATATAGTGAATGCTGCTACATACACAGATGTATAGGTGAAGGAATTTATGTAATTCATTGTTGATATTTTCTTCATCAAAGTAATTTAATTACATTGTTGAATGATGCATAACCTTAAGATTAGCGTGATCAACTACTCTTTTGCTCGTAAAGTACTTCTTTTGGGAGGACAGTACTTATTTTGGGATAAAGTACTTCTTTTGGGAGTATCTATAGTTCTTCATTTAGAAATACAGTACTTCTGTTGGTAGTACAGTACTTCTTTTGGGAGTACAGTACTTCTTTTGGGAGTACAGTACTTCTTTTAGTAGTAAAGTACTTCTTTTAGGAGTACAGTATTTCTTTTTGGGCCATTGTATTGCGTACTTCGAAGTACAGGCAAATGTGCTTCTTCGTAATGCTTTGTACTCTTTTTTACAAATTAAAAAATAAACAGTAGATCAGTGGAAAAAGTTTTATGTTTGATTTGTTAATGTTTTTTTGTTGGTAAGGTAAAGCATAATATTGGTAAAGTGATTTTGTCTACTTGTGTGAAATTTTATGAATGAACTTTTTGTTTTACATTACAAACCATAATATTCTTGTTGGTTTGTAATAAATATTTTTATCTATTTTATGAATTTCCATTGAATTAAATTAAATTTTTATTTCCTTATTAGCTATCAACTTTGTTTAGTTCAACCTTAACTTAAATACATCTTCGTTTATTTATTACTTATCTTTCAGGTATTTTTAAAAATAATAACCTTTATTTTAAACATTTTCATTTGAAATATTGGGGTGCAGCCTCTTTGTTTTCATTGTCAGATTAATCTTAGTTTGTTATGTCTCAATTAGTTTTAAAGCGTTTACAATAAATAACTTTATAACATGTGAACGAATAACGACCAACATGTATAAATAATTTCACGTGTAAAACATTAGTGCGAAATATAGGCCAAAGTTTATATGGAATGAATGTTTAGTCGACATAACATTATCTATGTAAAGTTTTTCTATTGTATTTGTTTCTGTTTTTGTTTTTCGATTTTCAGCAACGCTAGTTTTTAAAAAGGAGGCTACTATATTTTAACTCAAGTCCAGACGTCTTGCCTTAGAAAAGCAAAAATTTGAAAAACTCAAAACAAAAATAAAATAAAAAACAAAATATCAAAAAACTAAAATAATAATAAAAAAATAATAATAATAAAAAGAAATAATAAAATAAGAAAAATAATAAAATAAGAAAAATAAATAAAAAGAAAATAAAAAAAAATAAAATAAAAAAATTAAAATAAAAAAAAAAATAAAATAAAAAAAAAATAAAAAAAAATTAAATAAATAAATAGTTCAAAATTTAAAAAAAATAAAAAAACAAAATAAAAAAATATAAAAAAATTTAGAATGATAGAAAGAAATTAAAAGTAAAAATAATATGAGCAAGTAATAAAACTTAAAAAATCTTAAGATACGAGCATTGAAATATTAAAAATTTGAAATGTAAGATTATATAAAAATAAAATAAACAATAAAAAAAAAAAATTCAAAATGGATACAAATAATTATTTATTGAGCTAAAATATTAAGGTTTTTCTCAAAGCAAAATCTTATTAAAAAATGTTCTTTTCTATACCCAAACTAGCCTGTAAATTCTTTCCACACTAAGAAAATTATTTGATTGTATAAAAAAAATGTACATATATTTGATATAGGTCATCAAATATTTATTTGAGCCCAACAAATTTTATTTGGAACAAAAAAGTCTTAGTTGAAACATTATATGTCAAATAATTTTTTATATATAATCGGATCCTTTTCTCAGTGTAGTCTCTGCTCTCCTAATTTTTCGGAATATTTTGAAGTGCTTTTTTTGAAGATTGTTCATATTTCTCTATTCAATTTCGCTTTTAATTGATTTGACATTTTCTTACAAATCATACCAATGGTTTTTGAATAAACACAAAACCATTTGCATAATAGTTAGATTACTCATAATAACAACTTCATTCTCTTTCAATTATCTTGAAGTTTATGTTTACTTTATTATAAACTAAATAAGTTTGTCAAATTGGCTTAAGGCATCTATCTTAAAGCATAAACATTATTGCCAAGCATACAAAGCAAAGCAAAGCATATTTGCAGAGTAGTTTATTACGCAAATATGTCTTTATATGTGAGTGTGTGCATGCGTTTGTTTGTTTGTTTGTTTGCTTATATATTTGATATCTCTGTTCTGATAGTCTTTGATGTTTATTTTTCTAATACCAAGTATCTTTAATAATAAATATTTTTTTCTTCATCTGCTCTTTTCATTTTAGGTTTTCGCATAACAAATGAAATGAGAAGAACACAAGAGGAAAAGAACCCACGTTATTCACACTTCTTGAAGCAGCTTTAAGGATACTTTTTTTTGTTATTTTGTACACAAAACAAATTTTTATATTTATATATACAACACACACACACACATACACGCTGACAACGCCGCAGCAGCCAGCCAGCCATATAGCAGCACTAGCATCACAAACAGCAACAGCAACGGCAACACCAACAGCAACACAATGGCGGCAACGTTGCCAAAGTTTGAAAGTTTCTTATCAACAACATTTTTTATGCTCTGCTTCTTAAGTATCGCATGCGCTGAGCGCGATTTTAATTTTAACGACTCACAGGTGAGTAATTAAGGTGGCCCAATGCTTTGATAAATACGATAATGAACTGACAATGACAAGGTGTAAATGTAGAAGTAGCAGAAGAAGTGACAACAACAATAATTCTGAGAAGAGGCATTGAGAGCAAGAGCGTTGTGATGCTATGCTTTTTTATTTATACGCACGCTATTGTAGATTAAAAATTAGAATTTTTTTTTTTTTTTCGAAGAAGAAATTTAGGAAAACATGTTCGTTGTCTTAACTTTTGTTGTAGTTGTTGTTGTTGACATTTATTGTTGCATAATTGAAGCTGTGCGCTACTTTTGAACAAAATAAATTTGAATTAATTTTTTTTTTATTTTTAAGTACACATTTCTTTTTCAGCAGCAACAGCTGTCAGTTTGTAAACATTAAAATTAACATGTGTAATGCATTATATTTTTTTCGCTTTTTTATTCCAAGGGCTTTTTCTACATTGAATTCTTTGGTGTTCAATTTTTGTTGAGTTTTTTTAATGTACACACCCTGTTGATGTTATGAATCAAAATGATTTATACCAAAAATTTTTGGAAATCATCAGAAAAATAAATTTATTTACAACATATGTGCCTGTACACTTGCTATGTACGAGTATTGTTTTTGGTTTCTTTTCTTGGTCATCCATTAAGAATTGTGTAAACAATGGAAATTTGCATGCCATTAAGGAAGCTCAATGGTTGCCAAAATTAATTCTGAGTAGGTTGTTATAAAAAAATCATCTGACAGCTTTTGCTGTGATTTAATCGACATGCACAGTATTTCAATGAAAGTGACGGCAATGTGACGCAGTGTTAATACAATGAGGTCCAATGGAAAAGCTTCTTTAATTTTTTTTTTTGATACAGTATGTTTCTATTAGTCATGGTAGCCAATATTGTCAGCACTGCTTTTTTTGAAAAAGTTTACTTTTTGCAGAAACTGTTTAATTTCTCATAAAAATTTTTTTTGAAACTCCTATGATGTGTACTTCATTTAAGAAGAATTTTTGATTTCGAGTATCAATCATTTTCGAGAAGCTGCACAGTCGGAAATGACTTAAATTTTTGACTTTTATATCAGAGGTGCCACGCCCTCTTGTGGAAACTCGCGCAATTTTTGTCCAGGCTTGTACGACCCATTTCTAGTGTTTGTGTAAAGTGTGGTTGCAAGATCTTAAATAACTCCTTTAGTATATCGTTTTAAAATTTTCGCTTATATGGAAAGTGACACGTCCACTTGTCGAAATGTTTTTTTTTGTGTCTAGAGCTTGGCCGAACTTTTCGTAGTATTTGTGTGAAATTTGGTTATTCTACCTTCAAAAACGCCGTCAGCATAGCATTTCAAAGATATTGTTTGTATGAGAGGCGCCACACATTTTTGTTAAAATTCGTCTAATTGTTCAGAGTCCAGAGCTTCTCTAAGTCATAGAAAGTATTTGTGTGAAATTTGGTTACATTACCTTAAATAATTCACACATTATAGCGGTTTAGATTTAATTTGAATGGGCGGTAGGGGTTTTTTCGGATTTTCGAAACGGCGGTCATTTCCAATGGGTACAGTTTTTAGTTTATGGCATAAGAAAACCAACAAAAAAAATCTTTCAAATCTATTCACTATAGCTGTGTTCCGTCATTTTTCATTTGTAATGAGTAATTGCACTCGGCTATAAGCCATAAACTTAAAAAAACCCCAAGGGAAAAACTCCAACGGTGCAAAGTCGCATGATCTGGGCGGCCCATTTTGACCACTAAAATTAGGAATTCTACGACCAGAAATGGACTTTGTTTCTCGGGATGTATAGCATGTGGTACCGTCCTATTGAAACCGTATGTTGTCCTCATCCAAGTCTTACAATTTCAGCACAAAAAACTGGATTGCCTGGATTGACGAGCCGCATTTTTGAAAAAGAATGGCCGGTTGATGCCTCCAGGCCAATATCCGCACTAAACAGTGACACGTTGCGGATGCATTTGTTTCACAGTAATCACTCGTGGATTTTCCGAACCCCAAATGTGAAAATTTTGACGATTAACGTCAGCGCTAAAAATGATTTTGTTCGAAAAATCACTATTCATTTGTTCGAAAAATCACTATCCATTCATTGAGTCAATTAAAAGTTTTGTAAGCGTTAAGATGCAATTCTTTATTGTGAATGCGCCGTGAGCTTCTTTAAATGTCTAATTCTTGATCACGGTACTGAATTGATGTTCCTAGGCTCTTAGCAACACTCTCATAAATAGAAAAATTTTAAAATATTTTAAAAAAATTAAATGTTAACCAATGAATTTTACTTTTGAACCATTGTGCGCCGTCTAACATGATAGAAATATTTACGCTCATACTTCGCATATCTTATTTAAGTGTTATCTTATATGTTTTTGTGATAACTAAAATCATGTGCTCTGTTAAATATTTGTGAAAGAATTCCATACAAATATTTTTTTAATTTTACTTTAACCTTCAACAGAAAAAAAAAATTTTTTTTTTAAAACAAAACAAAACAAAACTTGTGAAGTTTTCCTTCCTTTCCTATAGAAAATGAAATTTTTACGAGAAAAATTTGACCTAGACCTTTCGTAATGGAAAATTTATCCATTGTAGCAATTAAAGTGTTTGAAACACGTAAATGCCTAAAAAACAACTAAGAATATTTACGTCAGACTAAATCATAAAAACTATTATTTTATAAATACCAATATTGCCTGACTGCATGCCAGCCAGCTGCTAAGCCATCAGCAGCAATGTACGTAAATGATTTCCAGATTTTCGCCGTTTCTGTTGCAAAATTTTCAAAAAATTTAACATCAAAGATAAAACAGCAGTGGCAGCAGCAAAAGTAAAATGCCAGCAACAACAAATAAACAACAACAGCAACAATAACAATAACAACGGCAACGTCGTCGTAACATGCCAACAAGCTGTTTAAATTAAATGTTTTTGCTTCTAAAGAAGTTTTTTTTTTCATTATTTTTAAATACATTGTTTTTAAAGCGAAAAATAAAATAAAAATCAATAAATAAATGAATGATTTAATGAGTGATCAAATGAGCGCTTGATAGAAACGCAGCTAAAAAACAATTGAAACCAATCAAAATCATGACGAATCACAAGTAACATAAATAAATAATTAAAAAGTAAGGAAACATTTTAAACAAAATGCTTTATTGTTGACAGTTAACAGCAGCAAGTTTGTAGATTTTGAAATAATAAAAGTAGCTACATACATACTTACATAAATACCATACTTACATACTTACATAAAATATCAATAAAAAAAGAAAATAATGTCAAGCAGTTGCATTTATTACACTGGGCGACAAAACATTAAAATTTTGAAAATATTTTATGCTAAAAAATAGGTCTGACATTTTTGCTCCTCTCTTTTCGTAAGGCATGGGAAAAACTGGTTTCAATTTTTTTCTCCGGAACATATAAATTGAATTGAAAGTAAAATAGCTAAAACAGAATATTTTTATTTCGACTTACTTAATTTTTAACCCTCAACCTTTAAACACTTCAAGAAAATATTTTTATTAATTTTACTTTTTTTTAACATAAATATTTTTTTTTAACATATTTTTTTTTAACATATTTTTTTTTAAACATATTTTTTTTTAACATATTTTTTTTTAACATAAAAATTTTTTTTTTAGCATAAATATTTTTTATTTAACATAACAATTTTTTAACATTAAAATTTTTTTTTTAACATAAAAACTTTTTCAATTTAAAAAAATTTTTTTTTAACATAAAATCTTCTTTAACTTAAAAATGTTGTTTCTAATAAAATTTATTTTTAACATAAATTTTTAGTATAGCGTTTATTTGATTATTCAGAAACTAATTAACTTATAAAATTAAATTTTAATAAAACATAAAAAAAAATAAGAAGACAAATTATCTATTCCTTTTTATATTAAATTACATGTAAATAAATAATGTGAGTTAAATAATGATCCATTTTTATAATCAAACGTAATGCAATGAGTAATGCAAGCACATACATATATCACTCGTGTAAACCGTAGACTTTTTGAATAGAAATTCTTGTTTTTAAAATCATCCACATTTCTGTTGAATTGAGGATCAAAAGCAATATTGCACCTTGCGCATGTCCATTATATTGTGATCACGTATTAACGAGATTTTCTTGTGCCTTCATTTAAAGCAGCAATTGCCTTGATATTTATTTAAGTGATTTAATTATTAGTTTGTTTACCTCGGTGCATAAAGTTTTCGAAATTTATAGTAAAATAATACTTAATATGTATTTACGAAGAATAACAATTCTCTTTTTTTAACTAGTAACATACTAAATTAAATTTAAAAAATCCTTTTGAATACAGTGAAAGAAAAGTCTATGTTAAAATAATACTATAGATTTGAATTTTGCGATTAATTTTTCAAGGCATGATGGACGGCTATGGTGGTTACCAAAAGCTTTTTACAGGGCACGAATCGTGCTGGTTTAATTTTCTTCATTTTGGAGATAAGTTTTAGCAACAAAAATGCATTCTTCTGTTGTCTAAAAATAACTAAAAATGTCATTACTTAACAACACATGGTTAATATCTGGCGATTATTTTTGGCTGGAAAAAAAGATATTTATGTCTGTGAATGATCATTAACATTAACTTACTATGATTATGTTAGTGGCGGTACTATTTTAACGGGGGGTTGCCCTTTTGCAAGGTTCAACTGGACATGTGACTCTTAGTGTTTTTACTAAACCTCTTAATGGACATGTGCCTTTTTGTTAAACTCTTTAATTAATTTTTTTTCTGGCTTCAAAATTTATTTCGTTAACAATTTTCTCCATTTTAAAAATGTATTTAGCTTGTTATATATAAAAAGCGCAAAAGCCGTGAACTATGTGACACAATACAAAGTCAAGTGACTAACTGATATTATTTTTATTTAGATGCGTTCCACTCAAAAATGTTATACAAACCAGTAAAAAAGTACTTGACCTCGTTCAGAAAGTACTAAAAGAGTTTAAAGCTCGTTTAAACACTCCTACTTTTGTACCGTGTACCGCTTTGAACTTCCATTGTTGAGTACAAACTTTTTTAAATCAAAAACGTGCCCTTTTGAAAATCCACTCACGAATGTTTAAAAAATATAAATATTCGCAGAACATGTACTTTTTTGCAGGAGAACCTTCATTTTACTATCAAAGAAGTATGACATATATTGCTTTTTCTGCCGAAAATTAAATAACTTGAAGTTTAGTATAATGGGCACGATTCCATCAAAAAATTCAAAATGTGGACATGTGCCGTTCTGTTTGCCCACTGCTCAATTAATCTTTGCTCTAGAAATTGCGCTGACCAACGTTTTGAAAACATTTTGTTTTGTTAGTAAAGGCTATATACCTAATTTGCAAAGTGATTTTATGGTGTTCTTAAAATTATAAACATAATATTTGTAATTAGCTCAGACCTATGACAACATAAATATTATTTGTTGACCTGTGTAACCAACCAATGCATAATCATTGATAAAAAAAACAAAAATTAAAAGAACAGAAATAAGAGCACAGTGAGGCAAATGAAAAAAGCTGCGCTTGTGCATTTCTTGGTCTGGACGTGTTGAAGAAAAAAAAAAATAAATAAATAAATAAACTGTTGCACTTCAAGACAAAGGGGCCCTTTTGTTTATATGCGCCCATATTGCTATATATAAAATTATAATAAACAAAAACCGAACATTTGTAGTTATCTCAACTTGTAAATATTTGTTGCAAGCGGAAAAGAGACACTATTTGTTTGTTTGCCAAGTCAGCTGCAATGGCAACAGCGGCAGCAGCTGCAGCAGCAGCATAAACTAGCAGGTTCTTTTTTTTTCTTAAATTTTTTTTATTTGTGTTACATAGTATGTCAGAATGCTGAATATGAAACGATAAGATAACACATACTTATGTATTTATGAACATAGTTTTTTTTTTTTAAGTTTTAGTTGGTAGGAGATAAGAATGTTGAGGTCCATGAGCTTAATGTATTTCCGGCAATTTTTCCCTCTCTCTTTTATTTTTCGTGTGCAATGACATGCGCGATAGTGATTGATGTTGCAACCAGATCTCTACTGTGCGATCTTGCGTATGGTGCAACACTCTGCTGTTGTCATTATGTAATTCATCATAAAATATTTCATCAAAATTTGTACATCACAAAAAAACAAAACAAAGACAACTACATGCGGTTTTGTGGGATAGGCTCTTGGTAGTAAATTATATGTTTTCAATGATTGCCTCTGTAGTTTATCACAAGTTGTCAAGCTTGTTAATTGTGATCATTTATCATATGCCATTAGTTTAACTTGTTGTTAAGTCTAGTTGGAGAATAAGGATTTCAACAAAATTGATGCAGGGAGAGTCATAGCTAATGCGAACGATGTTTGACTAATTGTTTGAGAAAGTCTTCTTCAATTTTTTGATAGGATACTCTACAGGTTATCATTTTATCTTATCCCAAAAAGTTTCTCCAATAAGCCATAGCTTTAATTTATTCTAACTTAAAATGCTAAAATGCAAAAAACAAAGTTAGCCAAAGTTCGTTAGCAGAATCGTGGAAATTGAGCAATTTTTACTTTTGAAGAATTAATTGAGTGGAACCGGGCCGCAGCCTCATAAAAAACAGCTCAGTTTTTTTCCAGTGCTTGTCCCAACTATTTCTAGTACTTTTGTGAAATTTGTTTGCTTTATTTAAAATAACACCCACATTATAGTGTTTTAAAGTGTTTGCTTAAATGGAAGGTGCACACAATGTTAAAATCCGATTACTTTTTGTCAAGGGTTTGTCTGAATCATGCCTAGCGTTTTAAGGTTTTTGTTTGCCTAGGAGGTATCCTAAGTCCTTTTAAGACATCAAGATGTAATATAGTCATTACTACATACAAATCAGGAGCGCTTTTACTAGCGGTATTTAATTCTTAAAATTTGAGTCAAAACATACAAGAAAAATATCATGAAATATTAAAATTTGTGTAGACGGTAGGCGTGGCCGTTAAAGGTTTTCGCCTATCTACGTAGTATAATTGAAAAAGTAGCCGATTTACCAAATTTTATCAAATTATTATGCTTCATTTTGTAATTATCGTGATTTCCAGACAATTAGACAGATACGGCTAGAATAAAAATATATATACTTTTCTTGACCTGCCACGCCTATTTAAATGCGGTACAAACAAAAGAACAACATCACACTTAAATTATACATACAATCCTAAAAAAGGCCCTGAAAATTGGAACCGGATTAATTTTCCAGAGCAGGTGGACACTTAGGTTATTAGTGATTTTTTTGCACGACAGCAGTAAGCACTTCTCACAGTGCTTATATGTAAGGCTACTACAGTAAGTGCTTTCATCCTAGGACATACAATATTATATGAAATTAAGCTTCTTACAGAAGTCTTTTAAAACCCCCATGGGTAATTTTTGTAGTATAAAAATATATCAGTGATGTGTAGGGGACAAACGTTAGATTAATAATTTTCTAAATTATATGCTTATAACACTATTCAATTTTTCATTATTCAATTTTCCATTATTGAATTTTTTTCTTTTTATTATTTTTTAAGGTTTCACTGCTTGAACCCAAAGATGAGCCGAACAATCTATTTCATCAGGATCCATATGCTGCCGAAGTGGCGCGTTGTCATTACACAAAAAACGAAATCGTGCTATCACTTGTGCTGAAAAAACACGATTGGAGTGATATGTCCGACAATAAGAAAAGTAAAGTGTTGGAAAAACTTTCCAAGTTCTTTGCTATACCAAAGGTAAATCACAACATTGTCTCTACCCATGCATGGTAATTTCATTGCCCTAATACTTTATGTGTACATCCATACGTACGTATACTTACTTATAAGTTTTTGTTTCAAAAATTCTAAATACTCAATGGACTGCATTTTTTTCTATCTATTCACTGCACGTAGGAATTTATTGTGCTGGAATCTGTAACGAAACGCGATTTGTACGATATGCAAAAGCAATCAATACGAAAAGGGAACAATAAGTGTCATAGTACCAGACGCTTGGGACGAGTAGATTTTATGGTAACATAAAATGATTTAAACGAAAAATGAATACGTAATACGTTTTTGTACGTTATATTTCTTTTTGTTTCTTTTTGTTTTTTTTAGCTTGGCTGTGGGACAAAATACTTTAGCATGGGTGAACCAATTGCTAATCAGATTGGTCAACAAATGAAAGATGGTTCTATTAATAATATTGCTGGTGAAAGATTCGGCTGGTGGATTATATGGCGAAAAGATGTTAAAGACAGGTAATTATACTAAACTGACCTAAAATTGTTATTTATTTCGACTATGATTATGCATTATGGAACCTAAGCATGCTCCTTAAAGTTAAAGTCATCATTTAATAACCTCGCTGGCCAATTGATGTCACCGTTTCATAAAATCATGTGAATTTAAATCTGAAATTTTTGTGAATCTAGTTAATTATAGTTGTTCTGCTGTAAAAGCTTTTAAAAATATATTAAAAATTAGTTTTTATCCGATTTTGTTGGAGATCTGGGTTGTTATTTATATGTAACATCATCAACTTTTTGTTTGTTTTGCCAAATTTATTCAATTACTCGCATTTAAATATTTCTCAAAGCGGTCCACTCTTTTTTAATACTAGATTGTGTCATCTAGATAGTTTCTTAAAGTAGCATTTAAAGTTTTTTGATTGCATAGAAGGTGCCACGCACATACATAAGTCCAAACAGACCCATACGTTATCCAGTGCTTGCATAGCTCATAAAATGTTTTCAAATATTGAATTTGACAATATTTACCTATATGATTCTAACAGTATATCATTTTGCACCCATCCATGGAGAAAAGTCGGAAATAGATTTTAGAAGGTTTCCGACCGATTAGAAAAGGTCAAAAATGCATTTAGGAATATACTAAAAGCCCCTTGTTAACCGAATGTTTTTTGGCACCATTTATGAAAAAAATCAACGTTAAAAAATTTAAAATGGATTTGGAAGTCATCGGTGCGTCCCTGGCCCCCTAAGGGGCTGTCTGACCCTCTTGCATCAATATTTAATATTTTGACCCAATCAATGAGGAGAAGATTGACAATAGATTTTGAAAGTCAGTGAAATGATCCCCGACCCATTAAAAGTAAGAACAATTAAGGCATCAATCAATGGAAGAAGATCAAAAATAAATATTGGTAGGCACCAGGAGTTCGTCGATCCACTAAGAAGTATTTTAACCCAATTAATGAAAAAATTTTAGATTGCATCAAATGATGATTAATCTCTTTTAGAAAGTCCCCCGTCAATAAAATTCTGTTTTAATCGTATTTTTCTTCGACAATTGTGAATAAACGTTCTTCATAAAATTTAGCGCTTTCGCAAATGTGCAGCAAACTTGCAGTGCTTACTGCGAAATAAAGGCTCTAAATAAAATGTAAAGAGTGTTTGTTATCTTAGTTATAAATTAATTAAAAGCCATATTTTTCACAAGATAACTATTGTAACATTAATAAATAATTTTCTTATTTTGTATTTTAGAGCTGAACGCAACCGTAGACAGGTTGAAGGCTCCGGTGAAGATGATTACGACGCTGATGATGATTACGATTATGATAATGATGACGATGCTATGTAAGACTATTAATGCTAATTTTGCATGTTTAAATCACTTAACAATAATTATCTAATCTTTGCATTGTAGTGAACCTGTTACCGAAATACCAGCAACAACAACGCATGCACATCGCCATCATCATGGTGCTTCGAAGGTGAGTGACATACAACAAAGGTTTACAACACTATTGTTAACACTTTGCTTAGTGATTTAATGCATATTTAAATGCATATTGTATTTTCACATGGGTTTCTGTCTAAAACAAAAAATGCACACTTTATTTCTATTGTAATTAATTAAAAAAAAAGAAAGAAACGAAAAACCCATGCATTTGTTGTAATTAATCGAAAAACGTATTTTCTTGTTTTTCTTTTTATATACGCTCTCTTTCTCATTTTTAATCAAAACATGTTTTTCTCTCTTTCTCTTTGTCTAACGTTTTAAATTTAAATGTAAAAAATAAAAAAAAATTATAATTAAATGTATTTATGTGCGCGTGTATGTGCTTGTGTGTGTGCGTGTGCGGGTATTACATACATACTATTTGCAATTAACCATGTAAATTCATACAACTAACAAAAAACAAAAAAAAAAAAAATGCAATGCACCAAAACATTTCCTTCGATCACTTGTAGCCTGACTTAACTGATACTAGCAATGAGTTAACTAACAATGCTGATGCTGTCGCTGGTAATATGCTTAACAACAATGACAACAACAACCAAAGCAATAAGCCACAAATTGCTAACAAGTTGGATGATGAAATCGTTAAAAGTGTCTCACAACTGGAATCGGTTATAACAAAAACCATTGAAAATACAAAGCACATCAAAGAGTTACCCGTCGTTGTACCATCAACATCAGTTGTTGATGATGTTGCTGCTGTCGACGAGGAGGATGATGAGATAACTGTTGACGTAGATAATGATGATGATGTAGTACCAGCTGTTGAACATATTGACGGTGGTGGAGCTCTTGATAAAAATATCGATATGCTAACGAATCGTCTAATTGATACTGTTGAAGATCTATCACAAAGAGAAAATGCTATTGTAACAACAAGCATAAATCCAATATCCTCTGTGACACAAAAAATTTCACTTGATTCACAACTTGAACATGATTCTAGCGAAGCATCATCATCAGTAAATGTTGCTGAAGTTATTGAGTACAGCGCTTCATCAGCAACGGTAACTGTAGGTTTAGATCCAGCAACAAAAACAACAACAACAGCAACACCGACGACAACAACAATAACAACAGCAACCAATACACCGCCATTTAGCACATTACTAACAAATTCTAATAATAAATTATCACTACCACCACAAATTTCACCACATTCACCACAACCACACTATCATAATTATGATACATCATCTATATCGTCTGTTGTTGTTGTAAATTCAACATTATCGTCATTATTATCATCATCCACAACAACACCACCACCATCATCATCACCACCATCATCATCATCATCTGCATTATCATCTTTGTTGTCTACAACCACAACAACAGCAATGCAATCGAAGGTAATGCTTTATTAACTACAACTTGTTGACGTTTTCATTTAAAAAACAAAAAAAAAAGTTTTTTTGTTGTTGTTTTGTTTCATGTAAAATCTCTTAATATGTGCGTTTTTTAGTAATTTTGTTTTCTTTCTATCTACTCCTAAACGTTAAACGTTCCATTTATTCCATGGTCAACGTGATTTGTTATCACCTTTTTTTGTTGTTGTTGTCTTTTATGATGTCTCTTTTGTTTATTATCATTAAAAATGTGTTAAAAATCATAACTTTGCAGTTTTAAATTTAAATGCTCTATTTTTAGGCAAACGATTTATTTTTAATCTTTATACATTAACCTATGTAGGTTTTGCCAAAAACTCAATTTTAGATTGAGCGTAGAGCTGTTAAATTTTTTTTTTTGCTATAGTCAAGTTTTTTTTTTATCATTTTAACACGTTTTTAATATAAAATCGAAGTGTACAGATTTGTGGCTTAGTGTATGATATAATAATTATATTAAATTCAATAACATACATATAATGATATCTTCTATTTTTATTGAATTCTGCAAAAATATAATTAAAATAAAATTCTGGAAAAAAACACCAACCCAACCCTTGGTGCAACAAAGAGTTAACTAACATTTTCAGTATACCGAATAAAAGAAAATTTTATATCAAGAGTTTAGCTCAGCGGTGGGCATGAAAATCTAGCAAAAGGGCGCAACAACAAAATCAAGCAACTAAAAACGAAATTTTAAAGTTTTTTTGCTTTCATTTCCAAATTCGCCAACAGCACAAAAAAAACAATTGCCACTACAAACAAAAACAGTTGCTACATTCGTCGAATGCTAATGCCTTTGTGTGTTGTTTTTTGTTTTCATTTGAAATCAAGTCAACGCTGTTTGCCAATAGCGTTGAAATTCTGCGAATAAATTTTTTCTTACTTGTGCGTCGAATAACGGTTCGGGGCATGAGGGCGGAAAGTGCCACTACTTGCCCATCGCTTGTTTAGTTAATGCTCAGAAAATTACAATTATAATTTTCAGTTGTATCGCAATTTTGATTTTTTTCTGTCACTAATATCAAACTAGATGATAGAGAACTTTTTTTTGAACTTTTTGACGTCATTAATTTTGTGGTTAACCATTTGTTGCAATAAAATCTTCACACATAAAATGTTCATGCGAAAATTTTTGCTAATATTCCTTCAAAACTTCATTGTTTTTGTATCGAATAAATTTTCCTGGCTGTAGAGTGCAGTGGTTTAAGACATGATTTACTAAGTCGAAAAAAGCAATTTCCGACCTTCTACAAAAAAAATATATATATTTCCCCTGAATTGATAAAAACTTTTTTTTTGTTGTCTTTTTTTTATTTGTTGTTAGCACAAAGTCCATGTCACAAAAATCGCCTTAGTCTCGACTATTTCAGAGGTTTTTCAATTCCTACCCCGGCTTTGACATGAATTTCTGGGCTTGGCCGAGTCAATCTTGACAACCCTGATTAAGAATTTTATTTAAAAAAATCTTCTGGTAGCTTGTAATTTCTCGTATTTAAAGGTTAAGATTGTTAACATCACCTCAGAAATAGGTGTTAAAATTAACCTTTTATATTAAATCTCTAGCAAAAAGCTGCTCAAATAAAAAAAAAAAAATTACTAAAGAAATATTTTCAAGTAGAGTTAATCAAGAGCGAATTGTCTAATAAAAAAATTTAGATAATCTGATTTTTAAAGAAAGGTACGATCAACAACTTAAAAAATTCTATAATGGAAATGCTTGTTTTTAAATTTAAGTATTTAAGTAAAATATATCCAGTGTCACCTTCTTTCTTTTGTCCTTTATCTCCTTGCGAAGCATAGAGCTGCCACAAAACTACCAACATGCTCGATCAGTAGCAAATAAATCGTCTTAAAATGTTCCTCGATTTACGTATTTCTTCTAGTTCTAGCGATCATTTCCACGATGGACGAAGGACGGCATTATTACCTTATTGTATATGAAAATATTTTCTAAAAAAAACAAAGATTTTTCCAAACTTGTCCATATTTCATTCCGATGGTGCTTGTGTCACCTAATGCCTTCGTTCATTGCACTGCATTGGAAAACTGTCACAATGTGGTTACTTAAAGAACTTGCTTCAGAGGGAAAAGTAGATTCTGTTTTAGTTTAGCGTTTCTGTAACATATGTTGCCAAAGAACCTATAGCAAATAGCTTGGATTTGGAAGAATCTCAACTTCATTTAACTATCGATTGTAAATACGCAGTACATTATTTGAGGCTATAGCTGATATCTAAAATATCTATGTATATCTTATAAACTTTAAGAACTTTCATTAACTTGTTTGTGTAAGTTATTTATAGAATTAAAGTTGATAAACTTTCTTTCACATATATTGAACAATTCAAACACTAAGTAGCAACCGACAGGTGTTCGTCCGCTATTTCAAAATCCAAAAGTTCAGTTATTAACTCTTCTAATAAGTACTTTCCCTAAATAACTTTTGTACAAATTGTACAGCTCAAACATTTTTGCACTTTTAATTTAATTTTTTATTTTACTCTATGGTACCTACTATAATAAATTAATTTCGACGGTGTTTTTGTGTCTAATTAAAAATTAATTATCAAAAATAAAAAAAATAAAAAATAAAATCTGCAGCAAGAGCCAAAACTACCATCATCATCATCATATGATGAAAATGTTGACTCAACTATGTGGCCAATTAATAGTGAAGAAGACGACGACGATCTTGATAACAACGCGGGCGGTACTGAAGTTCCAATTCTAGCGTACACAACAACAACATCAGCTAATAGTTATACATTAACAACAATTAGTTTAAGTACAGAACAAAAATTAATAAATTCAACAATTATCGAACCAATTTCAACAACAACAACAGCAACAACAACAACCGCTGCAACATTGGCGATAACGACAACAACAGAGCCAACAGAGTATATCAGCATTCACAAGGCGAAAAAGGTGAAAACAGTCGAGATACGAGCATGTGATAAAATAAATACAATAAAAAATATGAAAAAGAAATATTAAAGAAAACATAAAATCTTAATATTAGACAACATTTTTTTTTGCACTTTAGCACTTTCTGAAACGCAACAAGAAAAATGAAAACACCCTGTAAATAATAATGAAAACATCATATATGAACCTTTAATTAATTTTTTTTAACACCTGCATCTCATTCATTTTGTGTTGCTAATGGTATATATATATATTTTCTATTTTGTTTAATTGTACAATCACCGATAGATAATTATTATGCTCTTATTACGCAAGGCCTTTTTTTAATGCTTCTTTGGTGCTTTTTTTATATCCTCCAGCACTTTTTTTTATTTAACATAAGCATGAAACTCTTTTCTAAACCATATAAAAATTAATAAATTAAATTTTTTTTCTATTTTTTTTGCAAAACTCCACAGGATGGAGAAAATACACCTCCTACGGTTCCTATGCAACTGCAGAAATTCGTTATCACTTCTGGTAAAGAGTTCCGTTTTATTGTGCCTGCAGATACTTTCTATGATGCGGAAGAGGATCAGTCGAATTTACGCTTAGACTTAACCGATGAAGTTGGCCATGCATTGAAACCAACATCGTGGCTGCAATTTAATCCAGAGACACGAGAGATTTATGGATTGTAAGTTTAAGAAAAAATGACTAAGCAAAAGCTTAAATAGTTGGGCCCCTATTGCGGTTAAAGATTTAGTCCAAGAGCCCGATGTAGTGTATAAGATTACTGGATAGGATCTAAAAGAAGATAAAAACTTGAAATGTGTGCCAAATGATAGATATCGCTCGTCTCTTCTCTTCAGACCTAAAAATATGTTATTATATTTTGAATGAAAACAAAAATATCTAACCTGAGTTCAATGCATATTTAGAAACATAAATCCTAGCATACTTTTAGGGTTAAAAATGGCTATGAAAATGCGCCCGAATGTGTTTTGATCTGAAACCTTAATAAATAAATAAATCTATATTTTTTTTCAGACCCGTGATTGACACGCTATATAAATACAAATATCGTTTAACCGCAACTGACTCAGGCAATTTGACTGTGACTGAAATTGTTGAGATTGAGGTGACCAAACACCGTGGCGAACCGAATGTTAATCATGAAGTAAATATTGCTGTCAAAATCAATGACAAGAATGTCTTAAGTGTTGATTGGCAAATGAAACTTATAAGAGGTAATTTAGTCTAAGCTTTTTGTCTATTTGGTTTTAAATCTATTCCTTTTTTTCTCTCTTCACAGCTATTGCCAAAATTTTGGGTGATTTGTCTACTTCACAGTTGGTTGTGCGTGAGATACGTCAAACACCATATGATCCTACTGCTGCTACATTAGTTTACTTTAATGATACGCTTCCTACTCACGAATGTCCTGACACGGAACTCAATTCAATTGTACAACGTATCGATGGCGAACGTCTTAAAGATTTAGTTTATCCCACTTTGGGTATCAAATCAATAACTAGCAAATTAATTGGACCTTGCCAGTTTTTCGTTAAAGCAACCACACCAAAGGCTGCTGAATCATCTATTGAAACCAGCAGCATTTTACCTACTGGCAGCGGATCTGGCAGTGGTAGTTCATCAACAGCAAACGCGGATGCGTCACCAACTACAAGCACATCAACATCTAGTTGGCCAGATACAACTGCCGCTGGTGGTGCTTACACCGATTATGTTGAGCCAATTGAACCTAAAGTTGAAAACACATCACCTGAGATAAGCAAACGTTTGGATAAATTTGCTTTAACATCGGGAAAAGCGTTCCATTTCATTGTGCCTGCAGAGACTTTCAATGATGCTGAAGATCAATCGAATTTACGTTTAGAGTTAACCGATATAAATGGACATGAATTGGCACCTAATTCTTGGTTGCAATTCAATGCCGAAACACGGGAGATTTATGGATTGTGAGTTAATTATACATATAACATTGAGTAATAGCTGAGTTGTCTTTTTAAATGAGTGGTGATTTAATATGCTTTAAAAAAAATTGGATCGAATTAGGCTACATACTTAAGTTGCGCTATTTACTTGATATTTTTTTAAAAATTTTTCATTTAATTTTTATTTCTGAATAATGTTCATTTCACCGACATGTATTTGAATGGTCTCAATACCATTAGATTTATAAAACTTGGTATTCAAAATTCTGTGAGCTCATAGTAGATGTAACTTCGTTTTAGTGCAAACCCTTTGAATTGGTATTCTTTTTTTTTCTTGACTCAGTTTAACTCTGCATAAAACTAAACAAATTGATAATAAAATATTAATCAAATTAAATTCTCTCAACAGACCCTTGGATACAGATACACATAAGTATGAGTATCTTTTATCAGCAACTGATTCAGGCAATTTAACCGTAGCGGAATCTATTCAAATAAACGTGCAACAATATAGTAGGGTACGCAGTGCTAATCATCAAATTTATATTGCAATTAAAGTAAATGACAAGAACGTGTTAAATCTCGATTGGCAAATGAAGCTTATAAAAGGTATGTTAGAAATTGTTTTCTGAATCTTCATTTTGGCAATATAATTCGTTTAAAAATACTTTTATTACTTATAGCAATTGCCTCCACACTCGGTGATGTTTCGACCACACATTTAATAGTACGAGAAATACGTTTATCTCCATACGATTCAACATCATATACATTTGTTTATTATAATGAGACGTTGCCTATTACTGAATGTCCTGACTCTGAGCTCAATTCACTTGTACAACGCATCGATGTACAACGTCTAAGTGATTTAGTTTATCCAACACTGAGCATTAAATCAATAACTGGTCAATTGATTAACGCTTGCAAGAAAGACCTTAGCAATACGAAAACAAAACAAACGTCATATATGACTAAAAATGAGCCACCAAAAGCAATTAATCAAGTGGATCGCGTTAATGCTACTGTCAATCAGCTGCTAGTTTATAAAGTACCAGGCGATTCGTTTACAGATGCTAATGATAATGAGCCAAAATTAACTTTGCGTACCAAAGAAAATAAGGAGTTGGATCCACGCAATTGGTTACAGTTCGATTCAAAAAATAATGAATTTTACGGTATTCCCAAAAGTGTTGACGTTGGTTCTGAAGAATATCTGCTAGTTGCTGAAGATAGTGGAGGTTTGAAGGCAACAGATGCGCTGGTTGTTGTTGTAAATCATACACCCCGCAAAGATTTCACTGCTTACTTTAAAGTCTACTTGGCAATACGTAATGATCAATTCAATACCAATTTGCAACGTAAATTTTTTGAGCGTCTTGCGCAGCTATTTGGTGATCAGAATACAGATTTAATAGTATTACGTTCGATTGTATTGCCTCATGATTCTGACAGCACCATAGTTAATTTCTATAATACGACCTTACAAAAATCGAACAATCGTTGTCACGAAGAAGAAATCGAAGCGATACGAAATGTATATTTCGATGGTCAAGGATATCTAAGAGATCGTGTTAAGAAGATATTGGGTCCAGAATTGAATTTAACGCAAATTCAAATAATGCCTACAATGGGATCATGCTATCGTAAGTTTTTTTGTGCTCTCCTTTCTAATGAATGTGCATTAATATCGCAATTGTTTTTATTTTTGTAGCAAATGTTAATCATCATGATATCATTCCCACAAAGACTGAAGAACCTACGCTTAAATCAACATTTGCGGAAGATTACATGTTTACTTTTATACTACCTGCGGTTATTATCATTGGTTTAATAATAATTGCAGCGATTATTGCATGCTGCCTGCATCACCGCCGTATGAGTGGCAAAATGGAATTGGGTAAGGTTCAAAACTTGAAAGCAGCAAGAGAATAATACAAAAATTAAACTATTGACGTCATCAGACTTTAGTGTCTGTTAGAGCTATTTTTTAAAATTATAATTTTTCCGATTTTTAGAAACAATCTCTTATGAAAACCTAATTTTTTTCACTTTTATCATTATTTTTTTAATATTTTTAGAAATCAATAAACCAAGGTCGATATTACATATAAAAAATTATACTAAAAATCTTGAAAATCTATTTAAATCTAATCAAGAGTACCACATTTTTGTTAAACTATCAAAATTGTATTCATTATTAAACATTTATTGCAGGAGATGAAGAGGAACGCAAATCTTTCCGCACAAAAGGTATACCCGTTATTTTTCAAGATGAATTAGACGAAAAACCAGAAAGCGGTAACAAAAGTCCTATAATATTAAAAAATGAAAAACCACCATTGCTGCCACCTTCATATAATACGTCAAATATGAATGGTATATATAATAATTAAATTTAAATAAAACAAACATTATTGAATTCATTTTTTATATAATTTACAGGTGACAATGATGTTGATGAGTATGTGCCACCACCCGCCGTTGTTGTTGGTGGCCGTGAAATTCGAGGAAAATCACCGGCAACGCCATCATACAGAAAACCCCCACCATATGTATCGCCATAAATGTGTCAAATTCAAACATAAAAAACAAAAATCTACTTAAAAATAATGCACTACTAACAAACAAACAAAAAAAAAAAAAAATAAGAAAAACCAAGTTAGAGCAAATATAATTAAAATAAGGGGTTGTTATTAGTTTTGGGTACACTTATTCTATTTCTTCTTTATCTACCATACATACGAACAACTCATATACACCGTTTGAAACCCCGCCAACATATTTAACTAACGACAAAATAGACACCAACTGTATATTTGAACAAATTACTGGAAAATTTATAACAATCACTTTTGCTAATCTGTTTTTTAAACATATACATACATACAAACATACATACATACAAGTACTACAAAACTACATAGAGTTTATTAAACTGGGACGCTTTTTCTTGAATAGGCTTCTAAAGCTATGATTAACTATGGCAAGCTCCATAAAGTAACTAAGATTTTCAAATTTTAATTTTTAAATTGCGAGTTTTAAAGAAACAAAAATAAAAAAAGATATATAATACTTCTTTTAGATCTTAAGTGCGAATCATACGTATTTATTTTGTAGTTTAAGTAAAAAATTTGGTATAAGCATAATTTTTGCGACAAATAATGTTTATTTGAGTATATACATAATATTAAAAAAATTATAAATTGAAACAATTTTGAGAAGTTTAAGGCAAAATTAAATTTTAGTTGACTGATTTTAAGTTGAAGAAACAAAAGAAAACAAAACAAAAAAAAAAAAAAACGGAAAGAAAATTGTATAGGGTGTTTTTTTTAGAGGTATAGAACTTTAAAATGGAATAAAACAAAGATGAATTTTTTAAATAGACATGAAAATTACTTTATTCGAAAGATAATCTTCTGGCATTATAATTTAAATATGACTTCTGGCATATGAACGCCACGGCTAGCTCGGACGTAGTCTAAAATGGAGGTCCAATTTTCAAGGTATATCGCGAATTACGCGAGTAATGTTGGCTTCGAAGTATTGAATCGTAGCTGGCTTATCGACGCATACTTTTGGCTTCACATAACCCCAAAAAAAAAATTAAGGTGTGATATCACAAGATCTAGGCGGCCTTCTTGACTTCATAATTGCAAAAATCATGTGAATTTTGAGTGAAAATAAAGTCGAAATTTTAGTGACTATAATAAATTTGCACAATTTGGACGCGTTGTTCATGCGTCAACCTGTGCATGATGAAATGCAAACCAAACTGAATATAAATGACATTAGAGTTGCCAGATTTGACCACAAAATCCCAGTTTTATCTCTATTCGAAAAACAAACCTCTAAAAAAAACACCCTTTATATTTAAGAACAAAAAGGCAATACGTTTTTGAGAAAATTTTTTTTACTGAAAAAATTATATTTCTGTTACCATTTAATATTGAATTTACATTTTTTTTAAATTCAAAAATCAATAAGCAAAACTACTGTGTTCGTGCTTTAAGTTTAAATTGTCGAAAAAAAAGAATTTAGTACAATTGTTCCATACTATTGCATGATTTAAGACTTTACAAGTGGTGCAATTGACTTTTCATTCATTGTCTTTCATTGTCTTTGAAATATATGTATGTAAGAAAATACGAAGTTGTGTCATTAAATAAAGAACTGGTCATGAGTAATTCAATTCATTAGTAGTAAGTTATTTACAAAACGCGACCTCATTATTTGCCAATTATCATTTTGGAACAAAATAATCTCTGTTCAAGTCGAATTTTGAAAAGAACTGTACCTTTGAAACTCTTCTTAAGAGTTACTTTTTTTTATTCCTGGGGTGATTTACATTTGGTATTCGTAGAAACTCGATCAGGTCGGGTTTTGGAAATAAACAACTCATTTATTAATTAATAATTTCTGGACAGTACCGAAGTATGCCAAGTTGTAGTAGTTCTGCAAATCCTAAACTAAATAATTTATTATTGAAATTTAGAAGCTAACTTCACATGAAAATTTCGTTAAGAAAAACTGATTTAATTTCCATTATCATTGAGAAAAACATTAAAAATAGCTAAAACACTTATCTCCACAGGCATTGAAAATTTCAATACTTATGCTGGAGAACACACTTAAAATGACTATACCACCTACTAATGAATATTTAATTTTATCAGCATCGAAAATTTCAAGGCTTATTTAAATTCATTACATTTTTATTGATTTTTCAAATTGTAATAAAATTAAATTAGCACGAAATTTGATTTTATTAATTTTAAAAGAATAATACATAATGCACATACATACATACATATTTTTCATTTCATGCAAATGCTATACATAATTATTTTTCATAGATAATGTTAAAATCAATGCACTACTAATATTACCTTCCAATGCTGTTTCATAATTTTAATGTTTATTAGTTTTTTCGATAATTAAAAACATAACTTTATTGCTACATTTGTTAAAAGCTTCAACATTTTCTCATGACGTTTAGTTTTTCTTTGTTTTTATTATGTTAAGAAACACTCAAACGAAACAATCAAAAAAATTTAAACAAATCAGCCGAACTAATTTGTAAACTATGTATTTCAACTGCATATTGTTACATACCTAACTATAAAGAAAACAATTTATATTTTAGACAGCTGTAAGTTTAGTTTTGCACAACTAAGCACTTTAAAAAAAGAAAATATTTCTATTTAGACAAATTTTTCTTAATGATGTACAACTTTCAGCGAAAAATTAAATTTAATTTTATATTTTTACATATTTGACGACATTTCGAATGACACAAAGCAAACTACTTAAATTTCGTATTGTAGTCTTAAGTTTTATATTAAATACTATTTAAAAAAAAACACTTATCTAATCTATGCTAATGTGCAGCTTAATTTTGTACTTACTATTACAAAAGTTGAAAAAAATAATAAGAAAATAAAATTCAGTTAAATTTTGTATACCATTTTTTAATAATGTATGTGTTATGATAAAACACACACACAAACCCAATCACACAAATTCACATATACATTTTGTAATAAAGTAAATGTTTTTTATATAGAAAAAGTTATTTATAAGAAAAACTTATTTACGTACGCATTTAATCAAAATGAACTTAATTTTAATTTAAATACAAAACAAAAACAAAAAACAAAACTTACTTCTACTTATAAGTACCATAACTCTTTTTCTTTACCTAAAAACACAAAAATAATAATGGCTCAATCTAAAACTCAAAATAAATTTTAAATTTAAAAATCTCTAAATCTTTAAAATAAAACTTATATCTGAAATGCCAAAGATACAACAATAATAAAAACATTTGTTGCTGCAACAAACTACTGTTGTGGCTAAATTTCTTTTTGTCTTAAAAAAAAAAAATGATGCAATGCAAAGCGATGTAACAATAAAGGAAATAATTAAAAAAAAAAACAAATAATTTACACATTTTTTTTTCTTTTTATTATATAAGTATTCGATAAGTTGAAGTTTACGAAATAATTGTCAACAGAGCATATTGGGCGTTTCTCTGCTGAGAGGAGAACGTGAGTGATAGGTCAAAGATTTATATATTATTTACTGTTTAACTCACAACGTTAACATAATTTTTAGTTTAATTTTGTTTTTCAGGAACCGCGGCTTTTTGTCTTAAAATAAAAATCACTACTTTAATGTTGTTGATTTATTTATTATAGCGAAAAAGCTATATGTGCGTACAATGTGTTTATATAATATATTTCCCATGATAAAAAGTTATTACGAAAATAACGGTCAAAAAAAGCAAGAGTGCAAGCACGATTTGCAAAAGTAATTTGGAATGTTGCTTTTGTTATTTGCTTTGAAAATAATACCGTAGATTGGCTTGGCAATGATGAAAAATAAAAAATTGACATTTCGATTTTGGATTTCATATTCCTGTCGCAGAAGACCAACATTTTTTTACATAGATTCATATATGGACAATTTTTCCCATTTTATTTTTGGTTAATCTTTTATTTGTATTAATATTTTTTTTCTTGCTCTATATACTTTTTGCAGATTTCTCATTTTTATTTTTCTGTTTGAAAAATGTACAAGGCCTAAGTAGCTTCATCTTCATATCCAAGAACAAAACATTTGATTTATGTCTGCTACATTTACAAATTTAGATGATTATTGCCTAATAATATAAATATATCCTGAATTAAAAAACTTGCATTAAAAATGTTTTAAATTTACGTTTTTATTTGTATCAAGCACCCTTAAAATCTTAGTTAAGAAAAAAAATTTATTTGGAAAAATATATCGTTTGAAATAATACAAAAAACTATAAAAACTTTATTTTCTACTGAATGATGACTAAAAATTTTTAAACAAGCCGGCGTAAAAAGTTTATATGAGAATGAATTGGCATTTTTCGACATTTTTTATGTTTATCAAATTAATCAACATTTTCGATATTTCTCTATATATTTCGTTTTCTTGACTTTTTTCAAATTATTGAATTTTTAAAAGATTTTTGGAATATGTAAACATTTTATGACTTTTTCTCTTTATGCAATGACCTATTTATATCAGGTTTTTCAACATAATTTGGTTTTCTTTTGGACTTTTTCATCATTTGTAAGGTTTTTCGAAATTGTGTGCTATTTTTGACTCTGCTTGATACTTTCCTATACAAAAATAACGATGCATCAGAACTTCATTTATCACACCACGAGTGCTTCTTATTGTTTTTTTTTTTTTTTTCAAAGAAAGGTAGTCAATTGGCCGTCAATATCGCTTGATTTGACGCCACTGGAGTACTTCTTGTGGCAAATGTGTTTAGTTTTTGGCTTGGTCAGATAAGCCAGAAATAATTGACGCTTTGAAAATCCATATAACTCGTGCTATTTTGAAAATTTCTGTAGAACTAATAAAAAAAAACTTTTTGGAGTTTTGAAACTCGAGATGATTTTTAAATGCACAACTAAATTTAGTTTTTGAGTATAAGTTTCGGATACAATGGAAATTTAAACCGAAGGCCATAACTCATATGACGTCAATGAAGAAAAATCCATTGCAGTTATATTGTATATAGTTCGAATTTCTATGCTCCATACGAGCTAAAGCACAAAGAAAGAAGATTCGAGTGCATTAGAACCCTAAACCTAATATTTTCGTTATACCAGGGTTATAATGTTGGAAAATTGTTTTAGAAATTAAATGTATTTAATTTTAATGAAGAAAATAATAAGTACATATGTATATGTAGCCCAAGTGACAAGTAATTTTTGAGGGAGAAATTCAAAACAGATCTTTTTTTGAGTAATGATATGTTTGTACGTCACTAACAACTCCTTGAAATATGCCCATTAAGCGAGGTCCGCATCAATACATTGTAGAACGTGGCTTAGAAGCAACTTTTTTTTGCCAATTTATCTTCAACGTTTCATCTTGATTCAGAAAAGTTATATTGCTAAGAAATATTTCAGCCAAAAAACTTGATACTTCTTCGTAGGTTTTTTATTAACAAATTATGTTTGCGTGAAAGTGGTAAGGCATACAAAAAAAGTCTTACAGCTCTGATATAGGATAGCATTTTTTTCTAGGTACAAGAATTGCAAGAATTGAAAAAGTCAATGTTAAGCTTTTTGCTACAACAATATTTTGGTGATCCCGATCTCCTCGATTGTGATATTTTACGGGTATAAATAAAACACTTCATTAAAAAAATATTGTTTTGGCTCATTCTATTTCACATAAGTTTTTAATACTTGTTAAATGGTTTTTGCTGAAAATACTAATATTATTCCATATATCCGTTAGGAGCGTCATCGAGCATGACTATTCCGATCTCTGGCTCATTGCTTTATGCTGTGTCAGTTCGTTTCGATATTTGACAAATAAATGACGTCACCGATTTTTGGGTACGTGAGTTACATTATTTGGATCTAGTTTCTGTAATCATTTATTATTCGGGAGAATTGGTTCAGGTTACTTACCAAATATACATCTTTTGCGGAGTTCGAAAAATTTCTGAAGTAGTTTAAGCCTGTGCACATAGTTCGCATGTGACTCACTTGTATTAAAATCTGCTCTCAAAAGCAATGCCATTAGAAACGCCCATATATAGTATAAAATAATAATTTTCTCTTTATTATTTTGAAAAAACCAACTCAAAATCATTACATGAAATATAATTGTAAATGTTGCTATTGTTAAAAAAACTTTATTTATTAATGCAAATGAATGCATTCATTATCGTTCATCCATCCAAAACTGGCGTAAAAAAATTTGTATTTTTTAAGAAGTTGAAATCAAAGAAAAGGAAAACTTAAATAGTGAGAAGTACAAGAAACACAATTTTAAGTGTGGCTTAAAATAAATTATTTTCTAGGAATTTAATTGTTGAAATGTATAATTAGCGAGGAAAGTAAGTACTTAATTAAGTAAATATAACAAGTAACGTTGAGAACAGTTTTTTTTTTTTAGTTTTGAATAATGCTTTGTATTAGTTACGCTTTTTCCCAGTAAATACACTAAAATACGCTTTAATACACTTTTTTGGTTTATATTTGAGTAGAGAAAATTTTCTTTGAGTAGCGCCGAAATTAACTTATGTATATTTGTAGAGCATTTAAATTTCAATAGAAATACTAACTTGAATGTATGTTAAGCTATATCGAAGCTGAGAGGTTAATGTGTTTACTATGGTTATTTTGCTCAACATGACGTATGTGTAACACTTAATTGTTATTAATATGAGAATTCTAATGCGATTGTCAATTGAAAATTGACAGTCACAGTCAATCGGATCGAATAAAACATTTTCGGCATTGGTGAATTTTTAATCAACAGATTTGCAGAATTGTGAATTCGGAAGAGATTAAGATTTTGTACAGCTGTATGTTGATTTATCGATTACGAAGAATCGGCTAACCTGCGATAAATCGCAGTTCACCAAAATTAACAGCAAAATAATCGACTATCCTTTCTCTATTGTTTGACTTAAACATTTTTCTAGATATGTCTTTAAAAATTTACATACTTAAGACATCAATGCTTGATATAAAATTTATTCTTAGCGTCTTATATACCTATCTATGCCATCATCTCAATTTCGATATACCTTAGCTTATGTGTGGTAGTAAATTTTATTTATATTTAGCTGCTTTTACAAAAATATGTAGTTTTCATTTATGGCCGCCAAAAGAACAAACAACAACAGTACTTCAAGCGCTTAAATTCTATCTCACTTCTTGATCATGTCTATCTAAAAGATCGTGCATTCGTTTGTTTTCGATTTTAGCAAGCCTCATGTAACTTTTTTTTCGCCACTCCCAGCCATAAGACACAAAAGTAATGAATACAATAATTAAACGTAATTCAAAGTAACTGAATAAAATATGTAATGAATTGAGAGGAAAAGCTGAAATTGAATAAATAAATAGTTAGAAGAAAATTTCGTAAAAAATATTTATATTAAAAGATCAATAAAAATAAAAATAATGAATATAGCGAAGCGTTGTGTATGTCAAAATAAAATACATTTTTAAATAAATAAACAAATTAAAAATTTAAAAAATAATAAATAACGTTCTAAATAAGTCAACAAATTTATATGCATACATACAGATATATCAAAAACAAAAAGAAGTCGTAATAATAAATATTAAATAAATAAACAATATGTCTAATAAAATATGTTTAAAACAAAAAAAATTGTGTATGGGTAACTAAAACAGAAAAAGTTAATGTAAAAAAAATCCAAATATATACATATATATATATAAATATATTACAACAACGTAATAAAAAAAGTTATGTAATTGAAAAATAAAAATAATATTTGAAAACGGTAAAATTTGTATGAGAGATGATACGCAATTTTGAAGATACTAAATAATAATGACATTTATATTTTGATAAATTAAAACAACACATTTTTATTATGTTTCATTATTATTATTGGGATAGCCTAATAGTTTCTAAAAGATTGTACCGAGTAGGTATATACAGGTAAGTTGTAGAGAAGGTTCGTGGCTACAAATGTTGTGTGGTCACATAGTTTCTAACTCGTCTCTAACTGGTCGATAGTTGTTCTATTAGCTGAGTTAAATGTCAGTTTTACTCCAAAGGTATGATGCAAGGTGGAATCGGACTGATAGTCACAATTATTATATTATTCCATCTTTTAAGGCTTCGTACTTTACGGAATACAAATTTGCTTCTGGAAAAATTATTTAAAAAAAAAATTTTGAACAATTTTCAGGATCTTACATACATGTATGTATGTATGTAAATCAGCATTTACGTTCAAGACCAATGGCATGCGCTTACTAGCCCTTATCTTACCGTTTTTGGCAACTATCAACTTTATGTTGAAATCGGAGCATGCGATCTGACCTTGTTGTCAAAGAGAGACATAAAGCATGTTGGAGCATCTGCTGGATATTTACATAAATATTGATGATCATAAATCCTTACCCATTAATAATAAGAGCAGTGGTGACCAATGTGGTTAAACAATTTCTTAAGCATTTTCAAAAAAAAAAACTTAGTTGTAGCGAAATTAAGCCAATTGATGCAAAAATATTTGCAAAAAACAACAAAGCTTTCAGCGAAATTTTTCGTATAGCTCACTTTTTTTTTATCAAAACATCTATGTACAAAAAATAATTTGATCTGATAAGTTCATAGTTAATTTCGATTCCAAAGACGTATGAGTAACTACAAATACATAGTAGCATTTAATTATTGTTACCAGTGTTGGCATGTGACATGGATTTTTAGGTTAAGACAGTCACACGTCGTAAACTGTCGTAAATGTCACAAGTGTCGCAAACTCCAGATCAACCTCGATTTCACAACACTGAAATTGTTGGTTAAAGAATTTGACCAACAAAGCAATATACTATGGAACTTGAACATGTTTGACAAACAATTTTATGATCTGAACCCCCTTACAGGTAATCGTGAAATGTCATTGAAAATTCAAATGCAAGAAACTCCGTTTATTTGTCGTAAACTCAATGTTTGTCACAAAGGCTCGAAGGTTTGTCGTAAATATCGCGCGACATATGTGACATGCCAACATTGATTGTTACTTATACGACACGCTAACTAATTTAGTTATGTGAAAAATACGAAATATATTTCAATGAATGATATATCCCTTAATATTTTACAAATTTCTATTTTTAGTTTTTCTTGTGGCTACTCATGTCGCAATCAACAAAGGCGATACAATTCTGCTGGAGTAGCACTCTGTGGCAAACAAGCAAGAAAGCATGAATTGTATCCTTAATAAATTGGCCTTAACAAAAACAAAGCAAATCTCAGAAAAATCTAGCAAAGCAAAGCAAAGCATAAAGTTAAGTCAAAAAAGCCTAATAAGTAGTCACTGCATAAATTGTCATCACATTCCTGGTATTGATGTTGAGTTCTTTTCAATTAAAATCGGAAAAATCAAACATGTACATAAATATGCAATAAGATCCGTACGTAAAAAGGAAAAATATACAACGTTCTGTGTGTATCAAAGACAGAGAACGAAATGTAAAATTTTGTATGAAAACAAGAGAATCACTTACTTAACAGCAAAGAAATACATGAAGTGATACAAAAAATGCTTCTAATGAATACGAATTGGTATAAATGGAAAATCATGCCAGAGCTATGTCTGTGTTACGAAGAAAAAGTTAAGCATAAAAAAATTAATCAGGGAGTTTAAAGAACCTTTCACTTTGCTTAATAATAAAGATGAACAGAGAAGGAAACAAGACATCATAATTATATCTGTGAAATGTAGAAATATATGTGATTTAAGAGAGACTATAGTTTTGTGTGTGTTGCTTCAAATCTGTTCAGAGAATTATCTTATACTGCCAATCGTAATTCATTAAAAAGGAATTTTTTGCTATGATCCATAGTTTCTTACGCTTTATTGTGTACTGTCATTGTCGGGATAATGCTTCGATTCTTCACGATGGCTACTTCGCATCCTGCGTTTAATGGTTTTGTTCTCTTTACTGCTGCTGGTAGGTATCTACATAATATGATGAGGTCAGCCAATAGCGCAGCTTAGCATTTACTTTAAATTTTCCACAGTTGTATTCAGACATTGTTTTGTTGACTTAATTTTCTAAAAAAAAAAAATGTTACTCATACGACATGTTGAACATAAATTGTTTCGTTGAACATTTTTTTAAACAGTTATGATTTCTGTTGAAAATACTATGACATTTAAGAGTAAATAAGCATCTTAAAGACAAAGCTATGAATGTAGTGAAAATTATATGGTATTTTGATATGTATGTATGTAATTCAAAATGCAAATTTTTATAAAATTTAAAATTTGTCATTTTGGTCCAGTCTGTATTCATATTCTGGTAAGAGAGCCTGACACCTTCAATGAAAAATCGAAAAAAAAAAATTGCAAACGCTTCTCAAAGTGAGCTATTTAACCTCTGACTAGTGACGTGAAGTCTCACAGGCCGTACGGACCAAACGAAACGTAATTTTGGCCCTTTCATCGCACGTGTCGCGTTTCTGTGCCTCAGTAGCTTCGATTATAGTTACGCTCACGCCGTATAGGGGGATAGTTGTATCGGCTGAGTAAAATCGACATAAAGTTTTCTTGCGGCTTCTCAGGCCTTATAGTACGGAAGGTAGCGTTGCATTTTTCGAAGCAATTTCCTCCCACTTATTTTTTTTTTTTGGAAATGTTAGTTTAAGTATAGCTGAAACTCGAAATAAGCGTCAGTCACCAGAATCGTGGTGGGCCTGGTTGTGAAAAGCCCAGAAAAAAAATTTTACGCAATATCATTTGCAAAAAAAATTAAGTGGGAGAAAATTGCTTCGAAAAATGCTGCCTCCCGGATTATTATTTCACCAGTAGAGCAAAATTTTAGAAATTTTTTAGTAGCTGCTTAAATTCTGCTTTAACGTAAGTTTCATCATCCATAACGCAGCATTCAAATTTAGTCAGGTCCCCTTTCATACAATTTACGGCCTCGAATCTGAGCCAACAACTGCTTTTCATCAGAACGGTCTGGTCTGCTTTTTGAACTCTATATGTCTTTAGATTACTTTTCTCTTTTGTACAGTAGATTTCGATGTATGTGCTTGCTCTAGCCGCTATGTCTCGCTTCACCTTTGCGCTACATTTTTTGGTTAGAAAGTCTGGTTTTCTGCCTGCAACCATTTTTCGGGAAGCAGATAGACCATTCTTATATTTAGGAATAACCGTAAAGACAGCTCTATCTGATGCACTAACTATTTTTACTATTAGCTAAATATTTTAACTCTGGATTTTGTAGATATGTTGGCAAAATCAGTTCGCGAACTTTTTGTTGCTTGCTAGATATCTTTGTCGTTAAAAGTACTATCTTCAAGTGTTATACACCATATTAAACGTCACTTTATATAGAATAAGTATTCTGTTTTTTTAAATCTTGAATATAATCTTAAAAAATAAAAACCCAATCTTTGCGTAAAATCTCTAGTTTTTACAAAAATAAAACATTAGAATTTGCCATGAACTTTATTTCCAGCTGGGGCAATAGAGTTCATTTTTTTTTATTATATGCAGTTTTTACGTTTTATTTGAAAAGAATAAAAAGCAATTCATACACCGTGAAAAATCAGTAAAGTTGGTACTTAGTGCGTCGCGCTTTTTCAAAGTTGAGTAGTTAGTGAACGTTGATAGCGGCGCGACAGCGTTTCCATGCAACAGGCTGCTGTTATTTGCTGTTGAAAGTTGTCTTAGTGTGTGTGCGTGTGCAACAGGAAAACCAATATGGAGGCCAATAACTGTGCAGCAATAGGGTTTCCATATTTTTGTTGTTGCATTTTTTTACTATAACTTTTGTATTTTTCAAGAAATAAAAATGTGAGAGCTTACATGTGCTGGCATTTTGTGTCCCCACTTGATCGCTTGTCGCTCTGACTCACTGAATGACTGAGTTTTTATTTTATTTTTGCAATTGCTACTCTTATTGTTGTTGTCGTTGTTGTTTGAAAGTTTTTATCCATTTCAGCCCCAACGTTTTGTACAGTTGTTCACATTGCTGTTGTTGTTTTTCTACTCTACTCTTTATTGTGTTCCGATTTTATACCTTTGAATTATAATCCTTACAAGTACTTATTAATCCCAGTAGATAAACGCAAGAGTACTATAAGTAGCGCTATAAGAAGATCTTCCAAACTGCTATAAATATTACTTCCTTTTTTATATTAATTGGTTAAAAAAACTTGTGCTATAGCCTCGGGCCATTTGAGCTCGTCCTAACTTGACACTTGGTGTTTGCATTGACCCTGCTTGCAGCTTTGCTAGCAGTACTTCTTCGATAGTGGCCTTACATAATTGCCTATTGGGTTGTTGCTTTCTGAACACTAAATGGGTGCTTTTTAGTAGCTAAGGTGGTTGAGTTTTTTGTTGTCACTTTCGCTATTGCTGTTTTTTTTTAGTATAATTCTTTATATAAATATTGTTCAATCTAAATGTATCGATATGTTTGTTATAATTTTACAAATTTATTTCTAAATTTCCTTAAAGAGTTGCCACAAACTAAATATATAAAAAGTGAATTTTTTAAGTGCTTTAAATTTTTTCGTAAATATCATATTATTAATAGGCGCGTGTTCATTAGGAAACATTGCATTTTTTTTCCGCTGGCCACTCCAGGAAATTTGGGAACTAGTTTCAGTGTTAATAGTAAAGGTCAGCAGGAACGCATTCCCTTCTTCGTCTACAGTAGGGCACACTATTTCATTAAACACTGCATTACTGAAAATAGCAAGCAATAGAGAATGAAGTAAAATGAGAATATAATAGAGAACAAAACATTTACAGTTCTAGTTGCATTGAAGTAAATTCGCGCGTTACATTCTATTCTCTTCTTCAACTACAATGCTAGTTTCAGCAAACAAAAACAAAATATGATTGTCAAAAAACCTACCGAATACAGTAAATAAAAGGAATGCTTTGAATGGTTTGATATGTTACTAAGCATTTCAGACTGTAGCAACGCTAGTTTACAAAATGAAAGAAAAAAAAAATGTTTGCAGTTGTTAATATTTTTTGTTACGCTTAAAAATTTGTGTATGAATATGATTTCGAGATGAATTTTAGATTTTTTTGCAGGTAGTCCAACATTTACGTACAAATTTCGATTTCACATTTACTATAACGTTACACAGAAAAATACAAAAAAAGTGTACTTTATTCAGAGTTAATTCATGAACTTATTTACAGGTAAAAGTCTTAATAAATATTGAATGATAGGTAAACATAAAACTACCTGTTATTAGCTAACTCAAATCATAGAACGTAATGAAGTCATATTTCTTATTTGTGACACACACATTTTAAAAAATTGGGAAATTTTTATATAAAGGTTCGTGTAATAAAAACACAACCTGTTGATGACTATTGTTGTGTTGTAATAAAATTAACCTCAAACAGGTCAACGCCTTACGGAGGGTTCGACATTGTTGAAGCATATTTACAGGTATTCCACATCAATAGGGGCTTACCTTTTCATGTTAGTTAATAAGTCATAAAGCTTCGCTAGGTAAAAAAATTCAAGTGCACCTAGAAGAGGGCATTTTCGAAGAACAGTAAAAATTACTCAAATCCAGGTCAAATTCAGAAACTAATAAATTCAAAATCTCTGTGTGATTTCGCGCATAAAAATGTTATATAAGTATCAAAGTAATAGTAAAAAAAATTCAGGATAAGCAGCCATAATTTTGTTTGACTATGCTCATTGTATAGGTATACTAGTATATTTGCTGTACACCACAACATTTGCTGTACACCTTCATTGAACAATATATTCAAACACTTTGTTTGTAGTGAAAATTATTCTAATGAGTAAAATGATTGAATATTTTTGTTCTCTCTTTTGTTTGTTTTCGTACTAACAAGGGATGATTTCTGAACAAATACAGATGCTTTGCAAGCAGTGAATGGAGTGAAGTGAGTGTTTGATTTGCAATAGAATGTTTTGAAATGCATTTCAAACCATTTCCTGCAGACTTTTAGTTAATAGACTTACATTTTTTAATGATCAATCGCTTCAAGTTGATCATATGGGAAAATAATATCAAGGACCTTCGAAGTAGTCTTTGAAATTTTTCAATTTAAAGTTCAAAGCGTTCATGAATCTTACTAATTGTAAGTCAGACAATATTACCAAAACTGTTACCGATTATAATCACTTTGGTATTGTAGATAATTTTTGTTTAATGGACCCAACTTGAGTGTAATTATCAAAGGCCCAATGAATTTACAAAAAAAGTCGTGAAGAAATGGAAAAGTTGAAATATGCCACGCCCAATTAATTCCGCCTACTTTTGGTTCAATAAATTACATTCGTGATCGGCATCCGCATACTAAATTTTATCGCAACAACTTGTATAGTTTGCGATATATGTCGTAATTAGTATTAAAATTTAGGGCGGTGATACACCCACTGAAACAATCCTGCACGATTTTGTTACAGAAACAGCTTTACATAAACAACATTCTTATTCTAAATTTAAGTATGTTTGCTAACATATTTCGATAGATATGCCTCGCATGGGAGGTGTCACGCCCACTTGTACTCTTTTACCAACTTTTGATTCAGATATACTACCTTATAGTAAGTTAACCACCAACAATATATTTTATACCAATTGTTGCAGTAGTTCACTTAAAATTACGCTTAAAATTTTAGTTAATACGGGAAGTGCCACGCCCACTGATGCAATCCCGATGAATTACATTTAATTTCAAAGCTTATACCATAGTAACCGACACCTCTATAGCAAATTTTATGAAGATTACTTTCGAAGCACACTTTACGTTTTTTGCTTGTATAGGAGGTGCCACGCCCACAATTACTAGTGTAGCGAGTTTTTGTTATAAGACACCTTATAGCAAGCATATCTGCCATATTAAGTTTCATAACGACTACGTTGTTAGCTCTCTTATGATAACGTTTATAAATATTGTGGGCTGTGCCACACCCTTCAACGAGTTTTGAGAGTAAATTGACTTAGTTTGTATTGATAAATGCTTGCAGTGGTATCGTGTTTAAAACTTTTTATGAGAATCGCTGCTGCCAATTTCGATTTATACAGAGCTAAATTAACCTATTGTTAAAAAGTGCCACGCCCATGTTTGCACTTCATCATACTTTTAGCATAATTCAATAAACATATAATCTGTATACATACACCAAAATTTCATCACAATATCTTGCATGGATCGCGAGATACTACAATGATGATATGATATGAAATTTAGGGCAGTACCACGCCCCTGTAATAATTTCTTAATCTAGGCAATATGAATTTGGTACACATGTGCACCAAATCCTCAAGTTTCATTAAAACAGCCTACACCTGCTATGGCGATTTTTTCTAATATATTTTTGGATGGCTTGTTTCTTGAACGCTTCCCATCCAGAAGAACTCTCAAAATGCAACAAAGTAAAAAAATTACAATTTTACAATTTACAAAAACACTCATAAAATGAATGTCTTTTTAATGTTAACTGAGATTTTAATGATTGAATTTAAATCTTCAATATGGCACCACTGCTTGCTAACTATCAATTCAATCGACAAACAACCCTTTCCGATTGAATAAATAAAATACAAAAGTAAACATACTGATATACAATATAGTAAACATTATGACATATGTTGTTGTTTCTGTAGTTGTTGCTTTTGTTGGTGTGTTATGTTGATAACTTTATAAATGTTAATATTAACAAATGAAAGCAACAAAACAACAACGTTAGATTGAATGGGATAGGGATTTTCCTTTATAAGGTTTCAACATAATTTCGAGTATATTAAAACTCAATTATCGTTCACAATGGGTTGGTTGAATCCTTCATGTTTTATCATTATTGTTGTTGTCAAAATAACTCATGCTGTCAATTTACGCCCATTATGTAAGTCATCTGTAGATTTTTGCCAAGCAGCTTTTCAATTCATTTGTTGTTGTTGTTAATGCTATTGCTGTTGTTATTGCTGTTCTTTGTGATCTCATCATCATCAACATTATCGTCATCATCAACATCAACATCAACATCAAGCAGCGACATCATTGATGACATCTTAGCTCTTGGTTTAGTTTGACAGCTGTATTTGTTTGTCACCGCGTGTAAGTGTATGCTTTTGTTGCTGTTGTTGCTACTGTATTTTTTTGGGTTTCTTCATGAATTGACTGACTGACTGACTGAATGACATTGATATCTTGATATAAAAATTGTTGTTGATTTAAAAAGGTTTTTTTTTGTCAAAATCATATATCAAATAGGGTAAACGTAACATTAATTGTCACCTTTAAGCAAATAAAGTAAGGACTTTTAGAAACAGTTGAATGTAAAAAAAATTGCTAAATGTATTATTGTAAAAATTATTATTATACAAATAAAAATCACCTAAAAAAATTGAGATTGCCAAATTGTTAAAAAGGAAAAATTTCCAAAATAAAATTTCATATAAAACGATGAGAGCAACTAAGTTTTGGCAGTTTATAACAAACCTTATTTTTCATAATGATTTTATTCCGCTGAACTTTACTTCGAATACCTTCCTTACCCATAATGACCGGATTTTCTTTTCGTCCGAAAAAAAAGTTTTGTGAAAGTAAGAAAACACGTATTAGAAATATGTAACAAATATTAAATTTGATATAGTACACATAGAGAAAAATAATTATTTAATTGTAGAACGGAACTATATTATTAGAAAAATCATATATGTACATATATGGTAATAGCTAACAAACCATATGTGAGCAATTGTTTTAGATCAATTACATATGGTATATGGTAATAATCATCAAATCTGTTTTTGGTTGAAACAAACATTGCTTTGTAGTCAGCATTCACTTGTTTACGGAAGAAATATGTTTTGAAAACATATACATACTATATATTTACTAAAATCGATTAAGTTAAGAATCGATAGAAATTAAAAATTGTTTAAAAAATGTCGATTCATAAATAAATTCATATTTTTCAATACGTATTTTTGATCTAACTAAATTTCTTTAATCCACCAAAGACAACATCATGTCTGACCCAATAAAATTCACTTTAACTTACATTTAGTGTCACAGTAATGATCATCAAAATTGAGTTCAGAGTTAACAATTATTTTAGGGTCTATAAACCAAATATTTTTATTTAGGGAAACATTATCTTTCCTCAGCATATCAAATTTTGTCCCCGATTTGCGATTCCTGAAGTATCAAACTATTTATCACAAAAATTGGTCTAAAACGTGATATTAAGTGTTTCTTGCCGTGATAGATTAAGATGATGCTCAGTTTAAACTTAGCGATCCAAGGTCGTTATAAAGAGAGAACTTTGAATCGACAAAACCAAAAAAAGTAATCATATTTGTGGCCTATCTGTGGCAAATTTAAAGATTTTAAGCAGCGGGCGCATATTTAGTTCTTAACTTCAATACTCTTTATCAAAATAAAAAATCAGCTAAAAATTCAGTAGAGTTTTTAAATTTTCTTAATTAAAAAGTTACTTCGCCTCTTTAGTAAAATTTTTGTTTTTTAATATCTTGATAGAGCATGACATAAGCCCATAATAATGAAAGACGTTAAAGTGTCTTCACACACACAAGACTGCCACGTAATGTCTTTATAATCACTTTCTTTTGCTCCCTATATGTCTTTATAATGTACATAGTAAAATGATTATGAAGACTTGAGGAGGCATGTATCGTGTGTGTCTTTATACTGTAAATATAAAAGTCACTTGCATGACATGCCACCTCATGTTTTCATAATCATTTTACTATGTACTATATAAAAAGGGACACGAGACATGCCACCTCTTGTATCGTATGTGTTTTTATGCGAGAGCACATTACTGTTCACTATTTGTCTTTTTAAGGTGCATTACCAAGACGAATGTGGGAAAGGTGTGATTTGCCGTTAACATAGAATATAATATATAACAGATAGCCTAGTGGGTAGCGTACTGGACAATGGATCCTTGGGATATGGGTTCGAGACCATCGTACTAAACGTAACTAAAAATTAAAATTGATAATAAAATAAAATTTAATATAATAAATGACTATAATTTGCATATTTAGTCTCTAAGCAAAACAACATTTAACTCTTTTTTAAGCCTTCTGAGTTACTTCTGAGATAACGAAAAGGAGAACATGTCTTTATAATTCATACGCCAAATGGGCCTTTGAAGCCCTCTTTAAAAGGTATTTAAAAGAAGGTATAAAGTCCTTTTTTCTTACTAGGAGAGGGCTTAATTTTTTTAGCGGAAAAATAGGTCTAATGTACGAAAATTCTTTTGTGTTCTGAAATTGAACAAAAATCCCCTTTTTGTTGCATCAGGGGCACCACTAGATATGTTCAAAATTTATATTTGAACTTCTGCTATTGATAAGTGGAATAAATGTGCATTAGGTACAGCTATTTTTTATCCTACACATCGCTTATTCGGATTTAAGTATTTTTCGACGTTTCTCACCAAGTTTCCAGATTGGTACTATCGTATTGAGATATTTTATTATTTTTCTCTAACAACTTACCATTTGATCTCACTCATCCTTACAATTTAGAATAATTTTCAAAAAATTTTAATTGACAGATAATTTTCCTAAAGATAATCTTGAGCTGTCACGTCATCACGTCACTTTCTATTTGAAGGCACTCAAAGTTTGAAATCTAAAAAAACTATGATTTTGTCTAGGTAAATAATATTAATTTTGATGTGCTAAGTTCAAATTTAGTCTCTGATTCTAGCTTTAGAGATACCATCGGTTGATTCAATTGTAAAAATCAATATGGAAGATTAACGCAGCAAATGTGCAATGAATTTCTATGACCAAACTCAATTTCACCACAAATTTCAATCTGTTGATAAATTTAGAATAACCGCAATAAGCTTACATTTATTACTTGTATGTGTCTTCAATGTGACGTAAGATAAGATCTACATATCTTCTCCTCCTCCTTATGTAAAACTTCGTACGGTATTCATTGAGCTCCCCCACCCCCAAATCGAAGATATTAACCATATTATCCAAATCCCATTTATGAACTTTTCCAATAGCAATCATTGTACATTTTACCCTTTACACACAATTACTCGTATAGTATCATAGATATGCGAATTCTGTTTTTCTTCTATTTAATGCTCTCACGTTGTTGTAGTAACGCCATAATCTGATTGTGTTGCTCTTTCCTTTGCTTTTTTGTGTAGAGCTTTTTAGATTTTCCATTGACAGTTTTAAGTATTTTACATTTTAAAATAAAAAAATAAATTTTAATTTTATATCTGTTGCAATAATCAGCTCATTAAAAGGATTTCGTACGGTGTGCAAGATGAACATTACTATGAAGTAGTCAAGGGTTGGCATATTAGAGCATTTCCTTGGAGCAACTGCACGAAAATGGTTATAATGGGTGTTTTTGACACATTTGAATATTTGTATCTCAAAAACCAGGAAATGACGAAATTGACTGTCGAATTTGGATTTGGCGTCAAAAATTAAACAAAATGCGATGGTAAAAATTTTAAAAATAAATTTTTTAAAATTCCTGTTTCAAGCTTAATCGTATTTTTATGAGATCATTGGAAAATTTGTTTCATTTTGCATTTCTTCATAAAAAATTATTTAGCATAAAAATTTATACTTCATAATAATGTTCATCTTGACCACCGTGTCCCATCAAAGTCAAAAGGAATGCCACTTCTGTTTATTTTCCTTTCTAATGAACCTTTAAACATTTATGTTTCATGAATAGAAGCATTTAAAATTCTTTGTTTGTTCTGACTTGATTGTAATAAATAAAAATATTGTAGTAATTTAGGAAAGGTTTTTGACCTTTTTGAAATGCTTGTTCTTTTTTCAATGCGTCTGTTAAGTTTCTTAAGTTACGATACTTAGATATTGCATTTAACATTAATATGGATAAAAATTTTTACAAATTTCTGATGTATTGCAGACGATGAAATTCCAAGAACTTGGGTTAATTTTCACCAGTTCAGTTAATAAATAAAAGAAAATTATAACTTGGCAAAAGTTTATTTTACGATCATATCTTCAATTTCTATAATAAAGATTGTGAGCCTCAGTAAATTTTAGTTAGCAACATGTTTTATCTAAACTGTTGAAATATTTGTTATCTTTTTGTGTGGATAAAATTTGGCCTATAATAAAATTGTCTAACATATATAAATGTGTTCTAGTTAGTAATACATTTATATTTTATACTCTAACTTTAAATTTATTTCTGAATAAACTTCACTTTTTATTATGAAATTTCGTGTGCCGAATTGCTCAAAATGTTGCAGAAGACTTACGGTGACCTTTAACGACTATGAAGGTTGTCGAAAACATCGACAAAACCAAAAGGTTTCAAATTCGTCGCATGAGTGTTAGAGAGTTGAGACAAGAGATAGCTTAGGCATAAAACGCGTCGTCGCTCGACTTGTGCCCAGGCCCGTACCCACCATGTAGGCAAGAGGGGGTTTTACTCCCCCCACGCGCCTGATTTGGTGCATATTTGTTTTTTTGGAAGCAAAATGCTTCCGTATAATTTGATTCCATATCATGATTAGGTTAGTTTTAGGTGGCGGCCGCACAGCCTTACATAGACCACAGGGTTCCACAGTGTTACCAAAAATTTTCGGTTAAGGAAAATAAATAATTTGTATCCATTTTATGGAAGCAGGGGCTGAAAATGTTTTGTAATACTGCTACTGAAAGAGCAATCCAACCTCTTTTCGCTATAGAGTGTAATTCTCTTTCTTTTAATTTATAATAATGTTGGAGGGGTGCTGAGGCTTTCATGAGTTGTTCACATTCGATATTAAGTACGAAAAACCAGATCGGTTGAAATGTATTTCATATTATTTATATATACCACCAACCCACAAAAATTTGGTCCAACGAAATTTAATTTTAACTTTCACCTGAAATTTTGTTGTGATTGCTCTTATAGTACACCGAATGCCAATAATATCTAAAGCATAGTCTACACTCGCGTTGAACATCCATCTTGTTGGAAGGCAGATAATAACAAGCCCCTGCCAAAGAAGGCGAGGTGACTAATCCCAATAATTATCGTGCCTTTGCAAAATGTTCAATGCTTTCCAAAGTTAGTAAAAGAAACCTTTCTTAATGATCACCGATACGTTTCCGTAGAAAACGCTCTATCAGAGATCGGTTAGCAGCTCTCACTGAGAAGTGGAACCAGTTTGTTAATCTTTTTACTAAAAATATGATTGCCGTTGTATATGTTTTTTTAATGCATTTAATCGAGCTGAAAGCTGTACGTATATTTTTTTTGAGCACAATTAACAATGAAATACTTCCAAGAGATAAGTAAAAATTAAATATAAAAGAGTAGTAGTGATTGCATTTAATTCGACTGAGTTGAAAAAAAAAAACATTGAAAAACTACATGCCCAAAGTGTGCCCTTAACAACGATATAACGCTATGTCACACCCCAAGTGACCTTTCAAAATTACTTTTTTTTGTTATTTCCTTGTTTTATTCGATTGAATTTTGTAACAATTTCTATGTGTTTCTATTTGTTTAACATAATGTTGTTGTATTTTTTTATTATTCGGTATATTGTAACGTTATTCTGTTGCTGTTGTTGATTTTTGAAGTGTTTACCTTTGTGAAATTACACTTACACTTTGCACACTAACACATTCCCAATCGAATAAACTCGAATACATTTATAGACTGCTACATATCCCAGTTGAATTAATAAGCATGCTCTGTAGAACTAAAGTTAGTAACATTACCAGGTAATATAACACAGATTGTTGCTTTTTCCCATTGCTATTGTACCTTTCTTTTCTTGCCAGTCGGCGTTACGCGGTAAGACGCAAAATCAATGGAGCGACGTATCACACTGATAGCAGAAAAAACTATGCAAAACAAAACGAGTTTCAAAGAAAAGAAAAAAAACCTTAAATTCTGCTAAGTATCAGCATGCTTACTAACTAACTTACCGGTTAAGCTTAATAGTAAGCATGTGGAAACGAACAAAAAAATGTCTGATATGCTTAGTATAGTAGACCACTTCTGTCCCATTAGACCAGGTTCTTTCAGGTCTCAACTGGGATACCCCTATTGTTTTTTGTGTTTAAGTGTGTGTGTATAATTTTTGGTTCGTTGCTGCTCTTGTATTCTGTCGCTTCTGGGAAATAAATCTTAATTTGCCAACAAAACAATATGAGCAGTGAGGGAATGAACGAACAGATTCACACTACCTTGATATGCGTAACTAAAGTGCAATACCAACTTTATTCCTCACAACTCGAATTCTATTTTACCTTCAATTTGTATTGTGTTTAGCATTGAAATTGTATAAAGCCATACAAATTTAAATGGTATCGCACTTCGAACTTGGCCGTAGTAAACAAAAAAAAAAAAAAACGAGCACAACAATTGGTAACACTTTGTAGAGTTTTTGCTTCTCTATTAAACATTGATCCCTCGCTGACGCTTGAACAAATTTTGAATTACCTCATGCCATAGTAGAGCATTTAGATGACAATTTGCTATGCATGAGCTTGCGCAGCATATTGCTTAACCCATGTGGTTTTTGAGGTAGAGACAAACATTTTTGTTTAAACATTTATCTTTTAAAAATAAATTTAATTAGTTTGTTTTACAGTTAATATCTCTACTAGGACCAACCACTCATTTCTTCCGAGCAACAATTCAAATGCCGTATCTGGATATTTTGCAACACGGTTAACTAAAAAACTTATCTTAAAAATTCGAAAAACTGATCCATGGTTTGAACATTATCAGACTAAACCTAAGATTTGGTAATAAAATAAGAGTTTTTTATAAACAAATTTGAAGAAAATCGATCAGTAGGTACATACTTAGTTAATAATGACGATTTATTTTTGAAACCTTAAAAAATATTATACTTAAATATCATAAAATCGTTTAAAAAATTTCTATATTTCTTATGAAAAGTGCGCTTTAATACAAAAACTTCTGGAAAAAAACATGCGATTTGGCTGATTATTCGCGGAGTTATGATCATTTAAAAAAATCCTTAGTTTTCAAAAATTTTTTTCTTATAAATAGGTTGAATAAAAAAATTTTAAAAAATGATGGAGAATACTTTCAAATACATAGTACTAAAAGAAAAAGAATTTTCAAAATTAGAGCTGCAAAAACAAAATGGTGTCAGATTTGGCGTGAAAGGTCCCATATATAAGTTATAAATTATTAATATTTTGCTTGCAGACTGAAGTGCTGTTAAGAGTAGCTGGGTATGCTATTCAAATATTTTTACTGTACCACAAAAGTTTTCATCTTGAGCGAAATAAAGTGAGATTGGATCTGCCGGGGTAGGATACGACTTCAAAGGAAAGGAAAATATATATGATAATTTGTGCACAACTTTCAGTGGTAGTAATCGAAAATTATGAAATGTTTTTTTGAGTGCACACCTTAATTTTTTTTTTTAGATTTTTAGAAACAAAAATGTTCTCGCCTTGGGTCAAACGGTACTAAAAACACTTTTTTATTACCATTTCACTCCATATTTACCTGGAGAAAATTAAGTCTGAACTAAAGTTACATAAAATTCAACGGTTGATTTTATCGTGATATTCAAAAAGTTAAAAAGTTATTTTTTATCATGAAATCGGTTGGTCATGTAAGAATTTGTGTCAAATTTCTTTTATAAAAAATCGAATAATACAAAACATTTTTTCAAATTAAATTAATCTTTGACCAATAGGAACGATACTGGAATTGGAAGCTTAAAAGTCGAAATATGTGTAAATAGTTGTAAGAGCCGCAGACTGAAAGTATCGAAAGAGTCGACAAAAGTCTTGATTATTTCAAAAGCTCAAGCGTGCGGCATTACCGTTCAGTCTAAAACCAGAGTAAATTATGCGTTTACTTCGAAATAGAAAAAAAAACCCAAAAATAAAAGCTTGCTGAGAATTAGTATGCATAATTCATTATCTTACTCGTTTCTTTTACTCCCGTTATAATTTTGTATAATGCCCAAAACACAATTCAGGCAGCAGCAGCAGCAAAGCGCGTTGTGGAACAGAATAAAAGCAGCGCAGCCAAACTTCAAAAACTGTAAGCCGTACGATTTGTGATCCGTCACTTTCTCACCCCTATTATTCTCTATTATCTTCATGTTGACAGATTTTGATACTTACGTCCCAATTGTGTTTCGAGCATAACAGAGTAATTACTCCGTTTAAAACGACAAAATGTGCAAACATAACATACAATACTATAGATTTTGTTAACTGACCAACTGACGTTTTTTGATTGCATATTTGTGCTTAGAAACAAAAAGCACATAAGAAAAGTTTAGTTAAAAGAAAATTGGTGAGTGAGAGCTAAATTTAAACCAAATATTCCGAGTAAATTCTTCTGAGTAAACAAAATGGCAGACTCAGGATATCCTGAACAAAAGGGGTTTTTACTAAGATTTTCTGGTTTTATGCTGTTGCTGCTTTGAAATAAGGAAAAGTTTACTCAATGCGAGGACAAGGTTCTAAAACTGAGAAAAATTTACTTTTTCTAAGGATGAAGGTATCCTTAAATGAAAGAAATTTACTTAAAATAAATTCGTTGATTTCAAAAAAAATTTGTTAATTTTCTATTTCCTTATTTGTTTGGTTACTTATTGTCGTCAGTCATTCTTATTTTAATTGTAATACGTTTTTAAAACTTCAAAGAAGAACTTAAATTTTTTTTACCTGTAACCCGATCAGAGAATTGAACCCGTGTTCTGCGCCATGCCACTGATCAAAGATGCTCATCTTACCCAACTCAGCCACCGACAGCATTTTTAAGACATACTAAAATGATGTTGTTAAACTGCGCATGTAACAACCATTGTCTGAGCAGGGAAGCTTCGGTTCAAATCCCGACGACGACATATTTCTTTTTTTTTTAATTTTTTTATTTAAAAAACAAGTAGAGAACTATAAATATATAGACAAAAACAGAATACTTACGAGAAAAATAGATAATAATTTCAGCGAGTGTTGCCACTCATTTATTAAGGAAAATTTTCCTACGTTATAGTAAATTTTTTGAAGAAAATAACTAAAACTGAGTACGATTTTCCTTAAACAAAACATTCCATTAGATTGAGGAAATTTTTACTCAAACGGGGAACAAGTTGTCTCAATTACTAAATGAAACGATATTTTCATCAATATGAGGAGAAATAACTTAGATTAAGGAAAATTTTTGCAGTAAAGCGGAGGAAGGCAGTTCTTCAAATTTAGTACGCTCTTTTTTTTCGGTGTACGACTACATCTTCAGAAACGATATTTTTTTGAGCTTTTTAAATATTTCGGTGGCTATAGATCGAGAATAACATGCTCTCAAAGGTAAATAACTGAAAATTTTCACTTTCTAAACCTTAAGAATGACTTACACCTAAGTAGTTCCATCGAATGAAAAAGGTGCGGCTTTTATTTTGATGAAATTAAATAAAATGACTTTCATATATGTATTTTAATTTAAATCTTAGCATAAATTTCTCTAATTACAGCTTCAGCAAAACGGGCTCCACAACTAAGCTACAATTTGCATCTACTATCATTGACATATAAATCTTATCATATGCACAAAAATGCTGTCGCATAGTGTTATCATTACTGAAATGGGTTAAGCTTAGGTGTTTATATTTGTGAAGTAAGCAATAACTTGATAAAAATACTTTTTTTGTATATAGCCCAAACAATATAAATAATGTTGTTTTTCACAATAATAACAACAACAACAACGAATACAAAATACAATCAACCCCCTATGCCAAATGGCAAGCCAGTCAGTCAGTCAGCTGGGTAGCAGTAAAGCCAAACCATTAACATTTGGAATTCTCTCACTGTGATATTCAATGAAGTGGGTCTAATAGAATAATATTGTATACAATTTTTCACACTGTGCATGTCAATTTGATTATCGATGGACAAAGTTACACCCAGTTGAAATTTAGGCTTGACAACAACTAAGAATTCTTTAAAAATACATTTTTTTATTGGATTTTGATATATACGTATTTAATAAGACTGTATGTAAAAATAGCAAATATAATATCTGACCTCTTCTTCATTTAGAAAGCAAGTTAAAATTATATCGTATGGCACTTTTTGTATTGGGCGTCAACACCCTCTGTGTAACAGCACCCACTATTACAAATACATATAATCCTTGTGTACCCACCGCGTGACTCAAATCTGATTGCACACCATATTGCTTTGTGCTTATTTTTGTTTTTGTTTTTGTTGTTTGTCAAGTTTAGTTAAACAACGACAATAACAGCAGCAGCAACAACAACAATAACAATAACAATAATAAAAGACGTCCTTTTTTGTGATAGCGAACGACATCTATTGGTATACATTCATATAGGTGTATACATGAGTGTATACATAAATGTAACTATGGATTGTACAATATATACACGTATGTATGTTTGTATATAGATACAATTATTCATTTTGTTTGTATTATAAAATACAATTTAACATATGTTAGAAACAAAAAGAAACCATTCAACTATTTTAATTATTACAGTGTTGATATTTAGTGAAACATAAATTTATAACAATCTTGTATTGTAATTAATTTGACAAAATGCTAAAGATAGATAATATTTATTATCTAAATAATTTGCTTACCTGAGTGGAAAATAATTTTTGACCTCGCAACAACAATTTTAGTTGATGTTATTGCAAATGAATGGGGTGTACCGTATACCTCTACCCAAAGCAAAACATCGTTAATCAAACTCAAATTTTTCACAGAGCTTCTTATTTTGATAAAACAAACTAACCATCTGTAAGATCGGTTATAGCCTTCATAAAAATGTTAGTCTACTTTTTCAATCTCTTACAAAACTGTCTTCGCGAGTTAAGGCCTAATATGGAGGATGTCCAGTATAATGAATGACATAATTTTTTGAATTCGTTTTATAGAAAATGTTCCTTATATCGAAAGATTTTTTAAAATTTCAAATATCGAGCAATAAATTTCCGACGGAAAAACTTTTCGGCACAAAATTTTTTATTGATATTAACCCACAAAATAATTTTAGGGAGAAATCCATGCTGACTCATACGTAAATATTTAAAAAAAAAATCGAGTTCGAGAAGTATTTCTAGGCCCTCATAAATTTTGCATCGTTAGATTTCTAAATAACTTCACATTTTTAAGGAAACAATTTTCATCATACGGCCTACTTTTCAATCACAGACCATTACCGAAATGTTGTTGTTATAAGAAAGTCCTTTATTGATTTTTGAATGGAATTAACCGCTATTATCTAAAAAATATTGGGATAAAAGTTTTGGAACCGAAAAGGCTCTGCCATATCAAAATTTCAGCGCCCAAACTTAAAAAATTAATTAGGGCGGCTCGAAGAGAATCGTCTCGAGATTTTTTTTGCTTTTACAAGTAACTTCATTGGCAAATATAATAATTTTAGAATGATTATAATGTTGTAAGGAAAAAGTTGCGAAAATTTATACATGTAAAGACTGAATAACGAATCGAAATTAAATAAAACCTTAGCAAAATTTAAAATTTTTAATTATTTTTCTCAATGACTACAATAAGTTTTATAAGGCTTCAAAGTGTCATCTTATAATAATTTACTTAACCATATAACTTATCATTATTTTGTCAGAAATTATATTGTGTAAAAATTATAAAAAATCGATTAAAATTAATTACTTGTTGTGTACATATACAATTTGTTAAGTATTTTTTTTTATACTTCAAATAGCTTTAAGTTATACAAAAATAATGGTAAGCTATCATCCTTTAAAGATGCAACTTTAAAATTTTAGAATATAAATTTATATTTTTTAACTATAATAGTTTGATGTGCAGCAACACTACGAGTGTTAACGCTAAAAGTCACGTTATTTAAATTCAGCTGCAGACTTAGCTGATTTTTTTCAGAAGTACCCATATAAAAAAGAATTAAGCTCTGCAGGCATCAATAAATTCATCAACAGATAAATGTTCTTTTCATTAAAAGATTTTACGCAAGAATAGTTGTTTTACATTAAAATCACGTTTTACTTTCGTGAAAAACAAAAAAATCAAAAAAAAAAAATGGTGTGCTCTTTTATTTTTTTTTTTTATTAAACCAGCGACAGCTAAAATGGCTTTATCGTCAACAGCAGGACGTCCAAAAATGAAAATTTCAAAAGCAGTCAACCATCCATTTTTCCATTTAACTTACATACTCCTTCGTATATATACCGTATTTGTTTTTTTGGCCTACAAGATATTTATGTACATATGTAGCGTACAACGAGGAAAAAGCAAGATCCTAGCTACGCATATTGCTATTCTTGCTCTACGTACAATTTCAAGTTTAGTCCTTTCTCTCACTTTCTTGCTGCATACTTTCTGCCGTTGCGTGTGACCTAAAGTGAATTAATCTTAATTATTTGCATTTAATTAATAGTTCACCATGCCACACAGTGGTTTGTACATACAGATATATATACATAGATATGTTTGTATATTATAGATAAATTCTTCTTACTTTCTTTACAGATCGAGCGAAAGCGACCTGATTTCAGTATAGTAAAGATTTCATATACACGGAAAAAACGAAACTCGAAATTATTGTAAATATTAATCAAAATTTAAGAAAAATTAGTAGGTAATTTAGTAATTTAGAAACGGTTCGAGTGTCTATTAAAAATTACTAAGCGTAATATAAAAATTGCATCAAGCAGGCATTAATTTTTCGAATGCAAGTTTTTAATTTTTACAAAGTAGATTTTAAAATTTCTGCAATAATTTATTATATTTTATAAGGACTGTACTATTTTTTAAAAAGTACATTATAAAGTTTTTATGATGAAATAATAATAACTGAAATTTATTTTTAAAATTTTTTGTGTGTTGAACAAAATTGGGACGGCCAGCGAGTTTCCGTTGCCGCTTTCCCGACCCCGTCCCAATTCTGTTCAACACATTACTTCAAAGCCAATTAGTAAGAGTTTGGCAAGCCTTATATATTTATTTTTTTGCATGAGCATGTTGAGAACTCAAACAGAGTACAAATTAAACACAAAAGAGAAATAAATTCAATATAATAAAAATTAATAATCTTGAAATAATTTTTCTATAACTACTTTTTAAAAATTATAAAGCGGGAATCATATATTACAATATGAAATATATAAAAATTCTAATGTGGCAATTTATTAAAATTTAATAAATTCTTTGTAAAATTTCAAAGTTTTTAGGTGATAATTAAAATGAAGAAAATAATTTTTAATATGCACTTATTAAAAAATGTAAAATGAAAATATTTACAAACTAGAATAGAATTTTTAATAAGGATTTTCTATTTATTACTATAAAAAAGTAATATTTGTTTTCAGATTTTAATTTTTATAATCTCCTATTAATTTTTAATAAAATTTGAGTTGGTGTTTTTTCCGTGTAGATTTTCTGTATTTATGCTATTTTAAAGAAAATGTGACATTAGGCCAACACTAATGCAGTTTTAATGAATTTAAAAAGAATAAAGAAAGATGTTATTAGCACTGATAATCTAGGTACTTTACTCTAGGATCGAATACGTCACGAGAACGAACAGCTCATAGGCAAAAGATTAATCGTTGATTTTCGAATATTCAAAGAGCAGGAGAACCTTATACGATTTTATCTGCTGTGTTGCCTTATCACTCTATTCACAGATTATGTACTGCAGGGAAACATTCTTTTATCATGAATATATCTGGAATTTCTTCAGTTTGAATACGAGTACTCTGTATTCTATTTTAGACAAATGGTTCAAGGTAAAGTGCATATAAAATAATTCGTTTCGATTTTAGCAGAGACAACAACCTATTGTTTAACAGAGCACTAACAGTGAAATGTTGGATTGATATTGGGTGAAACAAATAGTGTAACAAAATAGATTTTTCAGATATTCAGGAAATAGTATCAAAATATCTGCTGTTCGAAAATTGGAACTGTTAGTTCAATCATAATTAATATCACCGTTTGGATTAACTTTAATAGCAAACTAAAAACTTAATAAGTCCCGCTTGAAAATCAAGATGTGAATACTGGTAAGAAGAAAATCTTGCACACGAAGAAAATGAAAATTTTTACGGTGCTCGAGAAACGTTCTGGTGACTGCCATAGTCCAAGGTGATTCTAAAATACATCTTTTGCCTTTTCCCATCGATTGGTGCAAACAATTTTTTTTCAAAAAATGGACCCAAAACACCACTTAAGAGGATTATAATCTCCTTTGTGACTTCCGAAATCCATTTTCAGCCTTTCCCATTATGTCCAAAGCTCACATTTGAGGGGGTCGGGGACTTCTTTTGTCAATTCGAAAATTCATGTTCGGTCTTTTCCCATCGATTGTTGAAATTATTTTTATGGAAAATTAGTTCAAAACACCGCTTGGGGAGTTCTCTTCAAAATTCCTTTTTTATCCTTTTCCAAACAATTGATGTTGTAAGATGCTTTTCGAACAATGCGTCAAAAACATTTCTATTTAACTATCCAATTTCTTGTTGACTTGCATGACTCTTTGAATAAAAAAGTTATAAGGTCAGCTACAAAGTATAGTGCGTTTTAAAAAAACAGCTGATTTCGAAAACTGACAAGGCCATTGCCACTGCCTACGCGTTATTATAATATGGTCTTTAGCGTCAATTTAACATTCCTCTGTTAATGATATGCTAAGCCAGGTGGTTTGCAGCTTAGCTAAGTTTTCAACAGATTTATCTTCACTCTCGTGTATCGTGAGTACTTAAGCTTCCTTGATTTCATTAACAAAAAAAATTCAGGAATTATTTGAAAACAAGTGAGATGCTTACAATAAGTCTTTCAAGTGCACTTTTAATTTAATAACTTAAAGTTCTTGGAACACTCAAGTGTTTACATTCAATGGGAATTTGGAAAATTGTAGAAATATTTGGGATTCATAATTGCTAATTACTCTCAGACGCTGCAATGCAATATGATGAAAAAAGTACCAAGTATTCAGCGTAAAGTCGCACTTTTCAGAAATTTATTTGTTGTTGTTTGTTTTACTAAAGCTGTGCAGCGGAATCCGTAAGATTTTTCGATAGGAAAACAATGTTGCTGTCGACTCGAAATGCACTTCATCGTTAAGCCGGCTTATTATTGTAACAACCTGTGTATTATTTCTTGCTGACGGTTGCCTCTCGAAAGCGTTGTTGTTTATATAATTTTTTGTTTTGCTTACATTCGTTTTTTAATAAATTAATTTCGAAATAATAACACAAGCGGCTTAAATTGTATTATCTCTTTGCAATGGAATGTACATACATACATGTGTGTAATTTTATAAATTGATTTTTTGCCTTCTGAATTCTTTAAAAAAATTTTTAAAGCTGAGAGTAAAAATATTTTGGATTGTGCCTTGAATCAAAAGTTTGCAAATATAAATTGAGGGAAAAGTTTCAAAACAATATTATGTAGCAATATTTTTAACAACAACGTTCTTAAGGTAGCAATAATTTAAAAAATATCTTTTGTATGTAGTAGTAAGATAATCGAAACAGTTTGTAACGATTCACAGTAAATCCATTTCTTGAATTCAAAGAAAACGTTTGTCAACTTTGTCTTGTCGTCAAAAGGAGAAAAAAAAAATAAAACTTCTTAAAAATGACAAACAGAGAGATAAATATAATGTAAATCACCGACAAACTAAAAACCAAAGGACAGACACAGTAGAATCTTCAGAGGAAATCTGCAAGAAGTGATGTAACCATGGGAAACGAACGAATAACTTACGTTTGCTCGTTAAGAGGATGAGAATCTACGAAGCAACGAATAAAATGTACAAGTCGTGTTGTTGTTGTTGTGTTATTGTTGGTGTTTCGTGTCGACACTTAATATTTCTATTATCATTTCTGGTCAGCAAACCAGAAACTTAATTATATCCTGAATATGAAGCGGAAACAGAGGCGGCTCAGCTGTGAGAGTTGTGACGCCAAGTCGGTTGTGGTACAACTACACGTACACGTTGGGATGTTTGTATGTATGTGTGTAGGGATTGACTGCTCTAACTACTACCCAGTTGAAAATATAAGCATGCTAGGGCTATTGATGACATGATTACTGGAACAAGCAAGGATGAATGCTTTACCCTAGTGCTGGCCATTTACCCTCCCGCGGTCACATTGCCTGTTTCAAGCCATCATTCGGCCCGCAGTGCAGTTACTGATTTCTATGCGCTGATTCGCATGAAAATTGAATATGCGAGAAACCCAGTCGGAATCAAACGTGCAAAAACAAAACAAATGCAAACGAAAACATTATTTATGCGAAAGGCAATTTTTTAAGCATGTATTATTGAAATATTATTTAATTGTTGTAAAAAAATTCAATTTCTTGGAAAAATAGTCACCGATATTGCGTCTGGCGTCTTCACAAAATATTGAACCAGATATTGAAAGTCTTATTTTGAGTAAACTCTGTTTCAGTGATGCACGAATTTCTACTGGGTCATTTTTCTATTCGTGGAAAAGCCAAAACACATTTATTTTCATTTTTTTTTCGCTGGAATTTCTTCACACATTTGTACACATACTAGCGCGAAATGTTTGTTGCAAACGTCAGCGCGCTGTCGACTTTTGGGCACCGTAGCTGGCCATCCCTACTTTACCCCATTGCAATCATATCTTACTTTTCTCAGCAAAAGCAATTTGGCAGAATGTCTTGAAAATTAAATAACCGCACCCTTTTCGATAAGCGACAAAAGCAGTGGGATTGAATAAAAACAAAACTTACATTTATACAGAAACGCAAATAAGTATGCTATGTTTTATGTTTATTTTGTATCAAAAATTTTCCAAAGACGCGTAAATTCAGTCACTTGGGTTAATTCGCGTGATCTAGAAATCAATTCAATCTGTCTTTATAGAAAATTTTATCAAAGTCGATGTAGCGGTTCAGCTGTAAAAGTGTTTTTTCTTATTAAAAGCGGTGCCACGCCCCATTAAAGAACTTAAAGATTATAATAACTATTTTTAGGGCTCAATTTGCTTAACGAAATTTCATCAAAATCAGTACATCAGTACAGTCGTGAAAACGTATTTTTTCTTATAGTAGGTGTGGTACCGCCTATATATATGGAATAAAGGTCACATTCTGGATTGCCCCTCTTTGCAACGTTTCCAACAAACAAAAATTTAGTGATTATGTTGTGTTATGGCGGTTAAAAAGAATGGAGCCGTTTTGCAACTGCCAATTTTCACATGAATATTGAGCGAAATAACACACCCACTGATGATATATCGCCCATATTTAATTAAGAGATTTTAAAATTTTTAAATAAAAAAGGTTTAAATTTAAAAAAAAAAACTAAATAAAATATATTCTGAATGGAGCACTAAGCACGAACTTGTGATCTCTACTTTTGTGGTTTGGTTAAATATAAATCCAGTCGTTTCCTAAGACGTTTTAATTTAATATTTTTCTTTATTTCATTTCACCCGTTTCCTCTCTCATTTTTGTAACTTACGGCATATGTCAGAGTGACAACCATGCCTCCCTATGCAATGTGCTAAGAAAGGTAATGTTAAATAGCAATAGAGAAAATTAATAGCCCTAGTTTACTTGCAGACCAAGACAATTCCCTACTGGGTAGCTTCATGAAAGTATTGTATGTATGTATATATGCTTTTGTATGTTTTTGGATGTCAACATTATCAGGGTGGGCAGGCGTATAAGTGAATGAGTAAATGACTGACTGACTCACTTAATAAACACTAACCAGCTCTGCCCTGCCAAAAGGTAGCTGTAGGTACGGCAGTGTGCTACGTCATAACTCGATTGTACGTCTTGTGCACGCCTTTGGGTTGGCGCTCAACGTTTGGCAGTTGTGCTGATTTAAATTTATGCAGGTGCGCATTGAAATGCTTACTGAACTGAACGGAACTGCGCCAAAGCGTATAGGCGTTTGTTGATCAATCAAACGTATACTGTTAAAAAATACCATGGGCATGTCTGAAAACCAATCGAAATTTATTGACTTATATCATTAAATATTACTCGAAAAAATAATAGCTTAAATGGCGCTTAAATGGTGTTTTGAAAGCCATTTTATATAGGTAGAGGAGCAAGTTTCCTTCAGTGAAGATGTTTACTCTTCAAAATAAGCATATACTTAGAGTCTCGTCAAGGAGCTTAATCGGAGCTTTAATCAACAGTTTGATATAAGATCTTATACAAAGTTTGTCATATATATATTCAGCAGATAGTTTACTGTTCTAAAAGCTTAAATAAAGTAAATATTATGGCATATAATTGTTACTTATTTTGCTTAGAATAAAATGACAGCTGTTCTTAGACAAACAATATCCTTCGGTGATGTCGTCGCCTTTCGCAAAACCTTTCATTTTCAAACTTTCAAAACAAATTCTTTATATTTTTTCAATTTTTACTTTTGAAAATTTAAACATAAATATTTACATTCTCAGCTGTCCTGCTGATTAATAATCATCCGGCACTGTATCTCACCGTTAACTTAATCAGCACTTAACTAACTGCATTTTCTGCTAACCGCTGATTAAAGTTCCGATTAATGCTAAACAGGACATTGAGAAAATGGTCCAAAAATATAGCGAACGACTTAATTCCGCAATACCAGCGAGGCGGTCACTTTTTCATATAAAGTGATACAAAAAAAAAAATTTCCTATAAATGTCCAATTTTTCCAAAGTCAATGCGGAATGTGAAGACGCTGGAATTGATAATGAAATGTAATTTATTCCAAGCAACTCTGTTTACACTTCCACTCTAAGAATGTTCACTCTTTTAGTTGAGACGTTAAATCTTCTCAACAATTTTTGCATGTCAAACTCAATTTCAAACTTTTTTCGACACACCTTTCCACTAGCTGCTTCTACTGCAATTGGGCTGAATTTAAGTAGGCGAAGCAGGGCAGCTGCGGGTATTAAAAGTAGCACAAAAGCAAGAGCCAAATGATGACGTTTTTATGTGTCGTTGTTTGATATCGTATTTCTAACGTTTAAACTTTACCAGCTGCATGGCTGGCTGACTGGCTGGTTGGATGAAGAAAGGAGTGAATGGATAGAGAGACATGGATGACATGTTGACTGCGTTGTTGCGCTTATAATTTTCTACGCTTCTGGAATTGCTGATGAAGTGCACACAAAGCGCTGCTGTTTTTGTACTAAAGCACCACTCCTACTTAGGCGGGGGCGATTTAAGGGTTTGCGCAATTTTTCTTGTAAACGCACTTGAAGGAGCAAAAATTACATGGTGTTCAATTTTTGTTTTTTTTATATTTTCAGATTTTGTTTTTGAAAAGAACTTTTTTTTTCAATTGAGCGACATAGCGGAAGAAATAGCAATGCGATACCATATTACTATTGCTATTGCTGTTGATGTTGATGTCGTTGATGATGAGAGCACCAGAACGTTGTTAATGTTAAGGATGGATAGACTGTTGACAACAAGAATAGTGTTTATTTTACTTTGCTATTCATGATTTGGATTGGTAGCGTTGTAAAGCATTTTTTTTCTACACGTTAACACTTAAAAAAAAAAAAATTTTGTGTGCGAACTATTGATGCAGATGGATATCGTTTCTAAGCTCAAAGTTTGCGATTCAAACAAATAGGCCATATGACTTTGTTGCAAAAGTTTTGCTAGGAAATTAACATTTTTCCATTTTTTCTCTTGTTAAGCTGTGTTTAAACTTTGATTTAAGCTTTTCATTTAAAAAAACATAATAAACTTTTTATTGAACGCGTCTGTCGGAAGTTCAATCATTGCTTTATTCATATTCGTGTCACTGTCTGAATAGTTATCTGACTCTGTCTGATTGTCAAATAAGATTGTTCGTCTAGGAGGTGCTGACATCCCCACCCGTTGTTGTAAAAAAAATTAATTTATTTGGGATAACCAAGTCGATTGTGTCGTATTAAGCAGAAGTGAGAAAGTTTGTGGTGTGATAATATTCAACACTGTCGCTCTGACAGAAAAAGTTTTAGTGTGGGAGCTCATTTTCTAAAGTTTTAAAAAGTCAAACTTTTAGAAATTCATACGTAACATCATAACTTTTTGGAAATTTTTACCATGCGCCTGTAATTCACGGATAAAATCTGTTGGTTTGAAGTAAGTTGAGTCACTGACATCGAGCCAATTAATTAGCACATTGAAATACGAACACAACGAAGAAAATATAGGGTGGGACATCGAGAGTTTATTTTTAATTGTTTCAAAAAAAACACCGTTTAATATTTTCCAAGAATTTTTGCTTCACATGCTTTTGATAAACGTGCAGACAACCATAGCTATATCGATTTAGGAGGTGATATTTATCATGAATGTATATGTAGATTTTACTGAAACTGATACGCCCCTTTCGATTCGATTCGAACAAACGGAATGGCAAAAAAAAATAGAGTATAACAAATCGGAGAGGTCGAATAAAATGCTTTCTTCGGAAATTCATATTTTTTATTGACTTGTTCGGGTGGCCCACATCATTGGTGCTATATTTTTTTTAAGTTTCAAGTAAACTAATTTATCACGGCAATGTTTTCGCAACAACATTTTTTCTCCCTGTGCTCAAAGTAGCTAACAACATCCATATTGTGGGTTCAGGTTTACTTCGGCCTTATTTGGTCTCTTGCTGTTGTTGCTGCTGCTGCTGCCCGTGTTGTTGTTGTTGTTGCTGTTATTGTTATGCGCTGTTGACGACTGTCGAGTGGCGGACGAGCGGGCGGGCGGTAGTAGCTCGGGGGTTTGATGGTTGACAATAATAACAAAATAATGTTTATAATCTTTGAACTCCGCTGTTTCAAGTTAATTTATATTCATAAGCGAAATTGGAGTACAATTACGGTCCGATTATTCTAGCCGGGCTCATATTTTCAAAAGCACAGAAAAGAGAGGGAATGAAATTATGAAAGAAAGCATGATGCTAGCGAAAGAAAGTAAGAAGAGGTCGTCTTGTTTGTGTTGTGGGTGGAAAATATCGTAGATATAATAGCGATGCTGATGTTGATGTTGATGATGTTGTTGTTTATAAAGCCGGTAATAATAACGACGATGATGATGTTGTTGTTGTTGTTGTTGTTTATACGCTCTTTTCATGGCTGTTCAAACTTGGGTGTGATTTTGTTTTTACAATTTTCTTTTTGATTTGGTTACAGGCATAAAAGAGTGCGACCCCATCATTGTTGCCACCACAGGAGTTGGGGGGGATAGACGGTGCTGCTACTTGGCGCCTTGTGGGTTTGGCGTCATTTATGTCATGTCATGACATGTCACCTATTTTCAGACAATTTGCCTGTGGCGGCATTTGTTTTTCCTTCCTTCCTTCCTTCCTTCCTTCTTTTGCTCGTTCGTTCGTTCTTTCATTTCTTCATTCCTCAACTTTCAAAAGCTTAGCTAAATATGTTCTAGCATATTTTTTATATGAATGTGTCTATAGCTATGTGTTAATATGTGTACAGATATGTTGGTGTATTTGTTGGCATCCGCATTTTTGGCGCCAGACAGCTTATCACCAGCTGTGTGTGCGCGCTCAAAGCTTAAACTAGCATACAGCATCAGTACCATCAGTATGAGTATTGCCAACGCCATCGCCAACGCCATCATCATCAGCAACAGCAACAGCATCAACATCAACATCATCAGCATGACTTGTGTGTTGAAATGAAAGACAGCCGCAGTATAGTGTGGACGGACATCTTTTAAATCCTTCAATGTTGTGTTGAGAAAAAACTAAAATCAAGAAACATCCGTATGCGATTTTTATGATCTTTGGTTTTATGAATTGTTTAGAACGTGTCCTGTGTCCCTTGTTCTGTTTGGTAATTTTTTCTTTTTTTTTAAGTTTTGTTTAGTTTTAATGTTGGCGCGTATTTTTTTTGCATGCACTTATGTGCAAATGTGAGTTCCCAACATAAAATTTTTACAATAAGAAAATATTTTTCTGAATAATATTTTTATAGTTTAAGAGATTTTTACTCAGTTTGACCTAAACTGTTTTTAATCCTAGCGAAAAAACCACACAGAGAAAACATTTTTTCATTTATTTTTTATTATTAAATACCAATCTGCCGTAAGACATACAGGTTTGTAAGTCACAGTTGACCTCGAGTTGACCTTGAAAATTAGTCATTGGCAAGGCAAATTTTCTTGGACGCCTTATAAGCTTTATAACTTTTGCATACAACATTTATCACTACCTTACTTAGGTCTTGAGATATTGGGCTGGGGAAAACAAAATGATGCACACTATGTACCTATACATAGATAATTTGACTTTGTAGGGTTACATTTTTTATATCTCTAATGGCTATTCAGGTCAACTGTAGTGTAAAATTAATCGTTAAGGAAATCTAAAATAAAATTGTGCAATGAAACCGGTAGGCCAACAGGTAGTCACTTACTCCTGCAATCTCGTATACTATTCTATGTGAAGGGCCTAGAGGCAAAATATGTAATATTTGGTGAACTATAAGAGTAATCCTAATAAAATTTTGTATGGAGGTGTCGGTTACTATAAGCTTTGAAATTATATGGAGTTCGACACGATTTTGTTAGTGGGCGTGGCACCTCCCATTCAAGCAAAAAGCGTTTTGTGCAATATTTGGTGAACTGTACGAGTAATCCTAATGAAATTTTGTATAGAGATGTCGGTTACTATAAGCTTTAAAATTAATTGGATTTCGACGGGATTGAATCAGTGGGCGTGACACCTCCCATACAAGCAAAACACGTTTTGTGTTATATTTAGTGTGCTATGAGAGTTATCTTTTTAAAATTTGGTATAGAGATATCGGTTAGTAAAAACTTTGAAATTAAATGGACTTCGACGGGATTGCATCAGTGGGCGTGGTACTTCCTACTATAACAAAATGTTGCAAGTGGGTCATTTTGTGATTTATTTAAATATTTTTCGACTGGTTCAAATTTTTTTAACCTCTTTCAACATTTTCCATATTTTTCCGACTTCAATCAATTTTTTTAGAGATATTCAACTTTTTTCGAGATTTTCAACCTCTTTCAACTTTATTCAGCCTCATTCAAGTTTTTCGACTTTTTCAACCATATTCGACTTTCATTCAACTTTTTTAGAATGATTCAACTTCTTTCATTTGTTTCAACATTTTTCAACCTCTTTCAACTTTTTTCAACATTTTCCAACTTTGTCAACCTTATTCATCTTTTTTGACTTATTGAACCCCATTCAACTTTTTTAGAGTTATTGAACTTTTTTCAACCGTTTCAACATTTTTCAATCTCTTTCAACTTTTTTCAACATTTTCCATATTTTTCCGACTTTTTGAACGTCATTCAACTTTTTTAGAGTTATTCAACTCCTTTCATTTGTTTCAACATTTTTCAACCTCTTTCAATTTTTTTCAACATTTTCCGACTTTGTCAACCTTATTCAACTTTTTTGATTTTTGAACCTCATTCAACTTTTCTAGAGTTATTCAAGTTTTTTCAACCGTTTCAACATTTTTCAACCTCTTTCAACTGTTTTCAACATTTTCCATATTTTTCCGACCATGTCAGACTCATTCAACTTTTTTCGACCTCATTAAATTTTTTTAGAGATATTCAACTTTTTTCGAGTTTTTCAACCACTTTCAACTTTATTCAACCTCATTCAATTTTTTCGAATTTTTCAACCATATTCAACTTTTTCAACCTCATCAAATTTTTTTTGAGATATTTCAACTTTTTTCGAGTTTTTTAAACTCTTTCAACTTTTTTCAATCTCATTTAATTTTTTCAACTGTTTCAACATTTTTCAACCTTATTCAACTTTCTTCGACTTTCGAACCTCATTCAACTTTTTTCGAATTATTCAACTTCTTTCAACTGTTTCAACATTTTTCAACCTCTTTCAACTTTTTTCAACATTTTCCATATTTTTCCGACTTTTTGAACATCATTCAGCTTCTTTCGACTTTTTCATCCTCTTTCAACTTTTTTTTGAGTTATTCAGCTTCTTTCAACTGTTTCAACATTTTACAACTTCTTTTAATTTTTGTCAACACTTGCCATATTTTTCCGACTTTGTCAACTTCATTTAACTTTTCTTGACTTTTTCAACATCGTTCAACTTTTTTCAAGATTTTCAACTTTTTGGAGATTTTCAACCTCTTTCAACTTTTTCAACACTTTTCACTTTCACGCTTCAACTTCTCTCAACTTTTTTCTGTTCCATTTTTTTCCGACTTTTCCAACATTTTTCGCCTTTTCAACCCAAACTACTTTTTTAACCTTTATTGACGTTTTTCAACCTCTTACAACTTTCCTAAATTTTATTTTTGGCTTTTCAACTCTTTTCAATGTTTTTTAAATATTTCAACTTATTCAATATTAGTCAACTTTTTTCAACAAATTTCATATTTTTTCGATTTTTTCAACCTCAGAACGAAAAACCGAACAGTGGTCGGTCTCCAGGTACTATGTTGCTAAAAGCCATTATCAAAATACATATTTTCTTTAAGTCCGTCGATTTTTAGCCAAGAAATCACTAAGTGTTTTAAAAGGTATAAGTCAAATGGTTTCCTTTTAAAAGCCCTTAAGTCGTAAATATGTTTGCATAAAAGTACTGAATTCTGGCAAGAAAAAAGATACAAGAAAGAGCATGTCATGCCATGTTTGTATCATTTATGACTTTTTTTAAAAAAAATAATTTTCAGAAAATTTCGCTACTTAAATATGGAGAACTCTGGAAAATATGTCTCAAAGTTTCAAATGGATTTCCCACTTTCATCTGAGAAAAATCGATTTGGATTCAACACGCTAGTCGTTTCCATCCGAAACATAAATTGGAAATAAGGACTTATTCTGCTTCCTTTCCATTCTGAACTCATTTATTGATTGGAGGACATTGACCATGTAAATTCCTGCAATTTTTTTTTCTTGAGACTTTTTTCGAATATGGATTTTTCATGTTTTGTAAAATTCTTTGGCGAAAATTTTGAAGCACCGCCATTTGTTTTAAGACATTATTTCAAGGCATTTAACTGTCGTCTGCCTAGGGCATGATATTGGTCTAAGGGGACGTCCATTAATTACGTGAGGTGTTTTTTTGAAAATTCTCCTCCCCGTTGGTGAGATTTTGCCGGACCCCCTCCCCCATATTTTGACTCACGTAATTAATGGACGTCCCATAATCAATAGCTAATATTTTTCTTTGAAACGAAATGATTGTTTTTTTAGGGGTTGAATGGGAAAATTAGCATAGCTTTGCATTTTTTCCAATAGAATTCTTTTTTTACAATTCTCACCCGAAATGAACAAAAAGCATTTAACATTTTAGTACGTACTTGTTTGTGTTCCCGATGCTTTGAACTATAGGCTAAATAAATAATTCAAGTGCGCTGCGCTTCTCTAGAAGTACGAGCCAAAAGCCCAGGCCGTAGGGCAAAGGTTGCCAATGACAATTATCTATGTATAATACCTGAAAAAGTTGCCATTAATTGCAAAATCGGGGAAAGCAAAAATTTAAATTCCTTACAATTTTCACTACTATTTAAAACCAAATTTCTAGTTAAAATGAACATTATATAAATATTTCTATTAATTAAGGGATTTATATAATCTCTTATCAAATATTTTAGAACACTCGCTAGATGCATTCGATAATGATAAGGCGAGTAATCAGCTTATAACACTTTTGTAGTGTGAGAAGATTGTTACACATCATTCTTTCCCCATGGAAACAAAAGTGAACTCCTGCTATTATAATTATTTACATTATTTTGGGCAATCTGCGAGACATATCAATAGAGTAATTAAATAAAAAATCAATTTAAATTAAATTTATAATTCAATACATATATCGAAAATATTTTGGTCAGGACAAAGAAAAAATTTTATCTACACTAAACAAATACCACAATATAATACAATTTAAGCTGAAGACCAAAACAATAATAACAAACTTTGTTTGTACATTAAAACTTCCCAAAATATATGTAGTAAGTAGGAGAGCTGGCAGCCACTTTGAGGAACGTACTTGGTACAATGCTAAAGTTTTGTGTATACATACTTGCTTTAGTACTAGTAAAATAAGTAAATCAATATCGGGCAATATTGATGCGGTTGCATAGGTACACCCTAAATGTTTTCAATTTCAAAATATTGCTGAAAAAAAAACATTCTCGTGCAAAGCTGACTGGCTTTCGAATATTTCTCAATTTATATATATTTTTATATATAAAAAAAAGTGCCAGACGATTTTTCGCAGTTGCAAATACCTGTCAGGTGAGCCCTAAGTGGAAGTAAATCTGTTGTTGATGAGACCCTAGGTCCGCGAAAGGTGAGGTGAGGTGAAGGAGTTGGGGCTCTAGCATAAAATAATAAAAGTGTGATCAAAATTTGGGTGACGTACCTAGCCTCAGAGATGTAGCCATCTATTAATAGATACTGTTTGCAACTACCCTCCATAATTTCTTTCAGTTTTATCGAACGCAAGTTATTTCTTGAAACGTTGATGGCCTTTTTTTTATCAAACTGAACTATCGGCATATTCGCGTTTGTTATGATGATCAATCATTTAATTTCAAATAACTTCTCAAATAACAAATATCCTTACATGGATTATGTAGAGCACATAATTTTGGCCACCCTCTTACTCCACTAGCAGTTCTCTACACAAATTACTCTTGTAACTATCGAAAAATTGGAGAGTTTCTCATAAATCGTCAACTTTGCATAGAGTGCCGATACAGCCATGGTCTTAATGTATTAAAAACCCAATTAAGAAATAATTTTGTCAATTTGCTTCCCAAAATTGTAACTGGGAAAAATATATTTATGTTAAATAAACTTCTGTGTATATCCCTACCTATATACGAGCATATAAAAAATGTTTCAAGTATTATTGCTCTCAAGGTTTTTTTGTTTTTTGGTGTTGCTTCCTCCATTTCAAATATTAATATAATTTTATATCAAATCCTTGGAGAATTTCCGGTTGCTGATTTTGATTTAAAAACAGTTCATATTAAAGAAAATCTATGCTATTCCTTGGAGGCTTTCACTATTTGTGTGTGTGTGTGTGCATGCACAGTACGTTGTTTATTATTTACTTGCACTCGTATTTGTGTTGTATTCGGTGGGGTTCTGTCAAGTTGTTGTTTAAGTTACGAGTAGTTGTTTAAAAAGTGATTTATAAAGGTTGCGCATTGAATTTGTAAAATTTGCACGTCTTCAAATTTTAACTGGAGCATAATTTTCTTTTGCTAAAAGACATCAAACAAAACTTTTGCAAAAGTGTTATAGTAGAATTATAATATTTCATATTTAGATTTACGTTTTAATAGATATTAAAAAAGAAATGAGTACTACAATTTTTTTTTGCTTAATATTTGTCTGAAAATGTTTACTACATATCATATCATTTAATATGTACTCGTATTTCTGATTTAGAAAATTATGTAAAAACAGGTCAAAATTATTTTCTTTAATCATAATTTTAAGAAATCTATATTATAGTTTCGAAATTAATACATGTATGATCTCAATAATTGATAGTACGCAATGACTTTATTTTGCCAAAATACCTTTCCATTAAATGAAGTGTGAACCAAATCGAGTCAAAAAGTTCTATTTTCGACTGTATTTAGAACATGACTTTGCTTCCAGCAGTGGGGTTTCTGGGTTTTGACACCTGAACTTAATTCCTGAGTAATAGGTAATGTACTGAAAAATACCTTCAAAAAGAGATACATATTATAGTGGTTATGGACAATATTTGTATATCTCACAATTCCAACTCTTTCGAAAATTTTCGTTTCGATTTTTCGGGCTTTTTGGAAAAATAGCCCAACCGCTTTATGAAATTTATATTTGACAATGCTCAGGTGAGATAATAAGTCAATTCTGATTTAAATTTCTGAACGCCAAAACTTGAGGGTGGAACATATGTATGTATTTTTATATCATCGTGATCTGTTACGTTAACCTAGGTCATTTGGAGAAAAAGATTCAATTATATTAAGAAACTATAACTCATTTCGAAAAATGTTCTGAAGCTAATCTCAAAAGCTACTTAACTACTTCTCTCTTGTAAATAAAAAAAAGTGTACTCATGTAGTTCTCTGATAAGTACAGCCACTACCACTGAAGTATTCTCGTAAAGCTTAAAAACAAAGTCTCAGTTCAGCGATGGAAGTCTTATTCGGTTCATAATTTGTTCAGTTCAATGTTAGCTCTAATACTTAAGCTGTCTAAGAAAACTAATGTTCCAACTTTAGAGATTGTCTTTGAACTTTCTATGAAGATTATTTTGCTGAATTACTCAAAATGAATGGACCGCGGTGAAGACATATAAGTCCAGTAGTCCATTGTATGGAGGTCTTTAAGCTTTCCCAGCTCATCGACTTTTGTTTAGTGGTATTATTAGTGTCAGTAATGTATGATATATTATGCTAAGGTCTAGGTAGCACAAGATGCAGTGTTACGCTTATTGCCTTAAAAAGACAGAGTGTGGTGCTCCCGAAATTACCAGAAGGCTGCTCTTTATACTCATATAGTTTCTTTTGAACAACAACCATCACCTCTTGACATAGTTTTACCGATGGCTGCACTCAGTTGTAGTTACTTTTATCACAATTAATTGTTTATTTAATTTATTCGTGAAATATATAGCTTTTCAACAAAATAAGGTTTATATTCTTAAGAGACAACTATTTAAAATTAAATTAAAACATTCTTAACAATATTCAGTAAAACGTTAAAATTGACTGCACTTAACTCTGTCTCCTAATTGTGCTGTAAAAAGTGCAACTATATAAGCCAGAGCGTATGTCAATTAAATGTAAATATTAGAAGCAAAGTACTTAGATAGAAGAAGGCATACAACACACAAAACTGCAGCAGTAAAACATCAAGCCAATGAGCAATTTAAATTTTAATGCCTGGACTTTTTAACTACCGGTAAAAATTGAAGTTTTAAAGTTTTTAGACAAAATTCGTGCAGTCGTACGTAAATTCGATAGTTAAAACGCAACAAAATCAGAATTCGTATTAGAGTTTTATGAGGTAGAAGAACCTAAAATGGTACCTATTGCAAATATATATTATAATTAAATTGTCTGTTTAGAACACAGAAGAACGACTCTGAATACGACATATGTACATAAATGTGTATGTATGTATGTATGCATACTTTGCATTCGCCATGAGAGCTGGTTGCATGGTGTAACTAAAGTTAATGTAGAGAGATTGGGTGTTGAATTGCACTTATGGCAATTGTGGCATTTGAATGTTATTCGGGCAATTTAATATAAATCCATGTTTTGAACGATACACAGTAAAAACTAAACCTTTAGAGTATGCTTACAGTTAAATTTTTCAATACATAAATTACCCTTCGAGCCTAACTTTAGTTGGTCTAAGAATACAAAATAAGTCCATTTCTAATATGTCTATTCCTTTTTTTTTGTACTCTGCTAATATATTTAAATGTTAGTAAAATTTTGATAATATTTGCTACAAATTTATTATCAACGCAATGAGCTGCTTCTATTGTATACGCTCCGATTTAATAAAAGGAAAGTTCACATCTCAGTAGAAATTGCACGTGCGAATATCTAATTTTAGCACATTTGTACTGCATGTGCAAAAATACTTTATCCAAAACATACGATTTATTCCTTTTGTCTTATTTTTAACTTGTCATGCTACGCCCACGTGAATAATCACCGTGTGTACTTGCACACTTTGCACAAAAAAAGGTTGAAAAAAATCGGAAATGACTATTTTCGACCTTTCCCTATTGATGCAAAAAAAATTTTACTTTGAAACACCCTAAATTTTGTTTTTGCTCCAACCGATGAGGAATGGTCGGCAATAGCTTTTGGATATACCTTAGGGCGGCTCCGGACCTTGGAAAGCACCAAAAGGGTCGAAAACGGTACTTTCCAAGGTCCGGATCCACCCTGAGTGATATCCAAAATTACTTTTCGAACTTACCCAAATGATTGGGACAGAAAATTTCCCGAAAATGGGTCAAAAACAGTCCATTTCAGGGTCCTCTTTCCATTGATTGGTGCATAACATTTTTTTTTTTAAATTGTACCGAAATCGGGTAGTTTTGGGACTCGGAAACACCTCTGGTGATGGTCAAAATCCATTTTCGACCTCTTTTCTTCGATTGGTGCATAACATTTTTTTTCGAATCGGGCAGTTTTGGGATTCGGAATCACCTCTGATGATGGTGAGAATCCATTTTAGACCTCTTTCCCTCGATTGGTGTACAGTACAGTCGCGTTAATCCGGACACTCGCTAATACGGACTTCCCAGTAATCCGGACATCTCTACGATTCGGACATTTTTGAAATTTTGCCTCTACAATTCGGACAAAACTAATTCAAAGTATGTTTTGGTTAGCAAATAGACTGTGGCTGGCACGAACATGTCAACTTTGATTTTTTCAAATTTATTTCGTTAAGTTACGGGGCTCTTTTTGAGTACATAATCATACTCGTTAGTTTTTGCAGGCATTTTGCTGATTTAAAGTTTGTGGGTTTTTTTCAGTCATTTTATTCCTTACTCATATAATTACAATTTATTTATAAAAACATTAAGAAGTGAATGAAATACATTCATATACGCCTCAAATATGCATTCTACATATGTATATGTAATTTATATAATAATTATTAAGTTTTCTGTATTCCGGACAAATCCAGTTATTCGGACATACTTCGAAACTATATGTGTCCGGATTAGCGCGACAGTACTGTATAACATTTTTTTCGAAAATGGACCGAAATCGGGGACTTTTAGGACTCGAAACCACCTCTGATGATGGTCAAAATCCATTTTCGATCTCTTTCCATGGTTTGGTGCATGGTCCATTTCTGGGGCAATTTTGTCTGCGTTTTCAAAACACGAAACGACATAGATCATTAATTATTACACATATTATTTTCAACCTCTACATACACCAGACTTTAATGACTTCAACTAATCGAATCTCTCAATAAACTTTCCTACCGTGTAATTGTAGCATACGCGCCGTAGTCATCATCGTTGTCATCGTCTCTGGGTTACTTGGGTAACTCTAAACTTTAAGGCACTTTAACCTCAGTTCACCGCATTTCTTCACATTACACCACAATAGCGTAGTAGACAAATGCAGCCCAGAAGCATCATCATCATTGATGGCACACAACAACAACCACTGCTGGAAAACTTATTAAATTGTCTCTAGCAAAAACCAGAGCAGCCTGGATGATTGTTGGTCGGCCCTGTGGTACTCGTGGGGGAAGTGCTATTAATTTCCGTTTTAAATTTCCTTTGCGGACAGGGAACACAAGCCGAACACGAACACAAAAAAAAAGGAGCCAACGCTTTGAGTGCATACAGTTAAATGTGAATCGAAGCAATCGGAATCGGAAACCAACAAAAGCGGTGGGGTGGGGTGAGTGGAGACAGTAAAAGTACGTGTAGTACCGCAGAGGTTTTAGCACAAATAAAATGCATTCATGACCAAAAAGAGACCATTTCCATGTAAATGGAGTTTATTTATTTTTATTTGAAAAAAATATTAGCTCAGAAGGAAAAAGTGTTATATGCATATCCTTGTGTTTTAGATCCTTGTAACGTTTTAAGTAGGTATATGTATACGAGCATATGTAGTGCTGTAAGTAGATTTTAAAGCTTCTTACCACAACATACAATTGTATGCTTATATGCGAGAGTATGCGTTAAAATCCAAATGCAACAAGTTACAGCAAATATCGCGCAGGAAATCCTTGACGAGGTCCATACTCTCTCACACCCACTTGCGACAAGCACTATGTGCTGTTTTAGTGCACACAATTTCATAACGTAAAACCATTTGGCAAAACACCCATAGTGTAAAGCAACAATATGGATTTGTAGAAAACAACAATGCACCAGACAGTCAGACAGATGGACAGACAGACAGAACTCCATAAAAATGGGGCAATCGTCTATAGTCAACGTTATCCTTATATGACTTGTTGCTGTTGTTGTAGCAGCTGTAGCCACAATGATTTTTTTTTTGTTTCTTCCTTTTGTATTTTAGTACTTTCTCAACACCCTTTAGCTTCCTTTTGTATTGGTACACCTTGCATATCCTTTCCTTTGCTATATTCGTTGTGTTATTGTCACAAAAGCATTTCAAAGTTCCGCTTTAAAAGCGACGAACGGCAGGCATCGTAATCGGAGCAACAAGTAACATATGTTTACTTCCTTTTTGCCACGCGACGGCAACGATGTTGTTAAGTCGAGCGCCTTCTTGCTAGTAACATCATTATCATCTTCTTCTTCATCGTTGTCATCTTTATCTTCATCTTCATTTTATTTGACTTCTGAGCATCCTGTGTAGCAGCAGCATTTTCTTTAGTCTTTTAGTCCATGATTTCAATGCAATGCTTCTGTGTAATTCTAGCTTAGTTTTGAAAAAGTGGGCGCTCGCTCACTCGCTCGCTCTATTGTGCCTTTATAGAAATTAGATTTTTTATATTTGATTGCAATAGAGCTGCACTTAGAGAAAGTGTTATGCATAACAAAAGATGTCCATTTACATTTTTGAAAAGTTTGCTTAGCCCCATAGAATCTTTCATATATTACGTAACGCAATCGGATGAGAGAGGGGGGGGGGGATTGGTGGGTTCAATCGACACAAATTTTTAATGTCAAAAATATGAAATCAGGAATATATAATAATATATATAAGGTAGCCGTTTTCAAAGTCAATCATAATCACCTCTTGTTATCATCGTAAAAAAAGGTCTACACTTTTGTACATTTAAGTTCTAACTTCGTGAACTTTTTTTCCACATGACCATGTTTGTTTCTTTTGTATTAAAATTGATTTGTTTTTTTAATATATAAAAATTACAAAAAACCACAAAACAATTAAATTATTCTTCTCGCTATTTACTAACTACGTTTTTACACAGCGAAGATAGAATGATTTTTGGAGATGGAAGAAGGATTACATTAATTTTGTTTATTTAATCATTCACCCATGGGGTATCTATCCCTATGCACCCCTCTGTCTTTGGCACTGGCTAATTAATATATGTATGTAGTGCATAAATATATATTTTATTCCTAATCTTATCTACATGTGCTTTACGACTTTTGTATTCGATTTTATAATCATTACTCATGTATGCAATACAGTAGACTCGCGGTAACAAAAACACCACTCTACGTGAACATATTTTTTTTTTTACATTAACTACATACTTCATAGCGTGAACAAAATGAGAAATCCCTATAACGTGCACAAATTTAAAATGTATTCAACATAAAAAAAAAGTTCATTTTGTTTTCTTCATTTGTCGTTTATTCGAATAGCTTTTATAGAACGGGGTGTCCCACGTACATCCTTCTGCTGAGTCATAGCATTATTGCTGTGATTTTCTCATTTATGTAGTTTAGTGTACGCTGCTAACTTGGCATGATTTATTCTAAAGATTCTCGTTAAAAATACCGAAGTTATTGTCTCATATGAAAACGCGAAAAAACTGAAAAACCAAACCTTTTCGTTTTAGTAAAAAAGTTGTTGCTTGCATATGAATTGTAATAGGAAACAAACTGTTTGCGCTGTCCGCAGGTTTGATCTAGAAAACTAAAATGTTGGCACAATTTTCTTCAAAGCCGTTTCTATAATATAGCATTATGGGACCGCAAATTAAAAAAAAAATCAAAAAAACCCTTTCGGCTGTATTTTGTCAGCATTTTCAGCCACATGAAAAATGTGGGCGTGGTTTGAAAACAGAAGGTGGCCACTCCTATTCAAAAAAATACCTAAAATTCTATATCTTGGCTCCTAAGGTTGTTTTTTCTACGTTTTAGTAAGTCGGTTTTATCGTCAAATTTCAACGAAATCAGACAGAAACTATGTCTTTGCCTTTTACAGGTTTGAGTTAGGAAGTTAAAATTTTGGGACAACAATTTTTAAGCCTCAAGCTAAAATATAGAAAAAAAAAATATAAAATCAATCAACAAAACTTTGAAAAAAATACACCCTAATGCATATGTATATGAATCATGAATTATAAAACGCACATGTCTAATTTTTGTAATTTTTTTTTTTTTTTTTTTTTGGAAAATACGACCTTCGTTAACATGAACAACTTCGCCAACATGAACAAACTTAATTTTTAATAGTTCACGTTATCGAGAGTCTACTGTATGTGCGAATGGCAACAGGGCTTTATTACGTATAATCAGCGCGAAAATGCTGAATGCAAATTCATTGCTATGAGAATTATATAGTTCACATAGAAGCTGTTCGCTATACATTTTTTGTTTTCAAGAATAGCAATGTTTCTAGAGGGTAAAATTAAATTGTAAAGAAATAGCCATTTGAAATAATTGATACTTACATAGAATCTTGTAAAGATTAAAAACTTCTGAACGAATTTCGGATATCTTGAAATCTATAAGAGATAAAGAAAAATTTATTTCACAAAAGTTTTGTTTTATTGTTAAGTAATGTAAGTGACTGCATTAACATTCATATTGTATGTATGTATGTTCATACTAATTTGTATTAGTCATATTTTTTATAATTACCATATTGAATAACAATATACAAATATTTAAAGGGGTAGATTACCACTGCTATCTAATCTCATTAATAAACAATAAAAAAATATTAATTTCGCATAGGTGTGAGAAAGTTTAAAATTTATTGATAGGCATAATTTATGACGCTTAAAGCAATGATACCACAGTGTCCTAGAGGGTTGGGAAATATTTGTAAGCATGAAAGCCAGAAGTGAAACCTTATGGTGAGCTATAAAAAAAATGCATATCTAAATCAAGATAAATCTGTAAATAAGTCAAAGGCATTGTAACCAAAAAGTTAATCCATGGTATTTAATATGGCTTAGCGTTATCATTGACCCATATTTCTCAGAGCATTACCGTCAATGCTGACTGCTAAGGCAACATGATAACCAACTTTTTTTGATAAGGTTTCAATAGACGGTGCCACTAGCTCTGTAATGTGATCGATTTTGCCCTCTCGTTCATTAAACATCACCAAAAATGTTGCGAATAGATTTGTGAATCATATTCATAAGCCGAAGCTTCTCCTGAAGTTTAAAAATATTATTCTCTCTGGATTTTCAATGTACATTTTCCTGTGTGAGAATTTTTAAGTTATGCATATGGTTTAATTTCTTGTAATTTATTTTATATAGATATTTTTGCATACATTCATATATGCATGTGTGACAATCTTATATAGGTACACAAAAGTAAACAATATGTTGGCATCTATCCACACCACACACACATCTAGGTATGTATGTACTCCTAGGTATATAAAACAAAAGACTTTAAATTTGCAATTTTTCTCAATTAAATAATAACTGCGTGACCGTTCGTTCTTTGCTCTTCGTTGTTGCGAATTCTTACGCTCAATTTTTTTACTTTTCTTGAGTGTGAGATTATCATTTAAATCGCCTAGACATCCAGGTTTTCCATAAAACTCCGAAAAATTTCAGATTGTAAAGTTTACTCACTGCTGTTGTTGCTGTTGTTGTTGGTTATAGCCACTTTGTGTTCAGTCAGCCTGTTGTTTTCCACTCAATTACTGAGAGCGGTGTCAAACAGCGACATTGTAAAGCAACATGTCGCTAGCTGTTGCTGTTGTTTTTGTTGCCTGCTCTTGTTCTCATTTTGGTGTTGCTCCTGCTGCCCCCCCTTCATTGCTATCGGCTACATACGACGACGATATATCCTGTGGTGCCATTAATTGTTGCTTCTGTTCCAATTTTCTTTGCTTTGCTATTCCTTTTAGTTTCGTTTTGTTTTTTCTTTATTTCCCTATTATTGTTGGTGTTGTTGTTGTCGCTGCTGCTGCTGCTGCTGCTGTTGCTGTTGCTTTTTGTAGATGCATGGACAGACAGAGTCGCTTGTTGCTTTTTCTATAGTGCGCCGGCGCATCACATGCATTTGGCTGTGTGTATGTATTGACCAATTTGTTCATGTATTTGTTTAGGTTAGTGAAAATTATGTTCCACAATATGAAAAAAGGATAAAGGCATAGAAAGTTTAAGGTAAATTAAAGCGAATACTTATTATTTAATAAGTTGGTTTTGTGCTGTAACTATCCAGGTACTACTACTACTACTACTATGCAGGTACTACATTGATATTCGTGTCAGAAACAATTGTTGCCGAAATTTCGAAAAAGAAAACTAATCGATGTAAGGTCATGGCTTGAAATCAAGCACTCTTCTATTTACCTCCATGCTGTAAGACTTCTTTCCAAGTTTTTAGCCCGAGTGATAAGTTTTCGGTAATCACTTGGTCTCTTGAATTAATATTCGTATTGGCTTTCTTTTCAAACCTAGCAGTTGATATGTTGATGTACTTTTTTTGACTGCCTTCAAATCGTAGTTATCGATGTCAGTTTTTTACTAGACTATATTTATCTAGCTCTCTTTGATCACCAGCCCCATGTGATGTCTTCAATCTCAATGAAGGTTATGCAGAAAAATCACTGGGTGGCAGGTAGCTAAACTCAAATATATTGTAGCCATACTGCACTGCAACGATGGGCAAAACACGTAAAATGTGCCACTTATGGCCCAATGCGCCTATTGAGGACAGCTTCTCTCGTTTTATTTGATCAGTGTTCCTTTATTTCTACACTCATGTAGTCCTTGTTTGATTCTTGGAATTAAGTAGCTTTTGATTTATTTCTGAATTTTTTTTTTGTTATCAAGATCGAATTTATGGTGGTGTTATTTTCTGTTGTTGAAATTGTTGCTTTTTTTTTGTAAGTAACATTTGCTTTCAGAATTTTGCTCACTTAGGCTGTACAGTCATTCAAAACTTACATGGAACATTTAGATTAATTTTGCCCAGATTCCAAAATCCGACGCAAATTTAAAATCGTTCAAACTCGCTAGTATTTCAAGGACTAGTCTTTGTGAAAGTTTTCTGCTTATAGTTGTTCTGTTTGGACTAAAGTCCGAGGATGTTCAAATACTACGTTGATCAGAATATTGTTGATTGCACTGAAATGGGATATGCCGTGATAGCTTTTGTAGGATATAGTGACGCCTTTTTGTAGATGGGGAAAATAAAGCTAATAACTTAGTCGACAGATAAGAATCATTATCTCTGAATTTGAGTACTGAATTCATGCAGGCACTTAACCAAAATATCACAATGGGTTCCGGCAGATGTGTTGTTCTTAAACTACTTGACATCTAAGCCTTCTTATCTTTATTGCGGGGGTGATGTTATTTAAAGTTCAATCAGTTTACCTTTTAAATAACCGCTAAACAATTCTAGCAAATATTACTTCATACATCTGAAATTGTCTGTGGGTTTGAGGTCAAATTTTGATTTATCTTAACTGGCTAGTTTCCATTGCTGGTTGTCAGCTGTCTGTCAGCATTTTTGTAAAAGCTTCGTGGTTTTTCATGCACGCTAGCCTTCCACAATTTTGATCTGGAACTTCTCATCAATTAAATTTTCATTTATCCCTTCTGCTGGCTGTATACCCTTCGCGAACTGCTCTTGTCTTGCAGTGCAATAATCGCATGCTTAATTTGTTGACCCTTAGGTCATTAGCGATTGAACCTGCAGGCGTATTTAGAAGTTCTTCAGCAATGTGATCTCGGGTAACTAATTTATTGAATGTATTGAGTGCCTTTTGTCGGTTCACATAAGTAGCTTGCAATTTGACCATTTATTAAATTTGCAAAAAGTACCCAAAGGAATATCTTGACTGATTTAACGATTTTGACTGTCACACCAATTATTTCTATAACAAAGTCCTTACAATCGCATAGGAAGGTTAAGTTTATTATCAGTTATTTTTATCGCTTATCGTCGCATCGCAACCAAAAGTGTGGAACTTGTCTATTGTTGTATGGCTGTTGCTGTTGCTTTATAGAATTTATTGTAGTGAAGAAAGAGAATGTTGGCGGCGGCGGCGACGACGATGACGACGTTAACAGCGCTGACTCAAAGCAGCTAAGCTGCGGCAGACGCAGCAGCAACAGGAGCAAAGGTATGTGGTGGATATGTAAGGGTGCATGTACAGTTTGTGGGGGTTGTGTATGTACGTATGTGTGTTTGTGTGTGTGTGTGTGTGTGTTGACAAGGTTTCCCAAGGGAAACTATAATATTTGTGTATTTCACTTTACTTTGTGTGCGAGGCGACAGACTGCGGGGAGCAACAGAAAATAAAGCAACGAGAAAAAACTGAAAAAAATAAAAATTAAAATAAAAAAAAATGTTAAATAAAAGCGTAACGTCGCGACGTGTTGCTGAGCATCGTCGCTACATACCGCACCCTAGTTACCAACGTTACGATAAGCGTAGCTGCGTTGCGATGGCGGCAGCAACAGTGCGGCATAACGACGACAACGACAACGACAACGTTGGCAGTTGATCCGCAAGGAACTCTGCTGACTATCGTGGCGCTTCCTCCATCCAATTATCAACATTTTCAATGGTTTTTGGCTTTTTTAGTTTCATCAGTTTCAGATTTTCAGTGCCGCCTGTTGCAAGTCCTCTTCGTCGTCGTTGGCGTTGTCGTTGTCGTTGTCAGCGATACGACTTCATACGAATGCCAGTCGTCGTCGTCGTCGTCGTCGTTATCGTCGTTTTACGACGTTGCTAGCTGGTCGACAGTTGATTGTTGGCGTCAGCGACCTCGAGACATCGAGCTTGATAAATTATAAAACTCAACGACAGTACAAAGACAACGTTCAACGTGAGGGCATGCGGCCCTCGGCAAAACGGAGAGGATCAAATAAATGGAGTTAAAAAAAAATTTAAATTCTAATTGGGTTGTTCATAAAAAAAAAAAAAAACGATTCTGTGTCATAGAAAACCAAAATTTAATATTATTAAACAATTATAAGAGAAAAACGCGGTGAACAAAAATATGCAAGCGTTTAGTGTCCTAATTGCAGTACCAATGTGTAGCATACTTTTTTGGGCGGTGCTGCTACACAAACATATGTACGCTGGAAATTGCTAACATATGGTAGCTGTAAAAATGGCTAACCAAACTGGGTAAGTGCTGCCAAATTTAATTAATGTTACCACCTAACATATGGCGAATAGCAAAATTTAATTTCGCGCACATAACTCAAAAACTACGCGTGTAATAAGAAGAAGAAGAAGATAGCAATAAAAGGAAAAAGATAAATGAAAAAGATTTAATAAAGAGACGCACACAGTAAAAGTTAATGTAAATAACGACGCAGACAAAATGCACAGACACACTTACACTCACCCATACACATGAACATCGGCATATTGTTGCCTCGGTGTGTTGGTGAAAATGTGTCTATGTGCTTTCCTGTGTGGCACAATACTTACTCGTGCACTTGCATAACAAAGCGAGTGGAAGTTCAATTTTTCAGTTGTGTGTAGGTACAACAATATGTTGCAGGAAATTTTTTTTTATTTTCGGTTCCTCTACATTTTTTTGTTGGTCATGGTCGTATTTGCAAATGTTAAAAGCAACACGACAACAACAAACTAAGCATTTTGAAAGAATAATAAAAAAGAAATCAAAATTTAAAGGTAGGTAGTCTGCAGCCTGCAATTTAGCCAAAGGCAGCGAATATTGCAATAAATTTAACACTTCCCACATATGTTGCTTATCTTTTTTTGCTGCTTGTTTTTGGATCTCTAAAGGATTGCATTTTTTCTGAGTCAGAAATTGAAAAATTTACACTAATTCAAATTTCCATATAAGTTTTTTCCTCATATCTTTATTTAACCCTATGCTCTTTACGTGTCTGTAAGTCGAAGACTTAGAATATAAATTTTATTTAACCATATGTTGTTACTAACTATGGGTCAAAATCACTTTAAAATACGACGAGCGATATGAGTTTTCTGTCCCATAGTATTACAATCAGGCCTTTTCTCATTCTGGTTCGGATTTGCTTCGAAAACGGATTTAAAATTCGAAGTTGATCGCGTCAAATTATCGGAACTATAACCTCTCAAGATCGTAGTTCAAAAAATATTCATAGCAAATTCCGACCATCAGACTTAGAAGAGCTACTAACATTCAACTTCGATTATCAATTCCACTTTGAACTCGGTGCTTCGTAAAAAATTATCGATTCTTTACGTTTAATGAGATCCATTAACTCGGATATAGTCTAGATCAGAATCGTATTAAATTAGGAATTCTTGCATCCATTTAAACGTGAAGACCGCCGAGATATTTTTATTCAAAAGGAATTTTTTTTTTCGGTTTTTATCTACATATTTCAATTAAATGTTTTATTTACTAATATTAAACATTATTTAATCGAACTTACAGTCATTAAGCAAAGACCAATATTGTAAATTTTTACTTATTGATCAATGCTATTTTTCAACAAACATGACAAAGATAACAAATGGAACAATTTTAACCTGGTAATTGGTGACATGTTTCGGCTATTACCAATAGCCTCATCAGACCAGTTTGGTTAATTCTGTACATGGACTCGAACCCCTGACCGTTCATGTATTGCAATTGCATATTTTGCGACGGCCGCTCTAACACTTGAGCTACTGAGGGACTTGTCATGAGGTGTACAGAGTGCGCATATTCCATTTGTCATCTTTTGTCACTTTCTCGCTTGCTGCCAATATTGGTCTTTGCTTAATGACTGTAAGTTCGATTAAATAATGTTTAATTATAAAATAATCAGTCGCTAAAATCAACTTTATTTACTAATATTTTAACGACTCTTTTTTATGAAGCACACCCCTAATACCCTTTAAAATAATGACGATATTGGATGAGGCACTAGCTGCGATGCAAGATAATACATCTGTTCCAACATAGCTGAATTGATAATCAAAAAAAGTTAAGATCGCCGTTACCAACAAAATAAAAAAGAAATGTCCTTACTTTTGGAATTCCGCACATAGAGATGGTGCGCACTGTTCCTTTTACACAATATTTTTTTTCTGAAGACGTCATATAGTACAGTCCTTAATTGGAGTCACCTCTAAAGATGACCTATTCCACTAAAGTTGAAAGATTGTACCAAAGAAAAAATAATCTTATTAGGATATCACTACTGTTTGACTTTGAAAATTAAGATCAAAGTCAGGTTAGCTCATATTTTTTGTTTTATTGTTGTAAATTATATCTTTTTTATAGAATTTAAAATATGTACCACATTGAAAGGCATCTCGATAGTTAATTTTTTTTAAATAGTTCTTGAGAAAAATGTTTTTAAATTTAAAGGCATCAATAACAAACCAAATATTGAAACAAAAAAAAATGTTGAATTTCAACTTAAGCTTTTACACCAATGATTATAACCATTAACTTCTCATCCAGACGATTTTTACTGGTAACATGATTTAAACGAAAGCAAGCAAATTGCCTTATACCAACAACATGAAACTAAATGTTAAAAAATGTAAAAATTAAAAATAATTTTTAAGTGTAAACTGGAGCTCAGTATTTTGGCAATTCAGAGTATCGAGGCCGTGTCGACCAGAAAACACTGGAGTTTCGTTTTAAGTGGCGCTCATCGATATTTGGGAAAATCAGCTTCAAATCTGGTGTCATTGGTTACACAGAGAAAAAGCTGTCGATAATGTCAGTGGGACAACATTGTTGCATATGAATTTTCGAGCCGCGCATATTACCTTTATAGAAAATTATACCAAAATAAGCATTAAACAAAAATTAAAACAAAAGTCACTTACTTCAACTCCATGTGGGTGGTGCCGGCCGGTCGCTTGTATGTGACTTTTTCTTCATCATCCATTGAATCATCCTCATGCAGCATTTCAAATGTATATTTAGTCTCAAACTTAGGTGGCAATGGCACTGGTGCCTTTGATTTTGGCGGTTTCATTTGCTGCAGTAGTACACGTTCCTGTTCCTGTATAGTTTTTGGCGTTGCAGCTCGTGCCTGCGCTTGTGCTTTTTTTTAACAAATCGGTTTCTTGTTCCTGTTGCTTAAGTTTGCGTTGTATATCATCAAGTTTCTTTTTTATTTGTTTCTGCTCCATTTGCCTCTTTATTCGTCTCTCCTCACGTTCTTTAGCCAACTTGGCCATACGCTCGGCACGTTACTTTTCCTTTGCCTCACGCTGTTGTGCAGCAAGTAGATGTTTTTGCTCGCGTTGTTTCTTGCGTTCTTCGCCACTATTTTCTCGAGACAGATCTGCCGCTTTTGCAGATGATGTAGCCGATTTTATATTACTGCTTGATGCACTTTTGGGGAATGGCATAACTTTAGACGCGCTATTTGCTAGTTTCTTTGTTTGTGCGGTAGCAAGGGGTGTTATATTTGAGGTCTGTGTGGGTGTCAGAAAACGACCATAAGCGGGTTAAGTGTTGTGAAGAATAACAGAAATCAATATTTTTTTCTCTTACAGTGGGTATCGCATTTTCTTTAATACGCTTCGATTTACCAGGCAAATTTAACTTACTTAAAAAGTTCATGTGCACGTATTGGCATCCTATAGGCCTTAGCCGATGTAGGTATTTTGTTAGTGGCTGGTGGTGGCAACTTTGCAGTAACCGGAGGCTCAAACGATTCATCTTCGGTGATAAGACTATCATCCTTCGAAGTATTGCAAGCTGCCACCATTGATTGATTATCTTTAGAAGGTGAACGGCGCGGCACTACCTGCTAACGCTCTTCCGAAATGTTGAATGTAGCACCACAGCCAGGTATGGCTTCTTTACTTAATGTAACTGTGGCATTTGGACTGCTATTGTTGTTGGGCATAACAAAAGTGGTCTGCACAGCACGATCATAGTGGTATTTGAGGGCGCAATGGTAACAGTCTCATTTACACCAGCTACTATTGCAACATCTTTAGGAACTTGTGAATAGCGTGTTGGTGGTGTTTCTGCATTTTCAGTAGACTGTGGCAACTTTTCAGTAGCCGGCAACTTGGCAACAGCATCTTCATACACTAAAGCTTGTCGTTGTGTACGTCCAACGCTTGACGGGTACGCGAGGAAATTGGTGAAGGATTTGCAATAATGTCGCTTAATCGCTCCACTTTCATGGGCCGGTTTGGTCCAAGTTTCTTCTTCTTTCCGTTTTTAGTGGAAGGTGCAACCGTCGTCGTAGCATTCGAGCTACTGGTAACCGTAGAATTCTTTTCTAGCGTAGATTCCTGATCTACAGCAGGCTCAAGTTTTATTATCTGTAAATTTAAAGGGGTTTTTAGTTGTCATGACTTGGTTTAATAATTGGTTTGAAATAAATGATTTTAAAAATTTAAAATTTAACGTGCAACTCACGTTTTTCGGTAGCGGGACCGTTGGTGCTTCCTTCATAGCTATAGCCTCGTTAGCATGAGACGCTGGTTCCCCGGCGCTTGAAGCGCTTAGTTTTTCACGTTCGATTTTAACACGTAGCTGACGTTCACCATTTTGTGAACTTGTGCCATTCGAATTTTCTTGAATTTAAAATTAAAAATAGTGTGGAACTTGAATATACCATACATACATATGTATGTTAAATATTAAAAATAAAACTTACTCTTAATTTTTGTAATCTTCAATCCTTCATCACCACCCACAATAGATGGCACTTTACTGGGTACAATGATCAATGAGCATCTTCATTAGATTTTATACTGGCATTAGATTAATTCGAACGTTTAGATGTTGATGATACATTATTCATCTGCGATAACCGTTGTTCTTTGCTTGGGCGACGCATTTTTTTATGTAACGATGGTTCTTTCAGTTTAATTTCAATTTTTAGTTTACCAGCACGCTGTGGACGTAGAAACTCATGTTCTTCTACTGCTGGTGCGGCTGTAAACGTGTAGGAAACTGTGTTTTTTTCTTGGGACACTGCGGTGCTACAACACTGAAACGCGAAAATAACGCCTTGGTGTCCATGGAACAAGATGTATGTGAGAAAACTGCGCCTGCTGCTATGCCTGAACCCATTGTAGCACCGCGCGCAATGGTATTTGCAGGTGCAGCGCCCCAAGAAAAAACACAGTTTCCTACTCCATAACAGCCGTACCAGCAGTAGAAGAACATGAGTTTCTGCGTCCACTGAAAGAACCGTCCAAGCAATATCAACGACACGGTGTTAAATGTCAATGTCAATTTGGAACACGAACAACGGTTATCGCAGATGCATAATGCATCATCATCTACACGTTCGCTAACATCTAATGCCAGTATAAAATCAAATCGAATGATGATGCTTCATTGATCATTGTACCCAGTGCCAGTGCCATTAAATTATCTTTCTATATCCGGAACTTCAAATGGCTATATCTCCGAAACTAGATCCGAGCGACACTTTTTTTCATATTTAATATATATTTTTAATCCTCTTTTACTTCTAAAAAAAAATAAAAATTTGAGAATGTCAGCTAAAGCAGAGATGCGCACAAAAATTTTTTCGCGAGCTGGTTACAACAACATCAATTCTGGAAAAAAAACTCAAAAATATTTTGGAAAAAATTTTGGAAAAATATTTTTTATGCGGTTATCATTTATGCATTTTTAAAAAATACAGATCTGAAAATTTTTAGAAAATATTATTTATTTTTTTTTTTTGGTACTAAATTTGATACAATTTCATTTATATCATTTCATGCAATGAAAACTTCACAACACTTAACTTCTGCGTTATAAAACGTTTTTTCGCTTCCCAAATAATTTAATAGCAATAATTTATTATTTATTTACAAGACGATTAACCTAATGAACAATGGAATTATTTCTTCGCCTCTTTTTGCACTCGTGAAAAATTCCCGAAATTTAATGACTGGCAAAGCTTTGAACTTTGGCCATTATGCTAATTATTTTGTACTTGTGCTACTTACGTTGATAATGAGTGACAAGTTCATCCGAAATGAGTACGGTTTTAAAAAAATGTAAAAATACAATAAATTTGTTTTTTTATTTTATTTTATAATTACTATACATTTTTTTTTTAAATAACGTAAAGAAAGGGCTACTGCTTTATCTTCTAAAAAGAAGAAAGAAAATAAGGTCTGCTGCGTTTGCTTTCAAAAAGAAATTGAAAAGAGAATGGTCTGATTAGGTGTTAGTTAAGAATAGTTGACAGTAATTTTTCAAAAGGGCTTATTTCCACTTATGATCTTGAACAAACATAAGTATGCTATCGTCGTTATCATACTAAAATGTATCCTCCAGTCGAAAATCTGCTACAAAGCAGACATATTTCCAAGGGGAACTTGTAATTAAAAATCGCAGTTTCATACAAAACGACACATTTCCATTTTCTATTTGTTTGTACAAAAAGACAGGCGGGCAAAATTTATTTCACTTTAAGCCCCTTTGAAAAATCACTCCTCAGTTGAGAGAGCAGGCAACATTTACACAGATTTTTCTTCCATGTGACTATGCAGAAAAAAGTAATATCGAATAATAACTAAGACAAAAAAGCTTTGATAAAAATAGAGCCTTCCTCCTTGCTTCTGGGAAGGGATAATAGAGCCATCAAACATTTATTAGGTCAATAGCTTATTAGCTGAAAATAATAAAAATAATATCATTTGCGTGTATCAATACACTGACTGCACACAGCTTAACTGAGTGACGCCGGAGATTAGACAAGGTGGCCTAACTGAAACTGAAGGATATAGAACTAAATAACTTTCATTAAATTGTAGTGTTTTGATCTGTTTAATCAGAGTCATTGACTAAAATAATACAGACTGTTGTGAAATAAGGACATTAAATGAAAAAAAAAAGTTCATGATCATATGGATCACCGCAAACACAAATGATGGTTTTCAAACATCATAATTTCTTCAGTTAATGACATTGAACGATGATCAATATAAGGTCAGTCTTCAGCCACTTCTCACTCTGTGATAGCATTTCAATTGTTTTCGAAGAAGAAATTCTATTTAAAACACAGAATTTTGGGAAAATCTTGAATCGATTTTGCTATACATGTTCAAAATCATAAAATACACTAATGAAACCAGCAGTTGTTAATAAACAGACTTATATATTGCGCTCAAATACTGCAACGTAATAGAAAACTGCACTGCCAACTTAAAAAAAATAATATAAATTTTAAAAATCCAAGCATTTCTGTAGCAAATGGTTTAATTACCTTACTATACACATAGCATGCTGACGTTTTTTTGTCGCTTTAATGTTATTTTCCCAAATGTGATGTGACAATCATTTGTCACTGCTGATTTGTAAAAGTTTTGCATTAGCTGCTGCTATAGATTCCAATGTATCCAAATTTAATGTCACATTTGATTTATCAACCGTTCAATATTGGATTTAAAAATGGCAAAAGCTACCTAGCGCTATCACAACCGTTCGGTTTTTGTAAAATCCCTTTAATTCGACTTTACAATCAATCAATGTATTTTGGGGGAAAAAAAGAGGAACAAAAAACTTTCAGTTGTTTGGTTCATTTCAAATATCACCTCAATGTTCGCATTGTTTGACTAACATAATTGGATTTGGTTTACGGAAGAGTATTGCTATAAAAGACACCATTGATTTTCTGCTAAATTTCAAACTTTATATTTTCAATTAAAAGTAGCAGCATAATCAGGTAGCAATAGCATTGCTTTGGGAATATCTACATTATGTCATAATAATACTATTGTAGAACTTTTCAGTGCAAAATTATATTTTAATTTACATATATTATTGATATAATTTTTTTACATAAATTAAAATAAAAATGTAGAAAATTTATTTTTAAAATTTACACTTTGATTTATATGGAAATAGTACCTCGCATGCGAAAGTTTTTAAAGAAATCATCGGAAGTTGAAAAATTCGAAATATTTTTAACTGAAAACATCATAATCTGGATGACTTTAAATTAATAACTTCTGACTTTTATTCTTGAGTACCTAATAGTCATAAATTCGTCATGAGTTTCTTATTTCATAATGTGGTGTATTGGCATATTATATATATAACTTCTTCTGCCAAACGATATTTACACAAAAAGAGTTTTCCATTTTGTGGTTGGTTAAGTCAAACCCCGTCATATGGAGGATGCATTTAAGCTGACATTTATTAAGTTTAAGTATTGGCATTTAACATTATGGATCGTTTAACTACGAGCGATGCATTAGGATCACTATAATTTCTACGAAAAAGGTGAAACTGCCATAGTCACATTTCACGCATTAAAAGGATATTATTAAGATTGCGACTACTGAGGAAACAATTTCTAACAAAAATAAAAAAAACTGTTATGAATGTATTAAGGCCTATAAAATATTGGTACGTACGCTCAATTGAATGAATTGGTTCTATTATTGATTTTTTACCTGAAGACCCGAATTCTCAGAAAAAAACATGAAGGCGAAGTCATAGGAAAATTTGCTTTCTCATCGACAAGTCCTCCATTCACATCGAAATTTATTATATTTTATTGAGTTTCGTTTTAAAAATTCATTTACTCCTACGCTCTTAAAATGGATTCAATGTCATCACACATTTCTCTCCTTAATGACCTCACCTTGTAAAATTACACCATGGAATAAATAAAATGGTTGGTGTGTTTGCATGCTTGATTCAATTTGCGCAAGCATATTTTTAAGCAATGCTTAAACTTTATTTACAGAATATCGTGATAAAACTAAAAAATAATAAAAATAAAACTAAGCAAATTTGAACAAAAATGATTCAGTCATCGAATCAAATAGCTATAATTTTTTTTATGTAGATAAATAGATTTAATAAAAAATATTTTTTCCATGAATAATAGCAAGAACCTCCATACGAGTATAGTTAACCAGGTTGGGCTTACCCTAATTTCAAAATTCCCTAACTGCTGGGCATCTAGCGGTAAAATATCACAAATCTTTATCGATTGCTTTACTGTCCTCAGAAGCGGAAAGCGAGTATCACAAAAAAAAGCGTTTTGAGATAACACAGGCCGACAAAATTACACTAAAGTCCAGAACCAGAGACCAGACCTAGCATACCCGAATCAATATTGTGTTTAATGTATTAAAAAAATGTTTAATAATCTTAATGCAAAGACGGCTAATTTACATAAATTACAATAATTTAAGCCAACCAATTTAGAACGTTAATTTAACTCGTTTACAAGCTAATTATAAAGAGATATAGTTAATAAATAGCAAAACTGTACATATAATAAATCATATATTATTACCCTATGGTGTTACTGCCAGGACACTATCAAGTATAATGTGATACCATGTCGTTTACATGCTGTATACTATACTAAATAAGTTGTATTGTGCTTGTTACAGTTTGCTTAGAAAATGGCTTCGAGACTTTCATAAATGCACACACACACACACATGTATACAAACACATCCATATATACACACATAATGGCTCTTTATTGAAATATAAAACATTTCTGCATAGTATGAATATACATACATGTGTCCCATGCGTGTTATGATAAACATTTTTAAAAGAATTGCCAGAGCAAATAGTTTAACATACGAAACTTGATATATCTTCAGAGAAATGCATATATTCTTGCATTAGCTCGTAAAGTTGACAAGTTTTACTTGAAATAAACATTGCTTCAGATATTTATAATTTGCAATATTTTTCCTTTAATTATGTTTTAAAGAACCTGAAGCTATATGAAAAATTATTTTTAAAGGATATTCACAAAATTAATTGAACATAAACTGTTAATTAAAAAGACCAAAATATAAAATGCCATAGTTTCTGATTGAAACTTGTGTATTTGACATATTTATAAAACTTATTGACGTGCAAAGTTTATCGTACGATATATGTAGATTAAGTTTTGCAAAGAAAACCAACTCAGTCTTGAATAAAAAGCTGTAGCTTTAAATGAACATTTTTTCGGTAGTGTTTCGCTTTGTATCGGCTTTATAATTTAAGCGCACATTTCTAGTCAAAAAGAAAATCCATTATGGCACGACATTTTCGATTTGCGTAATATTTTGTACATTGATTTCCCTGGACAACACTTTGGGACATTTTTTTTTTTTTTTAGGTCGGAAAGGAGGTCAGAGTAAGATTATTTTAAAGGTAATTTTACGCGTTTTCAAAAAAAAAATTCAACATTCTTTGTCCCAATTGTATAAAAAGTAAGTCAAAAAGAACTTCAGTATTCGACGGCTTATGTTACCTAAATAGCCATACTTTAGCTGTGGCGGCCAACAGTCACCAGATCCATGATCGCTACATTCAAAAAAGTACGAATAAGCACTATTTTAAAGATAAAAGCTATAAATTTCAAAAGCTAAGTCCCGTCTGAAAAGGAAAACATATCAGGCATAGAAATACTTACTCATCAGCAGAAAGGTTACTGATGATTGCATTTAATAATGAATGAAACTTGTATGACTAGCTATAGCCGTTTATTATTGTTATGTTTTTGTATTTTTTTTTTTTTTTGGTAAAATCACACATAGGTGGGCAAAGTTTTGGAAGCAGGAGCTACTTACAACAAAAGCAACAAAAACAACAATTACAGCAAGAGGAAAAAACATTACCAAAAATTCGATCTCGATAGCAAAAAAAAAAATAAATCTGCAATAAGCGAAAAGCCATTTCCAAGTAACAAACAAGAGCAACCTGAGTGTAAAAGTACACTGATCAAACGAAGCGAGAGAAGCTGTCCGCAATTGAGCATTGTTATTTCCTTGTTTGACCGTTTCGGTTCTTTTATTTTTTTTTTTTAATGATACAATAATAACAGTAAAATAAATCCCGTATACCCGTTGTCCAATTTTAACTTACACAGCTGAATAAGTCAAAAAGTCATTCAAAAAATGTTTCAAATAAAAGTTGGTGGGTATCAAAAGGCTCGTTTTTCTTAAGCAAAATGGCCAAAACAACAAACACATGCACTCACCACTTCTACATTTTTATCCTCGTGTCTTTTTTTTATACACGCTATACAGAATTTCCCATTTTAACTTACACAGCTGAATAAGTCAAAAGTCAAGTTAGAGGTCAAAGTGACCCCTGAAAGTCATTTCAAGGTCGAATTCCCGCTTGGTGCAGAAAGCTAGTAATGATTGGCTGAACCGCTGCATAACCATGACCTTGACCTACATTTTCAAGGTTATTTGAAGGTCAACGTTAGTTTTTCAAATGGAAACCCCTAATTTTGACCTTGGATTCCGTAAGAGCACAAAATTCTACGTTCAGATAGAGGTCAAAGTGACCACTGACTGTCATTTCAAGGTCAAATTATGTCAAATTACGTTCAAGGTCATGATTATGCAGCGGTTCAGCCAATCATTACTAGCTTTCTGCACCAAGCGGGAATTCGACCTTGAAATGATCTTCAGGGGTCATTTTGATCTCTAACTTGACTTTTGACTTATTCAGCTGTGTAAGTTGAAATGGGACATTCTGTATAGCGTGTATAAAAAAAAGACACGAGGATAAAAATGTAGAAGTGGTGAGTGCATGTGTTTGTTGTTTTGGCCATTTTGCTTAAGAAAAACGACTTGTTTGTTGTAATGAGCTAAAATTGGCTCATTTTTAATATTTTGCCCATCGCTGCTGTACTGAACAGTTTGCTCAGTAATATAACTAAATCAGTCCCTACCGACATTCGAGCCACCTCGGTGATGCTCAATACTCATTTTGTAACTTTCTTCATCATTGATGCCAGATTGCCTCTTGTGATGTCTTAAATTTATTTCTACTTTTTTCCATGAACTAGCTTACTATCTTATTTCAATTCTCCGGAAAGGAAGTAAATTTTTGATTTCCGAATTGTGATTACTGAAAACGAATCGACCATTCTATCGTCAAGGCCGTAAGTAAACCCTCATACCTTTAGCATGACCCCAAGCTTGCTGTTCATTAGTTAGATATTGAAAAGTTTGATAGAGTTAGATCTGTTTTGGTATGTGTTTGAAAAAAATTGGCAAGAAAACAGGTCGTCTAAAAAAATATTAGTCAATATATACAAGAGAAATATCTTCTTATGTCCAGATCCCAAGCGCTCGCAGCGTGGTTCAACCTTTTGTGTTGACATAAAAAAAGTCAATTCCGAAATGAATCAATGCCTTCTACTTTCTGAAAAAGTTGAAATGAGGTATTGGATTCGCACAGAAATTATATTAGTCCTATTCTGTACCTTAGTACTTAGTTCTATATGATTGATACAATGCACTTTTTTTTGTCCCAAAAAACGGAACTAAAATACCTTTTCCCATAAATTGGGGGCAAGAGCGCTGATATTTACATTCATATATGAATATTGCACTGAAAATAGACCGAATTCAGCACCACCACTGAAAATTCAAAATTTTCCATTTTCTATAAAAAAATATTTTCTTTGGACTAATTAACTTTGCAGATATTTCATTTATGAAAGAATTTTTTGAAGTATGAATTCTAAGCGGGTAATTATTTTTATATTAATTACTAAGATATGTTTCGTTCAAATTAGAGCTTAAAAAAGAGAAACAAATATATTTTCATATATTTTATTTGAAAAACCATAGGCATATGTATTGTGTTTAATATGTTTTTCCTCTATAACGAAATTTATGTTTAAAAAATCAATCAAGTAGGGTGTTTTAGGGATGTTGCTGTAACAAAAAAAAACAAAAACAAAAAAACAACAACAACTAAATCATGTTCAAATATCAAATATTAATGCTGTCATATTTTTTGCAATCATTCTGCCCTTCCAAGCAAAAATAGAAATAAAATCTTAAGTTTAAAATTTTCTTTTTTTTTTCTTCTTCTCAAATTCACATGTTTTTTTTTTGTGTATTGACAACGCATAAAATTCATACATTTTTGATATACTTACAAGTACCTACATATATTATATGCTTATATGTCAATCAACTACAACATAGTTACATACACATACAAGTATAAATATCCCAGTAGAAAAAAGCAACAGTATGAAGCGGTTTCCTGGTAAGGACTCAACTCTATTAAAATATATATATAAAACTGTAGAAAAAAATAGATCTTTAGTCACAGAAAGAAAATTAGGCCCTCCGTGGAATTGCCAAAAGTAGGCTTTCCGTGGAAGGGATTTATTTTTCAAAGAAAAACGAAATAAACTTTCAATTTTAGTATTAATTATTAATAAATATCGATATATGCATCTCAATATACTACACGCTGTATTAGATGTGCAATATCGTAAGTATCCCATAATTTTTGTGTAAAAAATAAACTCTATTTATTACAAAATTCCCTTGAACTTGTTGAGAACTATAAAATGTATACATTTATCGTACAAACAATAATTGAGAGCAGATTTTTTCTACCTTAAAATCTGCTAGTAGACTTTCTATTAGAAGTTGCCATAGCATGTGTAAGAGCAAGTGCTTTAACCGTGTTAAGAGCCTTTTTCAATATGACAAGCTGATTTCGAGAAGACCTTGTGCAAGCGCTATCGCAATCATTATTTTTCGCACTGCTTAGAGCAATGCTTGTGGTAGTCTCTTTCCAGAAAAGGTTTTGCTTAATTGTCTACTGGGTTATATGCGTGTAAATGTGCGTGTTTACATTCGGTACATAAGTATGTTATTAAATATATTTTTCATTTCCCCCATAACAGGAAAATACAACTTGTGTATATCGTTCTCCCATATGTTTCTTAAAGTCATATAGATATTTGGAGTATCTTCAATTTGTCTCGTTGTTGTTCAGCGAATCGTTTGAGGCAAGACAGCATAAGTCTTTATAATATGTTATTAAATTTTAATCTCAACATTAAATAGTCCTACTTTGATGATGTTCCTTAAAATGTTACAAAGTTTTTTTTTTTCTTAATATTTTTTGAAGATTTTAGTAACATCTTATTCGGACTGTGTATTTTGCAAGCTTAGCCAGGAAGTTGCTCAAAAATATGACGAGCACATGACGATGTACATTGAACATTAGGCCAGTTTAAAAAATTTTTTTTTTGTGTAAATCTTCGTTTATGATAACAAAAAATAAAAATAAATTCCCAGTGAATTAACTCATTTGCTCGGCATTTAATAGTAAATAGCTTCAAGTGTGATTTCATAACTTTTTATGTTATACTTAAAATATAAGGAAATTTTAATTTATTTTTTAAACTCAACGTGATAGCAAGCGGATTCAAAGGTTATACAAAAAATATAATTTTGTTTCAAATAAAATGAAAATTTTTTTTTCAAAAATTTAGTTGTAACATAGCGTTTTTTATGAAAAACAAAACAATGCTGAATTTCTCAAAAACCCCAATTTTTTACGTTTAAAATTTTGCTGTGGATTTGTATTAATATGAGAGAGAAATGACATTAGTCTAATGCTGGTTAAAACACATTTGAGGTCAGGAGATTTTTTTTTCCAAAATCGAAATGTAAATTTTTTGTTTTTCATCATTGCCAAGCCACTCTACGGTACTATTTTCAAAGAAGATAACAAAAGTAACATTTCAAATTACTTTCTGCAAATCGTGCTTGTATTCTGTATACTTTAGTTTTACTGCTTTTTTCGTTATATCTTTTTATCATGGGAAATATATAAAAACATTGTGCGCACATATAACTTTTTCGCTGACAAAGTCAAGCAAACAAAACATTTAAAACCCACAGAAGTACAGTCAGCGAAAAAGCTATATGTGCGTATGCGTAAAATTTCTTAAAGATTCTGACAGACAATCAGAAGTTCTATTAGAATCAAAAGACTTAAATTAATTATTTTGATTTGGATGAAAATGTGACTATTTTGAAAAAATTTTCAGCGGTTTTTCAAACGCTGACACTAAAACTTTAAATAGGCATAACTTCTTGAAAAATTATTTTCAATCAAATCCGGGTGATATATTCCCTTAATTACTTTGAAAAACAACATATTTAATCGGTAATCAATTCAGCAATTTGAAGTCATTCCGACTGCATGGTTTGAAATAGATATGGTTTAAAATAAAATGATGAAAAATCCTGGGTTGGCTTGGTATATTGTATGACTCCTTCTCTCAGATCAACGTTTATAATGGGCGGTTTGATATAAGCGAGAGTTCCAAAGAATAGTATGGAAGAGTTGGTTTTTTCCAATAATTCGATAAGTGTTTTGGCCCTTACTTAAACATCGAATTGAAAAGTCTTCTAGTTCTTCACCACAAGATTTTGCTGAAATTTTTGGACAAGTTACCAATAAAAAAAAAATTGAAAAACTCTATCATAATGTTAGAAAAAAAAACATTAAAAATATGGAGGTTAACAACTTGCTATTGCAACACAGTCTCATAAACTAGTGTCAAACGAACAGAGGTTGAATATCTCATGGACTATCCGAATCATGAACTTCCACGATTTTTGATACTGGTGGAGGTATGTATAAGCATATTAGGGTGGAGTGTCAAAATCAAATTGAAAAGTTGTTCTTAGATTTATAATGAAATTGGGTAAAAGCTGAGCTTCAGTACGAGTCTATATACAGAAAATTAACCTCAAATCTTACTTTGATCATAGATGTGCACATTTATATCCGGTATTTATTTTTATATAATCCTTTACTGTTTGTTGTGATTTAATGCTTCAATATCATAAATCTTTCCTTTAGCAACTTCTTTTATGTTTCTCCTAAATAACGTCTAAGTGAGTGTGGGCTGTAAAGTTTATTGCCATTATCCATCGTTGTGATTGACTTTTATTTTATTACTACTTTTTTTCTTATATGAGATTTTTATTGTTTACATGAATTATAAATCATTTTTCTTCACTTTACACATTTAAAACATACATATAATTTTATCACACGACACCCCCATCTATGTACATAAATCCATTGCCAATAAAAACATAAAGTTTGATGTTTTAATTTTTTTTTTCTTAAGCTCTTTACGATGGGTGTTTTTTTTAGAATCATTTCATTTCGCTTTTAAGTGACAATTTATGTGGTTTTTTTAATAATTTTTTTTTTGTTCTCTATTGAATGGCATTTTGTTGTACTGAATAAACCCACATTTTGCAAGTAAGCTGTATGTTTTTTTAAACTCTTATACCGATTTAGAAACCAACCATTATTAAGCTTTATCGAAAATACATTCTTAACTATATACACCCAAACCAAACCGAACACCCTCTCACAGTACGGCTGAGAAATCTTCGAACATCAATTATAAATGTGCATTGAAGCAAGTTAATGATATTATTACGCCAAAGTTATCACGATTAGAGGATGTTGTTGTTGACGATGATGCTGCTTGGATTATTGGTCAGCCATGCATTATAGTCGTTGTCATCATCATCATCATTGTCATAGTCATTATCATAATCATCAGCAACATCATTAGCATCAAAAGTGAAACAATCAACATAGAGAGCACAGCATGAACACCTTGATTATGTTGAATGTTTTCTATAAGCCATGTTGCCACATGTGTTGTTGGCGTTGATGTATATGTACATATATGCTTATATGTATATGTATGTGTAAGCATATTTTTATAGTTAATATTTGGCTTGTTATTATTATGTTGTTTTTTCTTATTAACTCATTGTTGTTGCTAGTGTAATTGTTTCATATTTTGTTACTTATATGACTGCGCTTGACGACGACGATGTGTACACAAACCCAGTAGAGAAAATAATTCATGAACTATTTATTATTTTTAAGTTGCAATTTTATTATAATGAAACAAATTCCGACTAATAGACTCAGAAGAGTTATTGACATTCATCTTCGGACTTCAATTTCACTTCTGAACTAAATCATTTTACAACTTTTTACAGAATTATAATATAATTTTTTACAAAAACTGGACTTGAGAGTATTACGTCGGAAGCCAAAAATATACTTTTTAGGTAGCAACTATTGTAATTACACGAATCACACTCATTTGTGTAACTATAGATTTATACTGGAAAGGGTTTAGCCAACACTAGATAATAGTTTATCAACAGGTCGTATGATTAACGTGCAACTAAACTAACGTAAACTAAACTGCACGAAGACTTGAAATGCCATCATTGATTACTGACAGGAATGAATCAAAATTGTGTTCAAATCATTTTATGAATCATTTAAAATTAGTTCTAAAATCTCAACAGATTGGTTGCGAAACCTGTTATATTTATATAGACCAAATCCATTTAAAACCATGCAGTCGGAGTGACTTCAAATCGGTTGCCGATTAAATATGTTTTTTTTCCCCCGATTTGTTTGAAAATCATTTTTTACGAAGTTATGCACATTAAAAGTTTTAGTGTCAAAATTTGAAAAACCCCTGAAATTTTTTTCAAAATTGTCGCAGGAGTTATAGCGCTTTTTATAAAAAAAAACAAGGCTGATTTTCTCAAAAACCCCATTTTTTTGCGCTAAAAATTTTACAGTGGATTTTTATTAATATGAGAGAGAAATGACATTATTTAAATGCTTGTTAAAATACATTTGAGGTCAGGAGATTTTTTTCCCCAAAATCGAAATGTCAATTTTTTTTTTGTTTTACATCATTGCCAAGCCACTCTACGGTACTATTTTCAAAGCAAATAACAAAAACAATATATCCAATTACTTTCTGCAAATTGTGCTTGCATATAGCATACTTTTATTTTACCGTTATTTTCGTAATAACTTTTTATCTTGGAAAATATATATACATATAAGAATTTTACGCACATATAGCTTTTTCGCTTACTGTACTTCTGTGTGTGTGTTGAATGTTTTGTTTGCTTGACTTTGTCAGCGAAAAAGTTAAATGTGCGTAAAATGTTTTCAAAACAAAAATAGAACCTTATATCATATAAGTGAATGACAGTGATATGATAGAATTTTCAGAAATGAGCTTTTAAGTTTTGAACTCTTAATATTCGCCCATAAGATTTTAAGTAATTTTTAAGATAAAATTGCGTAGTTTGTACATTTCATATGTTTTGTGATATAAGCGCAAAATGAGATTAATGTGACATGCCACATTTATTCACTCATACCTCTTCAATTACTTATTTCAATTGGCTTACATTGTTGCTGCATAATGTATTTTCTTTTGTTTTCGTATTCAGCATACCTCTCGTATCAATATCTCTCTATATTCATATTCATTTAGTATTTTTGTTTTTGTTGCTGCTTATTCAATTTATGACATCTTGCCACTGATCAATTTGCTTATACTCTGTTCTTTGTTCTGTCTGTCGTCCTATGTGTTGTCCTGTGCTGTACCAATTAGTGATATTAATGAATAGATATAAATGGAGATAATAACATTTATTGTATTGTGTTAATTACATTGTTTCACGCCACACGCCTCACATGAATTCTTGTGTTATATGTACATAGCAACATTGTTGTTTGGGTTTGTATGCATGCATGTGTATGTGTGTGTGTGGGTGTTAGTTAGACTCCTGTTTTATCGTTTCACAATAGACTAACCTAATATGCATACATGCATAGAGAGGCGGATTGTGAGTTTTAGTGCTGTGGACTCCAAGAAATATAACACTTTTTTTTTTGTCGCGAACAAAGTCGACTTTACATGGAATGCTTTATGTTGACTGTCTAGATGTGTACACATTTTTATTAGATATCTAGCGAAGTATTGAAATATTCTGAGTGACTTCATTCAGAAACTTCTTTTGTATATTTTATTTAAATATATATTTTTTTTAAATGATTTTTCAAAAGCTTGACTTATTAGCATAGCATAACTCCTTCCCTGACAACACATGCATAATTTAATTCATACGATAAGGCTAGCGTAGGCTATAGCCCCGAGCTCAAGGTGGTTCCCAAGCAGCGCTGGATTAAGCTATTTGCTAGGGTTTTTAGTAGAACTAGAGCGTGAACTCTTAGCTCAAGAGGACCAAGATTACAACAGATACAAAATAACATACTGAGAGTCTTATTCATGATTTTGTCGTGTGTTCCAGTGGAAAATACATTATTGTTATCGCTGAGTTCAGTAATATTTTTTTTGGTCATCAATATTTAATTTAATATTTTTATTGAATTTTTAGAAAATAATCTATATTATTTTGGAATTGATTATTTTTTATTTTATGTTTTAAATAAAATAAATATCGAATATTCATGGCATTGACTGTAAATGTAATTATATATATTTTATTTTGCTTGAGTGCATCAGTCTACTAGATAGCCCCATTGAGTTTATTTTGTGGCTTTTCTCCTTTTACCTACTAAATAATTAAACATAACTCAATTGTTATGTAAATTTGTGCTTTAGCCACATGACTTTATTATGTTCATTTGGTGGTTTACTAATAAGCAATCTATGTACATATATAATACACAAATTGTAAATGCATACATAACAACGGTTTTTGGATAGAGTGGGGAAATATTTAAAAATTAATACAAAGAAATTGAAAATGCTTCCAAGTTTAAAGTTCTTTGCCACATTCAGCAGTTGATATGGTGCAATAGGCTTCTAATAGTAATTATTGATGATAATTCTGCTTTTATTAAGGTAATCGATATGTCTTGTAATGCGTACAGCTTAAGCTCTTCCTTTTTAACTATTCAATTGAACTTCATAATCTCGCACACTTTCAGTCTTAACCTATAACTTTTGCGATCTTTGCAATCATTGCAAAGTGCAGTGACCTCTGCTTCTCATTATAGTTTTTATTTCAGAAATAAATTTTACTTATATAAAGTTTTGTTATATTAACACTCTCTGAATGTTTTTAAAAAGTTTTACCTTCCATCAACAAATTGATATCGGTTTACATGTTATAAATATCTAATAAGTATGCAATTTAATTTAATTAATGCCAATGTAAACAACTTCATATCAAATTAGCATTTTCATTTATTTATGTAATATAACATATGTAGGTAATTATAAGTAACTTTCATTAGATTTTGCATATTTAATGCATTTAATTTACAATGGGCTTAAAATATATTTTTAAATCATTAAATACTTTTTATTTTCTCAACTTTAGAGTTGTTAGCATTACCAAGTACTGAATGCAGCTAGTTAATTTCGCTGAAAAAAGTAATGGAAACTCTATGAAATGTTAGAAGCATAACCTAGGGAATCATAATTCCGGGCAAGCCAAGTGAAAGTGTTCAGAGAAATTAATCGTATATTATTTGATATATGTTTTCTAAGACAGAAGTTTTTTCTTATGATAAGCTTCACAGATAAAAATTAGTATAACTTAAAACATTTAGCTATTACTAAACATATCGAAAATGTCAACGTATTGTATAACATTTGAAAGGTTTTTTCTAGCACGATAGTTTCTAAGTAACGAACAATTCTATTAGTTGGAAATAAAAAGTTTCACGGATAACTATATGAAGAGCTGAGATGCAAAACTCGCCAAGTTCAAAAAAAATAAAAATGTGTGATATTGGCTACATATCTATATACTCTAAATTGTAAAAATATACCTCGGTCGCTAAAACCAGCCTTTTTTATAAATTGTTTAATAAAAAATTTCCCCTTCACAAACTTTTGATTGCCATAATTTCTGATAAATTTTTCTTATCAAAATCCGCCAAGTCGACATTTCTGACATTCAAAACCCGCCAATATTTAAGTTTTTTCCGCCCAGTCCAATTTTTTATTAAAAAAGATTCGGCTTTCATAAATACAAATTACTAGGTATTATTATTTTTCAAAATCCGTCAAGTCCCGAGGTTTCACTTTCAAAACCAGTCAAGTCAACACTGTCATTTCCAGTGCCAGTAGGAACTTTCTGGTATACACCAAGGTATTGTTAATCGTTTGAAAAATCTTTTATAGCCATATACTTAATTATATAAATGAAACACAGCGTATTGGTATCCATAAAATTTTTGGATGGCATTTCTCTCCAGTTATGGATATTAGCTTTGTAGTGTGGAACCCTGTTCGTTCTCTTATTTATAATACATTTTACAGTATTGATACTGAAGTAAAAATTATAGTGCTCGCAAAGATCTTTCAAACGATATAAAATGTGTTTGTATATCTGAAATTTTAAACTTGCAGTTGCTCAAAGTGTTAGGTTTTAGATAGTATGGGGACATATATGACCTCTCATGTACATTTTATAAGCAATTATTTTTCCATGAATTAAAAAAAAACTAAAAGTGAAATTTTTAAAAATTTATAGATAGATCACATGTTTGGAAACAATAAAGAAAAATTTCTGCAAAATTTCGTTAACTTTATATGAAAAATAAAACATGTTATGAAGCTTCAAACGAATTGCTCATTTTCATCTGAAATGAAAATGGTTGCCAGAAATTCAACGATTTTGCTGTTTTTAAGTTTAAATTTATTCTTTTCTATTTCACAGCGCATTTTCGGTAGACAAACAAAGAAATTGAATTCTCTGAAAAGCTCATATCACAGCATATATTCAAGAAGTATAGATTTCAACTTTCATTTGATGTACCATATGCTTAATTAATGTGCGAGAAACTAATTAAACCAAATAGAGAGATTTTTAGCAGAAATAGTGCTTTTAAAATAAAGCATGTGAAGCATAAAATGAAAGGAATTTTAATATTAACATTGCAGAATAATAAACAGTTTCGAGAAACACTTAGTAATAACTCACAGAGAATAGTTCATATATTTCACATGCTTGATTTTTTTCGTGGTAATATTTTCAAAGCATGTCAGAATATTCAAAAATCAGCAATTCACTCTAAATATAAAAGAGATAAAGACATTATAAAGCTCACTACTGTAGAGTTTTAATTTTGTATTATATCACCCTCATGCACTTATGTATTGAATTTATTGCACTCATCGTAGAAAAAATCCAACTCAATGGAGATTGCCGATTTTTGGATTACTCAAAAACCCAAATCAGCAAATCGCTGTTTTTTTGAGCAATCGAAATCTGGAATTTTTTTTAGATCCTTGCTGTGTAACAACAAATGTTCTTAATTATTTATTGTATATGAAAAAACGATAGTTTTCTATTTGAAAATCAAATTTTTAAGAAATTTTTTCCTGAAATTCATTTGAATAGCATTCATTCATTTGTATTTCAATATTGTCCTGCAGTGATAGTTAAAAATTCATTATAATCCTTATTTGTGTATGGCAATTTAATAGCATTAGTACAATACGAATTAAATTACGTAATTCCATGTCATCATTTTTTTAAGTAGTAGTTATTAGTGCTTATATTCCGCTGTTCATGCATTTCCCTGGTAGGTATGTATTGTTGATGTGTTGAAATGTATAACATAATTATTTGTGAAAAGTCGACTTATAAACAGCTTTTCAATTAAATGCAACCCGGTTGCCATGACGTGTAATCTAATAACTGAAAATTATTACAAATTCTCTGAAAAGGGCCTAATGAATGAATGAAAGCCAATTTTATTAAAAATCAAATTTGTTTTTTTTTTTACCCATCATTGCAAACAAAAATAAAAAATCTGTAATTTATAACCCAACCATAACAATTCCATAAAGTTTTAAGTAAAACGTGACATGAGGCACACAGTGGCAAACAAACGCATGCAAATGAAAGTCAGTGTTTATTTCACATAATTAAAACGGAAGCAGCAGCATCAAACAAACAACAAATTACAGTGAGAGAAAATTCTCTATGAAAATGTTAATGGATTTGATACTTGTGTTAGTGTTAAAAACAGATTTGATCAAAATTTCGACTTTTATCATTCTGTTCTTCTAAACTTTAAATTTTTAGTGAAAATCACACTATGTAAATAAAATGTTATTAAAATTGGTTAGAATATTCAAAAAATATTTTTATTATGTTTTATTTTTATAATTTTTTTTTCTGTGACGTCATAATATATGAACAAAAAAGAGATACAATAAAATAGTAAAAAATTATATATGTGTTTTTTGAATACTTTTACTTTTACTCCTAGGAATTGTTTATGAAAATTACTTTTAGGCGATAAATAATGTATGACGTCATAGAAAACAAATTTTTTAGCGATTAAGTAAAATACATTTTTTTTCCAATATTTTGACCAATTTTGAGAAGATTTTATTTAGTTTAGTTTAGGAGAAAAAAGTAATGTAAAGTGAAATTTTGACCAAAACCGAAACCATGACCGAAAGATTTTTATAATCCATTCAAACCAAAAGAAACATTCTTTTTTTGACTTATATTAATTTTTGTTTTTAATATTTTACTAAAACTGTTCGTGGCCTTTTTCGTCGTGGACACCAACTTGAGCCACCATATTGAAATTACGAAGGTCTAACGAAAATCTTGAGACCCCGCATAGTCATTTATTTTAAAAAGCAGAATTTGGTGGGGAAGGAGGGAGGGGTGGGTTGGGTCTTCAATCGAAGAACGCCCCATATATAAAAGTATTATAAAGTATTGAAAATTTGATATTCGTTAAAAAGAATCAAATAGCCGAAGTGTTATAAACGGTATCGAAAAGTTAATAAGTATCAGTACATCAATAAAATCATATAAAGGAAAGTATTTGTAAATATCGAACAGTATGGTAATTTATGTAAAAGTGAAAGTGAAATATTCGTTAGAAGTCGGTGGAGGGCGACCTGGAGCCTGAACTCGAAGGAGAAAATTCTGATTCGCTTCGGGTGTCTACATATAATAGGAGCGATGTGCATATGTTTTATAGAAGCTTTTGAATCGTTATAGGTGATTCCTCTGTTTCCTGTTGAGATCAAAAAATTAACAGCAGGTAATTATTTGGCCGGTTACCTTAGAATTATTAATGAATTGCCTAACATTGAAGATTGTATATTACGAGTATTATCCTTTCATAAGAAATGCTAGGTCAGTATCACGAGTACATTTTAGAGATTAATGATGAACGATTGTATGTTGATAGTTTTAGTACGAACTCTGATTTTTATGTAGGTTGGACCCAAAGCTATCACTAAGGCTCCGCTTGAGAATCATCACAGATGCATTAATCGCTTAAAAAATTATCATGCCTTGCATCTGAACTAAGAAAGTATGCGGAATATGCTGGCATTTCTCTCTAGTCACTATCCGCTGAAATATCATCTTAGGAAACCAGATGCTTTCAACAAAATTGAGTATACTTGTTGTCAGACATATAATGAAATTACAGAACATATTCTTTGCAATTGCGTTGCCTTATGAGTATGTCATATGTGCAACAGGATACTTTGTGATAAATTCCTTGATCAAAATCCCTTTCATTGCGGAAGTGGAACATCATTTGCAATAACTTCGGTTTGATAGAACATTTTCTTTTTAATATAAATGTCATCGAAATTTATGAAAAGTTAATGAATTTTAGAAAAAATATTCAGTAGTATTGAAATGATCGAAAACGCTCCTAAAACTCAACAGGTAGCGAGAAATAGCAAAGAAAAAAAAACTAATTGTATCAAGTGTTAAAATAAAGGTAAATGTCAAATTTTGCCTTAAAACTCAGTAGATTTTTTAATTTTTATGAAATTATACGTGGTGTATCGTACCTACAGTAAAATAAGAATATGAAAAACTGAACTTTTAGCGATCGCAGGCCCGGATTTACCTTAGAGGCACACTAGGCCAGTGCCTAGGGCGGCACGATTTTAGGGGTGGCAAATATTGGGAACTTCGAAATTTTTTTTTTGGATTTTTTTAAATTTATTTACACAGAGGGAATAAAGTGGAAATACTGGGATTGTGTGCACTAAAATTACCTAAAAAAAGCAGAAGCAAAAAAAAACAAAGGTCCTCACTTTTGATATTATAAAAAATTTTTTCTATATTTACTAGTGAAGAGGGGCGGCAATTTTTGACTGGCCTAAGGGCGGCAGATTTCTAAATCCGGGCCTGAGCGATCGCAATATAGTAGTAAAAAGAATGGTATAAAACGGAGCATTATTCAAAATTTGCAAATATATGTACATACATACTTACACGTGTATACATTTTTGGAGACAAAATAGCTCCATTTGCTACTACGCGCCCAACGTTGTTCTAGAGCCATAAGCAAGAGAGCTCAAATAAGATATGTTGATCTTCTAGTGTAACTAAACAAACATTTTACTGACAAAACTAACAATTTTAGTAAAAATACATTTCTTACAGATATTTTTTTTTTACCAAAATCAATTTGTGTTTATCAAACTGTGTTTATACTAACTGATTTAAGCAACAAAAACAAAAAAAATAGATCAAATGCAAAATAATTTAAATTCTAACAGTGTAAAAGCACAACACCTAAAAAAATATCAGTACCGAGAACCATAAGTATATATTAACAACAAATTTGAAATTAAAATTAAAATGTGATAATTAAATTTTACAAATTTGGTGGGAAAAAACGTGTACATTGTACATAGCTATGTTTATTGACTGCAGGCAGTGCTTTATTTGTCAATCAATTAATTTATTCGCATGCAAACATCTGCACCACAGCCATATTTATTAAATATTTATTAAATTTCAATGAAAAAAAATAACTTAAAATTAAAGAGAACTTAAATTTATTACGAAACAAATGGGACATAAAGTGGTGTCTTAATATTAAATGTAATTTGGACAGTATTCTTGTTTAGACTTTCTATATAAATTGCTTAGCTTAATCACTACTCAGCATTAAAGCTCATATCTTGAATATGCGTCGGTATTACTTCGTTTTTATAATAACAAGCCGAACTTGTAGGCCATTTGAATGTGTTGCAAATAAAACACACACTTTAATATGTAAAAATTTCAACTGCTTTATTCAATATTCAAAATAACTCACAAGTCTACAAAAAGCTTTTTAGAACAGTACATCTATTCAACAATTGTTTTCGCTTAAGATATGATGATGATAACACCACAAATAAGAAACTAAAGTATTTGCTATTTGCTCGTGTAGGGAAACTCTCTTGAAAGAAGCAAAAAGTTAGCAATCGGAAAAAGTAACCAAATACAAATTGAATATTAAAGCGATTTAAGCATTTTGACAGTAAAAAGTAGCTTTGTTTTATAAAATATGTTTAATTTACAGTTTAATTTAGGACGAAAATATAAAAAAAGGTATAGGTAGAAATTTTACTATTATACTTATTTTTCACTTCTGAACAAAGCAGCAGACGTCGTACAATAAAAAGTCAGCAAAAACACAATAATGCCAGTGTGAAAGCATATTTAAAAAAACTTGATACAAAAACGTGATTAATAAAAAAAATGGGCCAATTTTGATACTAGCTTTATAAGGCTCGTTATATGAAATAACTTTGAACAATCTATAATTTTTTTTTAGGCAATACTCGTTGAATGTTTTGCGCTAATTTCTAACATAAATAAACTCTTCTTCCTAAACTCATTCAATTGAACTCCTCGCACTGTAAAAAAAATTAAGACAAATTTGATTTAAAAAACTTTAGTTTTGAAAGTTTTGAAATTTAAATTTAGTTGGCGACTATCACTATATACATATATAACCCTTCAATAAAGTTGGGGTTAAGGTCGCACAAGAAATTTGATTTATAAGTAAAGCAAAAGGAATAATAAATTGAATGCAAGAAATAAACATGAAGTAGGTAGGGCAAATAAAAACAAAAATAAAAAAATAAACAATTTTTTATTGGCAGATATTGGCAACGAAGTAAATAACGGAGTTTTTGCATAAATGAATAAATTTTAAAGTTGCCATATTAAAGTAAAAGATATGCGCGTCAGTGCTCTTTACGCACATGGCAAAATATGTACACATACGCACACATAATGAGATATGATATACACAGACCTTGTCGGAAAGTAGCGTCTTTGTTTCATTTGCCGGTGACACAATTTTCCTTTTTAACAAAATATTTAGAAGAAAGTTGATTTTATCGACTAATTTTTATTATAATTAAACATTATTTAATCGAACTTACAGTCATTATTCAGCAAAGATCAATATTATAAGTTCGATTAAATAATGTTTAATTATAAAATATTTATATATTGCAAGATTGATATCAAAGACAGCAAATATGTTTTTGTCACCAAACTTGCAGGATATTCTCGAGAATAAATTATAGGCCCCCATAATTTTGTTTAGAATTTACATCGACACATTTTCGAGAAGTCATAATTTGAAATTATCAATTTCGGTACAAAAAGGACCTCTTTAGCGAAAAAAGAAATTAGATTTTTTGTGCATAAAAAAAAGGGTTTTCAAAAAACCCTCGCACATTCAGCTTTCAAAGCTTCAAACCAAAATTCTCGAGGAAAATTCTTTTCAAATTAATCTTTTTCAAATTAATTTTTAAGTCCATATGGATTTGTAATGAGATTGTGAGATTTTAATTTAATTAAAATTTTGTTTCTCAAATTCTAAATCTTCTATCTTTAAACGGAGCTTATCTGTTACATAATTATTTTCCACATAATAATTTCATAGCAAGTATTAAACGTTACTTATTAAATTTTATTTTAAATTTGTCCTATGTTTTTACGTCTTCCTCTGAAAGTTCTTTAGAACTCAAGCCCGCCATCGGCTGTGGTAGTAACTGTGGAGGTTCTGATCTTCATCATACCACAAGGGTTCAGAAATTTCTAATCCATTTAAAGACAGAAAAATTGATGGTTGCATAGACACAGTAAGTAAAAAAAGACAATACAACACTGAATAGAAAATCCCGTATTCTAGTAAGTGGGTGTGGCAAATCTCATACCAAAATTATAAGTTACACATAATATGCGTTTCACTTCTAAAAATTGCTCATACCACACACTTTAAGATGGTTACTTTATTCAAAACATTTCAGGTATAGGTGATACCACGCCTACTTTCTAAAATCCGCCTCGTTTTTTATATCAGATTTGACACCATTCTACAAAGACTCTTGAACAAAGTAATATTAATTACAATTTTCACAGAAATTGTGGAGTAATGGACTACGTTCAAACCGCAACCGTAATAATATTAACATTTTGCACCATATCTCCTCACTGTTCCCAAAGTCCTGGCTGTTCTATTGTAGGATTCAATAGAAAATTCAGTGCAAATAATTCTAAGAACCGAACGAAGAGTTTAAGCTCGATACCCATAACTAGAACTTTAATTTTTGATAGTAGTTGTAGGTTAATATCGCTGATAGGCAGCTTTGGAGAAACATCAATTCTTCGTTCGACTTTATTGCTTATAAGCTTAATACTGATTAAGAAAGACTCTAGTATTACTGCTGTAACTTTGTAAAACCTTACAATTTTAACTTCACTTTAAAGCTATCGTTGCGTTTTTCTTATCGTTTTTTAAGTACTGTTTTCAGTAAATCAATTAGCACTTAAATCGAAGCTTAGTCAATTAAGTGCACTGGTATTCTTGAGGTATGCACTCACTGTATAGTATATGCAGGAAGTGAGCTCAATCTACTGAGAAACTGCAACTTTGTGAGAGTATATGTTATAACAGTGTCTATTACTATGTCTAGGAATGTTCTAAGAACTTCCATTGGGAACAAAACACTTGATTACTAGTGTATTTGATTGGTTTGATTAATTATATATCAGTATCATGCAATCTTTATAACGTCGTTCGATTATAACGAGTTAATTTTGTTTTCACTTTGATCTCATTATACACAGAAAAAACAAATCCAGTCAACCAATTTATTTTAAGTTTCAACAAAGACTTTAGGAAAATTAACAAATGTTTTTTGAAATCAACTTTTATCTTATATCAGCGAAACTGTTTCGCTGACTGAAAATCATACCCACATTTGTTGAAATCGGACCCGGAATTGTTTGATTTGAGCGAATCTTTTTTTTCTGTGTATCCAAACTCAAAGTTTTTTTTTATGCGGAATTCAATTGCTCTTAGTTTATGAGGATAAGCTTATTATCTGCCGGATCTAACTTATTTTAACCTATGTATTCTTAAAAATTGGTTGCTACATCTATTGATTCAATTCCCAACTGGGTATACAAATATGTTAAAGTGTATGTATGTATGTATGAGTGCATGTGTGCTTGAATTTGTTTTGATGACGGTTGCGGGTCGGCTGTCACGCCAACTGGCAGCCATGATATGTTTGTTAGTATTATTGGTTATGTTGCTATTGGCGTTGATGTTGCTACTGTGCTGCTGCTGCTGTTGTTGCTGTTACTCTACCCATGTTATTAGTGGATGCTATTCTTCTTCCACTTATTGTTGCTATTTTTGCCAGCTGCCCATTATAGATTCATAAAAACATTTTATTCCATGCTTTCGCAATTTCAAATATTTGTTTATCAAAAATTCTTATCGAAAATATGTAATTCTTTTTTTTTGATTTTCAAATTAAAAAAAATTCACTTTTTTGTTGTTGAAATTCAAAATAAAAATTTGAAATACTCGCAGGATATTTGGTATTGCATAGTTTGGGTATATATGTATGTACATAAGTATGTATTTAATTTTTAAATCAAATAAAATCATATTTAATAAGCCATAATATAGCGAAAAAAGCAATTAAAGTTCAATAAAATCATAATTTAATTAAATATATTTGATGCAACACTACTTCGAAAATGCATGCAAATGAAGTCGGGTATGTTCCTCATTATGCACAAATTAAATTTTATGCAAGATAGCCCCATTATATATGGAGCTATGTTGCATTTCTATTTTTCAACTTGGAAGCCAATTATCCAAGATCCAACTAAACGCCAATGTCATATTAAGTTTCAAATATATAGGACCAACTTTCTTTGCTCATTAAATTTACTGTATGCATGAAAATTTGCTTCTTAACGGGTCACGGCACCTAGAGCGATAGGTTGTATGACCAACCCTCAACAATATTGCATGGTGAACATTTTTTTCAAATATACTTATCCCCTCCCTCCACTCATACAAATCTGGTGTTTTTATTGAGGGTCGGTTATACAACCTATCGCTCTATGGGGTACTCCTAGTGCTTCACCGAGGCTGCGAGGCAACCTCGTTCTACGAGGCGAGAACGAGGCGAGGTGGAAAAATAAATTTGCCTCGCTCGACCGAGGCGAGACACACCGGCACCTCGCCTCGCCTCGTCGAAACCTCGCCTCGGTAAAAAGCGAGGTTTTTATCAAAATGAAAAAAAATATACATGTATCAGGCCTGCATATGTACATTCAACTAGCAAAGCCCGACACGCATTGCTACACCTCAAGAAATGAAATATGTGTTTTTATTTTGGGTGGATTGAATAATATATGATGATTAGTCAGATACGATTAATTTAATTCTTTTCTTATATGAGACGGCGTGGCATTGCCCATTCTTTCCAAATCAAACTAAACTACGAATCTTTTACAAACTATAATAATTATATGTACCAAATCTTATCCATCTACGTCATATAGTTACTGAGATATAAAAAAAAGTTTTATTCACCTGTGTCAAGTAGTTGATAATACTGGTCAACAGTGGTTTTGTTGGCCTGGATGTCTCTGCGGATTTCTATAATTTCAGGTACTCAGATTACGAATATATTCATGAAAGTACTGAATTGGCTCTAGTTTTTAAGATATTGATGTATTTATCTATAAATATATGAAACAAAGTCGGGTTAGTTACACTCTGTACAACTCAAGAACGGCTGGACCGATTTTATGGTCTCAAATTTTTTGGATTTGTCTCCGCCCCGAAAATTACATTGGCTGCAAAAATTTTATTTAAGGTAAATATTTAGGGTGGCCCTTAAACAAAACTTTTTTAAAATTAATCATCTTTGATTTGCTGGATTCGTCTTCGCCCCAAAAATAACAAATGCTATAAAAATTTTATTAAGGTTGCATATATAGGGTATAATTTTAAAATATTGTTACGAAATTTCCTGTCCCTTTGACAGTAATTTCAATCTCTTACACTTTTCTGAGTTCGATTGTGTAATAATCAAGAAAAACGCAATCTTTATTTAATTATAAAATGGTTTATTTAAATCACAAACGTTAGTTTTTACACAGTACAATTGTTTATTTAATCTTTATATTTAAATTGTATACACAAACGTTATACTTTATTACTTAAAATCCACTATATCACTTTAGTACTTAAATTCAAATGTTCTCACTTAAGATCCACTGTGTTCCACTGTCCAATATCAACTATGTCTCTGCTGCTCATATAACAGCCTTTTATACTAAAGTCATCATTTGCTAGAACTATCTGCCGTTGTCTAGAATGTCGTTTCCAGTGCCTTCTAGATGGCGTTATTTTTCTACGGTCAGTAATGCAAGTATTTTTCTACGGTCAGTGATGCACGTATTTTCTTACGGTCAGTGATGCACGTATTTTTTTACGGTCAGTGATGCAAGTATTTTTCTACGGTCAGTGATGCTAGCTAATATCGTTTAATTTTTATTACGAGAACTTTCTGGCATAAACCAAATTTCGCTACAATATAATAGCATTTTCGCAAAGACCACGTGATCGATTCAAACCGAATTTACACCACGTAGCTCTTATATTAAGTGGCATAGCTTACGCTATAAGACTTTTAATTGGGGAGCATATTTAGGGTGGTCCTCATACAAAAATATTTTTAAAATAACACTTTCACAAGGACCACGTAATCGAATAACATGAAATTTACACCACGCGTCTTTTAAATCAAGAAGCATAGGTTAGGCTATTGTTGGTCATTTACCCGCCCGCAGCCACGAGCTATGAAACGTGCCATCATTTGTCCCACCATGCGTTTGAAAAATGAATATGCAAGAGACCCAGCCGGATTAAACGTGCAAAAACAAAAAAGTTTGAATTCTCGGAAAATTACCTTTTATTTTTATTGATGAATTTTGAGTTTAATATTTTTTTGTGTAGCCATGCAATGCTTTCGCAGTTTATTTATTTATTTACATGGGTAATGTTTTCTTTACGTGGAAAAGACAAAACACAATTATACTCATGGGGCGAAGGCAAATCCAACAAATCAAAGATCATTAATTTAAAAAAAGTTTTGTATAAGGGCCACCCTAAATATTTACTTTTAATAAAATTTTTGTAGCCAATGTCATTCTCGGGGCGGAGACAAATTCAAAAAAATTTGAGACCATTAAAATCGGTCCAGCCGTTCTTGAGTTATACAGAGTGTAACTAACCCAACTTTGTTTCATATATTTATAGATAAATACATCAATATCTTAAAAACTAGAGCCAATTCAGTACTTTCATGAATATATTCGTAATCTGAGTACCTGAAATTATAGAAATCCGCAGAGACATCCAACCATTATTCATTTTCATAAAAACCTCGCTTTTTACCGAGGCGAGGTTTTGACGAGGCGAGGCGAGGCGAGATGTGTGATGGCAAGTTCTCGGCCGAGAACGAGGCGAGACTCAAATTTATAAAACGAGGCGAGAGCGAGAACAACTCGAATCGCCTCACCTCGTTCTCGGTGAAGCACTAGGTACTCCTGAGCAGCTGTGGACTAATTTCTGTGAAAATCTCCAAATTTTTAAGCTTTGACCTTGATGAGACGTCATTTACCCCCCTCCCATCCCCTTAATTTTTTGGCTCACGCTTTTTTTTATCAAACCTCACAAAATAAATGGTCCCAGCGTTTTGAAATACAAAATTAATAATCCCCATATGTCACTATTACATAGCTAATATACATATCTATATTAACTCAAACTTTCGTTCTCGCAGTGCCGTTTTATCAATATCCGCCTTAGTATTAACCGTTGCTTTCACTTTTACGCTTTAGCTGTTATTAAAGGCCTCACTATAGTATATTAAAAAAGCTGCCTCTAAAGTTCTTAAAATTTTTCGTAGTTTTTTTAAGTTTTGAAATATAAATAAACGAAAGCATTTACCATTTAAAAATTTTAAATATTTATTTTTATATCGCAAACCAACAACTTTTATTTATTTCAGATAACGATGTACCCACGCTTTTTTAACTTGAAGCCTGGTATTAAAAAAAAAGAAAGACTTTCAGCAACAGCTCAGCTTCTCCTATATAAATATTGCCAAATAAATAAGAGTTAAAGCAAAAACAAAAATAAATAGAAGCTCATACCCAGAATACGCACGCACGTGTAAAAGACGCGCACATGAAACATCAAAGCGCACAGCAGCGTTGCTGGCGGCATGACTTTTACACTACATTCGTATGCGATGATACTAAGGATGTGGATGATATTGCGGCAATTGTTGGTAAGAGGTAAATTGTACCTGCATTTTAATTTTGACGAATATTTATATAAAGAAAGAAGGAGCAAATAAACGTGAAAATGTGGCAACACACGTACGTGCAGTGGTAAATGAAAGAGAGCTGAGTATGAAAACAACAACATAATATTTCGTTAGTAAAAGTGGATTTTTTTTAATGAATTTTGGTTTTTTAGATTGGAAATATAATAACAACACTGGTTAACAGTAACCTTTAGCTAAGTGTTGCAAATAATAACATTTCCACATATGAGAATTAATCAGTTTTGGGGTGTTCCGCAAATAAACGCCGTACCACAAGCCTTTTATGTAATTTATTTTTTTAACGTTTGAAAATTTTGTATATAGGGTTGCTAACCAGGCAGGTTTAAGCAGCAGACTTCTGTAATTTTATCAAACCTCCCGCAAAAAAAATCTTCGGGAATTTCAAAATCAAGTCAATGTAAACCATGTAGTAGTCAACAAGTCCCTGGTCTACGCATGAAAGACTATGAGTCTAGTCTTGAAATACAATTAATTTTTCAATTTAATCTCCCTCAACTTCAGTACACTTTTTCCAGCGATTCTTCAATTTATGTATCCTATACCCCTTTACGACTATGATTGCTTCTTCATTCGTTGAAAAACACGCCGAAATTTTTAAGGTGTGGGAATAGTTCAAAAACAGTAGGACCCAGATCTGGTGAATAGAGTGAATGTTCCAACAATTCCTACTTACAGCTCAGTAAAAAACATAATATTCCTACTTCAATTAGGTTAGCTTAGAGACAGTTAAGTAGCTGCATTATCATGGTGATAGATGATTTTTTTTCGCTGAAGAAAGTCTTTCCTTATGAATTATGAAAATTTTTTTTTGGAATTCAAAAAAAAAAAAACCTATTTAACAGATGAACATGAAACTTCTCTGACAGATATATCTGTTTAATAGTAACATAAAATTTTGGCTAACAGTACCACCTATGTGTCAAACCCATTAATTTATTTACTAACCTGTTACTACCACATAAGGGCTGTTCAAATTTAAGGTATATTTTTAAATTTGAAATCAAAGACATTAATTGGGCGAAATCTTTTTTAATTTTTTTTGGAAATTAAATTATATTGGCTCCGGTTAATAATGAAAAAGAATTTCGTGAAATTGATCTCATCTGCTAGCTCGGCAGACTGTCAATCTTTTCCCAATATAATTATTAACTTTTTCGCATAATGATGGTTCAATTAGCGACATTTGCTCGATGACGTTGTCTTTGAGGTGTGGAATAGGTTGAAGATTATCTGCACAAACTTTACTTTTCAGGAAACCCCTAAGAAACAATCAAATGGTGTTAAATCGCATGATCTTTGTGGCCAATTGACGTTTATTCTTCTATATATTATTCGGTTATCAAACGTCTCTTCCAAAAGATCGATTGATTCCGTTGCTGTGTGGCATGTTGCAACATCCTGTTGAAACCGCATATTCTGCACATAAATATCTTCAATTTGACTCAACAAAAGATTTCTAACCATCTCTCAATATCGAGCTCTATTCACAGTAATTGCATAGCCATTTGGATTTTCGAAAAAATATGGACCAATTACGCCACCACACCATACAGTAACTTTTTTTCGGTTTCATTGACTTTTCAAACAATTCTTCAGGATTTTCTTCAACCGAAATGAAATCAGACAATTTTGTTTGTTGACATAGTCCCCAATTTCAAAATGAGCTTTATCGTTGAAGATAATTTCCTTGAAAAAATTCTCATTTTCTTTTTGTTTTTCTATGGCCCAATTAACGATTTCCGACGTAATGCATGATCAGTTAACTTTAATTCTTGTGTCATCTGTATTTTGTAAGCTCTTACATTAAGATCTTTGTGTAAAATATTGAACAAAGTTGTTGGTTTGAGAGTTAATTACCATGAACGACAACGAATTCATGTCCTTCAACCAGTGGCGTCAATTCGGTAGGGCTGGGGAGGGCATTGCCCCCCCAAGGATCTGATACTAGGTATTATTCAATACAACAATTCAATAAAACCATCTTATAGTGGTGGAATATGAATTCTCTCTCCCCCCCCCCAAGGTTTTGGTGAAGTGACACTCCTGCCTTCAACGGTCAATTCAATTCCGCTTCTCTGATCTTGAACTGAATCAGTTTTTTTTTTTCAAATTCACATAAACTTGTTTTTATTTACTGTAGCTTATTAAGTTCAATTTTATATCACTATTTTAACTTTTAAAAAACATTTCTCATAATTTTGTTTGTTTTCGATTCACCCAAATGCGTAGAGATAAAAACGCCTTGATATTGTTAATACCAAGCGAAAATAACAAATGTCATTATCCTTTCGATAATTTTCACTTTCACGCTGAAATAGTATATAATTCAGCAACAACAATAGCAGCAGCAACAGCGGTAACAGCAACAAAGTGAGCAACAACAATAACAACAGTAGCGGTAACTGAACAAGTGCCACACGCTACACCGCACAGAGCAGCATGGTTGGCTGAATGGCATGGTTTGATGGTTGGTTAGTTACTCATTTTGCTTGTTGGTTGTTTGGTAGGATTGATGGCTGTACGCGTCGACTGAGTTTTGTTAGTTAAATGTGGTTGTTGATGCTGCTGCTGTTGCTGTTGCTATTGCTGGCAGATTCTATGAGAACCAAAGTACACAAAAATTCCTGTATCATACTCTGCCTGCTGCTTGTTGTTGACGCTCAATGCGAATGCGATTCCAAATGCTACCAGCCAGTGTGCTTCTGCTGAGACAAATGGTTTGTCACGAAGAATAAATACTTCGTGATGTAGCTCTGGAATTTGGAATTATATGCGATTTGGGTACTGACACGAAACGTTGCCGCGAGGCATAACAATGTTTTGAGCTTTCGTCGAAAATCGACAGACAAACAGAAAAACAGACAGACAGATATTACTTGCGCCTAAGGGAGGTTTGGTGTTTGGTACGTGCACCAGAGTATTGTGCATTATTGTCTGAGGGTGGGGTTAAATAAGACGGCAAAAAAAAATCATTATGATGACACAGTGTGTTGGTATTCTGGCCGGGGAAAATTAAGCAACATCAACAACAATTCTTCATTTCGACTGCCGTTTTATATGTGCGTTCTTTTTTCAGAAACATTTTCCTTTGTACAAGGAGTTGATTTCTTTTTTTTTTGCTTTTTTCAGCTTAAATGCGCGTACTTCTGCGATATTTTTTCATGTCGTGTCGTGTTCGCTCATGTTGTTTCGCTTTTAAGTGCCGTCACACTAAGCAATCAACAAAATTGAAATTTATCAACTTGTTTCCGTTTGTTTTTTTTTTCACTCTTCTCTTCTTCTCTATTTCTAGTTTATCGTTTTATATTTCTGCTGTTTGTTAAGCTTATTGTGCGAACGTATTTGTTTTTGTACTTTTTAAATATTGCATATTTATGAGTTATGTACTAGAAAAATTGTCCAATTTAAAGAAATTATGCCATTCCAAATGCAATTAACAATAACAAGTGCAGGGGACTGATGGATTATTATATTAAAGACTTAATGGACAGAAAGTTAAAGAAATGAAATAATGATAGACCAAAGGATAATTAAGCGGATGGCTAGAACTCCTGAATTGATAGATATGCGCATCGTCATAATAACTGATTACAGTGCGGAACGACTTTTATAGCCAACTAATGAAGTCTATAAGCATTAAAGTGATAAGAAACAATCGTACAAGAAATTAAAACGATGAACTTCTGAACTCAATGCATCAGTACTCAGCTGTTGTTATGGACGATGCGATATTTAAGGCTGTAGAAGTGGCGCTATGTGATGCTATTAAAATTGAAGGAACATTTCTTGTTTCCAGTGCGTTCCGTTCTCTATGGTGACGTGACATAATCCCAACGGTCATAATCCCAAGTAGAGTTTTTGGAATTATGTCCCCTCCTCTGGAGGTCACAATACCAAATTTTTCGTTTGGGGTTGTGAAACTCCACGAAGAAGGTCATAATCCCAAAAAAAAAATATGCAAACATAACCCCATATTTTATTTGGGATTATGACCTCATATGATGCGGCCATATCACCAAAACACCTACACAGCCACAGTAATTTTACATAAAAGTAAGTAAGTGCTATTGAAAGAAGTAACAAAGTCAACAAAATATTATATATGGAACTATAAAAGGGGAGTAACTATAACTTTCGTAGATGAGCGATATTTTTTCAAACCGGCCGAAAAAGTAGTCGATTTGTATCGCTGTACTACTGGTCTAATGAAATGTAAACTTTTATCTCGATTTGCTAATGAGGAGGGACCAAGCTATCACGAGTTTGTCAAGTTGTCAATTTCTTTTAGTTCGCCAATAACATAATGTTTTTTACATTATTGTTGGTATATACAAATTGAGCATTAAATTAAGCCATCAGCTTATTTATGTCGTATCTGCTGATCCGGCTATGAATTGAGATCAATTTATTGTATAACTATATCAATTAGATATATGGCTTTCACCGGATCTCCAAAGAAAAATTCAGATTGATCGTTTTTGTGTTAAGAGAGCCTGAAAGAATAGACATCTCGACAGGTGAGTTATGTAAAATGCCGTCAACGGTTTCGATCTTAACATCCTTGGGGCTTCCATACGGCTCAACATTCAACAGACCAACGCAGCAACCAAAAGATTTGTAGTTAATTAACTCAATGATGACGGATGACTGACTTCGGGATAACTTCATTGACAAAATAAACAGATTAAGCAATAGCAACGCCCTGAATCTAAATGGCAAAGTCTCGACTTTTAGCTAGGGCTAAAGCTAGTCATACTAGTTTCATTCATTGATAAATAGAATCATTAGTGACTTTTAGCCGAATAGTGCTAACGTCGAAGCTTTATTTTCATAAGAAAGAAAATTGCTTGGAGTTCCGCCGATAGTATTTTAGTATTTTAAGTACGGCGTGTCCTTAGGGATGGCCACATCGACTTTTTTATGCCTATGTGAATTCACAAAGGTTTTATAGGTTATAAAATCTCATAAAAATAACATTGCAGATCGCATAGTTGCCAAAATGTTAAAACTCTCCCCGAAACTTAATCTTATCCACTTAAGGAAATAGAAGGCAAACCTGAAGACTATTAAGGAAAACGAATTTCAAAATTCCGTTAAAATTGATTTAATGAACTTGTAAATCTCATTCAATGGCTGATAGGCCTTTTATATTTTCCATAGTACTTTGACTTTATTGAGTTATTTATAACCAATCTATATATACCTTCTCGTAATCATGACCAGATAGTTATTGTTCACAACATCAGGTAACAGCAATATTAAGCGTTGTCGAAAAGTTTGCCATGAAATAATGTAATCATCCCTATCATGTATAAACATTCCTTCAGAATTATCCTCGAATTCCCTGTTTTGCAATTGTGGAAGATTATAGGGGAATGAGAAAAAATTCTCTGGAATATGAGCTATCGGCAATAATTTTTGTTGGAAGTCCGCAGTTTAATTATTAACTGAATATAAGAAGAATTTTATAAGAACCACATAATTTGTACTCTAAGAAGGATGTAATTGTCCAGTTTAGTTAAGGTTGATTTACATTAACTACTGACATTGGTGAACATTCGAGTTTTAAACTGAATAAACTTTGAAGTATAGACTTAAGTAGACTATATCTTGCTACGTAAATCACGCCAACTTGCCGATCAAAATAGATCATCGAAAATTTCTTAGTAAAGGACCACGACAAGAGGACAACCTCAAATAAATTTATACGACCCTATAATTTTACCATTATGTAATTTCGTTACTTATGCACATATATCCATTTCTTGATAGTTTTCTAAGCATGGCTCTTTTCTTTTCTTCGAGAAATTTGATAACATCCCCCTCCTCCCACGAGCAAATTATGTGCACGATCCTGCTTCAGTTTTAGTAAAAGTCTTCTAGGTTAGTTTTTCGCGTGTTAACTTTTGGTGATGCAACATTAACCGTTCACCAAGTACTTTTTTTCCTTCAAACAAATCACATACATATGGTCTCTGAAGAAAGAATTAGGTCAATGCCCTCTAGTTTGTTCATCATCATGTAATATTTATTTGCGTTTTACGAAAAACCTTGAAATCAGTAAAGTAAACAAAGTCCAGTAGATGAATTCTAAAAATGTGTGTGTGCCTTAGAGGTAGCTCTAATATCGAATCGCTAATCAGAAAGCAACAAGGTCCGATTTACACCCAAATCAAATGACAGAAATTCATTTACACTCAAATCAAATGACGAAAATGGTAGTGGATTTGTCTTTTTTTGCGCAAATCTCCATTTGAAAGCTAGAACACGAAGTCACTAAATCACGAAATCGTTGGAGCGAATTGAAGTCATTTGCTAATGACTATGCACAAAGTTATATACCCATAGTTAATTTTTTCCAGTCAACAGAGGAACAATTTCTAATACATAATATAGACTGCTGAATAAGTAAAAAATAAGTTTTACTCTCTATTAGATATTTTTATATATTAAAAGGAAATTGTGTTATTCGAAATATGGAGCCTATTCCATATTTCGGTATTTTTAGTATTTAATTACATTTTTAACTTAAACTAAACTTTTTCTCCAGTTTACTAGTATACTATACATATGTATAAAAATGAGAGCAACAGTTGTTTGTATACTTCTTAGCTATACTTGTTTCCAGTCCAAAAGGTAAGAGAAGAAGCGATTGTAAAAAATATATGTATGTATATCGCGCATACTAAGGATTGGCATGGGTAATTATTTGCGTACTAAAAAAAACTTGCAAAAAATAAACCAAATGAAATGAAAAGAAAAAAAAAACAAAATAAATAGAAATAGAAATAGAAAAAACAAAAACAAAAACAAAAATTGCATTGACATCTACGCAAATGGCTGGTTGCGATGCCCCACCCGGAGACCGACCCACTTATTTCAAGACTCCAGCTGTTGCTACTGTTGTGTTTTTTTATTTATTTTTTAGATCCTTTTCTATTACGTTTGTTTTTAATGCTGCTGCTCCACTATACGGCCTGCCTGGTTGACTGGCGAGAATTTAATATGTTTTCCACGTTCTTGCTCGCGCAGGGTTTCTTTTTCATTTGTAAATATCCTTGCATGAAATTAGAAAATAATTGTAGTCCCACTGGGGGTAGGAAGGAGGTGGGTACGTACTATATAGGTGGTAAATGGGTGATGAGTGTAGCGAGTCCTGCTGAAGCCACAAAAGGAAGAATACCGACCTCCCCCCACTTCCATTGAAATACCATTTCCATCTACACTATGTACGTACGTACGTATGTATACAAATATGTATGTGTGTATAGGGAGAGATGTGATGTTATTAATATCGCTGTGTTTACTTAACTTAACTAAGCTAAACTTAACCTAACTTAATTGCATGTAATATAATTTAATTAATTAAGACTGTAACAGTGGCAGCGAAAAGAAAAAAAACTAAACTACAACAACAAAAACATCATATAAATTGCTGTCCAGTGGCATGCAAGCAGAAACAACAAGAACAACAACAGCAGCAACAAAAAAAAAAACTTAAGTGACAATCTAATTGCTCCTTGTCAATTGAGTTTAAGTGTAATTAATGCGTGTATTTCTGTTATCAAGTGTTGACTGTGCGTGCCAACGTTTTTGGCTTAAATCTGTGCTATAGTGTTTTTTTCGGATTTTTTTATTTTTATTTTTTTGTTTTTGGCTGTGATTTTAAAGGTGCTTTTGTGTAAAATTAAGTTTTGTGATTTCTTTATCGGAACTTCATTGAAAATTAAAGATAAAGAAACTTGAATGGCCACGCGTATTCTTGGGTTATTAACACGCTTTTAATGTTGTTATTGCTTGAGAATACACGTAGTTAACAAGTCTCTCCCAACATCTTTTGAGCCCAAATGAAACAGAAAAGTGCAGTGAAAAGTGCTGTTTTACAAATGATACGAGTTTTCGAAATATGCATGGAAAAACTGGTGAGTTATTTAAAATGTGAAAAATGAATTTGTGTCAAAATTTGGTTAAATCTAAGCAGGAGGTTGGAGCTTGAATAAAATCTCATATTGAAAAATAATTCGCAAATTGGACTGACAATATTTATCATAGACAAATTTAAAATTTTTTTTTATTCATGAATCTTATCTTGTTCTATTTGTATCTTACATTTTTAATTGAAAGTAATTGAAATATAAAATCAAATATTCATTTATTGTCTATAAGAGAAAATTCACTATTTTCCAAGTTTGGTGTGTCTCTACTGAAAATTTTTAGTCATATAGCTTACTAATGCGGAGCCATCTCATTTAGAAATGAGCGGCATTTTTGGGCCACTAGTGAGTATTAGAAGACTTATTCTAGAGATTTGATAGCAGCCTGTTTATCTGAAAAAATGTTAATATCCTTTCTTGGATACAACATTCATCCTCAGCCCGGTTGCTACCACTTCTAGCGCTATAACCTCTGCCTGAAAAACGCTACAATGGTCTGGTAACCTCGCAGCAATTCCTATCTTCAGTTCCTTAGAGTAAATACCGTAACCCACCTTGTTATTTAGCTTGGAGCCATCTGTATAGAAATTAATATGGCCCATTCCCCCCGGAATTCCTCCCTTCCAGTCATCCCTAGATGGAATGTGAGTTACGTAATTCCTATTGAATGAGATTACTGGAACAATATTGTCCAAATTAGAGTGTACAGAACTCAAGCTATGAAGGATAGTTGAGTGTCCTGTTCTACCCTCAGCAAACAGCAAACAGCTTCCCTGAGTCTAATGGCAGCACAAGCTGCCATTAATTTACCTAGCAGGCCAACAGGAATGAGATGAAAGAGGACCTGCAAGGCGTCAGTCGGTGTAGTCCGCAAAGCACCACTGATACACATAGAAGCTGCTCTTTGAACCCTTTGCAATTGTTTGTAATAGATGACCTTGTCTGTAATGTTATATAACAGAATCGGTCGAATCGGACCGCTGTGTAGAGCCAGTGAATAATGACAGGTGATAGTCTCATCCACATACCACTTTTCTACAAGAGCATAGCGCTACAGTTGCTAACACTAGCACTTTCTTCAACATTTATTTTCCAACTTAATTTCCTATCCAATACCAGACCAAGATACCTTGTACTACACTTAAACGCAAGTCTAGTGCCATTTAGCGTAGGTGGTTCTAAAATTGGTAGTTTGTGATTCCCAGTAAAGAGTACTCAGTTCAGTTTTGTTCGGACTTACACCTAAACCAGCCTCATCTGCTCATGAGACGAGTATGTTTAAGGCATCCTGAAGAATTTCAGTGTTTGGGAATTTACCACATGCAGTTAATGCTACATCAGCCGCATAGGCAACAACTCTACAGCCGAGTCCTTTTAGTGACATAAGCATCCTTTTTACTGCCAGCTTCTATAGTAGAGGAAATAGTACCCCTCCCTGCGGATTAATACACTGAGTTAGTGAAGTAAAGAAATAGTTTTTTGGTCACATGTTAAGATTATAACTTTTTTCAAAAAAAAAAATAATTAAAATGTTTAAGGAGGTGTTTAGTTTCACATCACTGAAACTACATTATGGGAGTTGATCGTTGAAATTGTGTTGAATGAAACAGATTTTTTATAATCAGAATGAATCCGAACTAGTCAATTCAGCCTTCTTTGTGATAACAATGGCAACTCCAAAATTTATCAAGTTGCAAAGTGTTAACAATCATTAGAACTTTATTGAGAGAGAAATGTAATGATATTTTAAGAGATTCGTGGTTTTACTATAAGTCTTGAAAACACAGTGAACTGAGTGTGTGAAGTGGCATGAAATTAAATTCATTTTGCTAAGATTTTTAGAGTCATAAGAGGATTATACTATAAATTACTATTATTGGTATTAGCCTTGGAATCGTGATTCTTCATGAACCACTTAATTCTGTAAGAATGTTAGTTAGTGTGTAACTGTTTGATTGATTTTGATTGGTTTTGATTTTGTTTCTTAATTTATATTAGACGGTCATTGTGCATCTATTCACTTTGCATAACTTTTTCTACATGTTTGCTAAGGAACACCGAAGTGGATAGAGTTTGAGCACATGTTCCAAAGACGATCCAAATAATTATATATCCAGCATAGAGAAAACGTGTAAGTTTGCACAAATGTTTGCGGATACCGCAAGGAAAAACTAAAAATAGCGTATCGAAAATCAATTTAAAATATATGAAATAATGCTTTATTTGAGATGTGAAATGGGGAAAGTCTGCTTTTTAAACTATTTGTGTTAATTTAAGAGTTTGTTTGCTAGTCTTTGTGAACATTTTAAAATTTCTCTGTAATCTACACGTTTAAATTGGAATTTCGATTGCCGAAAAAATATTTAAATAATAATTGGTGTTACATCACATTAGAAGTTTTCAAAAAACGATCTGCTTACAAGATGCCTAAGTACACTCACGGTCAAAAAAAAACGCCGATTTGAAATTTGCAAGAAGTTTTAAATTTTGATGCGTAAAATAATATCTACTCTTGTTTAACGGTTTTAAGTTTGTTAGATACTGTTGCTAGGGACAAGTTTTGAGTATTTTCAAAACTGTCCACCTAACAATAATAAATTCTAGAAACCTTTTCTAAATAAACACATAATTCCTAGTTTTATAATCAGAAATTACAACTTATTTATATGAAAAAATACATTGTTTTTTGTAGTCTTTTTTACGCATTTTTAATTTCTCACATATTCTTTAATTATTTATTATTTAATTACTTTAAATAATACGGTAAAATTGATTTTAATACCGCGTAGGACCTGTTTTTGCCTTGATGACGCTTTCCATTCGAAAAGGCATGCTCTCATAGAGTTTCCGTATTAATTCCATTAAAATATCGTTGTACCAAGTAGATTCAATTATTTTCTTTAACTTTGGAATATTATTAGGGTTTTGTTGGCGCACTTTGCGTTTTAAAATGGCCCAAACATTCACAATGGGATTGAGGTCGGGGCTGTTACCGGGCCATGGACTGACTCAATTCCGAAAAAGTCCTTATATTCCTTTGCCTATGCAAAAATAAATAGTTCATTATTGTAAATCTATCAAAAAAAAATGTAAAAAATAATTATTGCGAGTGGAACACTTACCGATTTCGACCGATGACAGGAAAGAATCATTTTGAAATATGACTTTTGCTACGTGCTCGCTTAGTCGGTCGATGCTAGGTAAAACGCCGTTTTTTAGGATATCAATATAAGCTTCGGAGTTCACATAACCTTCCGGAAGAAGAATCTCTCCCACCTCACATCTTGTTATTGCCCCATTTGAATTTATTATTGTTAGGTGGACAGTTTTGAAAATACTCAAAACTTGTCCCTAGCAACAGTATCTAACAAACTTAAAACCGTTAAACAAGAGTAGATATTATTTTACGCATCAAAATTTAAAACTTTTTGCAAAATTCAAATCGGCGTTTTTTCTTGACCGTGAGTGTACCTTTAAAATAACATAGTAAAAGAGGCGAAAAATCATTTAAAAAATTCGAATTTTGGCAGTCCGCTAGTCCGTACCCGTTTCTGGCGAGTTTTTTGAAAAAAAAAACTTTGATTTTTTTATTAAATTCGCAACACTTTTGCAAGGTACGAGACATCGAAATAGTCAATAGTCTTTAGATGTTCATATATATAATTCAGAGAAATTACTGTTTTATAGAAACTTTAAAATTGCACGTACTAGTAGTCCAAAAAAAATGTTTCTCTTAAATCTCAAGCTTCCAAATAAAATTTCAAGTTTGAAGGAAAATAAACCATCAAAACAATCTGTTAATAATTACGATACCTTATTGCAACTAATTAAAATAAAATTTTTAATTTAAGAAATACAAAAATGATTGTACCATACCAACTTGAAATATTTGTTATCCATTAAATTTTATTTCAATCTGTTTTTCTTATATTTCATTTAATATCTCTGTTTATTTTTGACAAGGTGTCGTAGCAAATCAAGTAGATGTACATGAAAATTTAACATCCGCAACTAATTCATTAGTCGTTCCGGAAACTGTACAAAACAATCACATGGAAAATAAAAGTCCCACGCCACAGCAGGAGCAACAAAAACGGAGAACACAACAACAACAAAAAATAACTGAGGAAAATACGCTGGACTTAGAGGTAGCACATGAAACGGCGAGAGATTTCGCGGAGGTGGAGAATAAAAAGAGTTTGAGAATATAAAAAATGTAACCGTGGCAACAACGAGATGAACACAACACCAACAACAATAATACAAATACCAACAAATATAGCAGAAACAGTGGCGGTAATAATGGGAGCAACAACAGCACCAGCAACAATAACTAATCATAAAGAAAACAAAATCGGCAACAACATAACAAACTACAATAATAACAACAATTTTACCCAATTAGAAAATGAGTTGCACTCAAAAGAACACCTCAGCAACAGTAACAACAACAACAGCAACAGAAGCAGCAGTAATAGCGACCATGGTTGAGTGCTGGAGGCAGCAACAACAACAACTACACCACAATGGACAGCAGAAGAACAGCAACATCAAATGCAAATTACTAAAGAAATCGTTGAAGAAAACAAAAGTCAAGCAAAAGAAAATTCATATGAAATGCAGATGAAGTGTAAGGATAACGAAAGTGCGGCAACAACAACAACAACCACTACATTGGCTGCAACAACATCATCGCTTCTACAGCCTGAGCAACAAGTGTTGAGCGTGATTGATGATTGTGATAAGCATGATTGTGTTGATAAAGGCAACAGTACAAGAACAACTGAAGTATCATCAACTAGCAGCTTAGCAACAACAACAACAACAACGCAACCACCAACAACAGAACTTACTAGTAGTTATATCAATTTAAACATCAACAGCATCGCGCATATTCAAAATGGTACTGCGAATTCAAGTAATACAACAGCAACACCAGCAACAACAACAACAACAACAGATTTAAGCCAAGTTTAGACAGTTCAGTTATATGTACATATGTATTTTTGGTAGCGAGAATACATAGAAAAGGACGAAGTTCAGCTTTTATTAAATATGTGTTTTATAAGTATAAAAATGAAATATCAAAATAAATAAAATGAGTCAAATAATAATAAACATAAATTTAATGCAAAATGTTTTGATCTTTGAGAAACTTTATATGAACTTCACAAGTCTATAAAGCTTTTAATTTTAGCGAATCAAAATTTGGAATTGAAAGGTCTGTAAATCATTTCACGGAAAAGGAGTTTCGTAGCAATCCATTTATCGATTCTATTCAAGGAATTACAAATTTTACGTTGGAAAATTTTCTAATTCCATTGAAAATGACATTCATTTGTAGATTTCATTCAAGGAATTAGATATTGGAATCTACAAATCTTATTGTCATTAGAGAGAGAATTATAATTAAGAATCGATTCTTTCATCAATTCACTGAAAAATAGGAATGCATTCAATTTCGCTTTCTTTCAAGGAATCAAAAAATTAAAATTGAGCTATTTTATATAAAATTTCTTGGAATTATGATAGAATTATACTTTGAGGAATTAGAAAAATCAATTTACCCTTTATTCTTAAAAAAATTTCTGCACTATTTGATGAGAAAAATTTGAAAACATAATTTTTGATATCAAAAATTGTACTCGGACTACTGTTTAAGTCTCATTTTTAGAGAGATAAAAAGGTTTATTAATAAATATGGAAAGATCGAAAGTGCTTAAAGACTCGGACGTACTGAGTAACGAAGGCGCATGCATTCGAAATTCGTTTTCAATTCATTTTCGGTCTTTCCTCATTCTCGACAAAAACGGCCCTCGAACTCATTTTCTAATTCATGATTATATTTCAAATCCACGATGACGGTACTTCCAATTTCAACGACACACCACCTATAAGTAAGCTAATTTAACAAAAATAACAAAAGGACTCACCGTGGTGTTTTAATCACATACATAAGACACTAACAGCTGGCCTATTCAGCAATGAATTAAATGCGATAACAATTAAAATGCACGTATCAACAGAAAAAGAAATGAGAGCCCGAAATTAAATGTCAAATACCAAGTGGCTCTGCCGACGTCGACGCATCCTCCACCTTCGAAAAAAAAATGAGATCCCGCTGCCAGCGGACTTTTTCACTAAAATTCTTCCATTTGATTTGTTCCACAATTTTATGGAAACCTTTTTTATTTACACTTGTGTATTTAACAATAAATTATATTTTAAAAAGTGCACTTGCAATTGCGCGCAGAAAATTGAGGAAAATTATCACAATTTAGACGAAGAAAAAAACCGAAAATAAACTCACACGAACAAGAACACACGTTAATTTGCGAATGCTAATGATGTGCAAGTCAACAGCGATCATTTTGATTGCAATGAAATTTCCGTTATGAAGTTACTAGCGATGTGCATGATGATCAGAGATGAGTAAAAATGATTACTCTGGAATTTCAATTTTAAGTAATTGATATTCGTAATCGAAATTTTCAATTCCATGGCAAAAGTGGCTTAGTTTACTCACTTACTTTAAGTTTGCTCAAAACTGTTTTTTTCTTTCTTGAAATTACTCTTTCTTACGTGGTTTTTCATTCTATAAAAGAATATGTTATCAAAAAGTGTCACTCGGATCTAGATTCGGAAATATAGCCATCGGAAATTGTGGATATAACTTTTGTATCCCAGACTTTCGTTGTCTATGTACGAGGTGTGTTTAGAAAAGTACGGTAATTTTTAAATTTTGCGTGCTTAGAGAGTCCGATTGTCAAATTTTTTTTATGTTGGTATATATGACCCTGAAGTATAATAAAATTTTTATTGTAGCTGTATTTATTATTTACTTTGTCTGTGGCAGCCACTAAGGTTAGACGTATTTTTATGAGTTCGGCAATTTTTTTCCAAAATTATTGAGTTTTGAACAAAAACAGCGGAGAATGAAATAAATGAAATCAACGACATTGCAGAATTACTGCAAACTAAGGCTCATTCGTAAGGCATTCTGCCTCGCCAAGACCGAATAAGGCTCGACAAGTGCGCTCAAACGTGAAGGTCCTGTATCCTATTACAATTTATAAGGAATTTATAAGTCGTTGCTTTTTTACTAAAACTCAAAAAAAAAACTGTCTTTCGTTTTTCTGCTTTTTCGTTTTTTCCATATGAATTGTAATAGGAAACAAACTGTTTGAGCCGTTCGCAGGTTCGAGTTTGGATGGTGAATTTTTGAGAGAATTTTCTTCAAATTCGATTCTGCGGATAAGGTTACCTCCAATTAAAAACAAAAAAACTCTTTCGGGTGTATTTGGTCCGCATTTTCAGCCACACGAAAAATGTGGGCTAGGTTTGACAATAGTGAGTGGCAGCTCCCATACAACTCTTATATCTTAAACACTGTATCTTGGCATCTAAGGCAGACTTTATCTACGTTTTAGGAAATCGGTTTTTTTCGTAATATTTCAACGAGATCGGACATAAACTGCCCGACTGAGCTAAGAAGCTCAAATTTTGTTACAATTATTTTTAAGCCCCATGCTAAAAGCATAGGCAAAAAAAAACCAACCTATAGTATATAAATAAATAAAAAAAGCTGCAGCGATTTTGATGAAACTTGGGAATATGGTGCAAACGTAATCCGAATTAACATTGCGCTAAGTGTTAAGTTCTTAAAGCCTCTAAGAGGGGCGTGGCACAGGCCTAAGCTTTAATTTAAATAACGTCATGTCTCGCAAACCATACAAAATATTGAATGAAATTTGGTAAACGGATGCCCATACTGACTATCTAAATTTGAATCAAAAGAAAGTGGAATTGAAAAAGTGGGCGTGGCACTTTTTAAAAATTGAGAATTTCGATACAATATTAATTGAAAACTGTAGGTACCTACGATTTTCATAAAAATTTTAAAAGATGTTGAACAGTAACCATAACAAGCTAATGTACTGGCAAAACTCTTTGGAGTGCGTGGCACATCCCACAATATTTATAATTGTTACAACAAGAGAACTAGCAATGCAATCCTTATAAAATTGCTATAAGATATCTCATAAGCAAAAGTGGGTGCAATAGTACATGTAGGCGTGGCACCTCTCATACAAGCAAAAAACGTTTAATATTATATTTAGTGTACTATGGTAGTGATCCTAATACAAATTGACATGGAGATTTTGGTTACTATAAAGCTTCGATTTAAAATGGAGCTCGAAGAGATTGCAGCAATGGGCGTGGCACCTCTCATAGAAGCAAAAAGTTGTAAGCGTGGATTTTTTTACTTTTTTTTAATATTTCTTGACTATTTCAACTTTTTTAACATTTTCCCTTATTCCTTTCGACTCTTTCAACCCATTTCAACTTTAGTAAATTTTCCAAGACTTTTCACCATATTAATACGACTTTTTCAATGTGTTTTAATTTTTTCCTAGATTTTCAACCTCTTTCAACTTTTTTCAAGTTTTTCAACTTCTTTCAACATTTCAAATATTTTTTCAACTTTTGTAATTGTAAATTAGATAAAAATCTTGAGATCGATGAAGGGTGGAATCAATTTTTAAGAAACACAAAAGTTCAAACTTCAGTATAACCAGTGTCATCAATCAATAAAAATTAAAAGTTCAAGATGATTTCGAAAGTATAGTTTTCCAATAAAAGCTTGAAAATAATTATTTTGATTATAATTAAAGCTTTCAATATTCGTTTGAATTAAATTGCTGCTAACATGGGTATGCCACTGCCAAAATTATATTTGTATAGTATAAAAAAAAGAAAAACAATCAAATAAAAAACTGAAACAAAAGATTTCCCTCAAAGTATCAAATGCGCCCAGGTTCCCTCACCAATATCAAATATAAATAGGTTATTCCTTCTACTTTAATTGTATAATGTTGTAAAGTACGCGATACATTGAATTTCGAATTTTTTTTTCGTTCGAAAGGAAGCAGGTGGCAATGTTCTGACCTAAAAGTACAAAAATAAATATAAATGTTAGGGATGCTATTTAAAGTTCTACAATGGCATCAATTGTTAATATTAAAAATTGAAAAAGAGTGTCATTCAATTTAAGAACAAACACGTGTCCCAACAGTATTACACCATGTCATATCCTGAATGACAAAAGAAACAAATCTATTACGGGAAATTTATTATTTATGAATGAAAATTACGCGATCCGAGCAAATTATTAGGGATGAAGTAGTCTTTTTTTTGACATCTGCAAGTGCACCCTAGAATTAATGTAATTGCAAGGCAACTCTTAGTTAAAACCGTTCCAAATATTGTATCTAAGATGAAAAATAATTTTTTTTTTTATTAATTTATGTTGCATAGAGCAAGTTAGTTAAAGAATCGCATTATGAATCATCCCACTATATCAAATTCATAATTCAGTTGCTTCTATCATGTAAAATGTTCCAATAATTAGAATTCAAAGAACAAAATTTATAATTTAGGTCAAATTCATCGTAGATATATCTCCACTTCCTATGTTCTCTTGAAAATTAAGCTAACAATCTGTAAAAAGAAAAATCAAAATGAATCACATCAAATTATTATGATGGCAAATAAAAACAAAAGACATGCGGTGCACAATGGACAGGAAATTTAATAATCTATAATTATGCAGTAATTATTATAAGGAAATAAGAACAGCGACAACAACGAAAAAAAAAAATATCATTCATTATTCATAAGCATAGATAAGGCAAAGAGGAAGAAGAAACCTGATGACAGAGGCACACGCTTGTCCAATAAAATTAATCACATCTCATTAACTTGATTTTTGAATTTTGCCCAATTTAAATATTCGGTGTATCGAACAAATTTACAAAATATATATTCATGTATAAAACAAAATATATATTCATGTATAAAATAATAAATACAATGGAGGACAAAACAGCGTGGTGAAACTAAAATATGTGTGTGGGAAAGAATATTAAAGTTTCTAAACTTCAATTGGATTAAGAAGGACATCATTTTGCAGCGTTTCCTTAATGGTAAGTTCCAATTGATACTGAATTAATAGAGGTATGTACTTGAATATATCTTAAATCTGATAGAAGTGATAGTCCGTATATATGCAGAAAAATTTTAATAGTATGCGAGGATTAACACTAACTCTCGAGTACCAGTGCCAGCATCTTTAAGACATGAATACGTTGTCAATTATGATACACCAGAAAAAAACTGCGGCACTGAGTCTTCGTGGGAAGCAGAATAATGACGAGAAAGCAATTAAAGTTTTCTACTTGGATAATACAGCGTAGTCTTCCCAATGAATGAACTACTACTCGTAGTATCTTCTAAAAAAAAATCTTAATTTAAAACGTTTGTTCCTGACAAAGTTTTTATTACAATAAGTAATAAAAGCTTTTGGCCACTAATTCCTTAGAGTGTGAAAAATAATATCGAAATAATCAATGCTTCAATAAGGTTTCAAACCCACAACACATTGAACATCTCGGCACTACTTTTGTTGGTTCAACAACATTTTTTGGTTAATCCAGTTTTTGAAAAAACAAAAAAAAAATGTTTAAGGATATATTTAGGACAATACTTTACCCAAGTTTGAAGTCAATCGGTTATGATTAATTTTTGGCTAGTGACAATACAAAACAGTTCAGTACCAATTTAGTTACCTTATTAAATGTCATCGCTGCCAAACTTAAAAATCATGGTATCATGTTGCCCAATTCTCTTCCACAGAGTTCAATCTAAGTATCTCCATGCCAAATTTCATCAAAATCGGTGTGAAAACAAATTTTCCTTTAGGGTGTTACACTTTTAAAAATAGCTTTCCGCAGGGTTCAATAGATCTCTTCATCAAATTTCATCAAAATTGGTCCATAAGTATAACGTTGAAAACATATTTTTTTTTTATTAGGGGCATGGCACCACAACCTATTAAAAACAATTCTCTTTTTTCTTGGCTCGATTTATCTCTGTACCAAATTTCATCAAAAACGGTGTATTAGTTTAGTAGTAAAAACATAGAGGTGTGGCACCGCCCTTTGATAAAAATAAATATCTTTTCTCAGGAGTCAAGCTATCTATATACCGAATTTCATGAAAATTGATGTAGCGGCTCAGCAATTACAGCGTTTTGTCATATTAGGGGCGTTGTCACGCCCACTTCGAGAAAATAGGGTTTTCTTACCCTTTCTTAAGGTTCAATCCATCTCCAAGTCAAATTTCATTAAAATCAAGGGCTGGATTATCGCCTACGCCAACAGCGCCGTGCCGTAGGGCGGCAGCATCCTAGGGGGCTGCAAAATGGTCGTGAAATATATCTTAATTTGCTAGGGTTTTTAAAACTCAAAAAACTTGGAAATTTGAAAGTATAGATGGAAGTTTTGGAAAGTTTCAGATTGAAATTTGTCCACTTTGCAAAATTCTGGAATATGTCAGAAAGTCTTTTAGGTCAGTTTTAGTCGGATTTCAAAATTGTTTAATGGAAAAAGAAATTAAATAGAGATTATCCATCCAAAAGACAAACAGCTTAAGAACCACTGAACCGTAGCATTTTTAATGCAATGCAAATTGTTATTTTTAAGTTGTCAGTCAAAATTACAATAAACATACACTTATAAAAACATACACACACATGTATACATACTTTATTCACAGCGATAGACAAATTCAAACACTTGCATAAACAGCAATGTTGTTAAGATATTCAAATTTCAACGCAGGATGAGTGTTTGCCACCCCGAATTCTTCACGAGAATTTGGTTTTCCATGAAGAAATGAATAATTTTTTTTTTAAAGCGAACGTTTTTTAACTTTTTCCTATATAGTTTTTGATGCGAAGTCCGAATTCATTTTTTCTAGCACATCTAATCTTTGATATACGGGTATATAAATAGAGTCAAATGTGTCAAAAACATCGATTTTGGCCTATGTGCACTTGAACCAAGGACACCAATTCTATCTTTCAACAAAGTTCGCCAAGGATAAAACGTTTCCTTGGTACAAACAAGTGCAAAAAAATGGAACACCAGAATCATATTGAGCATCAAAAATTCCATAAAAAGTGATGAAAAAAATTATAAAATTAAATTTTAAAAATTGACGTTTCAAGCAAAAGTGTTTTCTCTAATAAAACTGTGGTTTCTGGTACTTCATGACCAATTTAAAAAAAACGATTTTCTAATGTATTCAATAACGAATTTCGGTGAAAATTTCAAGGTTAAAAACACTGTCATAATATGATTAGATTGGTACAAAGGGGGTTAACGCCGCTGTTTCCTCCCCTTCTGTTTGTTTTTTATAAAACGCTTCAAAGCGACGTTGCCTTAGCCGGAAAGCCGACAGGAAGGAAGGAAGAATAGATGGATGAATGAATGAATGGGTAAAGAGAGTTGGGCATGTGAGGTACTAAGACTAGAAAAATGTTTCTTCTATTTGTTGTTGTTAGTCTTGTAAAATAAAAACAAATTTTTCAAAGAATATCGTTGCTGTTCAATGCGTTTACATGTGTACGTATGTATTTGCGTGTTTATATGCATGAGTACGTAAGACCCAATGGGAAATTTGGAAGCAGCTTCCAAGGTTAGCATGTCTGATGTGCTTCTTCGGAAGCATTTAATTTAAAATTCTATTTAATTAAAAAAAAAACTTATTGCGCATCCACATGGGTTTGAACCTAGGCATTCCGTACAATTGAACGACATCAGCCAACTCTCATTTCGACAGATAAATATTGTAGTTTTAGTTTCAATTATATTAATAATAATTATAGTAGCTCAGTTGGTTAAGATGTGCGCATCTCAGAATACTGGCATAACACAGAAGACGTAGGTTCGAAGCTGATCGGTGGCAAAAAAAAATGTGTTGAATATTTTTCTTTTCAATTTAAGCTCAACGTGATTCGACTCAACATCCAAAGAAGCGTATTTAATATGCTATTAAAAAACATGCTTGTTTAACTAAGTTTTTTGTTTTTTGTTTATCGCATGGAGTGCGCATTGTTCGAGTTTAATTTTTTAAATAAAATAATTCTTTACCGAATGCTATTTGACTTTACTTACACAATGAGTGACATTCCTTTCTTATTGGGATATTTGGAATGATGATTTCACCGCCATGACGGCACATTGCTTTTGATTTCCCGTTTTCTTAACAGAAAATACAGCGTCGGAATAATTTATTATTTTGTAGAATGCATCAACGAACTGGAAGGAATTCATCCTGACAGTAGTGATGTTTCTCAAAAGTAATAACAACAGTAACAAGAAAAAACAACAACAACAACAAAAACAACGATAATATGGCGCCGTTGCAGAACAACAAGTGGTTTCATTTTGATTTTTTTTCTTTCTTTTTTTATTTTTGTGCCAACATTGCGATGAGGTGTTTCACAGCGCCGCCAGTTTCACTTCATCGGGTGTTCGTTCCTAAGGCACCTCAGCTACTTTTCACATAGAACATGTTATTTTTGCAGCTATTGCAAAGGAATTGCCTACAAGAGCCATTCGCCAGCACGAGTACCAAGTAGCTTTGTACGTTCGTTGGTACTTCATTATAGCGAAAAATTGTTTTGAGTTAATTTTAGTAGCAACGCGAGTTATCAGAAAAAATAACACAGGATCATCAAGCGCAGAAAACTTGTGATGAACAACGGCAGCAACAGTAGCAGTACGGAAATGTTTTGTTTAATTTTTTCATCTTTGCTTTGCTACTTTTAAATTCAACAGAATTTCCATATTTCTTTGCAATAGGTAGGTACTTCATTCCTACATATTTGATGTTTTTCACATATAGTACGTTATTATTATTATTTTTTTTTTAAATAGAAACGTGTACGCTTGAAACAACAACCACGAAAATATGGTGGAAGTTTTTTTTTTAATTTGATTTTGGAATTTCTGGTTTATTGGCATGGAATTTGTGGTGTAAATTTTTTGCCAATTATTAGTTTATGAAGTTTTTTTTCCATTATTGGTTATTGCTGAATTGTAAAAAACACATATTTTACAAAAATGTATGTACATTATTGTTGCTATTACTTATGGCTGACATGTCTATTAATGCCTGAGGCAACAGTTTTCCAGAATCGCACCCATAGCTGCGTTCGATAAAATGTTAGTACAGGATAGCGTAAAATAAACTTTTAGTTTGAGTTCGTTATGACTTTTTTTTTAATGCAGATTAAATTTTTCTTTTACGTATAGTTTACAAATGGGGAATTTTATTGGCCTAAACGTGAAGGGCATACTTGTCCCTGCCAACACATTTTCCATGGCACAAATTCAGAGGTATGACACGGACTCCAATGCGAATATTGTTGTTCAGTTGGTCGCTGGCTTATTGAGGTATAACACTCATCAGGGTTGCCAAGTTGAAAAAAAGGAATTTCTGGCCTGCCCAGCTTTGATTGCAGTTTTTATTATTTGTAGTGCTTTCAACTACTACAGACGAAATGTAGTTAGCGTAGACTACATTGATATACCACCAGACAACGAAGACAATGTAAAAATAATAAATGATGATAACGAGACGACTCTTGCAATTGCTGGCTGATTTTAAACCAAATATTTGCACGAGGATGACAATGCACATACATAATCTAGAAACCACGATCAGAAACTACATTTTCAGGCCGAAAATAAAATTGTATTGGCCACTTTTCACCACTGTAATTGTTGCTGCAATGGATAACGCATATAAAAGACATTGCTTTTGGTGAAAAAGCAAACCCAAAATATGGGTATCATATGAAAATTAATTTAATAAGGGATGATTTCGATTTATTTTGAGCTGTTCTATTGAAAACTATCCTTAAATTGCGGAATCATTGAAATTTTTACTCGAACGATACTATCAAAATCAGATTTGTAAGCATCGATAACCCGAAAACTAAACGAGATATGCATTTTTTTATTTAACATTTTCGATTTATTTTGACATGTTTTAACGGAAAACATCAAAAAATCGTGTCGCGACGGATATCGTAATCTCCCCATAAGACTCAATGCCGGCGTCAATTTTCATTAGAATTTTGCGATTACGAATCTTCTGATGTGACCGGCTCCCCGCCTATAAGCAAACTTAATTTCTTAAAAATCATAAAAAGACTCACCGTTAGAAGCGTTCAAATCAAATGCGCCTGCAATGTCATGATAAATTGAATTCCTCGTGGTGCTTTAATCACATGAGTACATATGGCACTAACAGTTGACATTTTTAGCAATGATCAAAATTCCATAACAATTAAAATCCAAAGATAAACAGAGAGAAAAATTAAAATCTGAAATCAAATTTCATATACATATTTAGCGGCTCTGCGACGTCGACGCAGCCACTAAGTTCAACCAAAAAAAATGAAACTCCGCTGCCTACAGCACTTTTCTGTCAAATTTTTAATATTCACTACAATTCCTTAATTTGATGTATTCCACAATTTTTGTGGAAAGCTTTTTTTTACACTTGTTCATTTAAAAATAAATAATAATATAAAAATACCACTTACAATTTTGCACGCAGAAACTTGAAGAAAATTATCACAATTTAGACGAACAAAAAAAAAAAACCGAAAATAACTCACACGAACACGAACACACCCTAATTTGCGAATGCTAGTAATGTGCAAGTCAACAGCGATCATTTTGATTGCAATGAAATTTCAGTTATGAAGTTACTAGCGATTTCAATTCTAGGTACATAATTGGTATTCGAAATCGATTTATTTTTAATTTCATGGTAAATATAATTGAATCGTTTGTTGATTCCATTGAAGGAATTAAAAATTGAATTCAATTATTTTTGATTGCAATTCAAGGAAGTTGAATAAGGAATTGGAAAGAGGAATTCGAGTCATTTTTATCCAGAAAAAATTATGCATCATTCGATAAGGATCCAATGTGCACAAAAACGGATGCGGATCCGTTACGGACCCCGAACGGACTTCTTAAAGCGATCCGTTGCGGACTCGTTTTTTTTAACTAAAACGGATCCGTTACGGTCTCGTTTATTTAAATAAAACGGATGCAAGCCGGACTCGTTTTTCTTAACTAAAACGGAGCCGTTACAAATCCGGAACGGAATCGTTTTTTTTAACCGAAACGGATCCGTTACGGACTCGTTTTTTTAAATAAAACGGAACGGACTTCATATACGGATCCGTTTCGGATTGGTTTTTTGTTAATAAAACGAATCCGTTTCGGATCCTCATCGAATTCGTTTTCGTATTAAATTCCTCTCGAAAAAGCGGAATCCGTTTTGTCGTATCTGTTCCGAAGTCGTTTTTGTAAATAAAACGGATCCGTTTCGGATATCGTTTCGGAAGTCCGTTTATGAAGTCCGTTCCGGATCCATAACGGATCCGCATTAGAAAAGAAAAACGAGTCCGGCTCGCATCCGTTTTATTGAAAATACGAGTCCGTAACGGATCCGTTTTAGCTGCAATATAAAATAACTTAGCTTTTATTTTGATTTCTTGAATGAAATCGATGGATGCATTCCTATTGAAATGGAGTTCATGCAAAAATCGATTCTTTATTCCGAGTGTCTAGAATGGAAATAAAATGTCCAACACTTAGTTCCTTGAATGAAATTAACAAATGAATCAAATAATTTTCCATGGAATTGGAAAATTTTTCAACGTCAATTCCTTGACGACAAATGGATCCATGGAATTAGCATGCGTTGCGTTTAATGGATTTCAGATTTTCGAATTCCAAGTTTTGATTCGTTAATCGAGAAATTTAGTTTACAAAGGTATGACTCCTACCCAGCTCAGAAGATATTATTAGTTTTACTAACAATTAGTTCTGTTTACAAAATAGTTATTTATCATTACGTTGAAATTCAAATTCAACAGAAATTTCGGTTGTAAGAGATTTGAGTTAGGAATTGCCTTTGGCCTGCTAGCATAGCTGTAAATAGCGCCAACTCTGAAAATCAGTTTTTCACGCATATATGCCTTAATAATATGCCTTCCAGGAGACAATTGAAATTTGCTTGACACTTATACTGGGTATTTACGATATCCCTCATGCATAATGTTCTGTAGAGAATATGCTTTCCAAATAATTATTTAAAACATTGACCTTTTTTTACACGGAAATTACATCGAGATTGCAATCAAAAAAATGGTATCTCATTTAAGAGAGTATGAAAAGACAACTTTAATCGGGTCACTATTTTGGATGCTTTTTAAATTTCATTAGTATGTCATGTACATAATATCACTAAAAAAAATAGAAAGTATTGAATTAGAAAAAAAATCTGAGAGGATTTTTTTCCTTTTAATTTATATATGTATGTCACCTCTAAATTACATCACAAATAATACATCTTTCAATTATTTGTGGTAACTCAACCTTTCAATTAAACTTGATAAAAGCACTCCGTGAGAGAAGATATATGTAAATATTGCAAATATAATTTCTATAAGTCAGTAGTCATATCTGGAGTCTCCTTAAACAAAGTCAAAGAAAATTTTACAAATACTGAAAGGTATTTTACTTAAGACCGCATTGTGATTGAAGAAATCTTTGAATTCAATCCGAATTAACGCTTTCGAATTATACATACATACAAATTAAAAGCTTTGTAGACTTGTGAAGCTCATAAGAAATTTCTTAAAGATCAAAACATTTTGCATTAAATTTATGTTTATTATTATTTGACTCATTTTATTTATTTTGATATTTCATTTTTATACTTATAAAACACATATTTTACTAAAAGCTGAACTTCGTCTTTTCTATGTAGATATTCTCGCTACCAAAAACACATACATATAACTGAACTGTCTAAACTTGGCTTAAATCTGTTGTTGTTGTTGCTGGTGTTGCTGTTGTATTACTTGAATTTGCAATACTATTTTGATTATGCGCGATGTTGTTGATGTTTAAATTGATATAACTACTAGTAAGTTCTGTTGTTGTTGGTGGTTGCGTTGTTGTTGTTGTTGTTGTTGCTAAGCTGCTAGTTGATGATACTTCAGTAGTTCTTGTACTGTTGTCTTTATCAACACAATCATGCTTATCACAATCATCAATCACGCTCAACACCACTTGTTGCTCAGGCTGTTGAAGCGATGATGTTGTTGCAGCCAAAGTAGTGGTTGTTGTTGTTGTTGCCGCACTTTCGTTATCCTTACACTTCATCTGCATTTCATGTGAATTTTCTTTCGCTTGACTTTTGTTTTCTTCAACGTTTTCTTTTGTAATTTTCATTTGATGTTGCTGTTCTTCTGCTGTCCATTGTGGTGTAGTTGTTGTCGTTGCTGCTGCCTCCAGCATTCGACCATGGTCGCTATCACTGCTGCTGCTACTGCTCTTGTTGTTGTTACTGTTGCTATTGCTGAGGTGTTCTTTTGAGTGCAACTCATTTTCTAATTGGGTAAAATTGTTGTTATTATTGTAGTTTATTATGTTGTTGCCGCCTTTGTTTTCTTTATGATTAGTTATTGTTGTCGACGTTGCTGGTGCTGTTGTTGCTCCCACTATTGCCGCCGCTGTTTCTGCTATATTTGTTGGTATTTTTATTATTTCTGATTGCATTGCGTTCATCTGCGTTGTTGCCACGGTTACATTTTTTATATTCGCATCCTCTTTATTCTCTTCCTCCGCGAAATCTTCCGCCTTTTCATTTGCTACCTCTAAGTTCAGCGTATTTTCCTCAGTTATTGGTTGTTGTTGTTGTTGTTCTTCCAGTTTTTTTTGCTCCTGCTGTGGCGGGGGATTTTCATTTTCCATGTGATTGTTTTGTACAATTTCCGGAACAACTAATGAATTAGTTGCGGATGTTAAATTTTGATGTACATCTACTTGATTTGCTACGACACCTTGTCAAAAAAAAAAAAAGAACAGAGAGATTAGATAAAATATGAGAAAAACAGATAGAAATAAAATTTAATGGATAACAAATAATTCAAGTGGGCATGTTTTGTTCTTTTTTGTGTAACTTAAATTCAAAAATTTAATTTTAATTGGTGGTAATTATTTACAGTTTTTTTTTTCGATTTGATGGTCAATTTTCCATTTAACTTGAAGCTAATTTTTTGATATTTTGTTTGGAAGCTAGAGATTTAAATTTAAACAAAGGAAACATTTTTTTTGGGAAGTCGCAATCGCCGAATTTTTTTTCTCTTTTTCAGGGAAGAAGTGTTTTAGGGATCTATTCGTAGTTTCGAAATAATAGCTTTCAGAAGTTTCGGATATAGTTTTTTTAAAGAGCAGTATAAGTTGGAAAACATTGGAGAAATTTTCACAAAATCATACTGATACGAAAGATTTTTTAATAAGCTATTCGTATAATATTAGTATGCATAAGTTTGAAATCTGTCTTATGGTTTTCAAGATATGACAATTTTTATAGAATTTTAAGCGATTTGTTTTCCAAGCCATATTTTCTGGAAAAATGTCATGCCTAAGGGCTTATAAATATATTGAAAAACGTACCTCATTAACTTTACAATTATGTGAACGTTTTTGGTAATCATGCGGAAAATGCTGCACCACACCGATGACTTTGACCTTGATGTATGTTATTTTTGGGGTTATTCCTTATACATATACACTTGATTCAGGCTTATATGTATAGGGCACGCCCGGACTTTTGTCTTATTTTTTTGAGCTTGAAAATCGCTTTAGCATTCTATATCCAACACTGGCTTCGCTAGCCATAGAAATTCTACATAAAACTAGTGAGACGATGCGATACTCAAACCTCGGATACTAAGAACGTCGCAAGCAACGTTTTCAAGAAAAACGAGCACGGCTTCTTTGAATCCTTTAAGTTATTTTATCATATCTAAAAAACCCAACATTCCTTAAGGATATTAATAATGCTAATAAGTCTTTGTTGCTAAAAAAAGTACCAAATTGAATCGTGCTCCATTAAAGAACTATGGCATCAATACCGAGGACAGCGCTAAATCCTTTAACGTAACCACATTTCCTCTCGATAAACCTGAACGGTAGCTAAATACAACTAAGCTTTATTGGTATTTTGCCATGCTTTCAGAATTTACCAACTTTGCGAAAAATTAAAATTTGCATTCCATTAAAAAGTAGAAATTTATTTATTTAAATACTAAAACTTACCATCAACGGTTGTTGTTGCTGTTGTTGTTGTGCCAACAGCATTACCATCAACGCTGTTGTTGTCTACTATTGCCCCAACAACATTTATATCACTACTACAACTACTACTGCACAACGTTGTGGTCGCTGTGGTAGGTGTGGTGTTGGTTGTTGTTTCTGTCGGTGCTGTTGTAGTTGCTTGACCATCTGTTACTCCATTTGTTGCTGTTGCTGCTGCTGCTGCTGCTGCTGCCGCCGCCGTTGCAGCTGTGGCATTTATATGTATTGAGCCCAAATTAATACGCTGCAAGTTAGCAAATTGTACGCGAACACGCACCGGTTGCATCCAACCGGTACCGAAAAGTGCTCGACGTATAGTATTCACAGCACCGCCACGTCGTTCCATAAGCGGTCGCATGATATCACCAACAAAAGGCGGTAAACGCCGCAACTGTTGAGCATCAACAAGTTGCTGCTGCTGCGGTGGTGGCTGTCCCAGCAGCTGCTGTTGATTACCAAAGATGCGATTTACCACAATTGTGGGTTGTAGTTGCTGCCCACGTTGCTGTTGCTGTTGTTGTTGGTGTTGTTGATGCTGCTGTTGCTGTTGCTGGCCATGTGGCGTAGCAGCACCAACAACAACAGCGGCAGCGGGCGCATTTTGATTACGGTTGATAAACAAAATTTGCGCCTGTTGCGTGATGACAGGCAGCTCATAGTGATGGAAAAAGTAAAGCATCGAGTGCTGCAAAGAGGAAAGGGAAAACAAAAAAAAAAAACAAGAAATGAGAAACTAAATGGCGTTAAAATTTTTACGAAAATTGCGTTGTTTTCCTTTGGTAAAATCTGATGCGTTGTTTTGTCACATTATTGACAGGCTTCAGTTGCCCTTTTTAATATGTCAAAATTTTAAAGGCACAATAGCGATATTTTTGAGTTGATGTAACTTGTAAAGGGAGCAAAGGACAAAAAATCGTCTTAAATTTAAATTGGACTGAACTATGTGGCTGTGTTAATTTTGCGAAAAAAACTATATTAAATTAAATAACAAAGTTAAATTTATAATTTTGCTGCTTAAATTTACAATTTTGTTGGTCAAATTTACAGGATTATTTATAATTCATTTCACCATGAATACTGCGAGTGAGCTTTGAAAATTACTTTATTTGCCATGAACAGAACTGTATTACATTCTGACGCAGAGTTTAAGCGCAATCTATCAATTGGTTTAGTTTATTACTAGTCGACTTTAAGTCAGTTTTTAATATGGATTGGATAATTTTTAAGATTCGTTGTAGATTTCAATTTTTGAGGCACTATTCTCCACAACTGTCTTTCATCTTTGCAATGGCACTCTGCTACTTTTACTCCTAAATTTTCGATATGTTTTGCTTCATTAAAAAGAAATTTGAAGCTGATTTCTAGAATTAAAATAAAGCCTGTAACTTGTACATGTCCTGGAAGAAATCTATCCTTGGAATTTTTGCCTGAACAGATCATAAAGTAATTGGTTTTCTTTTTGTAAAGGTTCGATTTAAGCATAAATGCTACAAATAAATTTCCATTATGCTCATCAGGAACGTTCAAACCGCAGGGCGCCCCACAGTATGGAATTTAAGTGTTGTTTTGGACAAAGCTTCCTCCGGCCCTAAATTCTTAACCAGTTTTGATATATTTTGGCTTAAAATATAGGGAATTAAATATACTTTTAGATGTGACTGCCACTTTTAATTTTTTTTTTTTTTTTGCAAAATCGGTATAGCGACTCAGCTATGGCAGCGTTTTTTCAACCTTGGGGGCATGCTCACTTAAAGAACTTAAAGTCTTTAATAATTGCTTTGATTTAAAATAAATCTAATTTCATTGTAATATTTCACAAATTCAAAGAAGTACATATATCCTTTGGAATATGAGCCTTAGCACTAACAAGAAAACTCATTTGAATATATCCTTTTTCGAAGTGATACAGATAAAGGATGTGTTGAGTATAACCTACTTTTATGAATTTATTTCAGCTAAATTGCACATCATTTTGTTGATAACTTAGTATTCGGAATATTGAAAATCTATCATTAACGCATTCTCGATAATGTACAAACGTACATGTCGGTCTTAACTGGTCTGCTGGCATATTTTATTTGATATTCGCTGAAACGATTAATTGGAATTAAATCGCGGAATTTCGAAAAACGGAATTAAGCTCCCTAGTCCAAATAATTATTAAAAATGTCAAGGCTTTAGTAATAGTATTTTTGGACATTTTGACCGTTTTCACTTAGCAGCAGCAATGATTTGAGCTTGCAGGTTTTTTTCTAAATAAATACTACCGATTTTTTGATTTATTTTTGTTAAAATTTAATTGACTTGAAGATTGATGTGGTCAACGGAAACATATGTTGCATAATTGTATTTTAATTGAAAGATATTCTTAATTATATGCTCGCATGTATGTGCAACGAAATTATCTCATTTATCTAATTTTCCTTGTATCTCTACTCGTATGCTATATCTATTTTTAAAAAAGTCTGAAATTATATTTTACGCTACTTGCTGACGTTGTTGTTGTTGTAGTTGGTACTGTTGTCAAATGCTGTTGCCATTGCAACAGTCACTGACACTGATGCTGCTGCTGCTGCTGCTACCAGCAGTTGTCAGTTTTCCAGTGTATCTGTTGACACGTGAGCGTTTGGTTTTTCAATCGATAGTTGCCACGTGATTTGTGCGCAACACGTGATACAGCATTCACTCTTGTCAATTAATACTTTATGAAGTTGGCAGTAGTAGCAGCAGCAGCAGCAACAGTAGTAGTGGCAGAAGCGACAACACATGCATTCACATCAGTAACAGCAACAGCAACATCAACAGCATCACTAACATTAACAGCAAAGCGAAACAGGAAGCCCTGCTATTTAGTTTGAAAGTATTTCCGTTCCATATAGCAATGACAACAACAGCCATAGAGATGCAGTCATAATAATAATAATGACAACAACAACAGCAATGCATAACTTACTATATTAACTATGGTGCTATCTGCATGTTGTTGCTGTTTTCTGTTTTTGGTGTAATTGCATGTTGTACAGATGCGCTATATATCAGAGCGATTCAAATTCTCGCCAATAATAATAATAGAGTTTAGCTACTACAGCTATTATAACAATCTTAGCTATTTGGGTTGAAGCTTTAAATTAATTAAAAAGCTTATTAAAAATAAATGATGATGATTGAAAAAAAAAATTGATATATTTTTCACCGGCACGGTTCAACCATATGAATTAAATGATATTTTCTAAATTTTGCGGTTTTAACAAAATTTGAAAAATTAGCATTTCAAATTTGAACTACTCTAATGTATACGTAAGTATATGTATATGCTGTTGTTGGCATCAACTTTATTTCACTTGTTTTGTCAATTTAAATGAAATATCTTTTGTCGTCAACATTGTCGTTATTGTAGTTGACGTCGATTCCAGCAAAAAGGAAATAATTTGGAAAATCATTTTCCGTTTTAGTGATAGAGTGATAGTAATGACTGGGTTTTGTGTTCACAACCTTAAAACCTCAGCTTTTATTTATGCTGCTATCTCGCCTCTTGCTTACCTGTATAAAGAGCCATGAGGAAATTAACGCCAGACTTCTGTTTTGTCCACTGAAGCGATAGTGATAGGCATAAAATGCAAAATGATAGAGGTAAAAGAATCTGAAAGAGATAGAAAGAAAAAATACAATTAAAATATGTTCCTTTTTATTCAAATAATGATATAGATCCAAAAAAGTATTTAAGTTCAATTGCGGACAGCTTTTTTAGACGGACAAAGTGATTCACACTAAAAAATATTTGGGCAACAAACTGCCGGAATTATCATTCATTAAAAAAAATAAATATTACATACGTAACTTTAACTTATGTAACTCGTATATCAGAGAGGAATGTCATACGAAACCTTTAGGTTTAATTAACTTTTCAACAGAAATAAGAATATATCGAAATTAATTGGAACTGTTTGCAAACGATTGAATATCAATTTACAAATTCCATTTTGCGCCGTCGCTGTTGGACAACCGATAAACCGGAAACGGAAATTTTATGCCAAATGTATGTATATTGTTTGTTTGAATGTGTATGTGTATGCATGCGTGTTATGAAGAAAATTGTTAGCTGACCTGCAACAATGATGACAGAGAACTAACAAAATAAATGAGAAACAGAAAAAACAAAATGGAACGAATGACGAAAAACAATCATGTTGATTATATTTATTTTAAAATGAGTACGAATTGCTTAAATTGAATTATATGTATGTATTTGTTTGTGTTTGTGTAATGTAATACATGCTCATACATATATACAAATACATAAGAAATAAAATATGGACTTTTTTTTGTTTAATTTAGCAGCAAATTGATAGGACAAAACGCGATGAGCAGGACATTGATGAGCAAAGACAAGTAATTCACATTTGGTAGATAAAGGACGTCGTTAGATACACCTTTTATAAGCACACAAGCACACACTTTAAAATAGCACCCACATTTGATGAATCTGACCCAGTGAGAAAAATAGACTGTTAACACTGACACACAAGCATATAACTTTGAGTCGTATACAGATGTGAAATGAAGTTGTCTAGGAAATGAGCAAACTAAGAAAAGGTCAAGACTCTAAATTTAAAGAGAATAATTACTTCTACGTTCCGTATCCGGAAAAGAGTTAAATTTAGTTAGTCGAATATTTTTCACATCAACTAGATTGAGGGAAAATGTACAACGATTTTTTAACGAGGTGTTTTGTCAATGAATACTAAGTTGATTTCGTTTTTCTGTTTGTGAACAAGAGTATGTAAAATCGTACAAGAAAATAACTTTAATTAACTAGAGATGTAGTTAAATATAAAAATAAAAATACGTATTCTTTGCGTTTCAATATAAAAAACGTAGCTGGAAAAAATCATTTAAGGAGAAAAAATAAACATCGGAATGATAGATAATAAGCTGAAATTTTGTACAAAGTTTTGTTTTGACATTTTATAAGTTGACTCAAAAGTTTCATAGAATATCGAATATACGCGAGTCAAGATAATTAAAGTCAAAGTTTGCGAAACACGGTTTTTTGGAAATATTTCGTTTCCTTTGCTCTGAATGGCACTTGCAGTTATTACAAAAGTTGAAGAGCATAAAATTCTCTACAAATTTAGTCTTGGGCAATATTTTATATACATATTTAATCGTTCTTGAGATAGAGCGCCAAGTGTGGCGAGCACTTAGCCGTATCTATGATAACACTAGAATATGCCAAAATTTTAAATAAGTTTTTCGCGTAATGATAGTTTAATTAGTGATATTTGTTCCATGATGTTGTCTTTGAAGTATTTGAACAGTTTGAGAATTATCCGCTTAAAGTTTACTCTTCAAGAAACCTCATAAGAAGAAATCCAATGTTGTTAAATCGATTGATCTTGGTGGCCAATTTAGGCCTCTTTTTCGAGAAATTATTCGATTACTAAACATCTCTTTCAAAAAATCAACTGATTCCGTTGCTGTGTGGCATATAGCACCGTCTTCACATCTATACCTTCAATTGAATCTACAAAAAAATTCTAATCATCTCTCAATATCGAGCTCCGTTCACAGTAATTGCATTGCCATTTTGATTTTCCAACTTCTGAATAAGTTTCATCATATTTAAAATAACTTATAATATTTGTCATTCAATCATGTAGCGATCCATTTTAACTAACCGTAATGTATTTATTTCATATCTGAAAAAAAATATTGGTGTGATCTAGTACCTGTAAAAAAAATAGCAGCAAATTTAAAGATACCTTAAATTTGAAAACTCTTTATATGTAGCTTAATTTTATTTCAAAAACGGATGTAGCGATTTTGATTAAATTTAAGGACTTGGTGCACTTGTGAACAAAACTAAGATTGCACAAACAATAAGTTTCAGGTTCTTGAAGACACTTCGAAGGACACTGAATTCTAATTTTTAAAACATCATATCTCGAAAATCATGCGAGAAAATGAATGAAAATTGAAAAACGAATGCCTACCAAAAGTAGATAGAATTAGAGAATTGGGCGTGACACTTTTCAAGACTACTCGAAAACGCTGTCCAAATTCACCTCTTATGCCAGAGAATATTGAAGCAGCACATAAAATAATTATGCAAGATCAGCATGTGATATACCATAAGATCGAGGTAGTGCATGAGCATTATATATGGAGCATTCACAAGATTTTACACAAAAGTCCTGTTAATAGAATTTGTGCGTGTTGGAGTCCGCATAATTAAACAATTGCTCAAAAAGAGGCCTGTGTTTATTGGTACAAGGAAATTGTCAAAAAATGCAAGCGTGGTGCATTAAAAGCCATTCAAAATATTTACCCGGGTAACGAATCCTAGATATATACGAATGAACCGGAAGCTAAGATAGTAAGTAGTGGATAGTAACACCATCATATGTTTGCCAGAAATCTTCAATAAAATAAGAAAAACCAACAAGCGACGTAGGATAATCCTTTACCATAACAACGCGAGCTTTCAAACAGCGGTCGAAACAACTCAATATTTGACTGGAAAATATGCTGCATATGTTTGCAAGCAAAGAGATTCTCAAGAATATAAGCTTACATCCTTTTTGCATACAACAAAGTTTTCAACTTTTTCTGAATCAAGAATCCTTCAAGAGAAATTCTCAAGTAGCTTACTTGCGTAACTAATTTGGACTGTTAACGTCAATGTTTTTGTTTTTTTAATTTGGATTAAAATAAACCGTGTAAAGTTATTATTGATAAGCTTTAAATAAGGCCAAAAATTGAACAAATTTCAATTTTTTACCTCCTAATATTTACGTTTCTTATTGGGATCTTATGCAATGCCATGACAATGGCGCTCAAGAATTAAAACCGGTAAGGGTAAAATGAGCATTGGTTTAGCTTTAGCTTTAGCTGTTACCATGTAGCAACCGCAGTAAACAGTTATTTTATATTTTTTATCAACGAATTATGGCGGATCATCCTTGACATAAATATATATCTAAGTATCTAAGCATGTGTATGCCATCCATCTATCCATACATACATCTATATGTCCATCAATGATATGAAGGCTCCTTCAGTGCTCCCGGCAAAAATGATGATGATTATTATTTTTCAATAAAATGTTTAACAAAACAAAATAAAATGGGTCATTCGACATGACATAAGAGGTAGAAGAAAAAAGAAAAGAAAGAAGAAAAACAGCAGTAGCAGAACCGACTGCCTGCATAACAGCGGAAGACTTTCGAGTGTATCGGGACACCGATACAAGAACTACAATGGATGGATGATATGGCGATACAAAGTGTTCGTTTTTGTTTGTGCAAAAGTGAAACCATCTAATAACCATACCATAGCACATTCATTCGACCATCTATCTATACACTCATCCATTCATCCATCTTTTGTTATGGGTGCGGAGAAAATAACAACAACAACAATAAATACACAGGAGGTTTAATAATATAAATAATTGTTATTGAATGTTGGACAAAATGGTGAAATATACTTTCCTGCGATGGCACGAGTGAAATGCTTTCGAAACGACAGTTTGTCATCAGTTGGTACAGTGGGACAAAGATAAAACATATAAGCGCATATTCGCAATGATTTTTAAACGATAGTCTAAAGTCAGACATATGTTGGTAACAGCCGAAAACTGAGATTTGTTTAAAGCTCAAGAGCCGGCTGTAGAAAAGTCGAGTGTATAAGTTTACAGGATGCGATGTACAGGAAAGATAGTGATGCATTTTGGTGAAACTAACAAACCAGGGTTGCCTTGCCAAAGCCTATTCTGATAATCGAATTTTGCCCAATTTTATTGTTTTAATTAAAAATGTATAATATTACACCTCAAAGTGTATGCCAAATGATAGAACTCAAAGAGGCCTAAATATAATATGTGGGGTTGCATTGTCGAAACCCGTCACAAAAATGGGTTGCCATCGGCAGTTTCAAAACAGTTCTATCCGTTTTAAACTGCCATAAGTCCACGCAATCGCTTGTTTTTTTTTTTGCTCGAAATGTTGTGAAAAATGGTAATGCAGAATGTAATTTGTTTTTTTATAGTAGGCGGTGTCACGCCTCAAACGGGAAAATACGTTTCCACGGTTAAACTAATCAACTGGTTTTGATGAAATTTAGTTTGAAGATAGATTGAACCCTAAGAAAAGTTATTAGAAAGTTCTTTAAAAGGGCGTGGCAAAGCTCCTAATGGGCACAGATTTTGATGAAATTTAATATGGAGATAGACTGATTCCTGAGAAAAGAAATTTGTTTTTGAGTGGGCTCTTATATGTAAATATATATTTTCACAGCTAAGCTAATGGATCGATTTTTATGAAATTTGTTACGGAAATAGATGGAACCTTGATAAAAGATATTTATTTTTAACGCCCTTTGAGGAACTTTGGTATGGAGATATCTAAGGAAAATGATACCATGATGTTTGTGTTAAAACGAGTTTCGCAAAGATTATTGAGTTGCAAAGGCAACCACTTTTAAATTAACATTGTTTTTATCGCTTGAACTCAAAAATTAAATCAATCGAGACCCACTGTTTTTAGAGAGTAGCATCTAGCGGATATGGGCGTGCAACAAAGTTAGAAAGGAAACCAAGTGTTTGAACGGCCCCGATCACTCCCTCCGGTCTTTTCTTATCAACAGGTTGATAGGTGGTAGGAGTGAATTATGTTATTGAATTAAATTTGAGTTGATTGTGGCCAAATAGAAAAATAACAATAACAACAGAAACAACAACAACAAAAACAACTGCAAAACTCTTAAAATAAATATACATGCATACAATATGTATATATAGAAGCACACACTTACTAAACAACGATACACATGCATACATACATATGTATACAGTATAAACACTTCAATATAACGACTACTACTCTTTTGCACAACAATCTTTACTTTTTTTCCATATCGTTTTCTTTTCCAATTCATGTAGTTTGGTAATGAAGCGAAAAGACGTCAACTGTTGAATGTGAATTTGAATATAAATAACAACAAATACTATGTTGTTGTTGCCGTTTGGTGTTCTTAATATGCAAACATTGAAAGTGATAAGAGTGTAGAAACGCACAACCAGCAAACGGTGACAGCAAATTGCTCAGGTTGCCATGTTTTACCTACTGCTACCACACAAATTAATGGCTTGCAAAAATAAATTCTTTTGGCTTTTTTTTCTCATTCTTTCGTATTTCAATCAAAAGGGATTTTCAAAAGCTTTTATCAATATAGACAGTTAGTTTTTTATATCAGTAATTTTATGTTTCTTCTTTGTTATGCGTTGTATAAGTTGTTTTTCTTTATTTGGTGACATTTTATACGTTTTTTTTTTTAATTTTAAAGTTAATGCAAAATAGCTAAAGCTATTTTTAAAATAGCAATTTATTTAAATTGTATGCATATGAAATTTATTTAGAATTAAGTAGAAGCAAGTGGTTTTGAAAAAATTTTAAAGTTGACATCATCGAAAATAACATATGGTAGGTGGAATCATTATGATCAGTAAGAATTTATGTAGGAAGGTATGCCCACAAATCTGTCTTCTAGAGCCCCCTCACAGCACTTTAAAATAGACAAAGCATATAGTTGAATAAACTCTATTGTTTTCAAGCATATTTACACGTATTGTTTGAAAAACTTTTTTGTCAGTTACCAGAGCAATGGCCCATTACACCTTTAGAAGCTAATAATCTTATTTTTTTTTTTTTAAAACGTAGAGTATTTTAAGCGTAGACTCAACACGTTTTTACTAAAATTTTAGACCAAATCCACTTTAAACCATGCAGTCGGACTAACTTCAAATCTCGGAATTGGCTGCCGATTATATATGTTATTTTTCAGACGATATAAGGGTACACATATTCCCCCGATTTGATTAAAAGACATTTTTACGAAGTAATGCCCATTTAAAGTTTTAGTGTCAAAACTTGAAAAACCGCTGAAATTTTTTTGAAAATAGTCGCCTTTTCATCCAAATCAAAATAATTAATTTTTGTGTTTTGATTCGAATAGAACTTGATTCTCTGTCAGAATTTTTAAAAAATTTTGAAAATGGCTGAAAATTGGCGGAGTTTTGTAGTGGATTTTTATTAATCTGAGAGAGAAATGACATGAGTTTAATGTTAAAAGACATTTGAGGTCAGGAGATATTCTTTTCCAAAATCGAAATGTCAATTCTTTTTGACATCATTGCCAAGCCACTCTACGGTACTATTTTATAAAACTTACAAAATTACTTTCTGCAAATCGTGCTTGCTTTCTGCATACTTTTGTTTTACCGTTATTTTCGTAATAACTTTTTATCATGGGAAATATATAAAAACATTGTACGCACATATAGCTTTTTCGCTGACTGTACTTCTGATAGCTTTGAATGTTTTGTTTGCTTGACTTTGTCAGCGGCAATCGGCAAATTAGAGATATTTGTGTTGAGTGGGCGGAATCACGCCCCTAACAGGAAAAAATTTAACCCCAGAGAAAGGTATTTGTTTTAAAGTGTACGGTGGTACGCCCCAATAGAAAAATATATTTTCTCTGCTGAGCTAATCGACCGATTTTGATGAAATTTGGTATGGAGATAGAACTAATCGACTGACTATATTGTAAGTTCAAGTGGCTCACCCGCTATATGGGTCATTACATGTCAAAACCTTCAGAAATCCGATTTTCCTTTTATGGGTAGTATTTGAATAGTTGAGGACGTGCCTAAATCATTTTGACATACAATGGTTCGACCTTCGCTTTGACATGTAATACGTCATATGTGTATTTATTCTATTTATATCTGAATCAAACCTAATTCTTCTAAAGATAATTCATAAGTCTACAGAGATATTTTTGTAAAAGCATAGATAAATGAGCATGAAATACATTTAGCAACAAAAGGTGTTGCTGTTGTTGTTTCAATAAAAAATTTTGAACTAAAAGACAAATAAAGCCGCACACATACAAATACATTTACATACATACACAGATGACAATGACAATAACAGGTGAGTCAGGTATAAAAAATAAATAAAAAAAAATAAAAATTACAGCTAAATACTGTGCAAAACCCCATTAACCGAATGAAACTTGAAAATTACGTTAAGGTAAGAAGTTGATTTGGGTGTGAGTACGAATTTGTGCACACACACACACGCCCATATACAACACAAAAAATTGAAGCAAACAAACAAACAAACAAACAAACAGACAGACAAACAAGAAAAGCAAACACACTAGCAAACAGGTTGAATACATTGAAAGGATGATGGTACGCGAATACACAGGTATTTGCTGATAATGAAGCGATTTTCCAGTTATGTACACTCATCAACTACACCTCAAATGTAGTGAGGTAGCAACAATACAAACAACAACAACAACAATAATAACAACAGCAAGAACAACCCAAGCAACCCACTACACTACATGGCAGCACTCCGCACTTGGTACTCAGCACTTCATTCAAGTTGACTTAACTCTGAAGGCAACGATGTTTGGCTTGGCTTACGTAACGTGATCGCAATGAAGTTCAAATGGTAGGGAAGAATAACACAAAAACAACAAAAGAAAAAAACAAAAATAAAACAGAAAAATAAGAAGAAAAAATAAGTACAATAACTACGTGTCCCAAACAAAAACCAAACCCAAGATAAAAACAACAGCAGCAACAACAAAAACAACAATAGAGAGTAAAAAGCACTAGTAATAAAGACGTTACTGAAGCAAAAAGTCAAACAGCGTTTGCCACACCTACTTTTGTAAAGACATTGAAAGTTCATGCTATGCGCCTTAGTGCGAAAATAATTTAAGATGCCTTAAATTAATTAAGTAGCTTTTTTTTTGTTGCTGCTAAAATTAAAGAGAAATTTTCCGGTTCTATGGCAATGCTTACACTTCGGGTTTACAAAAAAAAAAAAAAGTTCGTGTCCTAAGATTCAAATCTAGATAATATTTCCGCAGTATTTAATTTTTTTTTATGTTATTGTTCAATCAATTATGAGCATGAATCTGCTTCCAAATCGAAATTCCCGACATAACTTTGGAAAATTTGAATTTTCTTTTTGAAGGCGCACACCATATTTACTTATACATACACACAAATTATTTATGTTGCTGCGTAATAATTTCGTTCAACAGGTCGTATGAGTGATGAGCATAAATCTACTATAATTAAACGTGCATGTTATTGTATGGTACTGTGGCTAGTGAACCCGGTGTTGGATATCTCAATTTCATTTTCATTCATTTTGTATCATCCGAACTTAAAATCGTCTGAATTTTAAATTATTTGAATTCCGAAATATCCGAATTATAAATAGATATCTGATCTGATACGATTATATGAATTCGATTATGTAAACAAATTTATTTAAAGTTTTTTAACTTTTTGTTTATAAAACTAAATCATTTTTAAACAAAAACGACACTGAGATTTTTTATTCTATTTCTCAAGATTTTTGAGATATGTATTCGGTTTTAAAAAATTTTTGATTTAAATTTTAAAAAATTTTTTTTTTTTTTTTTGAAAGCATTAGATAAGCATTGTACAATATATAAAATCAGCTGGAATGAACGATATATGTACCATACATATATAGGGCATTCCACTTCAAATCGGAAATTCGATTTTTTTTGAAAATGTTTTTACTTCTAATACTGGTTGAGAGTATTCTCCATAATTCTTTTCCATTTATTTTAACAAATTATTTAAGATATAAATTTTTGAAGACTAACGATTTTTTTTTAAGTCCCATAACTTTAATAATTATTATAATCAGCCGTTTCAAAACTTTCGTTTTTAAGCGTACTTTTCACTAAAAATATCAAAATATTTTCCAATTTCTAAAATAAATCATCAATTTGAGTTCCAGAAGGAATCTAAGCGTGCATCGTGCGACGAGTTAAAACAAAGAAACGAGTATGTGACACTCGTTATAAAATTTTGATTCGTCGCACGCTGCACGCTTTGATTCCTTCTGGAATTCATGACTTGCGCTCGAAAATATTTAATAAATTCCGATCTAACAGAGCTGCCACTTTTTTGTAAAATGGGTTTTGTAGATAAAAGAATAAGGGAAAAAAATTATATTTTTTTAAATTTATTCTAGTTGGGGGGACAGCTTGTTAAAACTATTTAAACAATTAAATTGTTATTATTTTTCATTTGTTGACAATATAAAAATATTTTTTTTATATTACTGCGAAAGCTAACGTTATGGACTACTAAAAAAAAAATCCGACATTATTGAATCAGTAGAACTGGAGATAATAGACTTCAAGTATAAGTAGATTTGACAATGTCGAGCCAATTATCGAAAATTCATATGTGGATATTTTTGGAACAAAATTTTTTTCAGCAAAATCCTAATATATGTATCAAATGAATTTTTTAGAAGATGCAGGAAAAAAATTTTCATCGCATTTGGAGAAGTCGAGGTTTTGTTTTTCTTGAAATTCGCGCGGTTTGTAAAAGAACGACCGATATATGTGGATACAATATGGACGACCGCCTTCCCTACTGGACCAGTAGCTTCTTGAAGGAAATTCGACTGCAAAAAAAATTGTTGATCAAAAAGATTTCTGGGCTTAAGATAATCCGTAGAAAAATTTATTATGAGAACTCGGCGAAAGAGCTTTTTCGTAGTTAAATTACTTTTTTCTTCATTAAAATTTTACTTTTGCAAAAAAGTTCACAATTACTTAGATATATTTTTGAAATCAAAATATTTTTAATCTAATAAAAAAAAAATTGCCAGATCTCACTTTAACTGCTACAAACATTCACTTCACATATCGTTCAAAGAAAGCATATCCTCATATAAAAGGTGAAAAACACAAGGCGTCATCGTTGTTGTTGACTCCTACGGAGCACAAATCTTGCTCAAAGCTAAATTTACGGCAAATCAAAGTAAGAGGGAAAAATAACAAAAGGAAGAGTCCTACAAACAGCAAAACCTACAGCACTATAACTCGAAAAGCTCATAATAAAACAGAAGGCAGCAAGCAGTCAACTTGCTTTACAGCAGCTGCTAGCAAATCTTTCGTTAAATCAAATAAATTCGTTACGCAAAGAACGTAACGTTCAAAAAAAAAAAAAAAGGATTTGATCTTATTTAATGTAAGATTTTTAAATTTTTTATTTTTTTCTTCTTCTTCTCTTTTAGAAAAGATTTTGATTTGATATTAAATTTAATTTTTTAGAGCAACACTCTAATTTTAAAAAGCATTTGAATGTGGTACTTTTATACTTATTCAATAATACACTGAGAGAATGGTTAAGCGATTTCTTTTAAAATAGGCTTTCTAAATTTGTTCCTCGAATTTTACAGTGGATGTTGTTAGTCAAAAAGTAAAAACCCTGACTCTTTGCCAGCCAAGAGCCAAGATATATCTTTCGAAGTATTTTTGCTGCATGGAAGGTGCCACGCCCTTTATTTTTAACGAAATAAAATATAGTCTATGTTACTCAGGCATAGTGTAGCTTTCTATTACGTAGTAGAAGAAAATTGTTACATTCGATTTTAGATTGCGTTTTTTTTTGCGCTCAGTGTAGATGTTAGTTTTTCACCGATATTCTACTTATACATTGGAAATTTTGTAGCTTGTAGATAGTCAACTGTTTGACACTACTTTGACCTGTTGCTCAACTCTTGTAAAGTACGAAGACGAAACAACAACAAGGATTACTTAATATACGCTGGTAGCAAATTGCCTCATCTACCGCACTTCCGCTAAGGAAAGGAAGTTGTTCAACACAAGCACATACAAGTAACACATCCTCTTTTGCACTCACACACACACACAACTACATAGGCATACACTGGCAGACAACAGCAATCTATTACAACATCCGGTTAAGGGGAAGACAAAAAAAAATACATAATAATGTGAGAAAAAGTTACACATAGCAACCAACAGGCAGCTGGTGGCAACAGCACAACAACGTCAAAGTGAAAACTTTATTTGTCATATTTTTCCCACTGAAATTGACTCCATTCTTCTAACTGTGACAAATAATGGTGTATCGCTATGTTTTTTTTTATGTGAATATCTCAATGTTTTTGTTGTTTGTTAGAAATTTATTTTACCTCATCAAAGTGGAGTTTATTATAGGTTTTATTCGCTTAGAAATTTATTTAAAAATAAGATATATATTTTTTTCATTGTATATTATAAAAGGAATTCTTAGAAAATTTTTAATATGATTTCATTGATTGCAGAGCATATTTTTAGATTTATATTAAATGCGTTTATACACCACCGTAACCATTATTAAATAGTACTACGGCTTAGAGTTGCGTTGCCAGCAACACAATTTGTTCAACAAATTTTTGGGTAAATTTGGTACATTACACGTCAATCAATTTGATTTGTCTGAAACTTTGTATATAAGTAGCTCATATTGAGACAATGAAAAATTTTAGAGCCCAAGTCACATTTGAAGAACAAATTTTTGTAAATTCGCTTAGTTTTCGATATATTTATGTTCATAGTATTTGGGTTTTCAACCAAGTCAAGTGAGTCTGATAGATTTTGGTGTACTGAAGAACAATTTTTAAGTCAGTTTTTCTAATGTCTGTGTTTGTTTTAGAGATATTTAGCGTTGAAGTCTAAATTTTGAATGTTACAAATTTTTCGTTAGGACACCGAAATTCAATGGTTAAATGTTGATTTTTTGGTTTCTTTCTTTCGTGGAAAGTCCGACACTTTGAATCTCAATATCGAAAACCAAGCGAGATACATACATACAAGCATAATTGCAACACATACGCATGCATGTTTACTTGTATTATTGTATGTCCTTATACGTTTCCAGAATGCTGATCTTACACCCATGGTTCTTTGTATATTCATAGGTCTTCATAGTAGGTCAAAAAGCTAAACGCTGTAAGTCAGTGTAGGAATTTGGCAGTAAGAGAACAAATAGGTGAGGCTCCTTCCTTGAAAAAAAAAGTCATTTAAAACGATATACCTTGTCACATACTATCGCAGCTACAGTTGTGAAATTCTATATGTATATGGTTTGTACCAAGCACCTTGCAAGGCCAAATTAGTTTATTCGAAGTGTGTTAGGATGAACCAGTTTATCCTAGGATAAACCATTTTAGCCTAGGATGAACCAGTTTTACCTAGGAAGAACCAGTTTAGCCTAGGATAAACTAGGGTAAGTTGGCCGCAGTTCAGGGCTCACATTCTTTAATATGTCCACACTACAGTGAGCCAAAGGCCGCCACAAATCCAATGTTGGACATATTGAAGGATGTGAACCCTGACCCGTGGCCATAGGCCTCCCACTAACCTTTGCATACTAAATTTTCAAGAAAACTGGGAGTGTAGGTGTTAAAGTAAATAATTTACCTTAGTTCATCCAAGGCTTAGCCGGTCTTTCTTTAAAACTAGTTTGGCCGGTAAAATATACATACATATTTCCATATCTTACTGGCAAATCTAGTCTTTAGGAAAATCTATAGTTTTTACTATCGGACGATTAGAAATAAATATATCCGAATATCGGACAAATAAATGAAAATTAATTGAAAATTTTCATTTCACTTAATTTAATTTATTTAATCTTATTCAATTTGTGCTACGGAAAGAAAATTAAGAAAAAGTTCGCACTTAACACTTAAAGTTTGATTGAACTTTTATTTGATAATATTGTTTGGATATCATTCAAAAATCCGCAACCAGACAACGTGCAGAGTTTAATCTTTTTGAGATAATTTTCGATAACTTTTCTGTACAATTATTTTCAGCCAATAAAGTGAAAATCGTTCGTTTTTGTATGGCCAATGGTGTTGTCATGTTGAAACCACATATCACCCAGATTGAAATCTTTGAAAACTGTCGCGCCTTCGTAATTCTCAAAGAAATTCATGCCACATGCCACTGACTGCCCCAGACACCAGCGCGCGCTTTTTTTTGCAAAATTTGATATATCGAAATAGTCCTACGCACTTCTCTAGGTATCCAAAGGAATTTTTGTTTTATCCAAGCTTCAAAATTGCAGGTGCTATTTTGTCCAATACGGCTTCGAAAAATTTATTTCCCAATGTACAAATGTTATAAAATAAGGTACATTTTCAAAATTTCGATTAGTTTTATTGTCTCACTGAAAATAATTCAAAAAATTTGGCTTCTTTTTACGCAACCCCTTAAGGGGGCAGGGGCAGTCAGCGTTTTTAAGAAATCGATTTTTTTGCATTTTCTTAAAGTATACTATCTTAAAAATATATCCTGAAAATGTGAAGTCAATCCGACAATTACTTTTGGAGTTATTCGGCAATAACAAAAGGGCTTGGTAGTAAGAGTACGGAAATTCATGTGTTTCTCGTCGTTTTTTAAAAACTATATTTTCTCAAAACTATGTTTTTTTTTAATACCAAAAGAACTTATTGAAAATGCTCCATTTTTCATGCCTCTGACTGCACCTGCCCCCTTAAGAAATTAATGAATTTAAAAAATCTGCCTTAAATGGCGAGATCGAATGGTAATCAAAGCGCTTCTTCTGTAATTGTGTCGATGATTCTCCATAATTGTTTAAAATCAAGTGGAAGGGTTTTCCGCAGTTGAAAAGAAAAATCCTTCTAATGATTAAATTACTGTGTCATGGGAAAATAAATGTTAAACTTCTGCGTAAGGGTATTCTGAGCAATGATTATAATTTATATTGTGCAATTAAGATTCAATCTGAGCATAATTGAAAAATCATAATCATTACGAACCCTGATTAAAATCATTGTTTAAAATTCTATTTCGTAACAATTTAGAAAAAAATGTAATTAAATTAAATAATTTTTAACTTCAAAAAGTTGTTATTCACAATGTCAGCTTATGAAATTTTTTGACTGACATGGTTATAACACAAAAAGAAGAAAGAAAGAAAACACAGATAAGTGCTTGAGCAAACCTGTCAAAAGTGATAGCCGAAAAAAAAGAAGATACATTTGCTAAATAAATACAATTTACTAAAAAAAACCACTAGAAATCTAATTGTATGATATAAAGTTCTCTTATACAACTGCAAAAGGATCGAACGTAGTATAATGTTTATCATTGTATTCATTACCACTAAAAGAAAACCAAAGGATACCCTACTGAGCGTCGTATGTCGGTTGTCAGATGCAAAAACTAATTTTTAACAATTTGACTAAAGTTTCTTTCAAATTGAACGAAATTGGCATAATAGGCAATTTCGTAGAGACTGAAATGCTTAAAAACCAACATATGCCAAAAGCAACAGTAGCAGCAGCAGCAGCAGCAATAAGAACAAGCAGAAAAAACAAAACTCATACCATTAGACTGACTTTTCTGAAAAGCAGCCTGCAGGCAAGAAAGCAGAATAAAATCATAACTCACTCATGTTGTTTTTACTTTTTAACAAATTAAAGTGAGACTCAACTGTGAAAACACAAGAACAAAAAACATCGGTGGCAACAACACAAAAGCAACAATTTCACCCATTTTAGTACTATTAGACATAATAGCACAAACAACAACAACAATGGGTAATAATGGGGAAAAGCAACAATAATAAGTAAAAATAGCATTAACCTATTGTGAACTGTTGTTGCTATAAGTAAAGTATTTTAATTTAGTCCGTGAATTTATAGATCTCTACAAAATACTTCAAATTTTTAATTTTAGTAACAGAAAAAGTTATCGGTAAAAAGTATATTCGCTAAACCGATTTTCTATGTTTTTTCAATACTTTTCGGCTCTTTCGATGATTTTCGTTGCTATTCAATACTTTTGATGTTTTATGAATTTTTCGACTTTTCCGACTCGTTCGATGGTATTCGATACTTTTTCGGTGATACTCGATACTACTGAATTATTTTCGAATTTTATCGATTTTTTTGCAGTTTTGTTTAGATTTTTTATTTTAGCTTTATAAGCGATTCACACTGGCACCGAAGTCAGCAGAATTTTCCTTTATCTCGATTTTATATCGCGATTTAAAAACTTGCTTTCACACTGGCATTATCTCGATTTAACTTATATTTGCTTTTTGTTTGAATTTACTTGACTCTTTAAATTTGACATTAAATGGGCTTTTTACGTTATTCGCTGCTAGTTATCTATAGCTTAAATGGTATAGGAAAGCTAAAACGAAATCGCAAACTGAACGTGTAAAACTATAGTCGCTATGTATACATAGCTAGTTGCTTAAATGCTTTGATGAAATTTTTTTTTATAGTATGTTAGTAACGATCAGGAAGGTGTCATAGGCTATAAAACTTTTATTTAGGGTGCATATTTAGGGTGGCCCTCACACAAAAATATTATAAAAATGTAATTTTCTCGAAGACCGCTTAATGGATGCTCATGAAATGTACACCATGTGGCTTTTATATTAAGAGGCACAGCTAGGCCTTAAGCCGTAAAAATTTTATTTAGGGTGACCCTCACACAAAAGTATTTTTTAAATAGATTTTTCACGATTTTTCATAATTGTTTTTGAAATGCTTCTTCGATTGCTATAATAAACTGACCAAAGAAAATTATTCGCTTACGAGTATCAGCTGATTATTAGCTTTTTACGAAAAACGCGCTAACGGTTAAAATTGGGTTAACAAGGAGAATAGGAAAAAGGGTTTCTATTATTTTTGTTGTATTTGTTGTTTTTGCTGTAAAAAAAAGTGCTTGCGGTTATAAAATCTGCCTTTTAAAATAAACAACAATGTTTGTTAGCTGTATAGCGTAAGGTCGGTGTGAAAGCGATGCTTTTGCTGCTGAAACTCATGTCTGCAATTGAGTCAAAAGTAAAAATTTAAGGCAGCAACACAAAACAAAAAAACAAAAACAACCACCAGTAAAACCAACAACAAGTGTTTCATTTTGAAACATTTTTGTTAGTTATAATAAGAACAAAACACTCTTACTTTGCTCTTGCGATTTTCTTTTATAATTAGACTAAAATTTGCACGTGGTTGTGTGTATTTTACAAATTTATAATATCCTTGGATCCTTGGTTTTTAAATATTTTAATAGCTTATTGATCAAAATTAGCTAAATGCAAATGCTAAGCGGTAAATAAAAATATAGCAATTGCTTTGAGCATTTACCCTCAAGTCTGTTTTTATTCACTTCACCAAATTATGTTAAATGACTTTACAATAGCCGTGTTTTATTATGTCTTACTTACTCGTTGTTTATACGAGAATTCGACTATTGTTTCTCTACTTTCTTTATTTCAAATTCAATCCTTTGGAACCTGATCGATTTAAAGATATTTCAAAACCGTAACATGAAAATCAGACTAAATTCGACAGTGAAACCAGAACACTTTTGACTAGCTAACATTTCAATGCTAAGCTAATGTTAACACGTACGCCAACATCGAGAATCGCGACATTATGAATGTTGAATTATCTCTTTTCTCCTGCCAAAGCATAGAGTTTCTACAAAACTCTTCCATCAATCATGCACAGTCATTAGCGAGTGGCTTTAATACCCATCAACTTTTTCCCGATTCACAAAATTTGTGTTCTAGCGATCGATTGTTTCCAATATGATTTAGGACGGCTAGGTCTACTGCTATCCTAAGAATTATACTCCAATTCTTGTTTGCATACTTCTTCTATTGCTGATTTACGCAAAATGTGACTGATAATTTTCTATTTTCGACTTTTGATTTTAATCAAAAAAAGATTTTCTAGACCACAAAATTTTCAAGATTAAACTAAAACAATTGTTGGTGTGTAGCAATTTGGTAGTGCTTTTGATTGACCACATTCCACAGTTGTACAGCAGAACATTTTATAAGAAAGTTTTCAGATTCGCTGTTGAATGACAATGCAAACATTTTTATTGATACTCCATTGTGGAAAAATTTGCTTGATATTAAAATGAATACTTTTAAATTAAGATTAATATTCCTTGCATAAGCATAATTTTTGCATCACGATTTTCCAACACAGTTTTCGATTCAAGTAAATATATAAGAAACAAAATATGTACACATCTTTTACAAACATTAAAATCTTTGTTTTGCATAATTAAATGAGAAAACTTTAAGCTCAAATCGCTACATGTCAAATTAAACAAAAAACTTTATGTAACAAATGAAATTCAGCCCCTATTTATTAGCTGCTACTTTTCCAAACTGACAAAATAACAAAAGCCGCAACGTGATTTGATTTGAAGGCTAATTCCGCAAGTATCAATTGCACAAATGTTCTTTCGCAATTGCTGCTGGTGGTGCTGCGGCTGTTACTCGTACTCGTTTGCACAAAGGTTCTTTCGCCGTTCGCTCAATCGTTCGTTCAGGTCATGCAAATTCGAAAAAAACATTGATGAAAGTTTCCTCAACTAACACAACATTTTTCTCGCCTTTGCATAAACAAACAGTTTAATTTCTTAAGTGGTCGACAGGGAAAAAGAGAATTTTTAAGTGAGTTGGTTGGTATTGAATAATTGATTGAAAATCATTTAAACATTTAATTTTTTAAGATTCCAGCATTTTCAGAATAATAGAAAATACACGGTAGTACAAGGAAGGAAAACCATTACGTTAGCAAACCAATTGGAAAGAAAGTGCAGATACAAAAATACATTAACATTGGCAGCTTTCAATGGTTTCAATTATGCAAAATGTTGGAATTTTAGAAGGGGGTTCGTTTCGCTATCATCATCATCATCAACAATAAAAAGAAATTTATATTGAAGGTGATGATGATGATGCTAATGATAATAATGATACTACCACTTCAATAAATATTTTTTCGTGCGTTATCATAAATGTTGGTTGAATGTTTTTTAAGTTGTTACAACAACCACCACAATTTTTGGTGTGTGTGTGTTGGTTGGTTGGTTGCTTCGTTTTTTTTTTTTGTTTTTCTTTTTTTTTTCAAAATGCGTTTAAATGTTTACTAATGGTTGGGTTCGAGTGTTGACTTAACAAAACAACAACTACAACAGCAACATACAGCAATAATATTGTTATAATAACAGCAAAGGAAAAATTGAAAGAGCAAAATACAAAAATGAAATGGTGCCGTAGGGTAGGTAGCTTTCGTAAACGGGCTAAAGTTAATTTTCAATACATCAGAGGATTTTTAACAACAATAACAACGACAAAAAAGTGAAAAAGAACACTTACAGTATAGTGATAAAAAAAAGTAGCAGTTGTTAATGAAATTGCTAAGTAACGGCTGATAACGTTGAAAAAAAAAAAGAAAAATAAATATTAGTAAATCCCGGACCTAATGAAAGGAAGTCTCGGAGCATTGTGTTGCCGAATGATATAAAGTTATAGTCAAAAATCAGAATGGACTGGCACAGCATAAAACAACGAATCAGAAATCGAAATAGCTATGGATATTTTCTTCAAGCTCTATGCCCCCAACGAAGTTGTAGGATAATAGTAGTAGTTTAATAATAAAAATCGGAAGTGAAATTCTTTAAAGAGAACATGGATAAGTTTCTGGCGTTTATAGATGTAAACAATTTGTACAATTTGATATATACTTCTTGCAGTTTTGACTCACTTCAAAGTTTAAAAATGTTTAAGCTTAACAACATTAACGTGAGGTCCGGTTCAGAAGTAATTGAGTGAGTAGTTGGAGTGCATCCTTAAAAGTTGCAAAGACTGAGGACATCTGGAAGCCTGTGGAATCGTTAAAATTGTTTCTGGTATGACTATAAATTAAAACAAGAAAAAAGTTTATTCGACAACAGTACGGATAGTACGGAGGATGACTACGAGTATATGATCCGTACACGAGCGGTTTGTGCGAAATTCAGCTTCTCTTCTTCAGATCTCTCGCGTTTGCTTTAAGTGCGATTGAGAATAATTTTCGTCAATACGTTAGAGGATGAGCTCAGAATCGAGATCTATGAAATTTTTACAGAGGACGAGCTAACCTTTTTTAGGAATTTTAATAAGCGATCCCTTAAGCCTTTCGATAAGATGCCTCTCTTTGCTCCACACAGCTTCAAAATGGAAGAAGTAATTACCAGAAACAAGAGGACACATTTTGGATAGAGGGCGTGGAATAATGCATTCAGACAACACTGCGTGCAGTAAAATTGGAGGAACATCGACTAATGTCAACTAATGGTAATTTGGCCCGCTGAGATCGAAACTGTCATCATTCACAGAAAACGGTTATTTAACGGGTAAATTAACCGGTAATTCACGCGGTTACAAAAGTTAGGCGTCTGAGTCAAAGTAGTTAGAGATAAAAATTTTTCATTTACATTTCCTCACAATTCTCTTAACCAATGGAGCATTTTAGTTAAATTTTCAGAAAAAAAATTACATACGAGACAACCGATTAGAAATTTTTTCCTACGGTTTTACTTAGGTAAACATCTGATAGCAATTTCGAGCTAAGTGACAATAAATTACCATACGATGACATCAGTTGATGTTAAGCCTGCATTTAGGACTCATTTTTGCACACAGTGTAACGATATCATCACCCGAAGTTCTATCTAAGATGCATTAAACATGACAGTCATTCATCAATATCATTAACCTCATCAGGACTCAATACGAAGGTTTCAAGTGTAGAGTTTTATATAACGAGAAACTTTTTCTTTGAGTTCTTGTCGGGTGTGCACCATGTTTGTCTGCTATCACTAATCTTTTGTCTGATAGTACTTAACGTTCTTCTCAGCAGTGCTCTAGACTCTACAAAGAGTTTTTAATGTTTGTGCGGAGAGGGTCTAAAAATTTCGAAAATTGCTTTATGTAGTAGTATATGAAATACCCCTTATAACATATTAAAAATTCCAAAGAGTCTGTCTATCAAAATGAAAATTTTGCCTGACATACCCCATATGTAATGAAAAAAAATTAACAGGGATAAAGTGTTAAATAAAAAAACGCAAGTTACTTGTTATTGCCATCATAACACGCAACACTGTTAATTGATACCAATTAAGGAAGTTGTATAAAATTATATACGAAAGCCAATGTAAAGCTGTAAAATCAGTAGTTAGGGGTAGGCATATACATGCATACGTACATATGTATGTCTGTATAAGTGGGCTTGTTTGTATAACGCACATGTGTATACACATACGTACGAAAATACAAGTATGTTTTTATTTTCGCTAAGCCAACTCATTATCACTTATTATCGCGGAAGCTTTTATGTTAAAGAGGAAAAATATTAATGTCTATTTTTAAGGAATTTTTTTTTTAACTTACTTTGAGGGATTTTCAACATCAACTCTTGTTATTACAATTTGTATGATAAGCCCAGCAAACATTTTTAATCGCGGAAGAGACATATTTCAATTTCTGAAACTATGGTTTTGATAGCGCGCGATTTTGATGCTAGGTGATAGTTTGTTCGGGAGAAACTGTTCGGGGTTAGAGACTCTCTCAAGCGATTAACGTATGAAACATAAGGAAAAATTTCATGCGATTGTTATTGAAGGGCAAAGGAAATTGTTTTTGGTTAACCAGGTTACACAGTCGTACAAAGAAACTGGCTTCACAATTGACTCAAAGATTTTGAGCTTCATTGCCGTTGACATGAACGAAGACTGTCAGACATTACGAAGCTTCTTTCTCTTCATGGAAAAGATTTAAAAATCTTCCAAATGTTTGCTGGGCAAGCACGCATATGTATGTGAGTTTGTTTATGCGTGTTTATTTGCACATTCACAAAAAGCTGTACTTTATTTGAAAAACTAAAAAAGTTTTAATTTGTTTACAAAACTCGGTTGCTTCTATATGTCGAAGCAAACTTATTTATTTAATTAGCGTCGTTACTCGTTTAACTAACTAATTAGTCGCTACATTTTTTTTTTGTTGCTAATTTTCAGAGCAAACCAAAATAACTTTCGCATTTTTAAAATTGTGGAATTTAAGAGAAATTTTTGCAACAAATAAAAACGAAACAGATTTATTTTTAGATAAATATTTTATCATGATATAAAAAAATATTTTTAGCATATAATTTTTTTCGTGTTTTCATGTAGTTCAATCATTATTTTTTTTTTTTAGTAAACAAAAGAATCAACTGCAGAAAAACCCACAATAGCAGAAATATTTGGTTCAGGGTAATCCTTAAAAATCACTTTTTTCAAATTCAAAGGTGATTGTGTTTTAAAATATGTCTAATAGAAAAAGTATAAAGTACAGTTTGAATGGAGAAACCATATATGAAAAGAGAATTCAGTTCACTCACTGAGCTATCGGCGATGTTATACATTGGTTTCATCGAATAAAATTTAACAACACAAGCAAAACCAAACAAAAATACTAGCGACTTTTTTTATTTTTCAATTACATAATTGAACCAGAGCCGCGAATAACGTTGTAAATACCATTTTTTCCAAAATTTACTTTTTGCAGATTACCGTTCATTACATGGCTCTCTTACATTGTTTAAACACCAAATCAGTCAAAATTATGCAATAAGAAAGTGTCAGTCAGTGGAAAAACTTTGTCAATTACTAATAAAATGTCAAACGTAATTGATAATGTAGAAAATTGAAAAGATAATGACAATAAATTGTTGAGAAATAGTGAGGATACCTCCAAAAAAAAGCTCCAGAGCAGGTAATGTGGAAAAACGTTTTAAGTACACATTATGTTACTTTTTATTTGAATTTCTGTTGAATATATTTGTGATTGTTTAAGTGCAAAATAACCGACGCAAGATGACTTCAGATTTTTAATAATGATCCAAACACTAAGATTACGAAAAAGTCTATAGTATTGCAGAAACGTGGTTATGCTATAATTTATACTCCATAAGAACACGAAAAAAATTATAATACGCAGCTTCTTTTCGAAGAGCCCATTAAAGTAAGTGATGAAAATGCAATTGCATCATATTTGCCTGAGGAGTACGTTAAGTTCTATTAATCAATCGGCGATTAAATTAAGGAAAATATATTTGAACACAAACCAACTTATTTTTTTTAAGTTTTTAGATAATTTTCTATAATGTTCTTGAAACGAATTTTTGTTTTGATGTTGAATTTATGTTTTTGTTATAAATATGGAATAACGTTTTAAATGCTCGTGGTCTCTGGTGCGCGCTTCCAAGAATTTTTCTTTTCCTATATTTGACAACTTAGTCCTTCCTACTTTACTTATGGAAATTTTTCTTCTTATATTTGTTTTGTTTTATTCTTTTATCTTTCTTCTTTCATTATACGCAAAATTTGTGACACCGAAAACTATATATCTATGTATTTAAAAAAAATACGTACTTTTCTCCTAAAAACTCACATATACCTAAGAGTTTTATCTGTGCGAATAATATAAGCCGCAGTATGAAATGAAATTGGCAAAAGATCTTCACACATGAATTCAGAAACAATATGAATAAATACAAAAGAATTAAAACACAATAATTAGCAATTTACTTTGTTTAAACGGTGTTTAATGCCAGACAAAGCAAACATTGTCAATAAGTACTTAAATGTTTGAAAATATAAAAGATTATAATAGAATAAGACGTAGTTCTGCTGAACTTTGCAAATGGCAACTAACTTTTACGCAAATATTTTCTCATTAATAAGAAATTTTATTTATATATGACGTATTTTTCCAACAATTCAACATTTGGAATTTTAAAATATACAAAAACTCAACGTTGCTTGCAATATTTCACCCTTTTGGTGACAACTTCATGAAAACTAAATTTAATAAACTTACCGTAACCAATGACGTTTAGTAATGCTTGTGTGGCAACAAATTGCATCATATTGATCAGCCATCCAAACAATTAAAATTATATAAAATGCTGTAGTTGTATCATTAAAGAACTCTGACATAATTGCTTCCATGCCTGTTAAAAAACATGTTTCAAGTTTTTAATGTTATACAAAAAAATAGATAATTTTCAAAAAACATACCGACTAAAGCCAAAATTACAGTCAGTAGTGGTGCAATAGGAAAACGTGCTGTAACATTAAATTCCAGCATTTGAAAGAGATCCACTGAAATAACATAATCAAAGAATTTTTGTTTGTTTTCTCAAACTGTAGTGATTGTAAGAGATAAATGCATACCAATAAAAACGAAAATTTGATGATGTGAAAAACGCAGTAACATTGATATTGAGAAGGTCTGCAAATTGCAATGAAAATTTGAGTTAAAAATATATAAGTTTTTTTTTCAGCTTTAAAACTTACAAATAAAAGCATCATAGAAAATGCAGTTGGATATGAACTCCATGCAGCCCACCACATGGAGACAAAGCGATAATGTTCACCTGTAATGACATTGCGTAAGTAGCCTTTGTTATCTTCTTGCTCGGCGATAACGCGTACTGAAGCCATTAACAGGTCATCATAACTAAATGAGAATAAACAAATATAAAACATGCATGCACGTGTTTAAATATCAATTCCGAACCCCAAAAGTTCTCTCAATAGAAATTTGCTAAATCGATCACCAAAACATTTATTATTCATTGGGTCCAGTTGCACAACACGTACAGGTATCTGCAAGCGTTTACGTGTTGCTGGTGAAAGACGCAGGTGTCCATATTCTAGAGAATACTCTACGATATATTGTTCATCTGTGGCCATTTATAAAAAATAATTATTAAATTAAGTCTTATGTAGTTTACATCATCCTTACCATCATCAGTCGGATCAGTAACTTTAGCCTTTTCTTCAACTAATAACGGTGTACTACTGGTTTTTTTGTTTAGTTTTGGATTAATAGCCTCAGTTTTAAAATAATAAATAAGCGTTTCGTTAGAATAAGCAAATGTTGGACGTAAGTGATAACCAGCACGTGTTAATTTTTTTTCATATAACTTAAAACGATCATAATTCATTTTAGTTTGCGGACCAATGCCATAGTAACTGAAAATGAGTAAATTTTTAAGTTTATAAGATTTATATGAATTAAAACAAATTATTTACTAATGATCTTGTAAATCACGTATTAGTTGCTCATCTGCTTTTGCCTTCGCAAGCATAGCACGATGCTTATCCAAATTCGGTATAACTTCAACGCTATGAGGGGGGCAATATAAAATGAGTTTAAAATTATTAAAAGAAAGTTGTTAGCTAACCGCAGAACACCATCTCGTGGCCAATCTTTAACATGTTGCAAACAAGTAGCAGGATTTTTTATGAATGTCATATGTATGTAAACTAGAGCGAAGAAAAACAGCAATGCTTTAAGTAGTATAAAATATTCTAAAGCTCGTTGTAATGGCCTAGAAGATTATAAAAGATTATTATATTTTTAATTGTAAGCTTTTTTACTTACCTCGGAAATATTTGCGCATACGTTAGAGCTACTTTGAAGTAAATAGCATGAAATAACCGATCACGAACGTTCATTAGGTTATTCTGAAAAGAAAAATAAACAAACCACTAAATAATTATTTCGTTAACATCAAAAAATTGGTCTGCAAACCTATTTACTATTTCTACTCTCTGTAAGTTTAATGCAAACACTTTATTGATACTCATCATTTTCATATAAAAAGTAACTTATTGAAAACTTAAATGTGTTTTTCTCCCACTTTATATTTTTTGAGTTATGCCAGTCTTGAAGTATGTAAGTGAGCGATATGCCCTTCAAATTTTTGATAAGATTAACTTTTTCAAATATTTTTTTTTGTAAATATCCACTCTACAAGAAAAATTGTTGTAGCACAAAATTTAAGAAATTATTTGATCTTTCGAAAATTTTGTTTTTTAAATGTTAGGGTGAATGATATTTTGAGTCAAGCTCGAAAAATGGCCAAAAAACTAGTTTTCAATGCATGAAAAATAAAAACGATCCTAAATATCTTTCAATAGAAATAACATTCACATAAATTTAAATTTAATACGTTACTAAATTTTCTTTTTTAATTTGACTTTACATCCAAATATTTCTTTAAGTAAGGAAACTTTAGCTCTATAACTGAAATTCGATTTGGTGAAATCATTGCCTCGTTTCCTTTGGGATTATTTAACCAGATCCTTAGAAGATGCGGTAGTGTCATAATTTTAGTGGAATTGAATCTTACTCACAGTTCAGTTTTGTTTACGCGCTTAATTGGTATGCAGTACGCACACAAACATTTTTTAATTAAAAATTACTACAGTAACTAATTGTGTTACGTCTGCAAATGGGATATTGTCTATTTTGATCTGACTATTTTAACAGATGTTGAACGAGTTATTCCAACAGAATGAAATTCATTATGAGGAAAATGCATTGAAAAGTAGATGGTTCAAGCTTATAAAAAAAGGAAAATAAATACCAAAAAAGTCATATTTTCCTAAATTTGGATTTTGATATTAAAAACCTCAAAAAAAAGGTTTTGAAAATATTTTTATCATGTTTTACGACAGAAAATGCTACAAATTTACTATTTTACCGAATTTTTATCAGAACTGTTCATTTCATTCAATAAACAACAAAATTAGAAATGCGTGCAGGCACTTTGAATATGCTTGGTATTCATTTTTTATTCCCAAATGGCGAAAACTACAATATATATTACGTAAGCTTGGGGAGGGGTGTGAATCTATAAAAATCTAACGAAGAGGTTTCAAAGTTATTAAAAAAAACGTTAATTATGTTACGTAATTAAAGTACCTACAGTGCCTTATTGCTTGCATGCATGTTTAAATTGATTTTATGATATTGATTATTTTTACAAATCACTTCTTTGTTATGGTCAAATAGTTATAAGTGATTTAAATTGTTTGATAGTGAGCTATATTTTATTTTAATTTTAAAAAGTTTAAAAATTATGTATTTATATACGATTAGTAAAATTGGGATGTTTCTTGTTGAAAAAGTTTCTTATGTTGTTAGTATGTTGTTAGTTTGTCATAGTTTAGAATATTTCCTCCTTTCCTGATTGTATTCGCGACTACTAAATATGATGTGAGCTGCATCTTTCACTTGATTGCAGATTTAGTTTAGGTTTTGGTTCTGACTGTTATTGTATAGTGTCTCACCACAAAAGGAAAGCTAGAAATAAGTATACTAATATGTACATAGTTTTAATTTTATTTGGCTCCATTTTACATTTATTGCTGTTAACTTATGATTTTCCTATTATGTATTTCCGAAAATTTGCTTGCGTTTTTTTTTTATTTCTTTTAATGTACTCGAAATTTATATTTCCCATCATATTAGGCAGTCCATGTCATGTACTGTTTTAAATTTTTTTTATATCATATTTAAAGACTAAAGTTTTTTGCAGTATTGCTTTGCTTTCGTTACGTTTTGTGTTTTTGTGACAATTTGTATTATCTGATAGTTACAAACTTTTTTAGACAGATTCTTCTATTAGAAATACAAGTACAATACAAGTATTCATATGTTAAAATTGTAACTTTTGTTTTGTTTAGCAGACATGGATAACTTGTGTGATATTATGTAGTAAAATCGTTGTCAGATTTTTTTAGGTTAGATAAATTTTTACAGATTAGGCTTTGTGGGCGGTCAACAAAAGCTTAATACAAATAAGAGATGAGGAAAACAGCGGAGTTTTATTTGGCAACAATAGAATTGGCTTAAGATTGGAAAACAGAGAAAAGACCTACTGAACTGATAGCTGAATATGCTTGGTTAAGCATGGGAACAATAGCATGGGCAATAGAATGCAGTAAGCTTTCCAGAATACCTGTCAGTAATACTGCGATACTTTTTTTCTGAATTTTTTTCAGCACTAAGCCCTATTTTCAATTTTTCTCAATAAATTTGAAATTATTAAAAGATCTTAGTTTATTGATAGGTCATGGTTTTTTCGATTTTATACTAAGTATTGCTATCGAAACTCAATTGCTTACTTGTCCATTACGATTGCGATTGTTGTTAAATGGATTTCCAGCTAAATCAATGTTGACATTTTGCACATCTTCTGGCAAGCCAGCAGCAGGGTTTTCGGCCATGATGTAACGGCGTTACCCGCAAGCGCTTATTCAAATCGTTGCAAGTGATGAAGAGAACAGAGTTAGCGTCTTCTCTTCAAGCGTTTGCGCTTTCTGCTCAGACTAGAAAACAAGGTCAAAAGCGATCAAGTGCGGAAGAAACTGGTCAAAAGAAGATGATATTTTATGTAGACCAGCTAGCGATAGAGTTCCGCAATCAAACACTGCTGATGCTGCTGCTGTCGTCGTTTTTGTTTATTTTGTTTAAGTTGTCTTTTTGCCAGTGCTGCTCGTGATATTACCGTATGCTTTAATAAAAATAAAATATTTTATTTTGATTTTATGCAAATTAACCAACTTTATCAAATTGCATGGTTATCTGGAAGGAAAAGTGTATAAATTAGATAAGTTTCTAAATTGTTCGTAGTCCATTTAGCAAACCCAAGACGTCAACACAAATAAACACACTAGTGAAAGAGACGTTGTCGCAACAATTAACAAAATTAATATTCTAATTTGTTTTTTATTTTTAGTTCGCACACCACTTTTTTGTCAAAATACTGTCCAAATGGATTTTTATTTTGCGTTTGACGTCGTTGCACTTCGCATTTCTGTTCACGTCTCTTACTTAGTTTTTACCATTTAAAATTCAAAATTTAATGCATTTATAAAAGATTTTCTTTTGCAAAACACTTAAAATTTACTGAATATCTCGTCTTTTTTGTGGAAATAAACTTTTTTTTTGTTAAACACCAAAGAAAAAACTGAATTAATATTTTGCAAGAGCAAAATTTTTAGTTGTCTGATTTGACAGTTGTTGTTGTTATCCATTAAGAACTTGTGTGTGGGTTTATTGAACAACTGTTTGAAACGTCAATGGTATTTGACAAACAAATTAAACACATCTCTGATGTTAGCAAATGTAGAAACCAAGATATTCACCTCACAGTTGATATAATAAACCATTACATATAGATTAGACTGTACGTAATCAAGATGAATCATTTCAAGTGACAAAACACTGATGATGCATCATGATGAATAATCTTGAATCAAACTTTAAAATTTTTCCTACTCAGGGAATCCAGAAAACTTTAAAAATTGTAGTTTCAAGCCCTCCTAGGGGAGAATTGTCATTTCAAAGATCTTGCAGATCGGATTGCACGAATTAGGCGTTTGATATTTTACAAGCATCATGAAAGCAGTCTGTGCTCGGGAACAAAAAGTAAGGCCCGATGTTCGCCATTTAAGTGTTCAGGCTGAGGACATTTGGACAAATTAACAAGATTAGCAAAGCGACATAGATTTCAGCATACAAAGACAATTTGATAAACATTCTAACACTTTTCTGAATAAAGGCCTCAAGAATAAATAAGATAACCAAGTCACCCCAAAATAAAAACTTTTCTCATATTAATTATTGCAGTTATATATTTATGCCAATTTCATTTTTCTTACTATCATTCATTCCATTTCATTTCATCAACATATGCAAATAGTAGGTAATAAATAGGCAAATTTTGATTTTTATTTATATTTTCTTTCATATTACAACTAAGTGTGTTTAGTGTGTGTGTTCTTTTTTCTTTCTTAAAATTGGCAGTTGCTGATAAAATTTTGCGATACTTACAAACAATTGACAGAATGTTGCTAACAAAGCCAACTTACGTACTGGAACATACTTACAAGTTATATAACTATTTTTTGTAGATGTTTCTATTCCTTTCTCATTGTGTGATTTTTTAGTGTAGTTTTTTATTTGTTTTAATTTTACAGCAAATTAATATAAGAAATTATAGTAATTTTATAATAAGCTACATTTAAATTTTTGTTGCTTTGACTTTTTTTTGGTGGTTGTTGATTTCTTTTTATATTATTTTCTTTTTGTATTTTGCATTAGCTATTTTAAATTTAATTACGCATATATTAAGTTCTTTTATATATAGTATTTTAAAGGTCATTATATCAATAGCGCTCAAAGCTGCCAATTTTGATAATCTTAACATTTTAACTTTCTCAGTCATGATTTAGTTTTTCGACAATATCTCGTTTCTGTAACTTTAATCAAGAAAATTTCTCATTTCTCAATCATAACTAAGCATTTCGTTTATACCTGCCACAAACATCAATATCTTTAATCAAAAAATCTCGATTACTTGGACGTTAATTATATATAAAACATCTGAATATGTAAAAACTAAATAGTTCATGGGCTCATGGGCGGTGCGAAAAATCATTTAAAACTGATAAATTTTTGACTGTCAAACATGATTGCTAATGTATACCGCCTTTTAGATGTCTGCCGCTGGTAATAAATTATGATAGTCAACATTGAGCGTTATAGTGTCATTTTAAATTGACCGTAAATTACAACAGTCTGGCAACCCTTGATTAATCGAATTGATTGAAAGGAAGTAAATAGAAGAAGTGCAGCGCAACAGCTGATTAAAGTGGTGTTAATTTTGAAAAGTGAAATTTAAAAATAAAATAATCGTGATTTAGTGAGTGATTTTGAAGAAAATTTAGAGAATTTTGTGGTAAGTTAAACATACTAATTAGTATTTACAATAAGGTTAGGTTTTAAGTGCAGATGACGAACATTTTTTTTTTTCTAAAAAAGTTCTTTGTTCTTTTTGCCAAGAAGCTGGTAGAAATAGAGCAAGCACTATGAATCTTATTGTTATCGTACAATCTTAAGAAAATCTTTTAAAAATTGCATACTATAATCTTATTAACGGTTTTTTCCTACAGCCGTCTCTCCGTCTATTAACAACAACAGTAAAATGAATCTGCTATGGTATTCCGCAACTATTAGGTGGGGGTGGCAGCGAAACGGCTGATAATTAATGAAAGAAATTGAGATACACCATCTCTGCCAGGCCTTAATGCAATTTTGAATCGATATATCTTAGTCTATGATTTCTTGGATGCTTCTATTCCAAGAATTGAAAATTGAGTTGAATTATTCTTAATTCGATATCAGGCAATTGAAATAGGGATCCTAGTTTTAAAATTCAATGGTAAAAGATATGCTAGTTCTAAGCTTTTACTCAAAGAACTGAAGTTACAAGAAGCTCTTCTAAGAGAATTACATTTTTGTATTTCTTTAAGGAATTGGAAAATAATTTCAAGTAAGATCTACATTGAATACCTTCTCCCAATTTCTTTAAGGAACTGAAAATCAATGCAAAATTACTGTTTATGCTTTAAGAATTTAATTTGCAAACGTCTCGCAATTACCGCTGCTCGAATCTAGCATAAATTGTTCACGGTATTCTTATAAAAATGCAATAAGGACAGAACAGATGGCGTTATGAAAAACTAGGTCTTATGTGATGAGCTATGATGAGCAAAAACTAAATAATGCCGCCAGTGTTCTGGAATTGACTTTCATACCAAAATAAAATTAAAATAATATATCTTGTTCGGAGAATACTATAGTTGCCTGCAGTCGATGGCAATTAACGTAAAGGAAAATTTATGATATAGGATGCTGCACTATGTGCGATTGCAAAATTTCTCAATGTCACACAATTTTGTGATGCGTCATTTATCCAAAAGTTTTCTCATAGTGAAGGGTTAAAATTGGGCGTTGAAGATATCACTATCAAAAATGTGAAAAAAGAAAGTTTTAAAAGTGTGTATCACATCGAATCGTAAAAATTGTAAAGCTTATACATTAGGAATAAGATGTTTATTTCTATATTTTGTTATTCAGAAGATCTTTTCCGCTTACGTAAGGATTATCAATACTGGTTTGATTGACCGTTATAAAAACCTTTAAATTTTTTTTTTATTTTTTAAATATGTGACATGTTTCGTTCTAGTATTGTTTACATTTAGTCAAGATTTTATATAGGACATAAATCCAAGAATGACATACATAAGTAAATGTGACCTTTATTTTCTCATGCCACATGAATAAACTATTAGCCCACTCATTTATTTCATCATTAGATTTCACCAATTTTGTATAATGCAATTAGATTGTTTTCTTTGTTGTTATGTTGAATTTAACTAATTTTTTTAATTTTTTCGTATAAATATTGTTTGCTTCTCTATATGGTTTTATTCGAAAAAGTTTTATAATCAAAAAATCTAGAAAAATTGTTGTTTTACTTATTTAGTTTTTGCGTTCACAAACAGCGTTGTTTTTGTTTTTTATATAATCGTTCTATATAAATATCTTTTATATATCATATGTAATTGTTTTGTTGTTTGTATTTTTTAACACATGTTTCATTTTTTGAAATTTTCGCTATAAAAAAATTTTATTTTCATACATTTTTATGTTATGTTTTGCTTAGTACTTAAATGTTAGTCATACATCAGTTAACTTATCCTCTAACAACTACTACACTCATTTAGTATATCAATAATATGTTTCATTCTATAATTTTTTTTCATTAAGAATTGTTTTTTTCTTTCTAAAATTAAAGTTGTAGAAAACCGCGCTTGCAAATGAAAGCACTTTACAGTATTTTAGTTTCATCATACAGATCCAGTTATAATCGACTCTTACTGTCGATTATCGACTTTTTAGTATAATTTGATGTCTTTTTTTTTTCTTTCTATATATATTATATATTGACAGTCAAAGGCTCGTTCTAAGCATGCCTTATTTTATATATGTACTCGTATATATGCTTTTATATATAAATATATATATGTTTGCTTTAGAAATTAATTACATTATATATGTATATATTATTATACTTAAGTTTAGTATGAATTTTGTTTAAAAATTTAAAAGCTTTTTTATACAAACTTAATTCGTAGAATGAAACAAAATATTACACTAATGATGTCAAGATGACAATTCTGTTTTGATAACGTTTCAAAGTATTCCGGTTTCCACATTGTGTGCTGTGCCCAATGTATTAGGATCAAAATTTAACTTTAATTCGCCGGCCAAAACAATTTCTGATATGCATCCAATAATGCCACTATTATATTTTCTACGTGTAAAATAACTAGCATCGGGCATTCCACCTTTTAGGGTAAAATTAAAGAAAAGTTTGATAGTTACATTTTGCATGAATTAGTTAAAATTTTCGAAACTTACCAACATAGAGGCCGGTGTCGGTATTTAATTGTCTTAACCTTCCTGGTGAACGCTGTGTGGGTGATTTTCTTCCATCGACTTCTAAGTAGCCATCTTGGGAGTCTCTGTAAGAAAATTTAGAAATTTTATGAATAATTTTTAAACACATAAAACTATTTTGTACATTTCTTCAATGTGCCTATCAAATCTAAGCCGTCCCACTAAGCCATGTCTTTCAGCGTATCTAAGCGTACAGTAATTTTAAGTCGAAATACAGCGACGTTCGATAATGTGAACTAATAAAAACGAAGGGTGTTCACAAACTATACCTTTTAGTGTAGAAATAATCAAAATAATTAATTTTTCTCTATTGATTTTAATAGAAATTCTTATTCTCTCTCAGAATCTTTGATAAATTTTGAAACTGGTTGAAAATTGGTGAAGTTATGGCGTTTTTTTATGGAAATAAACAAAGTTGATTTCCTCTAAAGCCAAACCTTTTTTTTACTAATTTTTCAAGTAGATTTGTAAAAAACTGATTATTTTGCAAAGGACGAAAATGCCGCTTTTTTGAAAAGTATTTTTGCGATTTTTGACACGTGTCCTCTAATTGCTTCTGAAAAACAACATGTTTTATCGGCAACCAATTCCACAATTTAAAGTCAGTCAGCCTTCATGATTTGAAGTGGATTTGGTCTGTTATACTATTAGACTTTGTCAAATACTTGAGAGATATACATATGTATTTATGTGTTGAAAGTGTCAGCTTACAATCCCATTTCAAAACCAGAAAACGAAAAAATTAGAAATATTAGATCTCGTAAAATAGAAACTATGCTGACAAGGACAGTAAAATTTTAAACCGTAGCCCATCAATATCAGATTTTACGGAAATACTTGAAGTGCCTTTTGAGGCAACATCTTCATTAACTGCGGACCAAACTAAACGACTAACCAGACGCTGCGAGTAATCGCAACAGAGCTACTATGATTTATTTTTGAATGATAAAGTCCTTCAGAAATTTGCTTCATCTGTCTTCTTCTTTCCTTACCTTATTGCATGAACTCTATGCCAAAGCCCATCGCTGACTTTTGTCATATTGAATCGTATATCAACTTCACCAGAACCCAAATCATAGCGGAAGTGTAAATATCTAAAAGAAAATTAATTTTCGATATGTGTCAACTATAAAAATCACATGACACCAACCCATTTTCAATGCCTAATGATAGAAAATCATCATCCTCTTCAGTATTCGCTTGACGACCGGTCCATAGTATAACACCATTGCTTGAGTGTGTCTTAATACGTAAATTCAAATCGATGTTATAGCTGATAATTTGACTCATTGTCTCAGCATCATTATAATGGAAATAGCTGTCTGAGCCCACAAAACATGCGCCAAAATTTTTCTTCACACCAATTTGATGATCAATTCCTGTCAGATCAAAACGCTTAAGAACACTCCAATCAGTTTGAGTTTGTGTATTGGGTTTCTCATCGGTGCTCTCAACAACTGGTTCAAGTAAATCATCACCATTATCATCATCATCTTCAGCTGTGGTGTCATCTTCATCAATGTTGGCGTCATCATTTTGATCTTGCTGTTTCTCATGTTCCGCAATTCGCGCTTTGTTAATTTCTGCTTGCTGTTTATCTGCCTGCTGCTCTACTCCAACTTTTGCAGTATGCGTATTGGCCATAATACGTTTCATATCTTGTACGAATTGTTTTTTATGTGCATCATCTGTG